>JANAVB010000999.1:22762745-22932037 GCA_029216955.1 Iris pallida | reverse complement strand
CAGGAATCAAAAATGGCCTTGACTGCTGGAGGTGCTCTCCAAAAGTAGCAGAAACACCGACTCCTGAGGGCTGCACTGGCCCCATGGTACTGGGAGCTGGCTGCTGGACACGAGAGGTGGCAGACCCCTCTCCAGCCTCTCCCGTCGGGGCGATGCGATCTCGTCTCAACCATCCAGGAGACACAGATCAAACAAGAAACAATTACTGAGAATGAGTCGAAAAATCAAGGGAGGACAGTTTAAAATTCTAAAGAAGACAATAAGCAGCAAAATAGATATACGGAATCTGATAAGAAATTTTTCCTAGTGTGTTGAGTACCTTCAAAAAATACTAATTCCTACTGCAGGCTGCAGTGATATTCTAGTTCGAATACCACTACATTTCCAACTTAGACCCGCATGGGCCACCACTAAAAACGTGTCACGACCCGCACCCTAGAGTAAGGGCACGAGACGTGGGTACATCCAGCCTACGACGCAGTATCGGCGGTAGAACGCTGTCCTAGGTCACAACATCTAACAGATACAGGTAATAAACAGTTATATTCCCGGAATGGGGGTGACATAACAGAATATATCTCAATCATAGCTAAGGTAGAACAGGAAATAAGATAGAGATGATAAAAGATGATAAAATCCAGGAAAGAAACATCACAGAGATACAACCAGAATTCTAAGTGTCTATAAATAAATACATGTCCAAATCTCTGAAATCCAAATACAGTAATCCAAGTAAGGTAAAGACAGTCCTAGTCTAAGGGAGTGTCATCTACTGCTAGTGGATCCTGCTGCTGGTCCAAGTCCAGGCACTCGTCTAGTGTAGCACCGTAGTAGGTAGGGCAGAACGCCTCAGCCTCGTCCTCTGTAATATTTCAACAGGTCCAGTCAGGACAGGAGCGAGCACAGTACATCTCAACAAATCATAACAGGTCAGGATATATAATCATGCTAGAGAGTAAGATACAAGAGACTGAAGAATAATATGGTAAACAGGAAAGACTGTAAATAAATAGCTACAGTATATAGAGAACTAACAGTGTCTAGTGATTCAGAGCACAAGATGGTTATGTAAACGGCACGATGTTATACACGAGTAATCTACAGAGGTTGTACACGAGTAATCTACTGGTTCGAATACATAACCACTTCTACTCCCCGCCCCAATCAATACATAAGGATCTGGCTAAGTTATGTTATTGTACACGAAGATCATGTGAATACATGATATACACGATTTCACACATTTCGTACACGAATGTCACAAATACAAGGAGTACACGATGTTCACGATAAAGTACACGAACACGAAATACCCGATATATCCGCTAAGGGGATAACATCGTCCAACAAGATCCATAGTACTAATTCGTGTTTCCAACGTGTCAGCATCATGTAAAGTAATCTAAAGCAGGAAATATACTCCTAATGCAGGATATGAAATGATCAGAGAATGTACTCGTCTGTATCAGGTAAATATGGAGAATATATACTGTCCGAGAAGTGGTGTCTGTCTCCTATAGAACAATACAAGTCACTATGAGTCTACAAAATAATAAGATGTAAATCAATACATTCTACATGAATCGAGGTCAATCTAGACCAAAGTCAACTCTTGGTCAACTCTGGTCAACCCTAGAAGTCAAACTAGGTCAACCAAGTCAAACCTAAGTCAAACTAGTCTATTCTAGGTCCAACAAGCCATTCTAGGTCCTAACAAGGCTAAACAGTCTATTCTAGACTCCACACTGACATACCATGCAATAGGCTAAAAGACTAGGCCATGGGCCAATAGGCTAAGCCAAGTCTATACAACCTACAAAATATCTATACACATAACAACATATATATATATAATATATATATATATATATTATATAGTACACAAATAGATCCATTAAATAGTATAACTAGAAACACCCTATAGGCTAATGTGATTTAGCATACAACCTATAGGTTAATACATACATATATGCATAGGCATAGAGAGGGACACATAAACATACTAGTGTATGTGTGTCAAGAGTGTATACATGAGAGTGCACTAGTGTCAAGAAGTGTGGTTTGTGTCATGAGCGAATGTGAGGGTGTGTGTGGGTGTTAGGCTAGAGTGTTGTGATAGATAGAGGGTGTGGTGGCATGAGAAAAACTGAAACAGGAAACAGTGTGCTAGGCTTGTGTGTGAGTGATGGTCACAAGTGCCAAGTGTGTGTGTGTATCATGGAGGGAAAACACAGTGAAGACAACATCAATTTCAGAATTCACATGAACAAACCCCCCCCCCCCCCAATTCCAGATTTCAGATTTAAACAGTCCTCTAAATATAATTCCAGATTTTAGCCCCAAATCTTAGTTTAACAAACTCATGAAAACACATTTAAAACCATTCTCAGATTTTACATTGAAAAACAGTTCAAACTCACATTAACAGTCCTCACATTGAATTTCAGGTTTAAAACAGTTGAACCCTTCCCCCCTTCAAAACAGTTTCAGATTATAGAATCAACATCAGTTAACAAATGATAAGTCTAATCAGTTCAAAATAATACCCATATATACACATACCTATTAAAACAGTCCTATAATTGAATTCTCAGATTTTGAATCAAACCACATCCAAATCACCCTAATTTTGACACACTACTAGTAAACACATAGGAGAACATATTAGGCATTTAATATCATGCAATTTACAGTGTTAAATGGATCAAAAAGGAAGACAAAAATTGAAATTAAAACCTGGACAGAACAGTGACATGTGGATATAATGTGTGTATCAGAAAATAGGAAAATAGGGAATTGATCTAGAAAATTAAACTAAAATGGTCAAATAATGGTTGATAACATATCTACATAATGTGTACGTGTCACACAAGTGGTTTGTGTCCACAAAAGCGGACACAAACGTGTCCATTCAACATAAAATTGAAAACAAGAAACTGGACACAGTGCACAGTCCACTCCTCGTGCACGTGTTCACGTCGCTCGTGTGCACGACACAAAGTGACACAACCCACGAGGTTGTGTCCTAGGGTCGACCTAGACTAGGGCTAGGGATAGGTAACCCTGACACGTGTCTACGTCGCGTGTACGCGACACGAGACACGCGTATCAGTGGCTAAAAATGACAGCCACTGAACAGTGCAAAAACCCGTGCACGTGTCCGTGCGAGTCCGACACGACACATGGGGCCCTGAAACTTGGGGAGCCCCGTGTCAGTGTCGGCCCCAAGCTGTGTGTCAAATCCCAAGTGTCGGGGTGGCGTGTCCGTGTCACAAACATGCCCGAGTGGCAGGCACGCACAGTCCCCGTGCGCGCGTGTGCACGACCGCGTATACACGTGCCCGACACGACTCGACACGACACCAAGAACACAAAAAGACACCAGAAACCTATAAGCGAGGTCAAATACTATTTTTCTATTCAAACAATCTCCCAAAATTCACACAAAATGCCCATTGGGGCATTTCATCAAACACCTAAAAGTAGACACTGATACGTGTCCAGTTTGGACACGAAAGGACACAAAATTTTGGGGATTCCTATTCCTATAGTTAGGTTAGGTCTAGGGCTCCCTAATGATGCAAAAATTATAGAATTCTATGGTGAGGAATTGAATATACCTATGAGTATCAAAAGCTCCACAAAGAGGTGCTCCTCTTGATGGCCAAATTCCTCCAATGAGCTCCAAAGCTGAGAACACTTGGTACCAACAGAAAGTAGAGGAAATTTAGGACTCAATGCAATTTGTTTGGGTTAAAAAGGAATTAAAATAGATTTACTAGGATTTATGGAAGATGGGAAATACCTCTTTCTAAAACTTGGCAAGAACTTTCTAATGGAGGCTAGCCGTAACTTTGGGAGGCATTAAATAGGATGGGAAAGGGTCAATAGTGGCTGCCATGGGCTGATTAGGGTTAGGGTTGGTCCATGGTGTGGGCCTATGGGCTATTAAGCCTAAGTCATTAGTCATGACTTATGAAGTCATAAGCCATATTAGTCAAATCAACTCCAAATCTCTCCAAACAAGTTCCAATGACTTAACCCTCACTAAATTAGGTCAAAACAAGTTTACTTAACCTAACCAAGTGGTCTTAACCTAGGTTAGTCACTAGGTTAGTCTTCTAGTAAACACTAGTCAAAGTTAACTATAGGGCCAAAATCAATTCTACCAAAAATCACTAAAAATCATATTAATTATAATAAGTCCAAATAATTAATAATAATTCCAAATAATTCACAAATTTTCAAAAATGACCAAAATACTCCCAAACTAGAAAAGTGGTAGTGACAGCTCTGTCGGCCGACGAAGGAGGGAGGGGTGGATCTTAGACCCTTGTTGGCGATCAGGGAGGCCGCATCGACTCCGAAGCTGGCATAGAGGTTTATTCAAGGATGGGCTGCCTGGATGTACAGTAGATATGTGAAGCAAGACAATTTTTGTACCTGTCCCATCGACAACAACCACTCTGTTACTTTCAAGCATATCCTGCGACACAGAGCTGTTCTCAAATCTTCCATCAGGAGGATCATGAGGTATGGAGCTTCTATTGACCTCTGGCTGGACCCATGGCTAGAGCATCATTCTCTGGTTGAGATGTTGGGTGACAGGTCGCACGGGAGGCTGGCAAGGGGTTGACATGTCAACATATTATCAGGAATGAAGTTTGGAGTCCGAAGACCTACCGCCATACTGAGGAGCTCGGAGAGATTATTCGCACGGTTGGGATTGATCCGACTCAGCCAGCTGATCGCTGGATCTGGGAGCCGCCGGGTGATACTGGAGGTTCTGGAGAGTTCAAGTTCCAAAGCTGCTATAACCTTGTACGTAGTTCTTTTCCTACTAATGCAGACTATGATTTCATATGGTGCAAGGTACTGGCCAGAAAGATGCAGCTGCGCATCTACCATTACTTCTGGGTCGCCTTCTGACGAGGGACAGACTCATCTCATTTGGGATCCAGATGCCCAACCTGAAGTACGTATTTTGTGACTTGGAAGATGAATCTATGCGACACTTATTCTTTGAGTGTGAGGTGTCCTGGTACATTTGGTATGAACAATACCGGATGCTTGGCGGATGTGACACTGGCCGGGAGATCGGAGATATCATCAAGGGATTCGAGACCGCAAAGGGAGAGGTCAGGTCTGGATTTAAGATTGCTAGAGTTCGACTGGCTGCTGCTGTCTGGCATGTATGGAGGGAGAGGAATCGTCGCATCTTCGAGGGGCTTTTCCCTCATGTAGAAATCCTCTACAATATTGATTTTGATGTAAAAGCTATGGAAACCTGATGAGTGGGAGACCACTCTGATTGTATGATTATGTGTTGAGTTTGGAATAAAATTTAGACCGCTAGAGTTCGGCTGCTGCTGTCTGGCATGTGGATGGAGGGAGAAGAATCGTCGCATCTTCGAGGGACTTTTTACCCCTCCTGTAGGCATCCTCTATAATATTGATTTTGATGTAAAAGCTATGGAAACCTGATGAGTGGAAGACCACTCTGATTGTATGATTATGTGTTGAGTTTGGAATAAAATTTACCCTTTTTTCATATATATATATATATATTATATATAATATAATATATATATATATCTATATATATATATATTATATATATATTATACACGTTGAAAAGTGTGGTTACAAACAGGCTCTACGAAGTAGTTACAATTCAATATAGGAAAAACAAAGGAGAACAACAATTCCAAACTCAAGGTATGAACATGTTGCTTAGTGGACTAACCGTTATAATCCACAACTTTAATTCCTCGCTAACTAATATGAAAAAATATAAACAATGCCTAGAGCATCGGACTAAACTAGAAAAGAACGAGAGTAATCTGTGGAGTGGCGAAACACCCCGCAGTTAATCGAAACACCCCACAGTTAATTGAGACACTCCTGATGGTGGCTCTTGCTTTGTTAATCGAAACACCTCACAGTTAGCTTATTCTGCCTTTTTTCTAAACACAGGATAGTAATCTGTGGAGTGACGAGGGGGACAAAGAAGTGGTCATCCATTGATCGACACTTCATATATTGGTTAGAACATAAAAGGCAGCATAGTTGGTATGCCTACGCGAATAGATCTAGAAAAGAAACTAGTTACACGAATAGATCTAGAAAGTAACAAGTTATTCTACATAAAAGAAACTAGTTGGTCCAAAAATACATAATTAGCTCATATACTCAATGTGATCATCAACTATCATCAGGGGATTCTAATATTTGATAATGAGCTACTAATGATGCACTGAATCACTAGGTGATACACTCTGTTCAGTATTTGCAGTGTTGCCTTTCTCAGTTTTAAATCAAGGATGTATAATTTGTGTAGACAATTGTTTGCAGAACTTGACGATCGAACACATAAATAAAGGAAGGAGAGGGATACTGATGGAGCAATCAACTTCCATGGACACCATCGGCCACTCGACAGAGAGGCCCTTAATCTTTTTGTTCATAAAATTTTGGGTGTAGATTGTGCCTTGTTACTTTTTCCCCTCTCCTCAACTAACTTGTTATCTATTATATCCTATATCCTATATCCTATAGTTGATATGATCACCAGGTATACAGAAATAGACTGTTGATTGTGTGCTATAGAAATTGTTTGTATGCATTTTATGTGTCTTGTTGGTTGATCAGGAGCCAGCATGCTGGGGCCTTTTGATTTTATGCCAATTGAATCACAGTGATTAACTACCGTGCTGGATCAGGACGAGGAGGTGGGGGAGCGTTGAAGGGGGAGGTGCTGACGAAGGTGGTCGAGGGGGATGGTTCTATGAAAAGTTGTGCTGGTGAGGATATCAGTCGGGAAGGGGAAGGTCCAGATCGTGGGGGAGGTGATGAAGGAGTTTGGGAGGCTGGGGGAGAGCTGAGCTGTGCGGGAAACAAACAAGTGCTAGCCTAATGGCATAGCTCTTGAGATACGTTCTGGACCCGCATAAGTTGGAACCTTGTGTGGCTCCTGGATATAATATACGGGAGTTTTAAGTTGTGACGATATTGTTTTGAGCAAAGCTCAAGGCATTAAATCACGCAGTGGTCATAGTGACTTGATCTGGCAAACTTTACATCATACCTGTTATTAGTCCAAACAATGACCAAGTGGTCTGAGTAGGGATGCAAATGAACATAGCGGAGCTTAACTCAGCTTCTGACTTCGTCAAGGCGCGGAGAATCTGGTAATTTCAAGCTCAAAAGTTCAATCTCGGGTTCAAGGCTTAACTGGTTCGGGTCTAAGTCCAAGAGTGATGTGCTTACTCCAACTACTCCTATGACTCGGCGCGAGAATTTTACAAAATAATGTGGATTTAACCATGGCTTGTCTTAATTGGGCTTGGCCTAAACTGAGTAGGCTGTTGTCCTCATATTTTAGGATTAGGGTTAAAATAAATACATTAAAAAATTAAAATTAAAAAAATTAAAAAATGAAAATAAAATAAAAAATAAAATTTTAAAATAAAAGTTAAAAAATTAAAAATTAAAAAACTAAAAAAATTAAAAATTAAAAAAATAAAAAAAATTAAAAAATTAAAAAATTAAAAAATTAAAAAAAAAAATTAGAAAATTAGAAAATTAAAAAATTAAAAATTTAAATATAAAAATTAAAAAATTAAAAAATTTAAAAATTTAAAAATTTAAAAATTAAAAATTTAAAAATTAAAAAATTAAAAAATTAAAAAATTAAAAAATTAAAAAATTAAAAAATTAAAAAGTAAAATATTAAAAAATTAGAAAATTAAAAAATTAAAAATTTAAAATTTAAAATTTAAAAATTTAAAAATAAAAAAAATAAAATTAAAAACTAAAAACAAAAAAAATTAAACATGAAAAAAAAAAAATAAAAAAAATAAAAAATAAGAAAAATAAATAAATAAATAAATAATAAATACTTAATTAATTAATAAAAAATAAATAAATAAATAAATAAAACAATAAAAAATAAAAAAATAAAACAAAAAAAAATTAAAAAAATAAAAAAATAAAAAATTATAAAATTAAAATTAAAATATAAAAATTATAAAATTATAAATTATAAAATTATAAAATAAAAACAATAAAAAATTAAAAAACTAAAAAACTAAAAAATTAAAAAATTAAAAAATTAAAAAATAAAAAATATAGTAATATAATAATAAAAATAAAAAAATAAAAAATAAAAAAATAGAAAAAGTAAAAAAAAAATTAAAAATTAAAAAATTAAAAAAAAAAATAAAAAATAAAAAAATATTAAAATAAATAAAAATAATAAAATAATAAAATAATAAAATAATAAAAATAAAAAATAATAAAATTAATAAAATAATAAAACATAAATAAATAACAAACAAAAAAATAAAACAATAAAACAATAAAAAGTAATAAATAAAAAATAAAAAAATAAAAAATAGAAAAATAGAAATAAAAAAATAAAAAAATAAAAAAAAAAAAATAAAAAAAATAAAAAATAAAAAAATAGAAAAAAAAAAAATAAAAAATAAAAAAATAGAAAAAAATAGAAAAGTAAAAAAATAAAAAAAATAAAACAATAGAACAATAAAACAAAATAGAACAATAAAACAATAGAACAATAAATAAATAGAACAATAATAATTATTAATTAATTAAATAATTAAATAATTAAATATAATATATAAAAATAATAAATAAAAATAAATAAAAATAAAAAAAATAGCTCATATACTCAATGTGATCATCAACTATCACAGGGGATTCTAATATTGATAATGAGCTACTAATGATGCACTGAATCATTAGGTGATACACTTGTTCAGTATTTGCAGTGTTGCCTTTCTCAGTTTTAAATCAAGGGTATAATTTGTGTAGACAATTGTTTGCAGAACTTGACGATCGAACACATAAATAAAGGAATGAAAGAGATACTGATGGAGCAATCAATTCATGGACACCATCGGCCATCGACAGAGAGGCTCCCTTAATCTTTTTGTTCATAAAATCTTTGGGTGTAGATTGTGCCTTGTTACTTTTTCCCCTCTCCTCAACTAACTAGTTACCTATTATATCCTATATTAGACTGTTGATGTGTGTTATAGAAATTGTTGTATGCATTTTATGTGTTGTGGTGATCAGGAGCCAGCATGCTGGGGCCTTTTGATTTTATGCCAATTGAATCACAGTGATTACCGTGCTGGATCAGGACGAGGAGGTGGGGGGAGAGTTGAAGGGGGAGGTGCTGACGAAGGTGGTCTAGGGGATGGTTCTATGAAAAGTTGTGTGGTGAGGATATCGGTCGGGAAGGGGAAGGTCCAGATGGTGGGGAGGTGATGAAAAAATAAAAAAAAAAAAAATAAAAAATAAAAAATAAAAAATAAAAAATAAAAAAAAATAAAAAGATAAAAAAATAAAAAAAATACATAATTAGCTCATATACTCAATGTGATCATCAATTATCATCAGGGGATTCTAATATTGATAATGAGCTACTAATGATGCACTGAATCACTAGGTGATACACTCTGTTCAGTATTTGCAGTGTTGCCTTTCTCAGTTTAAATCAAGGATGTATAATTTGTGTAGACAATGTTTGCAGAACTTGACGATCGAACATAAATAAAGGAAGGAGAGGGATACTGATGAGCAATCAACTTCCATGGACACATCGGCCACTCGACAGAGAGGCTCCCTTAATCTTTTTGTTCATAAAATTCTTTGGGTGTAGATTGTGCCTGTTACTTTTCCCCTATACTAAACTAACTAGTTATTATTATATCCTATATCCTATAAATAAATAGAACAAAAAAAATAAAAAAAATAAAACAATAGAACAATAAAACAATAGAACAATAAATAATAGAACAATAACTAAAATAATTAAATAATTAAATAATTAAAAAAATAAAAAATAAATAAATAAATAAATAAATAAATAAAAAATAAATATAAATAAATAATAAATAAATAAATAAATAAATAGCTCTATACTCAATGTGATCATCAACTATCATCAGGGGATTCTAATATTTGATAATGAGCTACTAATGATGCACTGAATCACTAGGTGATACACTGTTCAGTATTTGCAGTGTTGCCTTTCTCAGTTTTAAATCAAGGATGTATAATTTGTGTAGACAATTGTTTGCAGAACTTGACGATCGAATACATAAATAAGGAAGGAGAGGGATACTGATGGAGCAACAACTTCCATGGACACCATCGGACACTCGACAGAGAGGCTCCCTTAATCTTTTTGTTCATAAAATCTTGGGGTGTAGATTGTGCCTTGTATTTTTCCCTCTCCTCAACTAACTAGTTATCTATTATACCTGTATCCTATAGTTGATATGATCCAGGGCCTTTTGATTTATGCCAATTGAATAATTAACTACCGTGTGGATCAGGACGAGGAGGTGGGGGAGCGTGAAGGGGGAGGTGCTGACGAAGGTGGTCGAGGGGGATGGGGATGGTCTATGAAAAGTTGTGCTGGTGAGGATATCGGTCGGGAAGGGGAAGGTCCAGATGGTGGGGGAGGTGATGAAAAAAATATAAAAATATAAAAATATAAAATATAAAAAATAAAAAAATAAAAAAAATAAAGTAAAAAAATAATAAAAATAGAAAAATAAAGAATAAAAAAATAAATAAAATAAGAAAATAAAAAAATAAAAAATAAAAAATAAAAAAAATAACAAAATAACCAAATAACCAAATAACAAAAATAACAAAATAAAAAAAAAAAAATAACAAAATAACAAAATAACAAAATAACAAATAACAAAATAAAAAAATAAAAAAAATAAATAGAATATAAAATATAAAATAGAAAACAAAAAATAGAAAACAAAAAATAGAAAACAAAAAAAAGTAAAAGTCAAATTTAAAAAAAAAAAATAAAATCAAAAATCAAAAATCAAAAATCAAAAATCAAAAATAAGAAATAAGAAATATAAAAATATAAAATACGAAATATAAAATATAAAATATAAATTATAAAATTATAAAATTATAAAATTATAAAATTATAAATTTAAATATAAAATATAACATATAAAATATAAAATAAAATATATATAAAAATATAAAATAAGTGCAAACTCCTCTCTTGATAAAGCCCAGTCTCTCTCCCTCTGGAAACCTTCAATCCTGCTGACCGGCTATGATCCTCCAAGTGAAGCCTGGCTTTCAAGGAGTCCTCTCCCTAGAGCTCTTCAATCACTGCTGACGGCCGTGATCCTCCAAGTGAAGTCTGGCTTTCAAGAAGTCTCTCTACTTGGAGCTCTTTAATCATTGCTGACCGGCCCTGATCCTCCAAGTGAAGTGTGGCTTTCAATGAGTCTCTCTTCCTCTGAAGCTATTCAATCATGCTGACCAGCCATGATCCTGCAAGTGAAGTTTCAAGGAGTCTCTCTTCCTGAAGCTCTTCAATCACTGCTGACAGCCATGATCCTCAAGTGAACCATGACTTCAAGGGTCTCTCTCCTATGGAGCTCTTCAATCACTGCTGACCAGCCGATCCTCCAAGTGAAGCCTGGAGAACGACTCTTCGGTGGTGAAGGTTAAGGCAGATAAGGAGAAGTTTTTGGGAGAGAAGCTCGAGCTGGAGAAAGAGAAGAAAAAATTAAGGGAGGACCTTGAATCTCTTCTCGTCAATCTCGAGAGAAGACAACGGGAAGGTGAAAAAAGATAACGAGAAGCTGAAAGAAGAGAACGAGAAGCTGAAAGAAGAACTGATTTGGCGACACCGACTACTCCAACTGCCACTTTCGCTGCCAACGTGACGGCTGTGGCGCATTCGGCATCTCAGAAGGTCTTGACCGACTTGGAGTCTTACTCGCGTAATGTATCACCCTTGTTGAACTTAAGGAGGGATCCAGAGCTGCAGTGGTAAGGTTTTGTTAGAATAATTCATATTTCTATTTATGTTGTCTTTCGAAAATTTTGGTCATAGTTAGTCGATAGTTAGTCACTAAGTTTAATTTATAAATGTTAGTCGCTATTAAGTCGTCCGTTAGTCACTTGTTCATACTAAAATAATATTTTCCAGATTTCTATAAACCATACTATTCACATCCTATGCTAGATTCGTAATAATAAGTGCAAACAACTTTTGCGCCACAATAATAATTAACAATAACTAAAACATCAATAATAGCACACAAAAGGTATACGCACAAAGTACACACAACAAAGAAATTAATAAATATAGATCTCATATTCATTTCCAAATGTCCATCCATCACTGAACTCGAGTGGCTCTTGTGGTTACGAGGAGAGGTATAAGACCCTGGCTGGGTGGCAGAAAATCGTGAATCGAGCCAGGGGGATATTATTCCTTCCATTTATTTGGTGGGAGTTGGAGGACAGTGGGCTCAACTGGCATGCAATGCAGCGTGCACAAAGTTTCGTGCGTATCGTCGGACATCTCAAAAAAAAAAGGGTCCATCCATCAACTATATACCATCCAAAAAAAGATAAAACTAATATAAATATTCATATGTCATATGCTGCCAGTACAAAATTTGCATCTAGTGTTCAGGAAACCATGTGCTACATAAATTACTATGTATCCTCCCATTCTGCAGCAGAGAACACTTGTTTGTTTATTATTCAACGTGTCTCGTTGCAATAGAAACATGTACTCATTGCAATCTGGCTCTTTGGCACCGGAAACAAGATCAGGCCTTCTTCTTCAAAGAAGCAGCAGTCAGGAGTCCCCTCCTTTCAACCTATGACCCTGAGCCTTCCGGCAGAACAAGCATCAACCCAACAGCAGCCAGGGACTTCTCGTTTGGTTCGCGAAAAGGAAAGCAAAGAAAATCAATTCTTGGTTATTTCCTTTCCTTTGGGAAAGCAAAGAAATCAATTCTTGGTATTTCCTTTCCTTTGGAAATTGTAATTTCCCTTGATTTTCTTTCGGTGTTTGGAAAGACCAGGATTATGTCGGAATGTATTTTACTTTCCATTACAGTATTTGGTGTTTGTAAGGAAAGAAAACAAAATTAAACCAATTTTCCAATAATACCCTCATTGCTAATGAGAAAAGTTGAGCTTCAAAATAGGTCTTGTATCACTTCAACTAGCTACTGAAACATGGAGCTTCTAACAAAGTCCCGACTTATCAAATTCATGTAAAAAAAAAAAGTGATGGATGTAGAAGCACACAAGTAAAAATGGTTCCTTTCAAATTAGGTCCGAAGTCCAAACTTTGCTTATCAAAAATTTCACGTGGCATTATGACTATCATTAAAGAAAAAGTAAATTCAATATATCAAGTCAATATAGATACAGAAATCACCAAGTAAACACCACAAGAAATCTGAAATAACAAATTATAGATAATAAGTTCTAACATCACAACATAATTAAAATTCAGATAACATAATAGCTTCTAACAGAAGTTTGATCAAAATATACACTTATGTTGAGCCATCATCGACACTCCAAAATAAATGATAGTACATGCCTACTTTGTTTATGTTATAGAAAATAAATGATAATACATGCCCAATACGAAAGACAAGTTAACAACATATTTGACATCATGACTAACAAAGATCTTGTTAAACTTTTATTTTCCCATTTTATTCCAATCCCAAGTATCTATTTTCATTGAATTTGACATCAGGACTAACAATGATCATGCTAGCACGGGATTGAATAGCTTGAAGCTTTGGTTTACTGTACCCACTAAATGCATTTTTTCTGATTTGCCATCTAGTTTGCTTCTGGTTTTATCAGAAAAAGTTGCTTAAAAAAATGACACGTCTAATACAAAAGACAAATCAACCGAACTACCATGTAACAAACCAAAACCACAAATGAATAAATAACCAAACGCACCATGCATATTATATATATAAGAGAAGAGAAAGAGGTGAATTAACATGACTGAACCGAATAACGAGGAGAAGAATGAGTCATATATATATGTACTGGATACTTGGAAGTGCTATGTTGTAATGACAACTACAAGAAAAAGGCTTTCTTGACGGTTTTTCCCCGTCAAGAAAGACTTTCTTGACGGTTTGGATCCGTCATCTAGGCCCCCGTCAAGAAAAGTCGACGCTTTTCTTGACGGTTTTTTATTTGTTTTCTTGACGGTTTTAAACCGTCAAGAAACAAGCTTGTCTTGACGGTTTTAAACCGTCAAGAAAACAAACAAAAAATCGTCAAGAAAAGTGTCGACTTTTCTTGACGGGGGCCTAGATGACGGGTAATAACCGTCAAGAAAAGTCTTTCTTGACGGGAAAAAAACCGTCAAGGAAAATATTTTTTGATGTTTAAAAACCGTCAAGAAATGAATTTTTTTTGACGTTTTGCAATCGTCAAGATAAACATGTTTACAATAATATCAATATATTCCAGAATCCAATTACCAAACACACATAATATCAATATATGCCAGTTACAACACACACATAATATTATAATACACAATCTTTTTATTGATCACAAATACAAAGTTTGTACATCACAAACATCCAAGAATGATATATACAAAGTATACAAAAATTCTTCTCAAGATTGGAGGAAGAAGAGTACAAAGAATCACAAGCATGACCATAATTATGATGATGATCCTCAAGGTGATAATATGAGCTTGATTTCCTTCAAGAGTCTTCTCAGGATTGTGGACGAAGGAGAACAACCTGGTTATTGTCAAGAACAAACAAAGAATCACATACTAAGGGCTTAAAGAAAATTTATGTATGACTCAACATATACAATACATAATGCAAACTAACATGCATGGATGCATACATGACATAACTAAGATTAGAGTGCTCAATATTTCTCTTGTGCTCTAAGCTTTCCAATTTGGCAAAAAGGGATATTTGAGAATGAAATCAGCATGTAAGGATGAGTTGAAACTTTAATCTTCAGTTGTCCATGACATAGATACCGGTATATTATTTTATTAAGCATGAAAGGTAGCATGCATGACCAAGAAGAATGGGTCAAGTTTTATAAGTCCAGGAGTGCCTTCAATAGGTCATGATGTAATTCCATTGACCCTAATATCATAATTAGTTCCCCAAAAATGACTGGCTTCACAAATGGACTCAGTTTTATGAGTCACTTCCCATTTTACATTATTTTAATTTTTATGGGAAATTTCTAAAAACTATTGCAGCCTTGAACCTTGACATCTCCCTAACACGCCAAAGGCCTTAGCCAGTAGGCTTCCCCATCTTAGTCACCAGCTTGCAATTTGAAAAAAGCCACATATTATTTTCTAGAGGATAAGCCACCAACTAATGTTGCACAAAAAGACAACTCAACAAGTGCTTCGTGACTGAAGTATAGTGGAGAGAATTATACTGATGTACTTCAAAAGTAAATTGAGCCAGAAAGTATAATAGATGTTATACCATATCAACATGCAACAAAGTATACTCACATGTTCGAAAGCCAAGGTGACAAATCCTCCATTGCCTGATGCTCCGTTAACATGAATATCTAGCTTACGAAAATGTTTGATGGTTGTTTCTACACTTCTTGCCACATCCTCCTGCTTGCACAGATCGCCTTCAAGCCCAACAGCCTGTGTGACACTCTAAGTAGTGTCTACGAGCGATGAGTACCTAAACCTTGCCCATGGTCAAGAAACTGGAGGTTAGAAGGAAGCCTATAGATGACAATGGTTGTATGATTTTTTTATTATATTTTGCAACTATCCATCCAATGTTGGAACTAAGCACTGTCAAAAGTCAATTTGGTTTGTATAATTGTATTGGCATCAAAATCAAGTTGGAATGAAATTTAGCTGCCGAAAGTTAGTTCTGTAGAAATTGCAATTTCATGTTTCTGTAATTTAACCATTCGAAAGAAATTTTTTGATAACTAGAACTTATAATTGCCATTTACCCCAACCAAAAGGCCTAGTTGCATTATAGAATCTAATTCTTCCAATATTTTCTTATAAAATATCAAATTCGCATATGAGGAATTGTAAAAAAAGTATAACTGGATTTTTAAAAAACTTGACTTTAGTTAACATGAAAGAAGTACCAGATCATTTTTAGGCAAAATTGCTTGCCTAAGAGCCAAAACGAAATACTAAGTTGTAAGCTTTCGTAAGCAACACGGAAACTTAATTATTTGACGTCAAATTAAGGATTTGAATAACATGTACTAGGATAGAAAAATATAAGTTATATAGCTCTCACCACCATAACCAGGTAAGACTATAAATTTGTGTTATGGCTATATATATGAAATCCAAGTTAATTCCAGACGTTTAGAAGGAGCTTACAGTCAATATCAAAGGTAAGATAACAGCTGAAATCCCTCACAATCAGCTAAAATACTTGATAAATAATGCTAACTGGATTTACTGAACAAATAAGACTAAATACTAATAGTAAGATAACAAAAACCAAGTAACAAGTAGGCAAAACCCAAGCTATATCAGACTATCAATACAGAGTATAAAGACTCATATTGATGCAAGCATAAGAACAATTCTAAATAATAGTTAAGTTTGGGGTCTCCTGGAGAGGATCTTAAGAGTGCATCAAAAGTCAATGGTCAGAAGCATCTAATTTTTATATTCATAACAAGCCAGTAAAATGCAATTACAACTAATAAAATTGGCAAGCTTTAATTTTAGGACACCTCTCAATGGCTTAACCTTTCAGATCATCAGGCTTGCCTCATAAAATATCTGGAGACACAAAGTTTGGGACAAATGTCTGAGGCATTCAGAAGTCACTGAAAAAATTTGAAGCCTGTCCACAAAAGTATTTATAGAAATAGTTATACATTGAGAGTGATTATATTAGGGATATATAGTATTTCATGAATGAAATATATGTATAATATGAACATATATTAGGAATAGATGTCTGACCTCTATCTGTATTTATTCGTTCGTACCAAATATTGTTAAATGTTTTTTCACCCCACTAATATGTGTATCAATATTTGTATCCTCTAAATAGAGTATAGGTATTGATCAAGTTTCAGAGAGTTGTCCCACATGTATTAGTTATTTTCTATTATTTTGTATCAAGTTTGTGCATACTCGGCCTAGCCACAAAAACCAGTATCAACAAATTATGTCCAGTCATCAGCCATAAGTTTATAGTTTCGGTGTTGTCAGCCAAGACATACTAAAACCAAACAAAATCGGCCAAACCTAAAACCGATATATATTTTGAATGACATTAGAAATCAACTCTAATACATTACAAAAATGATAGATTTGAATAAAAATAAAAGTCGATTTATTTGGCTAACTTTATTTTAAATTGTTCTATCAGAAACAACATCAAATTACATAAATAATGTAGAAAATTATGCTTAAACTGTACATTTAATTTGTATATTAAGACTTTTAACTTATTCTGAATTTTAAACACAACCCACTGATACTTCAACACGAAATTATATTTGCGTGGTAGCTGCAAGGTCTGTTTCTATGCTGCTCAGGATCTGGTGAAAGTTCATAGCTGTAGCTGGTATCGCTTCAACCATGAAGAGGTCGACCCAAATTATACAAATATTATTGATTGCGCACTGAGTTTGTGAAGCAGATTTTTTTCTTCTGAAGGTTTTGTGTTTATCTGAGATTCTAGTCAATAAGGAAACTTGCAGTTCCTTTTGGTGTTAAAAACAGCTAACAAATTACTTATTCTGTGATGGCAGGTCAATTAGAGCTTAAATTTGTTTAAGATCTTACAACTGCTGGCCTTCTTCTTTGCACCAATTGTTAGTTTGGTGCTTTTGTAAACTAGATCCTGCAAATTTAATACAGTGGCAAGAGAATCAAATCGACGACCAGTTAAAGAAGAATCTCCGCTGCATCGATACTTCAATTTATTTCTTATAGATGGTTCAATAGTTAGATTTAACTATGCAACTTGTGATTTGGTATGGTGTAGATGCTTCATGCTTATCCTATTCTATTAACCAATAGCAAACTGTTGATCAAGTCTGGAAGAGTACGTTTCAGATGCTAATTACTCTATTTCTTGGCCTGCTACACTTATAAAGTAGTAACAAGCAATTTGAAGCCACTGGGCATTCGAGCTTCTATGCTTGCCATGCGTTTAGTGAAAAACTAATACATACCTTGATTGATGTGGTCCTTAATGTTGATGTCTAAAATGTGTTCCATCACATTTGTTTACTTGAAGTATTAACTATGATTTTGAATACTTGTAGCAGGAAGTACCTATTACTGCATCTTGTACCATATATTTCATTTGCACGCGAGAAAAATGCTACTTTGGCTTTACATTATGTGATTTGTGAAATATTTGAAAGAAAAAAATAAGCATATTTTTTTGTGACATTACTGAAAATTATGTTGAAGGAGAAATGTTAGGGATAAGGAGAGCAAGTTCGATTCCGGATGCTGTAGCAATGAAAGCAACCATTTTGGTCAGGAGTAAGCAAATTGTTTGCTAGATGCTTATATCATTCATTCCATGTTGCTTTCTCCAACCACAGACATCTTGGCTACTTGGTTTATGCCAACATGTGTTATTGAATGTCAAAGTGTCCGAGTTCAATCAGATGACACTTCCCATCATGAATATTGCATTACAAAATGGTTAGGTGCAATCGTATGTTTATAAATTTGTGTTAATTCATTAGAAGTTCTGCCTTCTATTAGCAATGTGGCTCCCTCGACATATATCATCGACACGCATATATGAAATAGCAAAACCAACCCAAGAGTTTCAGAAATATACCGAAGGGCAAGTCGGAATCCGAAGGGACGCCTCGGACTCGTGCTACGTGTGCGGACACGGACGTCGCCTCGCCGTGTCGCGGCTGCGATCATCGGGTCGGCTACGGGAAGCACGCACGGAACGGGAAGCGTCCACGGGAAGCACGGGCGCCTACAAGGCCGCCCTCAGCAGCCGCCGCCTGTGCTACCGCGAGTTCTCCGAGGCGCCGAAGCCCGCCAGCTTCCTCGCCTACGTGGGCGAGCTCGCGTCCCTCCTCTCGGGCGCGTCCCTGACGGACAACGCCAACACGGGCGTGGTCAGGCTCGGGGACGGGCGCGTGGTGTGCCTGACCGAGACGACCAAGGGGTCGATCGAGATCGACCCGGAGACGCTGGAGACGGTCGGGAGGTTCGAGTACAGCGACTACCTCGGGGGGCTGGTGCACTCGGCGCACCCGATAGTGACGGAGACGGAGATGGTGACGCTGCTGCCGGACCTGGTGAGGGCCGGGTACACGGTGGTGAGGATGGAGGCCGGGACGAACGAGAGGAGGGTGGTAGGGAGGGTGGAGTGCAGGGGCGGGCCGGCGCCGGGGTGGGTGCACTCGTTCGCGGTGACGGAGCACTACGTCGTGGTGCCGGAGATGTCGCTGAGGTACTGCGCGCAGAACCTGCTGAGGGCCGAGCCGACGCCGCTCTACAAGTTCGAGTCGCGTCCGGAGTCCGGGAGCTAGGGTTTCCGGGGGGGTCGGGATGAAGAACATGGGAGAGGGGTTTAGGGCTGTGGAGAAAATCGGGGTCGGAAAGGAAGGGGGAAGAGGGAACGCTTGAAGTCGGCTGCGGGGATGAGAGGGGAGACGGCGGATTGTCGGAGAACAGGGTTAGGGCACGGTCGGGAGGGCTGTGGAAGTCGGGGTGGCTGACGAGATGGTCGGAAAAGAAGCTAGGGAAGAGGGCGGAGGAGAGGGGGAGACTTACAGGCTCGGTCGCCGGTCGGGGTTCGCCGGTCGGGGGAAGACTTCCACCGGAGGGGGAGCTCGAGAGGGAGAGGGATGGGGGAAGGAGGAAAAGAAGTATGTGGATGTGAAATATATAAGAAACCCTCGATTCCCAAATTTTGTTAAAACCGTCAAGAAAATTTTTTTTTTAAAAAAATTACGAAAATGGCATCTGAAATGTGCGCGCCTTTTTTTTTTGCACATGCATTACTTGACGGTTATCAGCAAACCGTCAAGTAATGCAATGGGTTTTCTTGACGCTTTGTATAAAACCGTCAAGTAATATGGTCAAATTTTAATATATAACAGAAAAATGGGTGTTTTGTTGACGTATGTCTAAAACCGTCAAGATAACTGCTTTCCTTGACGGTTTTGACCATACGTCAATAAATTGACCGTCAAGAAAGGTCATTTTTCTTGTAGTGAAAAATCGTAGTAGAAATTTAGGGGTTTTACAGATTATACTCTTGATTTATGGCATAATAGACAAGGACATGTTCATTGTAAAAGAATAAACAATATGTCTAGTCTAGGACTTATCTCCAAATATGGGGTAAGGTACAGAAATATAAAGTGTGTGCTCAGACGAAGATCACAATAAAACCCTTTCATCGGATTAATCGAATCACAGATCTTCTGGAGTTGGTACACTCCGATATCTTTGACTTCAAACAATTATCTACAAAAGTCGGGATAAAGTATTTCATAACCTTCATCGATGACTTATCAAAATACGCGTTCGTCTATTTGCTGAAGACTAAAGATGAAGCTTTCGAGAAGTTCAAAGAGTTCAGGGCCGAGGTTGAATGGCAAACTAGACAACAACTAAAGAGATTAAGAAGTGATCGAGATGAAGAGTATCGGTCTCATAAATTCGCATCGTTCTGCTAATAACATAGAATCATCAACGAGACTATTGTTTCGTATTCTCCTCAATCTAACGGAGTAGTAGAAAGGAAGAACAGAACGTTGACAGAAATGATAAAGTTAATGCTGTTGACTGTGGGTCTTCCAAAATGCTATTGGAGAGAAGCTGTATTGACGACCACTTTTATTCTGAATAGAGTGCCATATGCAACTTTTGACATCACTCCTCATGAACTCTGGTTCAAAGTCAGACCTAACTTGAATATCATTCGAGTGTGGGGGTATTTGTCATATGTAAAGATCCCAGATCTGAAGATTTAGAAGCTGTGACGACCCGCACCTAGTGTAGGGGCACGAGAAGTGGGTACGTCCAGCCTACGCCGCAGTGTCGGCGGTAGAACGCTGTCCTAAGTCACATACATCTAACAAATATAAGATACCTGTACAGTATATACACTCCAAACGAAGGATAATACGAAAATGTACAGCTCAATCACAACTAAGGTAGAAGTACGATAAGATAGATAGATAATGAAAATCATCAAATGAAATACTAATAGAAGAAGAAGTCTAAGTGTCTAAGATAACATCTCCACAAAATCTAAAATAACAACAAGATCCCAAATATAACATAAATGTATCCAAATAAGACAAGACATCAAAATAAGATAGAAGTCTAAGCTATCTAGCCTAAACTATCGGATGACATCCTCTACTGCTGATGGATCCTGATGAAGGTCCAAGTTGCAGGTGTCATCTATGACAGCTCCATAATAGGTAGGGAAAAGTCCTCGTCATCCTCCACTACAAGAAAAATCCCCTTTTACAACGTTCCATCTACAACACTTCCTAAAAATGTTGTAAAAAATGGGTCTTCTACAATCTTTATTGTAAAAACGTTATAAAATACATGTGCAAACAATATTTTATATTCAAACGTCAAGGCTTCTACAATGGTCATTCACAAAAATTGTGTATTATTGTTTTTAACAACGTTTAATTAACATTGTAACATTTATTAAATTTGACAACAATTATTTATTGTTGTCAAAGTTAATAATTTTGACAATATATTTAAAATATTGTAAAAATGTCATGTTCAACAACGTTTAGGAACAGTTGTATATTGTTTATATTGCACAATGTTTGTTTGATGTTGTAAAATTAATTTTATTTTACCACTTTATGTAGACGTTGTATATGTAATATCATTTCGCAATGTTTATGGAACATTATAAAAGGTTATATTTAACAACTTGTATAAAATGTTGTAAAAATATGTATTTTATAATATCTAGACAACGTTGTAAATATATCTTTAAAATATTTCTAGGATGACATTGTTCAAAATGTTGGTCTTATTATGTCAACACCTCACTTGGTAGCAGTTCATGGTTAAATGGATCTGTCACATGTTGAACCCATCCCTTCTACGGCTTCGAAAGACAGACCTAATGTATCAGCTTCTTGCATCAATTCCTTCCACCGCTTCTTGCTTGTTATAACATTCTTTCTTGTAAAAATCAGCACTCCTCCACCTCTATTGTACTATTTAAAATGCTGCTTTAGCTTTAATGAATTATTAAAAATATCTAACAACAATTAGAATTTTTAAAGCGTAATCATCGAGATAAATAAATTTTCTTTATTTACATGTTTTTACAACTTATTTTGCTTTTACACCCTTCATTATTGGTCTCTTTTGTTCAATTATCTTTGATATTTTTTTAATGTTTCTATATATTTCTTGTTGGTCTCAATCTTGATTTTCTCATGTTGGTTCAAGAATTATGTTTTGCTATTGGCAGATGTATAACTTTTTTTTGACCCAGCAGATGTATAACTTACTATGCAAATATCTTACTCCCATAAAGTATATACAAGGATTGGAGATTTTAGTCTTATCATTTTGCTCAATTCCCATTTTGGGTTCCCTTTTAGATCTTATAAGAGCATCAACTTAAATAAAATTATGAATTTGTTTAGAAATTTGTTTGAAAGCAACTCAAAAATTTGAAATGTGGTAGGTACCATAGCCGGACTTGATATAAGACCCATAAGGCGGGTGCCTTAGGCCCAAAATTTTAGAATATCTAAGAGGGCGTTTGGTATCCGGTATATTTTTTTTATTCCCGAAAATTTTTAGCGTGGGAATCTATTAACATGTTTTGTTTGGGGTATAAAAAATTTATAACTGGAAATTAGAAATACCTGGATAAATAGCTTACCCATAAAATATGGGAATCATATCCCTTAAGAATGGGTGGGTAGGTTTTTTTTTTTTTGCCCGACCAAAAAAATATTTGTTTAAATTGTCTTCTTCTTTTTGATCATTTTTGAATTTTTTTTCATTTTTTATCATTTTATTTCGTTTTTTTTGTTGTTTTTATCGTTTCTTGTTGCTTTTTGGTCATTTTTTGTCATTTTTATCGTTTTTGTCAAATGTTTTTTTTTATCATTTTTGTCGTTTTTAAAGTAATTTTTTGTCATTTTCCCCTTTTGTATTTTTTTGTCGTCTTTTGTCCTTTTATTGATTTTTGCCGCTTTTTGGTCATTTTTTTTGTCTTTTTATCATTTTTTGTTGCTCCTCTTTTTTTTTTTTTGTCATCTTTGGACATTTTATCGTCTTTATCGTTTTTATCTTTTTTTGTCGCTTTTTGGTCATTTTTTTGTCGGTTTTTATCTTTTTTTTGTCACTTTTGTCGTTTAGTAGTTTTTTTGTCATTTTTTGGACTTCTTGTCATCTTTTGTCATTTTTTTTATCCTTTTTTGCTACTTTTTGGTCATTTTTTGCCCCCTTTTTTTTTTATCATTTTTTGGCTTTTTTGTCGTTTTGTCATTTTTTGGACTTTTTGTCTTTGTTATCGTGTTTCGCCGCTTTTTGGTCTTTTTTTGTTGTTTCTTTTTTGTCGTTTTTGTCACTTTTTTGTTTTTTTTTTTGTCCTTTTTATCGTTTTAGTTTTGTCATTTTTGTCATTTTTTGTCATTTTTTGGTATTTTATCATTTTATTTATCCGTTTTTGGTTTTTTGTTGTTTTTGTCTTTTTTGTCGTTTTTGTAGTAATTTTTCTCGTTTCTTTTTTTTTGTTTATTTTCATTTTTTAGTTTTGTCCATTTCTTGTCTTTTCTTTGTCTTTTTTTATAGTTTTTTGGTCATTTTTTTGCTTTTTGTGGCTTTTGTCATGTTTTGGTCGCGTTTTGGTCATTTTTGTCGTTTTTTGTTCTTTTTTGGGTTTTTTGGGTCGTTTTATTTTATTTCTTTTTGTTTTTGATTTTTTTTGTTTTTTCTTTTGATCCTTTTTTTGTTGTTTTACTTTTTTGTTTTCCTTTTTGACGTTAATTCGTTTTTGGGAATTTTTTTCTTTTTTTTATCATTTTTTCGGAAATATTTATATAGTCACCAAACATGGGAATGTAATTTTTCAGAGAATTTAATTACTTGAAATTTGATTTCCAGGAATATAGAATTTTCGGCTATATAGTATTCCGCAATACCAAACGTCCTGTGAATGTCATATACTATATTACCAAAAGACAAATCAATTAGTCAGAATGAAGAAAAAAAATTGGTGCAGTCGCTGTCAAAATTAAATCCTCTCTTTTGTTGTTGGTCTAACATTCTGATGCTCCAATCTACTTATACTCTTCTGCCATTGCCAATCCCCTTTTTTCCTTCCGTCGTTATCAATATCCCCTCTCTCTCTCTATGTCCTCTTGGATTTAGTTGAACAATAGAACAAGTTACAAATTTTTGATATTTTTATTATTATCATAAGAATTATTTGAAATATTATTAGTTATTTATTTGTTTAGTATATCAAATTTTGAACAATAGAACAAGTTACACATTTTTGATTTTTTTATTATTATCATAAGAATTATTCGAAACATTATTAGTCATTTATTTGTTTAGAACATCAAATTTATTTTTCTGCTTGGAATATTTTCAATTTTATTAGTATTTTTTATGCCATATATTATTTATTATTTTTCTTAAATTTTGTGATGATAATACTATTTTATTATTGTCCATAAAAATATATATATATGAGTATTAAGCTTTGAGGGCACAACTTTTAGAGTTTGTCGTAGGCCTCAAAATTTAAAGTTCGGCATTGGTACTTACCCTTGTAATTTCAACAAATGACAACTAACAATCCAGCATCTTCCCCATTGATACAATTAAAACCTTTTAATGATAGTTGGTGTTGAAGCAACCAAAACATATGACTATACATACATGTACAATTGTACATTATGTTTGTAAAGGCTATCATTCTTCTTCATGCGATATTATGTATAAACTCCAGCAAGAGCTGAAAGGCAGAAAAAAGATCATACTGTAATTTTTTAGATATTCTCTCTTTTCGTCTAGCAAAACAACAACTTACCTAGAGTATAAAAAAAGCTTATTTAGTATAGCACTAGTCTAGTTTACGTGCGTTGCACGTATAAAAATAATCTATGATATTATTTTTAAAAATAGATAAAGATTTAAATTGTATTATAATTTTCTAAATATAATTTAAATATATTTTAATTGTGATTTATTATAAATATATTGTTTGAATATATTATTATAAATACTATGTAGTTAGTTTAAATATGACTAGTATAACGTATAGTAAGAATATTATCCAATTATAGTCAAATATCGTTTCTAGCTCATATGGTTAAGGTGAGATGTATTCTTCTTGTTTGGTTGAGTTTGATTCCCCATTTTGCATATATATATATATATATATATATATATATATATATATATATATATATATATATATATATATATATATATATAACAAATTTTTACATAAATTTTTTTAAATGGTTGATGATATACACGACTTAGACTGCTCAATCTTGAGCCATTTTGAAGCCCCTTTATAATAGTAGAGATTTTAAAGTTGAATATATTATTTTATTTTTATGTTATTTTTAATTTTTTTTCCAACAACTACGTAAGAAGAAAACATATACAATAGTTATTTTTTAATTTTTTTACATGTTAATAAGTAAAATATACATACGATTTGGATGACTCATTTTTGAGCAATTCTAAGCCGTATTTAATATAGAGAATGATCATGTATGTATCAATTTGAATCCGAATCTGAATCTAAAAATCGAATATAACTAGTCTCTATTCTATCTCTCACGTTTTCTTCTTTTTCTTCTCTATCTCTCGATTACATGTTACTCATGCCTTTTTTATTTATTTATTTAAGGTTTATAGTGATTCCAAATTTATGAGAAATTATTTATAATTTTTTATCATTAAATAAAAAATACACTAAATATTTTAGTTGTTTTTTGATAAATATTTGGAACTCCTTATTCCATATTTGTTGGACTTGACTAGCAGAAATAGAAAGTAGGCACAATTTTTTTTTCTTTTCGGCCACTTTTTTTCTCTCCAAACATTCCCTTCTCCTAAAATATTCCCCCCCTTCCTCAAATTTTTCTACTCCCCATTAATAAAGGAACGGACTCCGCCACCGCCACCGCCATCGCCCCCACCCCCTCCCTCCCGCCCCCCGCCCGGTCTACTGTTCATAGGCCGCTCTCCTCCTCTCCTTTTCGGTCATCTAGGGCTGCTCTCCTCCTCTCCTCTTTCTCAGTTATCTAGGTCAGCGGACCGCTCCTTCTTCATCTTCTCTATTTTTTATTCCCTCCACTCTTCCGATTATTTCCTCCTCTAATATTTTGTTTTTGTTTTACAGCTACTCATCAAGTCCTTCGTCCAGGGAGGATATCCCACTCGCCGGCACCGGTATATTTGAAAACCCTAACCCTATTTTTTTGTTTTTGTATTTTTCAGTTTTTTAAAAAAATTTGGGCGGATTTTCTTCTTCTATATCAAAATTTTCATATCTTTTTGTTGCTTTCTTAAAAAAAAAATCGCATATTAGGGCTTTTTCCCACTTGAAGTTGAAAGGTATAGGTTTTGGAAGGGTCATGGTCTTCAGTTCGAAAATTACTATCATTTGGTTGTGGGAAGAGTTTTTGGTTGAACTGATTATTGTAGTAGTATTTACTATCCTTTGGTATTTTTCAGACACTGATTATAGTTTTAATGTACTCATTTATTCTGCCTCAAAAAATAGATTTAAATCCACTGCCTGAGGTGCAAGATGAAGGGAATTGTTGAGTTGCTTTTATCTAGAGTTTGAAAATTCAGTATTTAAAGCAGATGCATTAAATATCGGAGAAATATAACCATCATCTAAAAAAGTCGAGACATTTTCTTCTTTGACCACGAGTAAAAAGTGTTATTGTATTATTAAAAAAGTTTTGGTTTTCCTGACAAAACTATATATCCTATTTCTATAATCTAGGTACAGATACTACTTTGCACCATATCTTAAGAACATATAATATTTAATTTTGTAATTATTCAGTATTTTGGTTTTCTTCTTTGATATATCCTATGTCTGACATATCAAGCCTTTGCTGATACTAAAGACTAAAATTCCTTCATTTATCATCAGAAATGATTAAGTAGATCAATATAGCATAAGATGAAGTCTTCTCGATGAATTAGACCATGGAATAGATACAAATTGTTCACAGGTACAGAAATAGTTGCTTATAGAAGATCGGCTTGCTTTCGTAGACGATAAAATAAGTTCAATTGAAATAGTTTTTCACTATGTTCGTAGGCACTGAGACAAGATGATCCACAAATACCCTCATTTGTTTCGAATGAATCGCTGAAGTTAAGGCTAATATGCATCAAGGATGCACAATATCTTATTAGTTTATTTTCTTAGGGAAGGGCTTGGTTGCCCTTTCCCAAGATTGCCCATGGATCTACTTAAACCAACTTAGTAATGATAAGGCATCATGCTTATCATTTACCATGTATTTGTCACTGCATACTTACAGTTGTCATTAGAATACTTTATGAATTAAAAAGATACTTAGTTAATGACACATAATTCGGAACAAAGAAATCATCTAGTAGTTCCAACCTCGTATCCAGAAGTGATTAGCTTGTAGAAAATTAGTGTAGTTCATTCATATAGATGATTCACCAACATTATCATCCAATCTTTTCTCCACCAGAATGAGGTTCACCTTGGAGTGTGACAAGCTCCCTAAATAATCTGACTAAATTTTATGTCCTTAACCTGATACCAACCTCCAAGATTTGGTTCAAATTCTTTGTGAAGGCAACTTAAGCAAGATGACATGTTCTGTTAAACATCAACGTTTGTTGCAGGTAGGTAGGTGTATTCACATATTTTACTCGCAATCTTTAAGCATATACAGCCATTGACGCAGCGTAACAAACTAAAACAAACACTATGGTGTAACTTGATCTACTTATAGTTTAATGAAGACACCACTTGCAGCCTTGTATCTATTTTGAGGCCACTTTTAATTGTATGGTTGACCCTTCTAACAAAACCATTAGGGATACAGGTTTGCCAATTCAATCATTGCAGCAATCTCTACAGTAGCCATTGCAACATGCAACGGTCACTGTCACTGTCACTGTTCCATTAAGCATCCTTAGTTTCTTCTTTCACAACATTAAGGTTGCTACAACTTGCTCATAACCTATTTGTAGTGTGTCCTGGCATCCTCATCATTCAACATCAATTATGGACAAGGATATCTTTGCCGTGTTCATTCACTTCCACTAAATGGCAAATGATGCGAGCTTGGTGACATGGTTTCGTTTGTCTCCTAGCATGTGTTTGAGCATGTACTAGCAATAAAGAATTTACATTCGATTTAGGCATGGAAAGGGTTTTGAGGTCTTGTTCTAAGAGGGGGCATTCTTGACAACCTTTTAGTCCAATTACGGTGCCGCAGATTTAATAAGGTCAATTTTAAGAGGGCAAGATGTAGGATAAAAAGAGGGTCAGGTTTGGTTTATTCTTGTACTAATCTGGTTTACTTAAGTTTCGTTAATTGAGTTTGATTATTATGCTTTATTTGTTTTATTTTTGTCCAACACAAGTAGGCTTGTTCAAATAGAAAATCTATGGTCGATTCTTTCTAATTAGATCTGTGATTAAATTTTGTCTGAAAAGCAGGTAGAGGTTTTCCAGGAAAGTAATTTTCTTTGGCTTATATATATATATATATATATATATATATATTTCAACACAAATAAAACTTTATTGAAGGCTGGAAACACAGAACAAGAGAACCGGCCCGGGCCCACTACAGAAAACAAAACACCAAAAAGAAAATCAAAATCTGCACCCGTTCCCGGGGGAGAGGAGGCTTATATATACATAGTGGATCTTAATCGTAACGGAATGGTAATTGCTATCAATAAAAAGCTGTTTTGGATGTGAATTCCTTCATTTTTGTATGATTCTAGGTTTTTTGTTTGGTTCCAAGTTAGCTATCTAGTTTCATAATGATTCTCTTGTTACTAAGTGATTTATATCATCTTCTTTTCATCAAGTGGTTTGCTGAAAACTTTTATGGAACAATCTTCTAGATCTATCCCGAACACCTTGATTCTACGTGTGCACTGTAACAAAGAACAGAATCCGCCAGGTGATCCATTATTATTTGTTTCTAGTGTCGAATGATCCGTTTGATCATAGTCACAGGTCCTGTGAATGCATTGTTAAATGACCAATTGAGTTGATCATCCAAAGTGATAATGCCCTAGCTAGCATGATGACCCACACCAAGGGTCAGAGTTCCAATTGTTGTTTGTCAGATATACATACTTGCTTTTGTGTCCTTTCTTGTTCAGTTACTCCATTGACCAGTGTTTCTTGGCCTCCCTTTTCTCCTGAAATAATTTGTTCACGCTTCTAGGACCTTCGTTTTTTATGCCCATCTAAGAGTCAAAAAACATGTATCCCCAGATGTAGTGGCATAATTATTGTGCAAATCTTAGTCAATAATTTAATGGTATAAAGGATTTTAGGCTTTGTTGTTTTTGTTGTTTTATATAGTTTCATTTGTCAATGCTTTGCTATTGTTTTGGATATTAGTTGTCTTTTAACCAAATATTGCTCATTGTCTCATTTTGCAGTGAAGAAGGAAAGGTTCAGAAGGTTCTAAAGGCAGAACCTCTTCCAGATAGCAGTGGACGATTCTTCAATTTCAGTAATGCTCAAATATTCTAAATCCTGTGATTACAATGTATAGATAGGCACTTCCTGTTGTATTGGAGAGCATAGCTCGATGAGGTGGTGCTCTTCATGGGCAGCATTCAGTAATGTTAGCAGAAGACACTCCAAAATACATGGAATACCCCAATGAGAGAAGTGATAATGGAACTTTGCTTCCTAGCTCTCATCAAATATATCTTACCTTTCCAGCCGAGAGTACATCTACCGATGAAGATGTTCTGAGATACTTTATGTAATCTTTTCTTCTCTACCTTTCCATGTTTTATGCATAATTTTCGATTTTGGCATAATTGTTGTAGAAGACTTCTGGTAGTTGTGATTGCAAGTAAAATTATACTGACTGAATAGCTCTACAGGAAGTTTGGTCCTGTCCGTAATGTGAGAATTCCTTGACAAAAGAAACGGATGTTTGGTTTTGTAAGCTTCCACTATCCAGAGACCGTGAAAACTATCCTTGGAAAGTCGCATCCACGTAAAATTTGTGGCTCACATGTTCTGGTTAAACCCTATAAGGAAAAGACGAGGGTCTATCATAGGTAACTGTATTCTCATTTCAATTGCATGAATCATTTGTTCAGTTGTACTCCTTTTCTTATCTTTGTTTCCAAAACTCAAAGTCAAATTGAACTTGCCTTAGCAAATTGTTTTATTCTAAGTTAGCCCTTACACAAGGATTATGTACGAGCACAAATTTTTCGTCATTCACTTGAAAATGGAGTAGTGTTCTCAATACCAGGCAAAAAAAACATACTTTGTTATTTTTTTAATAAATGATAATATTGAAGCTGTCTTATGATTTAAGTTAATGCACTTGTGTAGTGGCAATTGAGTTGCATAAATTATGAAATCGGCCTTGGGTCCTTGTGTAGTTGTGTATTACTTATTTTAAACTGAGAAAAAAATGTGTTAGGATTGTAGTTTTAATTTGCACTACAAAGGCTTTTGATTTAGAAGAATGCTCCGATCTACCCTTATATCTGGATGGTTCAATTTATACAACGACAAGTAACAAAACCTTTATTCCAAAATATTGGTTTACTCCAAATATATCCTGAAAGTACAACCAATATGTTTCACACGTCTGATTGATATTAGTATAAGACTCAAACTTGATTCTTTTATTACTTCATTTTTCAAATTAGTCTTCTTTTAACTTTGTATTTATCTGTCCAATATTTTAAGTGACATCTAACTCATGAATATTTTTTTCCTCATATACTGTTTTGTAAACGTTTTCTTGCCTGTTTGTTATGTGTAGATTTGTACATGGTTAAGTCTGATGATTTTTATTGTCTTTATACTTTTAATGTACACTGCAGAAAGTATCCTGAAAAGATGGAGCTTCCTTTGTGTTACCCTCATTATTTCAAAATTGAGCGAGATATAAATACGGGTTAATGGAGATCCACATATCAATCATTGTCTAGAGCAAGAAAATGTATTTTATTTTTATTTTTTGTGATCGTCTCCAATACAAGATATCAATTGACTTCCCTTTCAGTATATGTTTTGTTGCATCATGAGTTTACAGTCCTCAATAAAATTTTGTTATCCAATAGACTAATAACTCTTCCCTTTCAGTTCTATTATCACTACTTGATATTTAAATATCAAGTAGTGATATTTCAAATCAACAAGCTTGTTTTTTTTTCTTTGATGTTTTGTGTGAGAATCTTAAGTATGATGACCATATATTCATGACCATGTAGTGGTAGGCAATATTTTAATGACAACACTACATGTTTGTCATCATTGTCTTTTTTTCCTTAAAATGTTGTTCTTCTTAACTTAAAAGGTTCTCTGTATTTCATTTCTGCAAGGATCAAAATTTCAATTAAGGTTATGCACATTTTCGTAGATTCTCGTCTTTATGTATTCATATAGTTGATATCCATGTTATAAACATCTACATATCTGTCAATATGTGGGTGACGTAGATGTATGATTTGATGGTACACCACATCACAACTGCCAGAATTTTTAAACTGAATCATTATCATGTTGGGGGTAATAAATTTCTTTATATATTCTCCTGTAGAATGCATTACCATAGGTCGCCAGATGTGTATCTTTTTCTGCTAAGAAATAAATCATATCTTGGTATTTTCTTATGTTGAATGATGATAGCTTGTAGTCTTAATTGACATACTAAAACGTCATAGATGACATTCAGATTTATGCGCCTTTTCTCATTCCTTGGTAAAATATGTTTCTGATATCATCAACTATAGATTATCATAGCGTGCCTTCAGTCTAGTATCTTCATTTTTGATAGGCTTGGTGGTGGAGTTGCTGAGAAAGTGACAACAAGAATAATAGCAACAACAACGGTAGCAATATTAACAACGGTAGCAAGAGCAGCAGCGGTAGCAACAACAACAACGACAACTGGAGCAAAAATTAGAATGATGTATTTGTATTTGTATTTTTATTTGTGTATTTGTATTAGTATTATAATTGGATTCAATATATATTTATTTTTAAATTATATATTTTTTTAAATGGAAACATAATCAACAATATTTCAAAACTGTTATAAAATAATATTTTAACAACATTAATAAACATTGTAAAATTTATTTACAATACTTTTAAATTATTGTTGATATTATAATTACAACATATGAATATTAATTACAATGTTTGGCAAACATGATTGAATAAAATATACAATATTTTGTAAAAGTTGTGTAAACCCTTTTTACAATATTTGTACACTGTTGTACAAAATATATGTACAATGTTTACTGAACGTGATAGATATTGTTTTTTACCACAGTTGCATAACGTTGTTGAAATTATATTTACAACACGTGTAATTTGTTTTAAAAAATATTGTTTACAATACTTAAAACCTGTCGTTAAAAAGTTTTGGTCAGATTTTAAAAATTTCAACAATATTTATAAATTGTTATGGAAAAAACTTCGATAACATTTTTACAATGTTTAAATGAACATTGTGGAAGATATCCCTCCTTTTACAACCCTCGATATAACAACCTTCTATCGAACGTTGTAAAAGACCTTTTACAACATTTTTTTATGTTGTAAAAGGGGTTTTTTCTTGTAGTGCTCTGTAATATTTTAAACAGGTCCAGTCAGGACAGGAACGAGCACATAATCTCAATAGTTCATATCAAGACATGAATATAAAGCATGCAATAGAGTAAAATACATGAAATGCTGAAAGAAAGTACATGTAGTAAAAGAGAGAGAACTGTAATGTAAATAGCTACTATAAGTAGAGTACTAACAGTGACTAGTAATGTAGAGTACAAGATAGACATGTGAACGACTTGAATTTGCACATGATTACACTAAAGAGTTTATACAATGACTACAATGGAATTGTTCACATGACTGCTTCTACTCTCCCGTACCCCAATCAATACACAAGGATCCAGACAAGTTATATTATTGTACAATATTTCACATAGGGGCTATAAATGGGTGCACATAAAGGTATACATGAGGGCTCTGTGAACATGAGTGTACATGAATCACAAGAGTGTACATGAATAATGAAAGCACAAGAGTACATGATGAAAGTGAAACGCACATGACATGATCTATCCGATGCTCCCGAGGGGTATAACATCTCAATATAAAGATCCATATAGTACTAATCCGTGTTAACAACGTGACAGCATCAAGTAAAGTAATCTAGAGCAAGAATATAAATCCTAACAAGTATGAAATGATCAAAGAATGTACTCGCCTGATATCATAAGTATCTAGTAAGTGTAGATGTCCAGACAGAGTAGATGAGTCCTATTTAGAGCAACACAGGTCACAACATGTCCAGAATGGTAATATTGAACTTTATAATGCATTCTATATGATTTCTAGGTCATTCTAGGCTAAAGTCAACTCTTGGTCAACTCTAGTCAACTACACTAGTCAAACTAGGTCAACTAGGTCAAGTCCTAGCCTAATCAAGTCTCACTAAGCCTAACCAAGTCTAGCCTAGCACTCACACACAATCACAAGGTCAACACCAACATCACACATACACAAATACATATACACATATATCTACATACCCTATATTCTAGCTATATGATATAATACCTAAACTCCTATCAACTACAAATATATACATATAGTTATAATGTACACTTGATGGTAAGTATCTATATATATATGGCCTATATATACAGGGATGGACTCATATATGGTCTAACTATATGGTTATGTGAAATATAGTACAATAGAGTAAACGGTCTCAGAAATTAAGTTGTAGGACTAATGAGTGTGCAGTGGCTAATAAATTTGTTCTGATACCAGAGTATGCAAATACAATGCAGTGAAGCATATGTAAATGCACGACATGAAGAAGGATATGCAGTAAAATGAGTAATCTAATGTGCAATGGTTAAAAAAGATTGCAGGACAAGAATTCAACCAGTTGTGAATTGAGGATGTAGGACATTCAAGTTGGCATGCAATGAATGTAAATGAGTGCATGAATCAATGCATGCAGTAAAGTATATACAGGATATCTAATGAAGTGGATGCAAATAATTAATTGAAGGTGCAGTGCATACTCTAATGTGCAGTTGGTTAATTTGGGAGCAAGACAGTGTATAAAATGATGCTTGACTGGGCCAAGTTCAGATCTAAGCCAATAGGGGTCATGCAAGACATGGTAGATACAGGAAAATTATCACTAATGGTTGGACATCTAAATACAATGTAGGGACAAAACATCTACATGGGAATCACATAAAGTCTGCCTGAAACAAGGGGTGAAGGTAAATTAATCTGTAACATGCAGGGCCATAATGATATGGTCAAGACACCTTACATGTGGGTCTGAACTTCATCTAATTGCATGCACAAAGAGGAATGCAGTGAACTAGTGGTGCAGTTGACATATGTAGGACACTCCACTCATGTTTCTCCCTCAACTAAATGGTCTGCCATTTGACAAACCAAAAGTAAGCATATCAAAGAATGACTGAACCATAAAATATGGTGTGGAATAATCCTAGTTAACGGACTGGTCAATGTAAAGAATATGAAATATGAGTGATATGCAGTATGTTGCAAGTGATATTTTCAGGACAAGCTTCTTGCAGGATATCTAACTTGTGCACAAGACAAATAAAGAGTAAAGTGATATGCATAATGCAGGGAGTGCATTACAGGCAATACAATGAATGTATTTGCAATGAGGATAACGGGAATGCAGTTTTTTCCTGAATGTGATTGCAATAGATATGTAAGAAAGTATAGGCAGTGTGTGAATACAATAAAGTATGTACAAGGCTCTATGTGCAGTGAAATGATTTGGTTATGTAGGACATGGCTAAGTAGCAGTAAGCTAAAGGTGCATGTGTCAAGTGTCAAGCCAAGGTGTTGAGACATGTGTGTGCAGCTATGTGTCATGAGTGAAAGCTGTAAGCTATGAGTGTCGAGTGAATGTGAATCATGTGCAAGTGTCCAAGTGTCAAATATGTGTGTCAATGAAGTGTCAAAGAGGTGTCAAGGAACAATGAATATCAAATGTGCAGACAATAGAGTAAAAAGTGCAACAGTGTGTCTCGACTGCTTAAGGCAGTACGGGGTCTGTGGATCAAACCACAGCTCGAAACCTCAATGGCTCGAAACCCTACAACCATGGTCGAGGGTCAGACATTTCCCTTTCCTAGTTCAGTAGCTAGGAAGAGAAAGTAGGGCTTGTCGAGTGCGGGTAAACACCCTATCAACAGGGGACTGCTACAGTGCCAGTGTAGTATAAACTGTACACAGGCAACCCTCGTATTGATGTGCCAACCTAGATAGGACACGACACGTAGCACCACGTGTCACGTGCTCATGTCTATAGGTAGGTGGGGTATAGATCTAGGTGTCTGACACCCTGAATGGTGTCCAAGTGTCGCCGTGTCTCGATACGAAGGCCGTATCAGTGAGTGTCTGTGTGTCTGTGTGTGTGTGTGTAAAATCAGTACGGGTGGGATTTCTTCCAATCTACTCAATAAAACTCTATAAAACTTTGTCAATACAGTATCAGACATGTGCCCTAGTTGTCCACCAAGTTTCGTGTCAACCCATGCTGTGTCGTGTCTGCTACAGTACTCGAGAAGCAGGGGACATCACGAGCCTCGTGCATGAGGTGCGTGTCCTATTTGGACACGAAAAGGGTATATAAATTAACTCAGTCAGACACAAATCCAAGGATCACATATAGATCTACAAAATCATTCAAATAGATTTCAAAAATATGAACAAAACCCCCTTTGAGGCATTTCGTCAAACACCTAAGCAATGTCACTGATACGTGTCCGATACGGACACCAAACTAATTCTAATTCCTACCAAACTTCACCTACGACTAAGGGACGCCTAGATGGATGCATCTATGGAAAGAAATTAGGATTTAGAGGTGATTTGAAAGGATTACCTATGAGTGTCAAACTCAATAAAAAAAGCCCCAAAATGTGATGTCCTCTTCCTCAAGTAAAATCCAAATGAGCTCCTATCCTTACAAGCTAGCCTCCTTCAACCCCTATTCCAGATTTTAACCCAAATGCAAAAGATTGAGATCAATTTGGTGGAGGAATAGGGAGATTTGATGAAAGGGGGGAAAAATTAGGGTTTTTGACAAGAGGGTGTTCTAAAAGAGGCAAGTGGTCATGAAGATGGATTATATAGGCTGAAATTCGGTCATTAGTGGGTAGTGGTGGCTGTCCAAATGAAGAGCTAGGGTTAGGGTTTCACATGAATGGGCTTTGGGCCAAGATCATTAGCTAACTAGCTCAACTCCTTAGCCATAAGCCCAAATGAAAACTCTCCTAATCCTGCCATGAAACTTAGCCACACTCAAGTCAACTAAGACCAACTTAAGTTAGATTAGGGTCCCATACCATTCTACCATGCTATCTAAGTCACCAAAGTCAAAGTCAACTCTAGGTTAGTCTCTTAAGTCACAACTAGCAAAAGTCAAAAATAACAACCATCAATCAAATAATTAAGAAATAATTCCAAGAAACTAAAATAACCAAAATACCCCTAGGCCAAAAATGATAAATAAAACATCCTAATCACATGGTTAGGCTCTAGGTTAAGTAGTCTCTAGGGTTTTACTAGCAGCACATCAAAATCACAAGTCATGGTTTAATTAGTTTTAAAATGATTAAAAATCACCAAAAATTATATCATGATTTAAATATTATTATTAAAAGATTAAAATTACAAAATTTCAAAATTACTCTAATTTTAGAAATTGGGTGCTACAAGTCTACCCTCTTTAAAAGAATTTTATCCTCGAAATTAAGATAGTCGTACTCTTTCTAAGTCAAACCCCCAATCAATCAAAGTCTCTAATCATACAATCCTATAATCATATGCGTCTGTCCAAAATTATGAAACTCAGAATCTTTGTCATACTAGTAAGCAAGGCTACGATAATTATAGAGTCCCCAACTATGGTACATATCTCTAGAATTATGGTATTTAAAATTTTTGCATTACCGCATGCTTGGCCGCGAAAACCTTAAATTTTTACGCCCGAGAAATACGTCCAAAATCTGACTATATGTCCTCACTATGCTAGCTAATAAGACTGTACAAAATTCTAAATTCCATAACTGAGGTAACCTAGCCCATACGACTTATATTGGAAAAATCAAAATCAAATCAGTACAGAATACTAAGAATCAAATTTATCAATGAACAAGGAGGTAGACAAATCTGTTGGAATTGAATATCAAGATAGTTATTATAAGGCAAAAGTGGGAATGGAATCAAGAAGAACAGAACCTGCAAGTATCCCTCCTACTGCCTGTGCATCCTCAACTGTCATGGCGAAAGCTCGCCCTCTGCTGGCATCCTCCTCTGGCCTGCTGCTGATGCTGGACAAACCTCTATTGCCCTGTCGGAGCCCTAGCTCCTGCTGCTACCTGAGTCAATGGTGTCTGGTTCTTGGGACACTCCCTACACTGAAGCTCCACTGAACCACAAAGTAAACATCGACCTAGTCTCTTCCTGCAGTCATTGCATCCATGACCTAGCTTCTTACAGAAAGTACAACTAATGGGCTACTGTTTGGGTGCCTGTTGTTAAAGTGTATGTCCCTGTCCCTGAAACTGCTGCTGAACAGGCCTCTGCTGCTGTTGCTGCGGAATCTATACATGAGGCCTCTTGGCCTGGCCTCTGCTGCTGCTGGCTCCATGAGCGTCTTGTCCCCTCTTGAGATTCAGCTCAAGATCATCTCCTGCTGCTAGGGCACCCACCAGAATCTCTTCAAAAGTGGCACTCCAGTCACTTTTGGTCAAGGACTTGACCTCCTTGACTAATCCCTTCTGGAACCTCCGGGCCTTCGCTGTCTCACTGAGTCCCTCAACAAATATACCTAAATGACAGAACTCCACAGCGTACTCCTCGACAGTCTGACTGCCCTGAACTAAGCTCTCAAACTGCGACTCCAGGACACCAAGAGCTATGTCAGGGAAAAAACTTTTCTTTGAATAGCTTCTTGAAGGCTGCCCAAGTTTGTCCCTCTATACCGACCCTCGGGTCCGTCTGGTACCAAGTGCGAGCCAGGTCCTGCATCTGACTACCTACCGCCTCAATCTGTAGTCAGGTTGGAATCTCCGCCAGCCGGAAGATCTCCTCGATGTGCTCTATCCAGTCATCTGCATACAGAATCCCCTCTGTGCCATGAAAGTCTCGCAGACGCATCTTCTGGAACTCTTGGATCCCTGGTGTCTTCGGTTGATACGACTGCATCTGGGCTGCCTGGGGCTACGTAATAACTCTCTCCACCGTTGTCAGGGCAAGCTGATGGGCATTCTCTTTGCCCTGCTGAAAATGAGCGGACTGCTATCGCTGGGCCTCCACCATCCTCTGAAAGAAGTCGAACAACTGTGCTGCATCAACCGATCCTGAAGGCGGCTGTTGCTGCTGCTGGAAGAAGTCAGGAATGACGGGGGAAAGTCTCAGAACAGACGGAGGTGCACCCCTGAATACGGCAGAAACTTCGACATAAGAAGGTACCATGGGAGCTGCCTGACCGGGCTGAGCCAGACGAGAGGTGGCAGACCTCTCAGTAGTATCCCTCTGGCCAGAGCGATGGGATCGTATCTGCACCATCCTGGAGGCAGATCAAACAAGAAGGCAATTACTGAGAATGAATCGATAACGTCAAAGAAGGACAGTTTATTTCAAAGGAAGACGATCTTCTTGGGATATGCTGAGAAGAGTGATGCTCGAAGATTTCTTGATATAGAATCAAATCACATCATTGAATCTCGTGACACAGAATACTTTGAAGATAAATTTACAAGGCGTACGAATATTATTCTTACGAACATTCCGGAGAATAATGAGGGTCCGTAGGAAATTAATGTTTCCAATAAGAACGTAGTCCAAGAAGAAATTGTTTAGAAGAGACAACACTTGAACCAGAACTCGCTGAGTCGTCAACTAATTGAGTGAGTAGACCGAAAAACTTCGGAGATGACTTTGTCACCTATCACGTGGAAGCAGATCTGCTAACCTATGATGAGACAATGAAGACCAAAGGCACTATTTTCTAGAAGGAGGCGATCAACAATAAAATTGATTCAATCATTTCCAATAACACTCTAGGGTTGGTTGATTTTTCTGAAGGAGTGAAACCCATCGGATGTAAATGGTTCTCCAAGAAGAAGATGAAAGCAGATGGAACTATTGACAAGTTGGCTAGACTAGTAGCCAATGGATTCTCTCAAAAGCAGGGGATCGACTACTACGACACGTATGCTCCAGTAGCCTGGATGACTACCATCAGAATATTAATTACTCTCGTAGTAATACATAAGTTGGGGATACATTAGATGGATGTAAAGAAAACATTCCTGAATGGCGAGCTTACCGAAGAGATATGCATGCAACAACCAGAAGGAATTGTCATCAAGGGTCTTAAAGACAAAGTCTGCAACTTGGTGAAATCCTTGTACGGTTTGAAACTGTAAGCCCCCAAATTTTCCACAAATTTTTTTTTTGGTTTATTTCTCAGTACTAAAATTTTAGTATTCTTTTTGAATATTAATTGATATAAATTTATGATTTTAGTTATATATATGACCTCTATATGTTATAATTTTATTTTCACTAGGATAAGTTATGTATATATGTGTTTGGTGTATGTACATATATAGTAAATGTAATTAAATAAAAATATTTTGATAGATATATCATCTAGAATAATTTTTAATAAGTTTATTTTGTTTATATATTAAAGTTATAGTTGTTTCATTACTTTGAGTTTAATAAGGGATAAAATAATTATCTATATGTTTTTTTATATAAATAAATGAATAGCTTTTATATATATTGTGATATAAATATTGCAAAAAAATATATTATATTAAATATCTACTAGATAAATTTTTGGAGATTTTATTGTATGTATCTTTTTAGAATTTTTACTATAAATATTTAAATAATGTATATATGTATTTGTTTTTTAAAAAAATTCAATGGGCATGAACAGTGCCCGAGGGCACTGTTCCCCTGCTTCCCTTCCCGAGCGGATGTGGTATTAAAAATTTGGATAAACTCCATCACTTTGAACCCAAGATAACCAAATCTTTCTACAATTTTTTTCTCAATCTGAATTGAAATTCTCTCGTTATCTAAATCTTCAAAATCTCCATCTTAGCAATACTCGAGAAACAAATCCCATATAGAGAGTTCGAAAAATCCCAGCATACTCGAGCAACTCCCTTTTCCTGAACCTACGAACCCATGCTGCATCCCCATCTGCGAACCCAGCCATACCCCAAAGTGTAGTATGCCACCCTCCTTCGCGTCGTCGGCTGGGCGCAGCCGTGTAAGGCAGCGCTGCACCAACATCAGCCACACACAACAGCCGCAAGGACAACAACAATAACAACAGTGTACAATTTTGGACCAATTTCGTGGCGTACAATTTTGATGACTTTAGAGACTGCAGGTACTGGCACGCTTTTCGGTGCAAAACGGGTCCAACAACGGGCTTTGTTTTGACCCAAAATTTCAATTTTGCCCATGTGTCCGGGATTGGACTTTTGGACAGGCGTTTCTTAGACATATCTTTTATGCCAAATATGTTTGTGATGTTTGTTTCAGCATCCGAAGTTGTCTGTGAATTTTGACTTCCGTGCTGACGATTTTGACTGTTGGATTTTGCTACATCTCGCACCACCCTCAGGCAAGATACCTTGCCAATTATACTGTTTATATTTAGTCTATATTTTCTTTAAATATTGCTTATTCTTGTCTATTTATTTCCAATTTTTCCAGTTGTCTTCTTGGTACAGTTCGTACATACTTGCTTTCATGACACATAATGCTAGTCTTACTTTTCTTCTTGTCTTTTAAATTGCATATGAACCTAGAGTTAAGGGCCTACTATCTGTAGTGTATATCATAAACCTTGACACAGTTGTACCACGAGTTATGTGTGAGATGAGTAGCATGTATATGTACTTGTGTGTTGGCTGATCATCCGTACGCATGTGATAGATCTAACTGCTAATAGAGGTATGTTAGGAGACTAAGAAGTCAGTACAGGTACATGGTCGTGGATGTGACTTAGATAGGTGCATCGGCTGGGAAGAACATTTTCTTGTCCTATGGGCTTCTATTACACATTTCCTTGTAACCCGGAAGCTCCGCTGGAGATAGGGGTATGCTTACCCCCTCAGGCTGGCCACTGACGTTTTTGAACATTATGCGCTTGGTCACTGGTGCCCAAGTGGGGGACTATATGGGATCCTATTTATAGCTAGGGCTCATGTGACTAAAGGTTTGTTCTTAACTACATAAACACAGTAGAATAGTTAAGTGACCTCAGTTTATGTCATGTCACCCTCGTTCCAATAATAGCATGGAATAATATCGCATCACGGATTAGTGCGCTACCTCTTGTCCATGTTTGGTTGTAGGGATAGTCTACTGTTTCGATGATGAGATATTGGACCGTATTGTAAATTGGTCTATTTTACTTTACTTATGCCATATTATATATTCAGTTTATTATGGCAAGTTCTTCCTGTATCTTGTTACGTCCCTCTGAGGACCTGGTGATCTCTCCAGATGTGTACTTTTCATGATGCTTCGTAGGTGCTCTAGGCAAGATCGTGGTCTTCCCTTTTATATCGAGGAGGATTGCTCTTGGATCGTCCGCTACTATTTTTATCCATTATTTTCTTGTATTTTTCCTCTCATTTAAATGGTTGGTAGTGGATCTGTCTCGGCCCAACTTTTGTACAAATGATAAGTTCAGAGTTGGTTTTTATTATACAGTTATTCTCTTATTACGGATAGGATTAGTTGTCATGGATTACTGTATTTTTTAGCTCATATATACATACAAGGATTCCACATATTGGAGTATACTTCGTATGTATGCAATTGGTATGTCTACGTATTTGTCTAGATCTTTAAAATCTCTATCCTAGCAATACTCGAGAAACAAATCCTATATAGAGAGTTCGAAAAATTCTAGCATACTCGAGCAACTCCCTTTTTCCGAACCTGCGAACCCACGCTGTATCCCCATCTGCAAACCCAGCCGCACCCCAGACTGCAGCATGCCACCCTCCTCTGTGCCGTCGGCTGGACGCAGCGGTGCAAGGCAGCACTGCAGCAACAGCAGCCACACACAACAGCCGCAAGGACAACAATAGCAACAACAACGTACAGTTTTGGTCCAATTTCGTGGCAACCTATCGTTGTGTACAATCGTTCTTTTCCCGAACCGATTTTACAGGTGCGTCCCTAACCTAACCATCTTCGACTCTGTTCAAATAGTTCATAAGTATCTTCCATCAGTCACCTGTTAAATCGACACAAAGTCGAGGCAAAAAATTGCCAAAGCAGAACATAAAACAATCCCAAAAACTCCCGATTGGAAGACGGATTTGGAACCAACCATTAGGATTTTTGGAAAACCAACTGAACAAAGTCCTTGAAAATCTATAGGGAATTGAAATCCTTTTTACAGAAGTTGATTTTATCGATCGAGCACCGAGAAATCGGCTCCCCACACTACTAAAATACAGCAATTTGGCGACGGAAGATTAGCGACGGATCGTATCCGTCGGCCATAGCGACGGTCTTGCGACTACCTTGTGACGGGCTACCGTCAGAAAGCAATGGATAATTTTTTAGTTTTTTTACGTCAAAATCAGTCGCACATCCGTCGCTCATTTGATGAAACTTTTGCGACGGATTCATGTCCGTCGCTAATATGTCAAACATTATGGTGACAAAATCTGAAAAAATGGTGCGCTAAATTAGCGTCTATCTAGCGATGGACGTTCCATCGGTAATCTAGTGGGTATTAGCGACTACCTACCGATGGATATATCCGTCGGTAATCCGTCGCTAAATACTGTAACCTAACTTAAATTGAACCGACGGGGGGGGGGGGAGGGGATTTTTCATTTCCCCTAAAAAGACTCTCTCTCTCTTCCCTCTCTCTCTCTCTCTCCGGCGAGCTCTCTCCGACGGGTCACATTCTCTGGCGAAGCTCTCTCCGACGGGATATCTCTCTCTCAGGTATGCTCTCTCTCTCTCCCTCTCTCTCTCTGTTTAGCATAACATATAGGATTTCAGGTTGGTGGGGGGGTCGGCTGTTGCTGGGGCCGGCGGGGTGGAAAGGAGGGAGTGGGGACAGGGGGGAAAGGTTGTTGAGGGCGGGGGGCATGGTGGGGTTTAGGGTTTCGGGGCAGGGGTAGGGTTTCGGGTGGGGGGTGGGCAGGCTGTCGCGGGGGTCGGCGGTGATGGGGGGAGAGAGGGGGGCGGGGGGTGGATGGTGTTGGGTGCAGGACGGGGGGTAGGGGTAGGGTTTAGGGTTTGCTGTTGGGGGGTGAGGGGGAGGGGGTGGGTGTTTGCTGTCAGGGGGGAGGCGGTGGGTTGGTGGTTTGCTGTCGGGAAGGAGGGTATGGGAGGGGAAGGGGGTTTGCTATCCGACGGGGTAGGGGAGGGGGTGGTGGGGTATCGGTGGTTTCGGATCGGACCATTCCTATTAGTATCGGTGGTTTCGAATCGGATTATCGGATCGGGGGAGGGCGTATAGGTGGTTTCGGATCGGACCAATCCTATGAGTATCGGATCGGGGGAGGCGGGTATCAGAATTGGGATCGAAATCGGATCGAACCGATACTGACCGATACTATGAGCAGATACACTTCTCAATTGGCGACATATATTTAGCGACGTTCGATTAACGTCGCTAAATTGTGTACATTAGCGATGTTTTGTCTAAACGTCGCTCATAGTCGCTACTAGCGACGACCTAAGCGACGTAACAACGACGTATATTAATCACATGATCTAGTCGTCGCAAAATGTCGCTCTTCGCTCGGACATCGCTAATAGAGACTAACTTAGTGACGGTAGTGATAGCGTCGCTAAATTCTAATTATATCCCTCATACCGATTCATTTCCCCCTATTTTTCTCTCTCACTCTCTCTCTTCCCCCCTCCGGCGCTCTCACTCTCTCCGATGGCGACTCTCACTCTCTCCGGCGACTCTCCTCCCTCTCCGGTACGTGACTCTTCCCCTCCCTCTCTTTCTCTTTCTCTCTTTCTTCGGCTGTTTTGGTTGTTGGTGGTTTGGGGGGTGCAGGTGGTTCGGGGGGAGGTGCAGAGGGGGATGCGGGTGGTTGGGGGGTGAGTGGGGGGGCTAGGGGGGGTAGGGCGGGGGGGACGAGGGCGGCTGGGGGAGGGGAGCTAGGGTTAGGGTTCGGGTTAGGGTTCATTTTCTCCCATTTTACTCTCTTACTCTCTCTCCTTCCCCTTCCGGCGCTCTCACTCTCTCCGACGACTCTTCTCCCTCTTCGGTACGTGGTACTCTTCCTCTCTCTCCCTCTCTCTCTCTCTCCGACTGTTTTGGTTGTTGGTGGTTGGAGGGGTGCGCGTGGCTCGGGGGGTGGGGTAGGGGGGATGCGGGTGGTTCGAGGATAAGTGGGGGGTGGCTGGAGGGGTGGGGCAGGGGTGACGAGGGTGGCTGGGGGAGGGGAGCTAGGGGTGGGGTTCGGGTTAGGGGTGGGTATGTGTGGACGGCTGGGAGAGGGGAGCGGGGGGGAAGGAGAGGGTTAGTGTTCGGGTTAGGGGTGGTGTAGGGGGGCTTGGTCAGGGGTACCGATAGTGCCAAAAAATCTGATGATTTAGTAATAATTATTTGTTTTCCGACACGGAAAAATGTGATACTCCGATTCGAACGCACCGATAGTGCCGATATTTGTAACAAGTAGTTTTGTTGGTTGGTTAATTGGTAACATGGTGATCGGGACATACAGTCCCTACAGCCATTCGACTGGCGAGGCAAAAACTATGGAACGACATGGTGATCAGGACATAGTCCCTGCAGCCATTCGACTGGCGAGGCAGAAACTATGTAGCCGTAGATAAAGTTGACTGTCCTCCGACCCTCATCCCTCGGCAATGATGATACGACAACCTATCACTATATCTTATATAGTAGTAGATGATATTTTAGTATTACATTATATGAGTTCATCTTGATTCTGTTACATTCTTCAGATACTAGATACTAGATTCGATAAGAACGTGTACTACACCATATGTACAGAAAATAGATGATTCACACTAATATATGCTAGAATGAATTTTGGGTTGTGTTCTGAGCCATCCGTTCTCACACTTAAAACACATATGAATTAGAACTGTGTGTCAATCTTTGTTTTTGTATTTTTAGCGAACCCAGGGATTGGATTTTGTATTTTGTATTTTGGATTCTGTACCCTATGGCTCGACAACCAACGGGAGAGGATACTCTGAGAGATCCATCTAAGTAGGGCGTATACTCTGAGAGATCACCTTTACAAGAATGATATCAGTAGTGGGATTGAGTGTTGGAGGAGAACGTGTACTACACCATATCTCTCACCGTTACTATTTTTTTCTGACAGTATGGTAGATATGCTCCGTCAACAGATTCTTGCTCTGAGCCAAAACTTTGCCCCGGAGCTCAAGTAGACATCCTTCGTGTAGAGCTCGAGTGAGAGGTTCCTGACAGCATGGTGGTCTCCTTTGTTAAAGTATTCGTGCCAATCAAATTTTTTTTCATTTCTAATCTCTTGAATATGAAGCTCTGCTTCACATTTGGCTCTACCTTCTGGTATATAAGAACCAAATGTGAAATAGAGTTTCATATTCAAGATATTAGAAATGAAGAAATTTTCGATTGGTTCTGGGACGAGCAAGAAGCTTTTGACAAAGGAGACTACCATGCTATCAGGAACCTCTCGCTCGAGCTCTACTCAAGGATGTCCACTCGAGCTCCGGGGCAAAGGATTGACTCAGAGCAGATTTCTGGACAGAGATGACGAAGAAGATGGCTGCCAAAGCTTATGTAAGTTTTCTAATTCTTTATACGTATTATATTTTTGTCATTTTGTATTACTGTAATTAAAATCGATCATTGCATCGTATCAATAGGTGATTTTGTACATTAGTTACAAGTACTACTTAGTTAAAGTTCAAGTGCTACTTAGTTGTGTCTCTCTCTCTATATATCTCGCTATCAATGCTATAGTGTTGTTCCCCTCGCAATACAGAATGGTCCGATAGCGATACTCTGAGTATCAGACCATTCCTATGTGTATCTGTATCGCAATCACAATACCGATACTCGAGTATCGCATTGATACTCAAGTATCACATCTGATAGTTCTCTCATTTATTTGTCAATTACTGTATTTCAGTTCTAGTTAGTTTTATGTGATTCTCTGATAGTTCTCTCATTCATTTTCAACCGCTCCCCTCTGTGAATATTGATTTTACTAGATGGCACCTATGACCCGAGGAGCGGCACGTCGTTTGAGAAAAACAGTGAATGCTGAGGTGGCTCCTCCTACTGTTAAAGAGGGAGTGGCATCGGTAGCTAGTGAGACCAGGAGTTCTATTCATCCAGCACCGGTAGCTAGTGAGACCGAAAGTTCTATTCATGCAGCACTTGCAAGGGACTACATCTCTCCTACCGTCGTCGATCCCACTTATTCGAGGTGGTTGCGTGATCGTATCACTGAGCGTTTGCGTGAGCTGCGTGGTTCTCATTAGCGTTTGCGTGAGCTGCGTGGCCACATATGGTGGAGGATTATATACGCAGAGCGGATGCAGCAGAAAGAGCACGAGACGATCCACCTCCTCCTTCTCAGTGATTTTGTTTATGTTTTTGGACATTTAGACATTTGGATATGTGTATATTTTGGTTATTTTGTTTAGATTTGGATATTTTGCTATGTATGTTGGGATAGTGTGTTGGATATTGTGTTGGATATTTTTTTGTGTATGTTGTGATATATTGGATGTTTGGAGATATTGTGTTGGCAATATGGATATTTATTGGATATATTGGATGTCGAATATGTTATATTTGTGTATGCTGGATGCTGAATATGTTATATTACAGGAAATAGTCTCTTTTCTATAATTTTTTTTAAAAATATTTCAGTTAGCGACGGATTACCGACGGGTTGCTGACGGACTTTTGCAGGTAGCGACGGATTACCGACTGACTTTTACAGCTAGCGACGGTTTTCCGACGGATTATCCGTCGGCCTGTTTCTGGAAAAAGTTCGCGACGGAATGGCGACAGATTTCCCATCGCTCATGTTCTGGAAATGTGGAAGATTTCCAGAAGCGTGGCGGCGTATTATCCGTCGCTCCTCCGCCACTAATCCGTCGAGGTTAGCGACGCTTTAGCGACGTTTATTGCGTATCAGAAACCCTCTGATATACGGTTAGTGACGATTTAGCGACGTATTGTCCGTCGCTAATTGTATGAATATATTAAAATTTTAAACTGTCGAAGTTGACGGGAAGCCTTCGGCTTGCCGTCGCTAAAAGTTTTTATTTTGCCAACAAAAATCTGTCGCTAATTAGTCACAGAGCGGCGGACTAGCGACGAGGTTATTTTTGACGGATTTTTTCAGCCCGTATCCATCGAAAATCCGTCGGTAATGTGAATTATCGACGAATTTTCGACGGATAGGGTCGTCGCTAAATCGTTGTATTTTAGTAGTGCTAAAACGGCAAAAAACTGTTTTCAAATGAATAAAACATTTTGGAAAATTTTTCGATATGCCATGCTCCCCGACAAATCGGGTGACATGGTCGCAAACCGAAAGCATCGAAAGGTGCATATCGACTTCGCGGACGTGTGGGCTTTGACGAAATTCAAATTGGTTGCATGTGCGCAACGAATTTGATGCATATCCATCAAAATTATCCATATTGGCCTCTTTGCAAATTACCCAATTACTTTGTACTTGTTCGTCAAATCGAAACGAAACTTGCGCCAACAGGACCGTATCATTTTTCTGGTCCTATATGCCCAGTTTGGTCTGATTCTAAGTAGGTCGACAGGAACGACTATTTGGCGAGCCCGCGACCTGCTCCAACAGGCAAAATTGTGTACGGCCCACCGAAATCTAACTTTGGACATATGGTTGGGTTCGTCTCATCAAATTGGATCCGTATACATGTAATTTGATGACTTTAGAGACTGTAGGTACTGGCATACTTTTCTGTGCAAAATGGGTCCAACGACGGACATCGTTTTGACCCAAAATTTCGATTTTGCCCCTGTGTCTGTAATTGGACATTTGGACATGTGTTGCTTAGACATATCTTTTATAGCAACCATGTTCGTGATGTTTGTTTCAGCATTCAGAGCTGTCTGTGGATTTTGACTTTTATGCTGACGATTCTGACTGTTGGATTTTGCTACATCTCGTACCACCCTCTGACATGATACCTTGCCAATTATACTGTTTATATTTAGTCTACATTTTCTTTAAATATTATTTATTCTTGTCTATTTATTTCTAATTTTTCTAGTTGTCTTCTTGGTACAGTTCGTACATGCTTGCTTTCAGAATACATAATGCTAGTCTTATTTTTCTTCTTGTCTTTTAAATTGCATATGGACCTAGAGTTAAGGGACTACCATCTATAGTATATATCATAAACCTTGACACAGTTGTACCACGAGTTATGTGTAAGATGAGTAGCATGTAGAGGTACTTGTATGTTGGCTGATCACCCGTGCGCATGCGATATGTCTAACAGCTAATAGAGGCATGTTAGGAGACTTAGCAGTTAGTAGAGGTACATGGTCGCGGATGCGACTTAGGTAGGTGCTTCGGGTGGGAAGAACATTTTTTTGTCGTATGGGCTTCTATTACACATTCTTTTGTAACCCGAAAGCTTCGCTAGAGTTACGGGTATGCTTACCCCCTCAAGTTGGCCACTGACATTTTTGAACGTTATGCGCTTGGTCACTGGTACCCAAGTGGGGGACTATACCGAATCCTATTTATATCCAGGGCTCATGTGACTAAAGGTTTGTTCTTAACTGCATAAACACAGTAGAATGGTTAAGTGACCTCAGTTGATGTTATGTCACCCTCGTTCCAATAATAGCATGGAACAATATCGCATCATGGATTAGTGCGCTACCCCTTGTCCTTGTTTGGTTGTAGGGGTAGTCCACTGTTTCGATGATGAGATGTTGGACCGTGTTGTGATTTGGTCTATTTTACTTTACTTGTGACATATTATATATTCAGTTTATTATGGCATGTTCTTTCTGTATCTTGTTACGTCCCTCTGAGGACCTGGTGATCTCTTTAGGTGTGTGCTTTTCATAGCATCACTCTTCTCGGCATAACCCAAGAAGATCGCCTTCGTAGTCCTTGTCCCTAGCTTCTGAATCTTCAGATCTGGGAGCTTCACATACGCCAGACACCCCCACACTCGAATGACATTCAAGTTTGGTCTGACTTTGAACCAGAGTTCATGAGGAGTTATGCCTGAAGTTGCATATGGCACTCTATTTAGAATAAAAGTGGCCGTCAATGCAGCTTCTCCCCAGTAGCATTTAGGAAGACCCGCGGTTAGCAGCATTGAGTTCATCATTTCTGTCAACGTTCTGTTCTTCCTCTCCGCTACTCCATTGGATTAAGGAGAATATGGAGCAGTAGTCTCGCATATGATTCCATGTTCTTTGTAGAACGATGTGAATTCATGAGACCTGTACTCTCCACCTCGATCACTTCTTAACCTCTTGAGTTGTTGTCCAGTCTGCCGTTCAGCTTCGGCCCTGAACTCTCTGAACTTCTCGAAGGCTTCGTCTTTAGACTTGAGCAAGTAGACGAACGCATATTTTGAGAAGTCGTCGATGAAGGTTATAAAATACTTTATCCCGGCCTTCGTGGAGAAATGTTTGAAGTCACAGATATCGGAGTGCACCAACTCCAGAAGATCTGTGCTTCGATTGACCCGATGAAAGGGTTTCCTTGTGATTTTCGTCTGAGCACACACTTCACACTTCTCCACCTTACCCCCACATTTGGAGATAAGTCCTAGACTAGACATTTTATTAATTCCTTTACAATGAACATGTCCTAGTCTATTATGCCACAACTCAAAAGAATAATCAGAAAATACAACTGCATTAATGTCTTCAAACTGGTTGACAAGCTGAATTTTAAACATTCCTTTAGTTTGATAAGCCTTTCCGAAGTATGTTCCTTTCTTGGACATCACCATCTGACCAGCATTGATGTCCATCCTCAAGCCTGTGTTGCAGAGCAGGCTCCCAGAGATCAGGTTCTTGGCAATCGCCGGAACATGCTTCACACCTTGAAGCGTCAGAGTGTTCCCAGAAGTGAGTTTCAGTTCCACGGTCCCGATCCCTAGAACTTCAGCTTGGGCCTGGTTTGCCATGACAACCTTCTCAGATATCGGCTGGTACGTGACGAACCATTCCTTGCCAGAACAGACATGGCAAGTCGCACCAGTGTCTATCCACCAGTCAGAGTCAACCTCCACAGTTGTGACCTGTCCGATCATAGCAACAATGTTAGAAACCAATGAAACCTTATTAGGCTCACCTTTCTCTGATTGTTTAGGCTTAGATCTACATTCACTCTTGTAGTGGCCTTTCTTGCCACAATTGTAACAAGTCACGTGGGACTTAGTCTTCTGTTGCTTGAAAGAAGGACCCTTCACTTTTAGATTAGTGAAGTCCTTCTTCTTGGGATGAGAAGCCGCCTGCTTACCCTTGGGAACTCTCGTCTACACTAGATTGGCTTTAGCCAACTGTTTGGACAGAGTATCCACCTTCTGTTGGGAATGCATCTCGTCCTCAACATGGATCTCTTAAAGTAGATCTCCCAAGCTAATGTCTAGCTTCTTTCTGTGCATCCTTCCATAGAAGGTACTCCTTTCAGCAGGAAGTTTTGAGACGATCCCTCCGACGACAAACTTGTCGGAAAGGGGCATCTCTTCGTCTTCCAGTTTCTGACGCAGTTTCAGAAATTCCTTCACCTGTGACAACATGGACTTTTCGTCCTCAAAGAGAAATTTGTGATATTTTTCAACCACAAACATCTTGCTCTGGTTCCTGTCTTCTTCATACAGATTTTCCACAGACTTCCATATGTCTCTGGCAAGTTCCTTCTTTGAGTAGGATTCTGCCAGGGAGTCCTCCATAGCATTCAGGATGAGAAGCCTGCAGATGCTATTTTCCTTTCTCCACTTGGCCTGGAGTTTGGTAGCCGCGTTGATTGCGGCAGTAGATCCAGTGTCTGGAACAAAGGGTTCTTCCTCCAACAGAACATGATCAACGTCTTTTAGTTGAAGAGTTAGGTAAATCTTTCTCTTCCAGACTTGATAATGCTCTCCATCGAACTTTTCCAACTTGCAGCAGTCCGATTGGAGGAGCGAAGCATTAATTTTTTCCATCTACACGGATCTTGCTTTGAGATTGTTAGTCCCGGGGCTTGATCAAAGATGGTAAAACAGATGCAACAAAGATCTACGATGATACAACTACCAAATAACCCGATTACAAAATGGAGGAGGAAAATAAAGAAGAGAAGATCTCTCATTCTTCCTTGCAAACGTGTTGCAATTGGGACAGAACGAGTTACAATAATCTAGAGAGAGATGAGAAAAAGAACAATGCTGGGGTGTCAAAACACTGTTGCTCAAAGCAAGATTCGCCCCACACGATCTGCTTCCAGGAACCAGCAAGTTTGAAGAACTTGTGGAACGCTCGAAGTCACCTCTGTTCTGACTCCTCGGATGGACTTGCAATGGCGGCAGCAACTCTCTTTCTCTTTCTACTTTTCTGACTTATGTTTTCGTCGTAACCACAAAGGAGGCCAGAAGAGAGTATTTATAGAGAGAGGGTGGAAACCCTAGCCGCCTATTCAGTTATGGAAAGATTGAATCAAATCCCAAAAAGATAGAAACAAGATTAATTCAAATCCCACAAAGATAGGAACGAAATTAATTCAAATCCCACAAAGATAGGATCTGAATTAATCGCATTGATTCAGCCTTACCATAACTGACTTGTAATCTGCACAGTCAGCGGAGCCCTCCATGCGGCAGCCGCAGCAGCAGCCTGGCCGCATGAGCCGCATGAGCCTCATGGCCGTAAGGACCGTATGGGCCGCATGGACCACATGAGCCGCATGGACCGCATGAGCCGCATGGACCACATGAGCCGCATGGACCGCATGAGCCACATGAACCGCATGAACCGCATGTGTCGCATGGCCCGCATGGACCGCATGGCCGTATGGCCGCATGAGCCACATGGACCGCATGAGCCGCATGAGGCCGCATATGAGCCGCATGGCCGCATATGAGCCGCATAAAGACCGCATGGCCGCATATGAGCCGCATGACTGCTGACGTGCTAAGTGCAAAGTGCGCCAACAAAATGCCACATTATGTCTCATGAGCCCATGAGCCCGAGTCCGAGTCCGAGTCCGAGTCCGAGTCGCTAAGCCCCTTTGGGGCTTAGCTCCAAATGGAAATTAATCCAAGAGAATGACAAAAGCATTAATGCTTAATCCTTGGAGCCTTATTCTTACCTCCTAGTAAAATCACCCACATGGTTCCCTCCTTAGGGTCACCACCCCATGTGCATCTCTCAACAACACACCCAAGTATATATGTTGAGATAACTCATGGTGCATTTTCGATGTGGGACTAAAATTTACAAGGCATGTTGAGAGCAAGCTCTCTCCATGTAAAGAAAGCACCAACATATTCGTACTCGACGTACAAATACCAGAAAAAATAATAAAATAATAAAAAAGATGATAGTAAAATTTTAGGGTTTTAGAAATTACCAAACTTACAAGATCGTCCTCAAAAATAAGAAATAACTAGGGTAGGTAGGGTTGAGAGGGTAGTAGGATTTATTTTCTTAATACGAAAACACGATCAAAATATTTAGCATGGAGATGGAAACAGCGTGTAATGAATACATGCAATTTAGTAATGAGAAAAATAAAATCAAAGGGGTATAGTCTAAAAGATGATCGTACAGAAAAATAAAACATAGGGATATAGTTTAGAAGATGATCGCATACATGACATCCCAATCAGTGTCCAAATTCGATAATCCCTAGCATCAAAAAGTGTAACCTCAAAATAGATAATAACTTTCTAAATCTCAAATTATGATCCATAACTCAATATTCAAAATCTACATTCGTGCTCAGTCTCATCCAATCCTCTAAATTTTTTATTTACAAAATCGTCAATATTTTTCTATATTCAACTCTTCACCTAATTTATCATTTCTCCTCAAAATTTGTATTCCACAAAATTTTAAGATTCTTTGAAATGTTAAAACTCCTCAAAAATTGAAATTCAATAAATCTCCAATCAATTTAGTCGAAAGCAAAAAATCAAGCTCACATTAGTAGGAAATTCGTACTCGTCAATGAACATGAATCTTCAATATTCAAGTATCCTTGAAAGCTAATAACATCAAAACACATTATTTTATCATCACAAAGTTTTCCTAATATTTTGTTTACTAGTGTCTTCCTCAAAATCCATTATACAATTCAATATTATATGCTTCATAATCACATAATCATCTTATCCAGTTTACCATAATATCCTCTATAGGGTTCTAATCTAGCTTCGCATAAATGAAGGGTGTCATAATTCGATTTTAATCTTCACACAAGGGAAACATTAAGAATAAAGGTCGCTCAAATCACGGAAGATTTGTATGGGCGAATCATTTGGAGAAAGAATTAAATAAGGTTGGATTCAAAATCGCGGTATGGTTTTTGGGTAATGAATGAGGTTTGCTAATTAACACACAAAATAATGGATTAAGGGTTAAGTAAATCAAGAGATGATTAAGTAGATACTCATAAGACGTGGCTCCTTGAGAGCGGATAGTCTCCTAAGTTAGGGTATGATCAATGATACGATTTTAATCATCTCATGTTTATAGTGTTTAGAAGGTCATGATAATAGATCTAGGGTCGAGGACAAGGACGGCTAACTCAAGACGAGGTTGCAGTCACAAGGCTGGCCGATGGCTAGCTACACTTCTGTATATTATATATACAACTATCTTGGTCATAGGTGATAGGACAACTAAGGGGGATACTATGTGTCTATCTATCAAGTACGAGCGTTTGTCTTTTTGAAATAGGTGAAGACGAAAACAATAAAAAGTTCAAGGACGATGTGATCGAATACGAATACGGGGTTCAAAGGCGTTGGTATAGTTCAAAGAGAGTTGTCAACGCAGTTGTGGATGAGATCCTAGAGGGCAAGTATATTTGTCAATTATATCTCAATCCACGTAGCATAATCATATGAAGAGCGAACCAAGTGCACTAAGGTTGATCAGACCCTAGTACATCGATTATAATTAGACGATATGTTAGTAGGCATCTCCAATAAAATATGTCTTGAACAAGCTTGATAAATAATAAGCTTGCAAAAAATTAGGCTATAACAGCGACATTAGTCAAGATAGTCCAAAAATATAAGTATGTGAGATTATGATAAAAAAAAAGTATAAATAGTAGTTCCTTAAAAATCTAAGTCTCGTTCGGTGTTTGTGCCTCTATAGCTGTCCTACTATCTTCTTTTCTAATGCTTTGGTCGATAATATGGGTTAGGAACATCTAAACTCTATAGTCTAGGTAATCCTATTAGAATCCTCTTAAATGGGTCATAAGGACATAGGGAATGCTAGGTCGTAAGGCATTCTACCCAACTTACAAGAATTCAACTAGTAGTGTAATTGAATAATGGAGCATATATACCTAGTATGAGTCATCTAAGCTCTATTAAGCACGAAAGAAAAGATAAAATTATGGTAGAAAGGATCAAGCAAGATGCAAATCAAGTCAGTCAAACAAGAGTTCGAAAATGGAATCAAGATAGGAGATCAAGCATGTGGATGAGATCCTAGACTCTAATTCTATATACAGGCTTGCTTGGTACTGTCATATAACCCAAAAAAATTATTCGTTGACCTGTATGGGCCACCACAAAAATATGTAACGCCCCAGTCCCAAAGTACGTAGGACTAGATACATAAACATGCCAGCCGTATAATAAATATAAGTAAGCTGCAAATGCAGTATAATCACGACTAACTAATCTCATCCACAAAATACAAGAATAAAAATATTATAGAATCCAATATAAAAGGTTATTGTACAAGTTGTTGGATGGATACAAATCCACTACCAACATTGAACTAGAAGAAAGGAATAGCAGAATAAAGAATACAAGCAGCAAGCATGATCCAAGAGCATGTCATCTTTGATAGGAAGGAGAAGATCACGATCTTGGTTGGAACTCCTGAAAAAGTAAAGAAAGCACACACACACCTAGAGAGATCACCAGGTCCTCGGAGAAATGTAACAAGATACAAAAAAATATGCCATATAACTGAATATAAACTGCTCAACAATAAGTCAATCGGATCATAACATGGTCCAATACTCTACCCTTGAATTAGCGTACCATCCTCTCATTCAAACAAGGACAGGAGATAGCACATTAATCCACGATGAAGTATCTTTTCATGCCATAAATCTGGTATAGTATCTGGACCACAACAAGGTTAAGTATTTTATTATCAAAGCAGTGAACTATACCAACAAACAAATAAGGACCAGGTGTGGCACACTAGTTTGCAACAAAATATTGTTCCAAGCCGCGATCAGGTATAAGTACACAAACCAAAAGTACATATACCTAATGGATAAGGTCGCCTAACCAGCCTATGTGAATGTAATTTAAGAACAAACCTCTCACGCATGGGGTCTGTGGCTAATAATAGGATCGATATAGTCTCCATTTGGGTACCAGGGGCCTAAGAGCGTAATGTTCAGTGAAGCGACAATGGCCGTTACTAACAGTAAGAGCATAACACTTTGCATAACGTCAGTAGTCGTCAGTAGCAGCAAAGGGGGTCGTCAACCCGCATCTCCGGTAGAGCGTATGGTCACAAAGATAATATGCATGGTAGCCCATATGCAAAGGATATGTCCTCCCCACCCTATGTCTATCTGTGTTATATCTATAACATGTATAACCTCTATTAACCGCTAAGTCAAACTAATTATGAAAAATACTATTAGCGGTTAATCCTTCCGTGCGGCTTATACGTACCAGTGGCCAGCCAGCTACGCAAGTCTGAGATCTATATACGACTCGTGACTTCATGGCACAAATGTGTCAAGGCCAATGAATGCGACCCAAATAAGGATGGTCTCTTAAATCTAAGTTTAATGAGCATATAAATAATTAAGTAACAGGAAATAGAACTAAACAGTATGATTTCATCTCAATATGACTATGTAGCCCAGTTTATTTTGCGAGAAATAAATAATAAATAAATACATGCAATATGTGAGCTAAAGTAAATAGACAGAAAATGGCAAGGTATCTTTCCTAGTAGTGGGCCTAGTGTGGTACGATGATCATTATGGAAGAAATTTGACTTTGGTGTTACAACTTCACGAGATGGCCTCCGATGAGGGGACATACTGTTCCATCGAGTCCAGAATAGTCCAATTAGCTAGATTCAACATAAAGGGAGTCTGGTTTCGCAGGAGAATAGGTAATACGATTAGCCACGATCAAGATTGATAATCGATGATATTGGTGTAAATAATACATATATTATTTTTAGAAAAACATTATATTTAAAATTATATTTTATTACCCCAAAATAATTTAGATAATTACATACTTGAAAATCAAAAATCATTTTTCGGCTAAAACTTTAAATTTGTCAAAATAGTTTTTTTAGTAAAAACTATAGTTCATTTGTTAAAATATTTTATACAAATATTTGAAAATATACTAGAAAATTATTCTATAATTTGGAAACTACATTTTATGGGTCAAAATATTTTTAGGTAATATTCTAGAGAAATTACTTTAGGGTTTAAAACTAGATTTAAAATACTGTAGATCCCAAGCCTACTCATATATATATATATATATATATATATATATATATATATATATATATATATATATATATATATATATATATATATATATATATATAGGCTCTAGAGTCTCGGCGACCACGGAAGGTGGTGGAAACGCCGGTAAAGGAGGGCACGACAGTAGAGGGACTGGTCGTATGGAGGCTACGATCCATGGCAACACATATCTGCGATGGATGCGCGACGATGGTGCTTCCTTTGGTGACGAAAGTGTAGTAGGTGATGATGGTGGGGATGTACAGAGGAGATCGGTGGAGGTGATGACGGTGATGGTTGTGGCATGGCTCCAGCAGACGAGTGCTGCTACCGGAAGAAGATGGGGGAGAAGATGGTCGAGGAAGAGGTGAGGTGGTGGTGGACTTCTTCGTCGATGAGATTTGGCAGAGGGTAGTGGTGATGGATGGCAGAGTCAATGCGTGGGGGAAAGTCGGGCTGTGGAGGGGTGTCGCCGACGAGGGTTTGTGGGCGGCAGCATATGGGAACTCCGACGAGGGTGGCTAAAGAGGGAGGGATAGGGTTAGGATTAGGGTTTAGGATTTGGGGTTTGGAGTCGTGTCGTATCGAGGAGTGTCCGACACGGTTGGTGTTTATGTCCTGCATGACACGGGGTCATAGTGTAACCCCACTCTTCAATTAATTAAAATCTTCTAATTTTCCCTCCAATTTGTTTAATCCCAATTATTTGAATTCAAAAATTAGTTATAACAAACTCTTGGTGGTCCCTGTACTTTAATTCAAATTTCTAACTGTTTTTAATAGAATTTTTGTAAATATGAAAAATCAGAGGACCTCCCTGCTTAATTACCCAGAGCGGGAGGGCTTATATGCAAATTTCTCATTCTTATAAAATTCAACGGATGAGAGAGAAACTCATTTCTCATCTCAGCATTTTTTTCCTAATTCCTCTTTCCCCAAACCCCGAAGTCTAACCCTAGCTCACCGACGACGAGGAGGTTGGCGATGGCGTCGAGTTCTCACACCAGTGCCTGAGGACCTTCCCTAGAGGCGGTGCTTGTGGCACACGACAATTTTTGGTGATTCTTCACCCTTTCGATGACTGCATCATCTTTTCTCCAGCGATCTAGCAGGATGCGGACGCGGAGCTTGTTCTTCTTCGACTCCGTTGAGTGAGCTCGATAGAGGTTCGTAAGTAATCTCCATCTCGTAATACTTGATATTGTTTGGATCTCAAATTCTCTCGAATTCTTGATCGATTCACTCTGTTTTGTGCTTAGTTTTCGTATAGAAAATTTGATCGAGATCGATCAAGCTAGATGTTCTTTTTCTCTCCAGAACAGTAGAGGATCAGTAGGTTTTCGGTCCAAGTTATTCAGATCTGGTGATTTTTAATATTTTAAAATTTTAGTAATTAGAACTTTTTATTTGACCAGATCAGTAGGATCACTGATCTCTAGAGAGTCGATTCGATTGTGATCGAGTCATTGTAAGTAAGTTCCTGTGGATTTATTGATCCTTTGAAATTTCCCTTCAATTGTACAAATTCGGAAGTATGATGAACTGTTCCTTTTGCCATGTTGTTTAATGTGATGTTGAACAAATTTTTGATCCTTTCCGGACAAGAAGAGCAGCTGTGTCTAGTTCTTTGAGCGTGTTGACTTATTTGGGATTGTACTCATTACTGGGAAATTCAGAACAAGTATGCTTTCTATTCTTTTTATTTGCAAATGCACTTTGATTTGTTGTTTCGTTGTGGTTTATTGTGGGGGTCGGGATGCGTTGTGTCCGTATGTAGCCATGTCCAGCCTGGTCTTACCATCATTGTTGTGTTCAACAAGTTTCAGTTCAGTTCAATGCCAATCTTGAGAGGATTGGCATTGGTCAAGGGTTAGCTATCTGGAGTTGAGTTGATCGTGCCGAAGAGCAGCTCATGTCCCTTGGTGTGTTCAGTGTTGGGGTCGAGGTTGCAGGACAGAGTTTTGCGTGGCCAAGACGAGTTGGAATTATATGGAGGAAACTGGTGTTGATAGTTGCTTTATTTTTATTTCTGTTGTGTATTTTTTTCTAAGGTTTTGTTACCTCCAATTCAAAGCTTAAATTGTGTATATTATACTTTGGGTTGGAAATATAAGGGGGTTGCTTGGCTTTGAGCCTCATTTTGAACAGTAAGAATCGAACCTGTGTGTTATTTTCTTTTGTGAATAAATGCGACCTTCCTGGGTTGTGTGTTTGCAGGTTGGGAATTTTATGATCATAGAAAAATGGGTTTTGGAGTATTAAATTGCAGGATTGTGAAGGGTGCAGTTGGGTGGAGTATACCATGATTGTTTAAATTTCAATTTCTTTATTAGATGCTCATGTGCTCAAGCAATGAGTGCTTTGCTAAGTTTTTGTGTAGCAAGTTTGTTGAGCTTTGTGGTATCAAAATTTTACTAAGCTTGTGTGGGTACCTTAGTTTCATTCTGAGTTATGTTTTTTTAAGTAAGGGAAAGCAGTTAGTTTGAGCTAGTTAATTTACTTAGAAACTGCTATTTTTGTAGTATGTAATAAGGAATGGAGAAAAGGTATTTTAGTAAGTATGTTATAATAACTATTATTTTTAGGATGGTTAATTGAGTCTTGGTTAGCAAGGGTTAAACTAAAAATTATTAGTGACCAGATGTTAGCTAGAAGTATTTTAACTTGTGAGCTTTAAATTAATCAACTTGTATCAAATATTAAACAGGAGGACATCTAGCTTTACTATCTACACTTGATCACCGTGAGCAAGGCAAGTATACTCCTCGGACTTGTCCATTTTTTCATGTCTTTTATTCATGCTTGTATCTCCCTGTCGACACGATGTTTCACGAGATTGTCATGTATCTTGTTCCTTGAGATTACTTGTTGTTAGCCCAATGATTATATCATGTTTTTGAATATGGCTAATCAATTAAGTTTAACATAATGATGTCACTAACATTCATGTAATCACTATCATGTTGCTACTTAAACTTAGCATTGTCCTAATATTAGCATTGTCCTAATGTCCTAATATCAATATTGCTATGCTTGTATCATATTGGTTTTGTTTGTCTAACATGTATTTGTAGACATGCTGTAAGCATGATCAAGCTTTGTCAAACCAGGACATATGCAATAGATTATTATTGATGGGCCAAAGACGGCGTCATACAAGAAGATTTCTTTGAACCGCCTAATGACCTATCCGGGGCCTCGCATCGGGGGTTCCGCTGCCCGGTCAGCGGACAGGGGTCGAGGGGGCAGCGCCCCCCCCCCCTCAGGGGTTCGGGGGCGAAGCCCCCGAAAGGTATTCAGATTTCCAGATCTGTTTATCTTTGGACGATTGCCGTCAAGAAAAAGGCTTCTTCAAGTCTGCTCAAATATTTGAAGAAAGACGTCATCAAAGGGTTCTTGGTTTTCCTATTTATCAATGTATTTTTCATATTTATTGAGTCTAGGAATACGATGTACACTGCATCGTACTGGCAAATAGGCTACCCAAGAAACGTTTTCAAAATACCCTTTCATTTTGAAAACAAGCCCACTTACAAAAGCCCAAACTACTTCCTAACTGTTTGACTTTTCAAAAAGCCCAAAAATCAATTTGCAAAAACCCTGACAGAACTCCAACAGAACTCCAGGAGAATTCGGCCAGAGTTCGACCCAAATTCGGCCAGAGTTCGTCCAGAGTTCGGTTAGTGAACGTTGCTTTTTGAACTTAGTCTTCTTGCAGTTACGGATCCCACCGAGATTTTCTCATAGAGTTCTGCCCGAATTCTGCCCGAATTCTGTCAGAATTCTGCCTTTGAAAAAACTATAAATAGAGAAGGATTTCGATCATTTCAACACACTCATTCACTTTCATATCTCTTCTCTATAAGCCTACTACTTCTTCCAAAGTATTCTGAGCTATTCATTTTCAAATCCCAAGCCAGTTACAATCCTCTAGTCGATTTGCCAGTGCGGTACGGTCTAGAAGTTTCAGAGTGGTTGTAATCAGAGGCTTGATTGAAGTTAGACACTTCACAATTGAAGTTGGTCGAGTACTTCGGATCAAAGCTCGCGTTGTAGAAGTTGCAAGATCTTCGGATGAAAACTTGTGGTGATTTTCCATAGTGGATTCAACTGGAAGCTAGAGTTCTTCCGACTGGACTAGTCCTCAACAGAAGAAAACCAGTATACATCTTTGTGTTTGCGTTTGCTCTCTACTCTCTACTTTTCATTTACATATCTGTGATATATTATCTGTGATCTTGTTACTAACATTTTTTAAATAGTTAATTTCCGCTGCCTACTCTATTCACCCCCCTCTAGAGTATTGCGCTTTACAACTCGTTCCTACAATCGGTCCTACACTTGTGTCTAGAAGGAGAAATACTACAGATGTGTGATCAAACCCAAGTTACTATTTATGTGAATAGCTTAGGCCCCGCATCGTGCACGCGGGACCGAAGTCGTACCATTTCATGTTCCCTGAATCTACCCAAGCCGATCACACACTCTGGATGTATTTCGATATATGCACACTTCAGGTTCATGGTGTATTTCATGTTCAGGTTTCATTTCATGTTCCCTGTATTTACTTTCTAGTATCCATGTTCAGGATTCATATCATGTTCTCATTTCTCGTACTTTATATTTTCCTGTACTCATTTTCATACCATGATGTTCATGTTTATTTCTTTGGATATACTTAGCTCCGCTCCTGACTAGGATATGTTACAGGTGAGTTAGAGGCTATCTGTGACACTTATTACGGGCAAGAGCCTGGAGGCATCTATGAGCCAGTTGATGTTGTTCAGGACTTAGAGGCTGAGGAAGCCTAGTACCATGCTTTTAGTTTCACTGTACTTTGTATTAGAGACATCAGTTTACTTTCATTTGCTGGAAATGTAATAACTTTTAGACTTGTACTCTGATTCTGGGATTCGGTTATAGATGCTGTGATTATACTTATTCATGTTTATCTGGTTAGATTCCCCTGGATTGGTACAACTTACTTCGTCGTGTCTAACGACGAAGGCTGGGCGTGTCCGATTCGTGTCCGATTATTCGGGAGCGGGTCGTGACACATGATTGTGTTCGGCATGTCGGACATGTAGTGAGGATGGATGTATATGTAAAAATATATTATAGTGGAAAGACACCGAGGGTCGGACCCGAGGCCAACACAGGCTGAGGAAGGTTGACACGGACACGATGTACAGACACTTTTATGGAGAAAAAATTTATGAAGAAAAATTTGTGGAGAAAACATTGCTAGCTCCCCTATAAATAGGGTGGAGAAATCCTAGTTAGATAAAGATTATGACCGTTTAAACCCCCATTTGATAAATCTCACATTTATTTAAATCACTTTAAAACTAGTTTAATATAATCCTATCCCAATTTAAATCATCATAATATTTAAAGATTAATAATAAAATAATTTAAATACCATTTTATAATTAAAATAATTTTAAATAAATTAAAATATTTTTCATAAATAAAAAATTCATTTAACCTTTTTTAATTACAAAATATACATGAATTTATTTTCATGTACCTCGCACATAATTAGTACAAATTATTTACGTAAATATTATTTTCGAAATTGGTACCTATATTTGTATAAAAACTAAAATAGCCTTTATATAATAAGAAAAAATAATAGTAAATTTTGGTAAATCGAGTGCGACGTATTTTACATACTCAAACAATAAAATACTTAGCTTATATATATTGAACCAAAATATTTATTTTCTATGTAAAAATCTATTTATAAACCTTTGTATAAAAATAATAAATACTAGAAAAATATAAAAATAAATAAAATACTAGAAAAATATAAAATACTAGAAAAATATAAAAATAAATATAAAAATAAATAAAAATAAATAATTCTGAAAAATACTTAAAAAATATAAAAATAAATAAAAAAAAGTAAAAAATTCTATAGCAAAATTTTAGGAGATTTACACCTGGTACTACGTATTTTGGGACTGAAGCGTTACATTTGGTCCAAATTATTGAATTTAAATCTCAGTTTCCTATTAACATGATTAAATCAATTAGACTTGATAATGCCGAAAATTTATCGCACAAGTTTTTGATGATTATTGTACATGATTAGGGATTACGATAGAGCATCATGTTCTCTATGTGCACACGCAAGATAGGTTAGCTGAGTCATTTATTAAACATCTCCAACTTATAGTTAGACCTCTATTAGTGCAATCTAGTTTGAAATCGAGACTTGGGACATAATATTTTACATGTTGCATCTCTAGTTAAATTTATACTCATTGTCTACCATATCTTTTCGCATATACAACTTATTAGGGGTAGACAACCAATCATTTTATATTTGAAAAAGTTTGGATGTGCAATATATGTCCCAATTCCATCTCCCAAAAGAACTAAGATGGGTTCCCAATTATGTTTGGGAATATAAATTAGTTTTGAGTCAGTTTCTTCCATAATCAGGTATTTGGAACCAATGAGTGGTGATATCTTTACTATAAGATTTGATGATTGCCAATTTGATGAGAGAGTCTTCCCGCCGTTAGCGGAAGGTAAGCAACAAATTGTTCATATAGAACAAATCATTGCTAATGAACGACGTGAATTGACATGGAATACGTCTACTCTATCTTATTAAGATCCAAGAACTCCACAATGTGATTATGAGACAAAAAGAATGATAATTTGCAAAAAATAAATTACCTGATGCATTTAATGATGCTACAAAGGTAACTAGATCACATGTTGCAGCTATGAATGTGCCAGCCAAAATCATTGTTCCAGTTGGACAAAATCCAAACAAGGCGGCACATGAATCTACTACTACATGTTAAAAGCGTGGTAGGCCTGTAGGTTCCAAGGATAGTGCTCCTAGAAAGAGGAGAGCTAATAAAACATCTTGTCTTGATAAAAGTTCGATAGTGGTTGGAGCTCCAAAAACAAATAATGAAGATGTACATGTTTCCAAATTCACTGAAATGCATATGGATGCCTTTAGAGAGGCACAGGTACCTGAAAATGAAGATATCTTGTGGAATAGAAAAACACTTATCATCGATGACATATTTAGCTATGTAGTAGTAGCTACTGAAATATTAAAGCACAATGATGATTATGAAAATGAACCATGTAGTATAAATGAATATCGACAAAGAAAAGATTGGCCAATCTGGAAAGATGTTATTCAAGCAGAATTAAAATCTTTAGATAAACGTATTGTGTCTAGACGTATAGTGGAAACACCAAAGGGCATAAACAATATTAGTTTTAAATGGGTGTTCGTGAGAAAAGGAAATGAGAGAAATAAAATTGAAAGATACAAAGCCTGACTTGTAGCACTTTCTCTTAAAGACCTAGAATTGACTATGTTGAGACATACTCTCCAATTATGGATGTCATTATTTTTAGATATCTAATCAGTCCCCAAATTTCTAAAAATCTTGATATACGACATGGATGTTGTAACTGCATATTTGTATGGAGACTTAGATAATGACGTTTATATGAATATTTCAGAAGGATTTACATTGCCAGAGACTAAGTAAAAGGGCATGTGTTCAATTTGAAACTTAGGCGATCATTATATGGGTTGAAAAAATTAAGAATGTTGTATAATCGTCTTATTATATATTTGACTAGGAAGGATAAAAAAATTAGTCAAATTTGCCTATGTGTATTCATTAAGAAATCCAAAAATAGATTCTCTATAATAGTAGTATATGTGGATGATATAAACCTGATCAGGACTCCTACGAAATTGGAGAAAATGTTTGAAGAATGAATTTGAAATGAAAGACTTGGAAAAGACAAAACTTTGTCTAGGTTTGCAAATAGAACGAAGTTCCAATGGAATATTAGTGCATCAATCCTAATATATTGAAAGAATTATGAAACGATTCATAGCACACCCACTAAGTACACCTATAGTTGTACGTAGTTTGTATTTTGATAAAAATCCACTCCAACCAAAAGGAGAAAATAAAAAAGTTCTTGGTCCTAGAATACCGTATTTAAGTGTTGTTGGAGCACTACTATATCTAGCCAATGCACAAGACCAAATATTTTATTTTCTGTTAATTTATTATCTAAACATAGTTTTGTACCTATACTTAGACAATGGAATTGAGTTACACATTTTGAGATATATTCATGGAACAACTAATATTGGATTATTTTTCTGTGATTCCATTAACAATTCATATCCAGTTGATTATGAAGACTCAATTTATCTTTCTGACCCTCATAAAGATTGATCCTAAACAGATTATGTGTTTATTAATAACCATGCAGCTATATCTTGGCGATTAACAAAACAAGGTTCAGTAATAACTTCTTCTAACCATGCAGAATTAATTGCATTGCATGAACTAACAATAGAAAGTATGTGGTTGAGATCTATCATTCATCAAATAAGAGTAAATTGTCAACTACCCACAGTTACAGATCTATTATTCATCATATTCGAAGATAATGTGGCTTGCGTTGCCCAAGAGGGATTCATCAAAGGAGATCAAACCAAGCACCTTCCAGCTAAGTTGTTTTATGCGCATTAGCTACAAAAGAAAAAGTAATCGAAGTCAAGCAAGTAAGATTAAATAAAAATTTAGCTAATTTATTCACCAAGGTACCAAAGTCCACATTTCAGAAGTTGGTAACAAAATAGGCATGCGATGACTAGTCATCAGACCAACTAGTTGTCACATATCCATTATATCGAGGGAGAGTATGACTTGTATTTTGAGTTTTTCGTGTTGTACTCTTTTTCCTTATCTAAGATTTTTCCCACTGGATGTTTCTTATGAGGCAACAAATGCACATACACCACCAACTAATTAATGGTGAATATCCAAGGGGGTGTTATAAATATGGATAATTCACCATAATTATTTAACCTACATAACCTGTGTCTTTTGGTTATCCATAACCTGTCTTTTGACATTTCTTCTTTTAATTGCCATCATGGTGTTAACCTTCATTGTAAGCATATATGAGATCGTAGTTTTATAATCAATTTTTGCTTTCGAGGAACCCTAGATTGTTCCATCTAATTTAATTTATGAGGATTGTTCCATCTAATTAATTTAGGGGTCCGATTTCTCAATCACAGTTTTTATGATCTATCAGTTTAGATTTCTCTTGAATATATACTGTTGAATTATGGTACAAATTGAGGTGCCGAAGTGTTGCATGAGCAATTTTTTTTTACTATATAGTATATTTTGGCATTGGAGTTGTTGAATTGAGGCTTCTAGTTGATCTCTTTCTAGAAGGATGACTTTTGTTACAAAGAGTTAAGATTTCGTGTTCAGAGGAGAGATTTTTGTATGGATTCTATAATTGACAATATTGACTAAAAAAAATAATAATAATAAGCGGTCAACCTCGACCGTATGGCGGTGGCCATCAGCTTCTGGCTATACAAATGTTGTGCCATTGAAAATACTTTGGAGATAATCAATGGTGTTTGATTTATGGACATGCAATAATATGCATGTGCTGCTTGCAGTGCCATTATAATACTTTGTAGAGAATCAACAGTGTTTTGACTTATGGACATAAAGTATACATGTGCTGCTTGCAATTTTCTTTTATTTTCTGCGTCAATGGTAACAGCACAAATATGGTTTGATTGGATATAAAATTGATATTCTGGGACCATTCTTCAGTTCTTCGGAAATTATGTATCATTTATTTCTTGCTTTATTATGTTGGTTCTCCTTTTTTATTGGCACAGTAAAAAAAAATCTATGCATCAGATATTTTGGTTCCATGCAATTCGCACAACTGTTGGTTACAAGTTCTGATTGATACTAAAGTTTGGATTTATTTTCTTTTGGTTACATATACAACTATGGTTAAAGTGAATCATTAGTATGCAATATTATTTTTCTATTACTTCTCTTGCATATATTTAGGATGACTAGATTATTACATGAATTTTATTATGTTGATAATGTTCATCTTAGTCAGATAAAAATTTATGTTTTAAATCATGCAAAAGATTCATATGTTTATCTTGTAGTAGATAAATTTTTGGTGTAATCTTTATAGATTATTTGATATAATCTTTTGATGCATGATATTCAGTGGAATCAAATCTGTTGATTATTGATTATTTAAATTTTAAAAATATGCATGTACATAAGGTTTTTTTGGACATTATTCAGTTTTGTAAAAATTAGTCAACATTCAATTTTTTGGTGCCTTTTATGACTAGCAATAGTTGTCCAATATTCTAAGTAGACTAATTGAAACAAGATGTCGCCAAAGTGACCTCTCTTGCGTAGATAGTCTACGAGGGATGTCGGATGTTTGTGTGTGTATATTCATGCGGGTATTAGCCGACCCAAAGGAAGGTTAATACTTGGCCGAATTGCACACATACTTGTGGTGGTAAATATGTGACAATTATACGGTTTACATGTGAATAATAACCCAATCCAAAGATAGGCTTATTATTTGACATGACTTATTGTCAACGTTTGATCACTACACCAAGAGTACCACTTGCAGTTAATATCACTGTCCAAAGACTTGATATTAATGATGTACTAGGTATCTTGAGATGGGGTTCACCATTACTTGAATTAGTTTGACTATATTTTACCCTTTGGTTATTAATTAGAGCATATTTGTTTATTTATTTTTTGTTCTCTTTTCAGCTAGTGTTGCTTCAATATCTGCTAATATGAACTCAATTTCAATGCTTAACGGGACAAACTTCAAGGACTGGAAAAATAACATTTATATTGTTCTCGGCTGCATGGATCTAGACCTTGCACTTAGGATTGAGCGTCCTACTACTCCTAAGGATGACAGTTCATCTAGTGACAGAGCAAACTTCGAAAAGTGGTATCAGATCCCTATTTTTGGAAATAGGTATATGACTGTATTTCGACTGTATTTCGTATTTTGGAGGATTTTAATTTTGGGGTATGTTTGAAATTTTTATTATTTTATTGGAGGTGATTTTGCCCTCATTAATTATTTGTTATTAATTAATTTCTTGATTCTAATCTACCCCTTTTCACAAATATCTACCTAACCCTCTCTCATTCTCTCTCTTCCTTACTCTCCTTCCAGGAGAAGATTCTCCTCCTCCTCTCACCTACTCTCTCTCTCTCCTCCAGCCTGATCTTCCTCTCTGCCAGCTCCGGCCACCACCCTCACCACCAGTTCCCTCTCCCCCTCACTGCTCTCTTCCCCTCCCTGGAGAGCAGCACCCCCTACCTAAGCCCCACTCTCCTCCCTCACTCTCTCCCCCTCCGGCCGCCCGTCACCCCCGCGACCGCCACCACCATCGTCGGCATCTTCATCCCTCCACCACCATCACCCACCAGCACCGCCACCGCCTTCGCCGCCTCCTCCCTGAGCTCCCTCTTCCCGGAGCCGCCACCGCCAGCCACCGTCTCCACCACCACTTCCACGACCATCATCATCATCGTCGCCCCCTCCGGCCTCCGCTGCGGCCGCCACCGCCAGCACCGCCCTCACCACCATCTCCTCCGCGGCCTCCGACCCCCTCCGCCGACGCCGCCGTCTCCATCTCTACCGCCTCCCCTTCGTGGTGCAGCGCTGCTGCTGCCGCCCTTCCTCTGTCGCGGAGCCGCCGCGACCTGGCCGGACTCCCGACGATCTCCCCCTCTCCCTGACTTCTCCGCCGGCGGCGACCAGCCCCGTCTGGCCGAGCATCCCCGGTGAGCCCCTCCGCCTGCCTCTCTCTTTCTCGATCTGTGTGCCTCGGGGCACGTGTTGTCTCGAGCAGAGCGCTGCTTTGTGCAGTGTGCTGCCTCGAGTAGTGTGCACTTGTGCAGCATCGCTTCTTCGGTTTGCGTGCTGCCTTAGGGTGCGAACCTCTTGGGATGCGTGCACCTCGGTGTACGTGTCGCCTCGTACTCCGTGCCTCCTTGATTTTGTATCGTCTCGGGTTGCGTGTACCTTGGTGTGCGTGCTGTCCCAGTTTTTGTGTACTCCGATTCACGTGCTGCCTCGGGCAGCGGGTCGCCTCGAGCCCCGCGCTGCCTCGGGCACCGTGCCATATCGATTGGTGCATCTTTTCGATTTTCGTGTCTCGGCCTTTGTGCCTTTCTTGATTTTTGTGTCGTACCGATTCGCGTACCCGTATCGATTTGCGTGCATACGTCGACTTGTATGCCGCATTGATTTGCGTGCTTCCTTGAATCTCGCTCCATCCCGATTTGCGTGTACGCCTCGATTTGCGTGTCGTGTTGATTCGTGTGCCATCCCGATATTCGTGATTTCTTTGATCTACGTGCGCGTCTCGATTTACGTACACGTTGTCTCCTGTTCATTTTGATCTTTGAGTCATCTTGATTCTCGTGCACGTCTCGATATACGTACATGTTTCGGTTTGCGTGACTATATCGGTCTGCGTGCCTCGGTTTTCGTGCCAGATGCCTGCACTGCTTGCGGGACCTACACGGTATATTCTTCTGCCATCCTCCATGATTTGCTTCATTATTTTATTATTTAATTCTAATAATTATTTATTGTGTGTTCTGAGGATCTCGATTGGCGTGCTAGCTTGGATCGCGACTGCCGAAGACTTGCTTACCTAGCCGAGCCCCTAGGCAAGTATCCCTTGCTCATCGGCGGCTCTTGCCATCTCTCCTATATTTTTATTATATTTAATTTATTGTAAATTGTATAACCATGAGTAGTGTAGCTTAGCAGTAGAACTGCCATGATAACCTAGACTAGTTTGGTCCGATACTGGGATAGACCGTATCGGACGACTCGGATGGGTCATCCACACCTCCGAGGACACGAGCACGACTCACTTGTATGGATTGTCCCCATATGTCCCGTGTCTGACTCGCGGTCTGGTAACGGCTTTGGCTAACTTTACTTGTGGCGGTGATTGTGCTTGGGTTAGGGATTTATAGACATGTGTTGTGGTGCGCCCTGCGAGGCGGTTAGTTTATTATTACGCATGTTGGGTTGGCACCCAGTACGCATCGTAGTGCTACCAGAGGCTGAGACTTAGTGTTCTCGGCTATCGATTTGTTCCCAGTACGCATCGTAGTGCTACTGGTAGCTGAGACTTAGTGTTCTCCGCCCGCGAGTCCGCGATTCTGCGATTCTGCGGCGGGTTGCGCCGAGTGGCTTTAGCTCCTATTCGTAGGGTGCTCCCATCCAGATTACAAAGGAGACTCTGCCAGATTTTTTCAGAATTCTCGGTTGGGAATTTGGTTCGAAGGATTGGGCAGAACCATTCCTTTGGTTTGCGGGGCTGAACTCATGCATGTTCTTCTTGGTATGGCATCCCTGATCCTATTGCCTGCTAGGTAGACTCCCGACTAGATTAGTCGCCTAGCGTCTTGACCTGTCTTGTCTGCCGGATTGTATAAGGGGAGCGGTTCTACTCAGGTGAAGGTCTGCAACCCTGGTCCTTGTTTGGTTTAAGGGTTGTGGATCTGATCCAGAGTGGTTCACGCAATCCTTGCCTTTTCGACGGTATCACCCATTGGACTCTTGACCCGTGACCCTTCTTTTAGATGGTGTTCTAGTTTAGTTTATTATCCTATTGTCTGTCATGTCCGTCGGATTGTGTAAGGAGAGCGGTTCTACTCGGGTGAAGGTCTGCAACCCTGGTCCTTGTTTGGTTTAAGGGTTGTGGATCTGATCCAGAGTGGTTCACACAATCCTTGCCATCTTCCGAAGGCGTTGATTAGTGTTGACCCATGTGTTGGGATTATGATCTTATTCGAGGATTGACTATGAGGAGATATGATATTGAGATAGTGATTATGGTAGACTAAGTGGATTCTTAGATAGTGTTGCTAGTTCTTTGGTGATGTTCTAATTTGATCAGATGTCTTAGAGGACTTTTGGATTTTGGATACTGGTGCGAGTGTCTCGCGGAACGAGGAGAATATCGAGGGTATTATTATATGATTTTTACTCGACTTCCCAAACGCCCAAAACTGGGTACCTTTGTGTATTCCGGTAGTTGGGGAACCTGGTTTGATTGCTATGTCTTGGTAGTTTAGGGGGTTGTTTTTCTAGTGGCTTGTGATCATTGACTTGGAGGATTCTTGTGAGTCAGAGGGCCTAGCATTGTTAGGGGGATGAGCTTGGTATTTGGTGGTTGTCTTTATTGACGTGATATTCACTCCATCATGGATGGGAGACTCTTGATAGATTGATCCGGTGGGTAGACCGACTTGATGATTAGAGCCGTAGACCCCATATGTACTTGAGATGCTACTATAGTAGAGATCCTGACCACGTACCTAACCTGGTATCCATGCCACGATGTAGGCAGAGGACTCCATGTGATTGACCGAATGACCATGTCCCTGACTTGACTACTTGTACCCGTGCTGGTACCATTCTATGTGTGCACTGAGGTGCTATCCTACGTATGCATTGAGGTGCTATTCTATGCATGCACTGAGGTGCTACATGATTCTATATGTTATATGGCAGTGCATTCATCTTCCAGCACGGACATGGTAGTTGGCCTGTAGTTTTAGCGTGGTTAGGACTGATTGACTGCTTGCTGTATTACACTAAGAATGAATCCAGACTTGAGACTTTGGGTGTCGAGGTGGATTCATACTTAGTGTACCCGTACTGAGGTACTCATCTAGGAGGATGAGCATGTGACCACGGCATGTGATTTCAGATAAATGTAGGGTTAATCTAGGCAACTAAAGATGGTAGAAGCATTGGGAGGGAGCAGAATCTCGAGATCGTGCATGCCAGCCACCACAGGTGCTATGATTACCTGTCTAGCGCAAGGTTGACCGCCCCGGATATTGTTATCGTCCGCAATAGCGGATGGCAGTATCCGACTACTATATGTACTACCATATGATTGATCTGTTTCGCATGGTTGCCTTTGAGGGACCAGTGCTTATCTATGTGCTATGCGTTATTATTTGGCCTCGTTAGCCCTGCTAGACATAGCACGATCTGAGGATTCTTATATTGCATTGTTGGGGTAACCCAACCTCCACATAGATAGCCGTAGACATTTGAGTGGCCGCTTATTCACCTAAATTGTATGGCTTGTTGTTTGCTAAGCTGGCTGGCACGTAACGCTGTCCCGGCGCGGTAATTCATTCCCTTGTTCTTGTTTGATGTAGGGATGAGTTACTGTTCCGATGTCAGACTACGAGTTCCAGTTGGCGATGCAAGTATTAGTGGATGTTAGGATGATTGTGATAATTGTTGGTTACTTACGTATTAGTTGGATTGCTGCCTTATATTCTGTAATCGTGCGTTGGTACCGCACGATCCTTTACCCTCATTACCGCTGTTTATACATGTTATTTCTGTCATATATTATATCCTGCTGGTTTTCTTCGCCCGTCCTTGAGCCTTCCTTTCTGGTACTTGCTACGGTTGGCCTGACCAACCCTGGATTGTTCCCAGATTGCCTGTGACCGATCCTGTGGATCTTCCAGACTTGACTTGGAGGACATGCTTCAGTTCCTGACCATAAGGGAACTGTGTGGGAAGGTATTCTTGTCTACATTATTTCTTATTGTAGACTCTCTGATTATCATATGAGTATTTTCTATTTTTTTCATATGATTATCTCTCTTGTCATTATTTCATTGATTATTGCCTGTAGATATGAGATCAGATTTAGGCCATAGACTGCTTGCATGCTAGGATACCCAACAAGATTGACAGCCACGATCGACGTATAACGTCTTTATACCTTATACAGTGTAGCTGGCCTACGTCCGTCCCCGTATTCCGGTACTGGGGCGTGACAAGTGGGAACGCTCAAATCGCATGAGTCTAATGATCATAAAGTGCGGTATTCCAGAGGCATTCAGGGGTGCAGTATCTGATGAGGTTACTAATGCCAAACAATTCCTTGCTGAAATCGAGAAACGATTTGCAAAGAATGATAAGGCGGAAACAAGCACATTTTTGTTGTGCTTGATTACCATGAAGTATAAAGGCAAAGGTAACATAAGAGAGTACATCATGGAGATGTCTCATATTGCTTCAAAACTTAAGGCACTTAAGCTCGACTTGTCGGATGACTTGCTCGTTTATTTGGTATTGCTCTCACTTCCTACACAGTACAATCAGTTCAAGGTCAGTTACAACTGTCAAAAGGAAAAATGGACTCTAAATGAGCTCATTTCGTACTGTGTACAAGAAGAAGAGAGATTGAAGCAAGATAAAACTGAAAGTGCTAATTTGGCTACCACCCCTAAAGACAAGTATAAGGGCACTAAACGAAAGAATACAGAAGCTACTAAGGGTCCAGTGCAAAAGAAACAACAAACTGAGGCCAATGGTCGTTTCTTTTGTGGCAAGCCAGGACACGTAAAGAAGGAATGTACAAAGTACCACGCATGGCGTGTAAAGAAAGGGTTGCCAGATCTACCGAAAGCCAATTGATGGTGAAAGACACATCTATGTGGTAGACGACAAGTCGGTATAAATGGAAGCAATAGGACAAATTTTGGATATTAGTTATTATTGGATTTGATAGACAATTTTATCTAAAGCTTTTATTGTACCGTCTTTTAGACGTAATTTAGTTTCAGTTTTCTTGTTTGACAATCTTATTTATCATTGTTCATTTGGAAACAATAAAGTTTGATCTATCTTTAAATTCGAAATATTGTTGGTATTATTTTTTTTAAATGTTCGTGACATGCTATTATCACTTGAAACTATTGCATCCTATAAAGAAACCTTGTATATGGAACAACGTGGTACTAAACACAAAAATAAAGAAATTTTTTTTAGACGAGAATTGTAATATTTTTTGAGGATGTTGAGTTTGGGGGAGAAATAAAGTCAAGGACATTACCTTTGTGGAGGAATCGATTGCGATTCCTACTATCACTTTTGACAATGTGCAAAATTCTGCACCTGTCATTGATCAAGAAGTGAATTTGGAGCCTCAATAAGACAATGTCGAATTACCTCTATAAGTCGATGTTGAGCTGCCTCAACAAGACAACATAAAGGCACCCCCCATTCAAGATAAGGTAATTGTTTCTGAGGAACAAACTCAACAACCTCAAGAGAAGAGGAAGAGATTGTTTTTTTAAAGAGACTTTCTCTTCAGTTTCTTTGAAAGACTCTTTTAAACCAATCATAGTACTTGTTGTACATTTTAATATTGAGTTACATCAAATGGATGTCAAAATGGTATTTCTCAATGGTAACATTGACGAAATAATTTATATGGTGCAACCAGAAAACTTTGTGTCAGAAGACCCAAAGAATATGGTTCGCAAACTGACAGAATCTATTTATGGACTCAAACAGGCTTCTCGTCAAAGACACTTTGAGTTTTAACAAGTGACTATCTCGTTTGGTTTTGAGATGAACACTGTTGATGATTGTGTGTATCACAAGTTCAGTAGGAGTAGAAATAATTTTCTGGTTTTGTATATTGATTGAAGTATTTAATGCAAATCAGGTGACACCTCTCGTTAAAGGAGACAAAGTCGGTCTCAAACAAGTGCCCTAAGGTTAGCCTTAAAATTAAGAAAATACAATAGATTTTTCCTTCATGATCAGTTGTAGGGAGTCTAATGTATGCTCAAGTATGTACGCGTCAGGATATTGCGTACATATTAGGATGTTAGGCAGATATTTAAGCAAATATGGATGGATCATTGGATAGCAGCCAAACTACTTAAGTAATTAATAGAGAACATAAAATTATATGCTCTTTGTAGGAGATTGGATAATTCTGGAGATCATAAGGTATTCCGACTCCGATTTTGTTGGATGCCAACACAGCAGGAGATCCACATCATGTTATGCTGACTAATAAAGGTATATTTTGGATGAGTGTCAAACATGCACTCATAATTTCTTCCACCATGAAAGCAAGATTTATAACATGTTGTGGGGTATCTATTCAAGGAATATGGTTGTGAAATTATCACAAGGCTACGCCTAAAGTACGGTGTTGAAAGACCACATGAAATTATGGTGTGACAATAAATCAACAGTACTATATTCCAATAACAACAGAAACTTGAATAAGTCAAAGGATATTGGCATAAAATTTCTAGTTGTGAAGAAAAGAATTCAGAATGGTTATAGTATCCATATAGCACATTAGGACAAACTCCATGTTAGCGGATCCGCTCACAAAAGCATTATCACCCAGGGTCTTTCATGAGCATACTGCTCATATGGGTGTTAATTAAGAATATGGCAATATAGTGGGAGTTTGTATTTTATGTATTTGGGTGCTATTTGGTTTTGGACACATTTATGGATTAAAGTATTTTGGATAATTATCTGATCAGATATATGGAAATTCAGTTCATTCTGTTTTCATTATGTTAAAGTATTGATCTCATTAAAGTTAAGGAGGACCAGTTGGAAATAGACATGTATTGATCACATTGCGTGTAATTTCCATGCTACGCATCCATGATTGATCTATGTCGTTTAGCCATATTGGTATATGTGACCATTGATGGTTTAGTTACGTTATATGTGACGAATGTCGCTTTGATCCTATGTTGATATGGTTAATGGACGAGATTGTCCGGATATACCCTAAGGATTAAGATAGCAATTTATGAGCTCACTAAGGTTAACACAATTATAAGGTTACATATGTGGCCCAGTGGAAGATTGTTGGAATTATTCAATAATTAGGGTCACACATGTAAAATTAATTGTGTTTGGGCTATCTAAATAATTAAGCCAAATTAAAGTGGTCTATTTGAAAATTGACTTAAGGGTATAATTGTCATAGAATTAATGTGTAGATACCGGAGATAATTCTAATTTGATGAGGGGCCAAATTAGAAATATCACACACACACACACACACACACACACACACACACACATATATATATATATATATATATATATATATATATATATATATATATATATATATATATATATATTCATTAAGGTTATGGTCTCCAACTTATACGGCCACCAAAAGAGAGGTTTTCTCTTTTTCTCTTCTGCATCCCCATCAACAGAAAGAGAGGGACAAAGGATTCAGATTCACCTTTGTCATTAAGCGCCGTAGTAAGTTGGAAGATCGAACCCAATAAAGAGACAATCGCTTCAACATCCATCAAGTCAAGCAATGGATTCAGGTACGCTTCCGCAATCAATTTAATTTAGATAGCTCAAACACAATTAATTTTACATGTGTGGCCCCTAATTATTGAATAATTCCAACAATCTCCCACTGGGCCACATATGTAACCTTATAATTGTGTTAACCTTAGTGAGCTCATAAATTGCTATCTTAATCCTTAGGGTATATCCTTCCAAATTGTTCCTTCAAAGTATTCCTTCTTATGTGACAGTCGAAATTGCATTTTAATGTGGCAGCTGACATAAAAAAATTTAAAACTAAAATTTAAATTAACATTAACATTAACATTAAAATTAAAATTAAAATTAAAATTACTAATAAATTAATATTAACATTAAAAAATTAAGTAATTAATTTTTTCGGTTAAAATTTGCAATGTCAGTATGCACATAATATTGTTTAACGTATCATCTCAGATGCCACATAAGCATGAAATGATGTGGATGAAGGAAGGACGAATATACAATTTGAGAAAGGTTCGGGGGTGCCTTTGGATTGTTTGGTAACTTTTTTTTTTCCATTATTGTTTTGCATCTCTGTTTAAGATTTTTCTATCGAAGCTTACCGATTCTATTGAAGATTAGTTCTCATTTGAAATAACATACAACCCATTCAAACAGCAAACTCGGCGCGCGTGGGAACGAAAAAACATTTGTCCAACATACAAACCATTCAATTTCGACCAACGCAAAAAACCAAAACACGAGGTTTTGTTTATTGATTTTGCCCAAAGGCCAACAAAAATGGCTACCCTGTATGGGATTGAAACTAGCGATAATCTATTAGCTAGGTTTAGAGTTTTCCTGGATCTTGTCTCTGTCATTGCATCTAGAGAATAAAAGGACAACAATATTATTACACTAACAATTTCTTCAATTGCTTAATTGGAGAAAACTAACAAAATGTAGATATATGAATCCTTTTATGTTAATTAAGTGGGGGGATATTCAAGTATGCTACCTACCAAAATTAACATATAAACCAAATGTCAGATACATTGTTATCTTTTGCTTAAGCCAGGTAATGTCTAATACCACTCATAAAGCAACATTGGAACTGTCTAATACCACTCATAAAGCTACCTGAGCTCCCAACAGGCAGCTTCAGTTGAGCTCTCGGTGCCAATCTCACACGCTCAAAATACCGGCTTCCCCTCGTCTTTCAACAAAAATGTCCTGGTACAAAACAGTTCGCCAGCACCGGCACAAGAAGTAACAAATTAACTTACCAGAGATAAAAATGAAACTACTTCGAGAATGACAATACTTTCATATTCTATCTTTCAATTGAGTTTGAATCTCAAAGAAATACATGACGTTAGGAGCAGTTAAAAATTCTCGACAATCAATACACGGAAATGAACACCAACTAATAACTCAAGGGACTCGCGCGCACTAGTTGAAGCTACAAAACCATTACATAATCACTAAGAATGGGGGTCGCGGAAGCAGGTGAAGATACCTGCTGCAGGTTAGATGAGTTGATATCACTCTGACTAGGAACTAGTCAAAAAATAGGACAACAGGAATCTTTCTTTCTTCGCGGAAATTGAATCAGCCTATTTGCCAGCATGAAAAAAAAAAAAAAAGAATTAAAAATAAACCAACTACTCCACAAAATTGTGCAACCAAAGAATTCCCTCATAATACTATAGCAGCCTTCTCCTTGGAAATAAGTGGAAGAGGATTGGCAATCAGTGGCTCATAATGGTCAGCTCCAGCACCACACCATCCTGCAAGAGCAAACTACAATATTATCTTGGTCTCACTAATTTTCTAATTTGCAAGCCCCTATTACTTGGGCATTTGCACAAAGCTATGTGATACAGTTATAGTAATTAACTTTAACAACATGGTTGCTAAGAAGAATATGTGACGGAGAACAAACATGATGGCAATCATTCTTATTCAAAAGGTGATGGAAATCAGAAATGGACGGTGTCACAAATTTGGAACACATCATCAATAAAGATTGTCACGTCAAATTGAAGTTGGACAATATTGTTGATGAGGGTGGTTCTAACGAGGACGATTAGGATAAATGTTTATGGTGGACACTACTTCCGTAGAAGATTGGATTGTCGACTCCGTGCAGGCAACAACACAAAATTTTCTTTGCTCCAAAATTACAAAGGTAATGATGAAGCTATCGTCACGACATACAACACAGTTCCACACAATGAAGGAAGATACCGTTAAACTCAATAGTGGTCATGATTCTTTTACGCTAAAGATTGTAAATGGAATCTCTCTTCTTTGGGAAGAAGAACCTCTTTTCGGTGGCAAATGCGATGGATGCATGTCTTGTTCGGGTCAAACGATGTTAAGTTTCTTTGGAATCTCTCTTCTTTGAAGGCGGACGTCATCTACACTGGCAAGAGGGTCCATGTCTTGCTCGGGTCAAACGATGTAAAGTTTCTTTGGAATCTCTCTTCTTTTAAGGCGTCCCGTCATCTACACTGGCAAGAGGGTTCATGATTTATTTGTTCTCTCGACGTATTTTCTTATATTGAAAAGATAAGTACAAATAATAGAGCTTCTATATGGCATTTGCGATTGGGAAATCTTACATGAACAAGTTGAGAATATGGTTTTAAAAAAAAATCAGTGAATGGGTTGCCTAATCTCTCTTCTTTTGAATGCGGCAAGGTTTATGAGAAGTTTCAATTTAGAAAGGTACATCAGCTTCTAGTTAACAAGTCTCTTACATGATCCAAATTTTTATTGGAGTACATCCATAGCGATATGGGTCCACGTTTTTATTGGAGTACATCCATAGCGACTTTATGGGTCCACGTGCAGATCCAAATTTTTAATGGAGTGCGCGTCCATAGCGACTTGATGGACTTCGGATTTCTTTATGGGTCCACGTGCAGATCCAAATTTTTGTTGGAGGTTAAGGTTAAAAAGTTTATCTTCATTTGCCGGATAGAGTGCATTTAAACCCTCCCTAGATTTGCCTCGTTTGCAAAATAAGACCTTTTAGAAAACTTAAGCAGTCTGCACCATCTCAGATTTCCCGCGCGAGCAAAAAGGCCCTTACCGTCGGGTTGCCTAATCTCTCTTCTTTTGAATGCGGCAAGGTTTAAGAGAGGTTTCAATTTCAGTTAACAAGTCTCTTACATGATCCAAATTTTTATTGGAGTACATCCATAGCGACTTTATGGGTCCACATTTTTATTGGAGTACATCCATAGCGACTTTATGGGTCCACGTGCAGATCCAAATTTTTAATGGTCCATAGCGACTTGATGGACTTCGGATTTTTTTATGGGAAAGCACTTGATGGACTTCGGATTTCTTTATGGGTCCACGTGCAGATCCAAATTTTTGTTGGAGGTTAAGGTTAAAAAGTTTATCTTCATTTGCCGGGTAAAGTGCATTTAAACCCTCCCTAGATTTGCCTCGTTTGCAAAATAAGACCTTTTAGAAAACTTAAACAGTCTGCACCACCTCAGATTTTCCGTGCGAGTAAAAAGGCCCTTACCGTCAATTAACCGTTAGAAATGGCCGTTAACAGCACTTTTTAAAATATATATATATATATATACCTAAACTACCCTTCCCTCTTCCCTACCAGCAGCCCCCCCCCCCTCCATTCCCACACCAGCCCCCTCCCATTCCCACCGCCGGCCAGCCTCGCCTCCCTACCCCCCCCTCCCGCGACCTGCCCCCCCCCTCTGCCGGCGACCCGATCCCGACCCGCACCCCCCCTCCCTCGGTGGCCAGCCCCCCGACCCCTCCCCCCTCCGCCGACTTGATGTTATGCGACTTGAAAAATTGAAAATCGACAATACGACTTGTGATTAGTGGATTATGACTTTGAGATGTTGTAGTCGAGGTACACAAATTTGGACTGATAGGTCTATTGAACGGATTGAGGATTGCGAGTTTGCGTCATTAAATCACAGTGTGATCAAGGATAAGCATGGAAGATTTAACCTAGGATGGCTTTGTTTAATAACTCGGACCCTGGACTGAATGTTGCGAATGCGAATAGAAGAAGTCTAGGATAATCATGAAATGATTTAACCTAGGATGGCTTTGTTGAATGACTCGTGATCCTCGATCACACTGTGATTTAACGACACAAACTCACAACTCTCAAACTCGCAATCCTTAATCCGTTCAATAGACCTATCAGTCCAAATTTGTGTACCTTGACTACAAAATCTCAAAGTCATAATCCACTGATCACAAGTCGTATTGTCGATTTTCATTTTTCAAGTCACATAACATGGAATGATTTAACCTAGGATGGTGAATGACTCGAACTCTGGACTGAATGTTGCGAATGCGAATAGAAGAAATCTATGTTCCAAGTTTAGAAATCGGAGTGATGCGAGCTTGGGTAGGAAGACCATGTACTACCGACTATGGTTTGACCTTAGAATTGGAGGGTGAGTGTCCTGATATTGTTGTCTGGGAATGGTGATTCCAACACTAACTTTGACTTTAGCCTAGTGAAGGTAGCCTAGATAGAAATTGTGAGATCGACCCTAGTGAGAGTTGTCGAAGTGTTCGTGAAAAATCTTGAGAATTGATAAGATTAGATATTGGTATTGGTGGATAGAATGATTCAATTATGTGGAGATACCACTCACAAGGCTTAGCTTAAATGCATATATTGCGGAAACGCCCTAAATATGTATACGATCCGACTCGAGTGGTAATAGCGGATACTCTATCACGAAGCTTGGTTAAAATGCATGTATTTCGGGGACGTCTTAAATATATGTACGATCCAACTAAGTGATACGTTAAATTCAAGTGAGACTAAAGGAACGGAAAGGTATCGAAGATTTTGAGATCGTGAGTTTCAAAAGAAGAATCGATGGTAGTGCTATCGTTGGATTTGAAATAAACTTGAATATTGATTGGGGTATTGATGCAAGTCAGGTTTCGAAGATTGGTTAAGATGGGGCAATACTGGGTTTCGACTAGGAGACGACGAATGAATAACTTAATGAAATTTTGATTCAGAAATTTGTTGAGGATACCACTCGGGTGGTTTGCCCTATAACTAAGTTGTCCGTGTGCGCGACGAGTATAAGTTACCCAAGTTTGAGAAATAGTTGTTTGATAAAAAAAATAACTATGGTACGAGCGTGGCTCGAATTGAAGAAACGCATAGGCGGAATGTGTGCGAAAAACATTGGATGTTAAATCAAGTGATAAGTCGATGAGTGTGTACTCAGTACGTGGTAATGCCCCGTCCCGCTTAATTCAACCGGAGAAAATCAAAACGCAACGGCATTTGGACTTAGCCATGCAATAGCTTGCTCGAAGTTCCGCTCGATCGAGACAATTCCTCGCTCAGGTGGGTGGCTTCAGTGAACTTGCCTTAGTTCACACTAATAAAATGAACTTTTCATTGCACTGAATAGACTTGATAATAAAAGAGATGAATCCACATAGCTAAGAAAATAATCCCAATAAGTCAAGTATGTGTGTAGAACATAAAAAAAATGTCATAATGTCGCCTAGATGTTCTCAGCGATGGTTTTTAAAGTTGACACTAGATCTTTCGACCGCAGGATTTAGGCAAAGTTAAGACACGGGCTATCGAAGTCACATCAGACACGTCCCCACGATCCTTGACGTTTCGAGGCATGTGACCGCGTTGAAGACTTCACTCACCTATACGGGAGATAATGTATGGACATCACCTTCTGAAGCATCCTCAAAATTGTAAGCCTTCGGATATGAGCGACTGTAATTGAGAGAAGAGAGAGCCGAGCGATTGTATTCAGAGATATTGTGAGCCTTAATGAATTGTAAATCTTGGCTTCGTGCCTTTGTAATCTTACTTTCATTATCAATAAAATACTTGATTTTGTTCGAATACTTGTGTTGTCTTTTGGTTATTCAACTTCTCTGATTGAGACTTCTGTGCGACGACCCCGTCGCAAGCTGCTGTAATCGACCACAAGCTGCTGTAAATGCAACCTAGACTCGCGCGGCATCACGCCTTAGCGAGGACGATCGGTTTTGCGGAGCCGGGACGTGACAAGTAGTGGTGCTGGTTTGGGCAAACAATTTTTGGAAAAGAAAGGAGGAAGGAAGGTGGAGAGGGTGAGAGAAGCGAAAGAGAGGAGGGGCCCACCACGTTTTGGAAAAGAGGTTTGGGAAAACAACTTTCCTCTGTTCTCTCAAACCAATGTTTAAACATTGGTTTTTGAGAAACAGTTTTGGGAAAAGAAAAGGAGTGGGGGGAAGCCAACATAAACTGGAGCAGGTTTTGAGTTTAAACTCAAAACAGCGGTTGAAAACTGCCATCCAAATAGAGCCTTAGTTTGCTCAAATATTTCAATTTTACTCAACGCACTGAGCTCACCAATTACTTTTACAAAGGTTAAGAAAAAGTCAAATATGTAATTTCTACTGTATGATCTGTTGGTGTTTTTGCCTTTGGACTAGAAAAGATAGTCCCACATCGGCTACACCAAATGGTGAGTATCTCAATATAATGCATTGCTTGTGTTGAGGTGTGCACATGAGGTGTAGTGGGGCACAAGTTTGTGCCATGTGGAAGTATTTCTCTAGAAGGAAAAAGGATTAAATCCAACAAGGATGAAAGTTAATTTTTGTTGTGCGGACTCGGACTCGGACACGGACTCCAGGATGTCTCGTGCATGCACGGGAGTGATCGGGGGGTAGGCGTGGACTAGCACACTTCTATGCTGATTGTGGGATGATCTAAAATATCAAACTCTATTTTTGAGTATTGGTATTTTAGTCCCACATCGGATAGGAGAAGAGGTGAAGTCTCAACTCCACTCTATAAATAGAGCCCCTTGGCCTCCTTTGAAAGATGCACCAAGAAGAGAGTTGAGGGAGTCTGTTAAGTCCAGGAAGCCCGTTCAAGTCTCAAATATTGACTTACGAGCGTTCCAGAAGTTCTCCTGAACTTGCTGGTTCCTGGGAGCTTATCCGTACTGCGGGTATAGCTTTGAGCGCCGGTGTTCAACACCCCAGCGAGATCCGCTCTTCTTCTTCCTTCCTCTTTCTGTTGCCTTCGAGAATCTGAGACTCAACTGTTGTTGATCATCTCTTGTTGCCTTCGAGAAACCGCTATTGCAAACACGATTCGATTTTTTTTTAATCGTTTAGGCTACGCAATCAGCATTATTTGCATCTCTTTTTTAGGGATTGCAACTGCATTATTTGCATCTCTTTTTTAGGGATTGCAACTGCATTCTTTGCATCTCTTCTTAGGGATTGCAACTGAGTTTTTCCATCGATTGTTTGCAAATAGACTAACAATCTCAAAGCTATACGATTCGATGGAAAACACTCGTGCTTCGCTTGTCGATACCGGCTTTAACAAGTTGGAGAAATTCGACGGCGAACACTTCCAGATCTGGAAGCGAAAGGTGACTCTGAACCTTCAACTCGTGGATGTTGATCACGTGTTGGATGAGGAAGAACCAATCGTTCCAGCAACAGGATCTGCTGCTGTTCTAGCCGCTGCTACGAGCAAGCAGACGAAGTGGAAAAAGGATAACAGCATATGCAGGCTGCTGATCCTGAATTCCATGGAAGACTCTCTGGCCGAGTCCTACACAAAGAGGACTTCTGCCAAAGAGATCTGGGAGTCCGTGGGGAAGCTGTATGACGACGACGAGGCCCGGTCGAAGATGTTCATGGTTGAAAAATACCACAAATGGGTCTTTGAAGACGAGAAGACCATGCTGCCCCAAGTGAAAGAGTTCCTGAAGCTGCGCCAGAAACTGGAGGACGATAGCATGCCCCTCGTCGACAAGTTCGTCGTTGGAGGGATCGTGGCAAAACTTCCTCCAGGATGGAGCAACATCTATGCAAGGATGCATAGGAAGAAGATGGAGATTAGCCTGGATAATCTCCTCAGCGAGATTCATGTTGAGGACGAGATGCGCTCTCAACAGAAGTTGGACACCCTGTCCAAGCAACTAGCAACGGCAAATCTGGTTCAAGCCACCAGAGAGAACAAAGGGAAGCAGGCGGCTTCTCACCACAAGAAGAAGGACTTCTCGAATCTGAAAGTGAAGGGTCCAGGATTCAAGCAACAGAAGTCCAAGTCCCATGTGACTTGCTTCAACTGTGGCAAGAAGGGTCACTATAAAAGTGAATGCAAGTCCAAGCCCAAAGAGCAAGGTGAGCCTAACAAGGTTTCTTTGGTTACTAATCAGGTTGCCATGATAGCACAGGTTGCAACTGTGGGGGCAGACTTGGACTGGTGGATAGACACTGGCGCGACATGTCATGTCTGTTCAGACAAGGACTGGTTCGTCTCCTATGAGCCTACTTCCGAGAAAGTCATGATGGCGAACCAGGCACAAGCTGAAGTACTGGGGATCGGGACGGTGGAGCTGAAGCTTACATCGGGGAACATTCTGACGCTTCAAGGTGTGAAGCATGTTCCTGCAATCGCAAAGAACCTGATCTCTGGGAGCCTGCTCTGCAACGCAGGCTTGAGGATGGACATCAATGCTGGCCAAATGGTGATGTCCAAGAAGGGTACTTTCTTCGGAAAAGCTTTTCAGACTGAAGGAATGTAACCCAGCATAATAATGTCAATGCTATCACTAGTTTGAATTACTCTCTTGAGTTGTGGCATAATAGACTAGGACATGTTCATTGTAAGCGAATAAACAAAATGTCTAGTCTAGGACTTATCTCCAAGTGTGGGGGTAAGGTAGAGAAATGTGAGATATGTGCTCAGACGAAGATCACTAGGAAACCCTTCCACAGGGTCCATCGAAGCACAGATCTTCTGGAGTTGGTTCACTCAGATATCTGTGACTTCAAACAATTCTCTACAAAGGCCGGGATGAAGTATTTCATTACTTTCATCGATGACTTCTCCAAGTATGCCTTCGTCTATTTACTCAAATCTAAAGACGAAGCATTCGAGAAGTTCAAGGAGTTCAGGGCCGAGGCTGAACGGCAAACTGGACAACAACTCAAGAGGCTGAGGAGTGATCGAGGTGGGGAATATAGGTCTCATGAATTCTCATCATTCTGCAAAGAACATGGAATCATCAACGAGACGACGGCTCCGTATTCTCCACAATCCAACGGAGTAGCAGAAAGGAAGAACAGAACGTTGACAGAGATGATGAATTCTATGCTGTTGACTGCGGGTCTCCCAAAGTGCTATTGGGGAGAAGCTGCATTAACGGCCACTTTCATTCTGAACAGAGTGCCGTATGCAACTTCCGACATAACTCCTCATGAACTCTGGTTCAAAGTCAGACCCAACCTGAATGTCATTCGAGTGTGGGGGTGCCTGGCTTATGTGAAGCTCCCGGATCTAAAGATTCAGAAGCTGGGGACAAGGACTACTAAGGCGATCTTCCTGGGGTATGCCGAGAAGAGTGATGCTCGGAGATTCCTTGATATCGAGTCAAATCATATCATCGAATCTCGCGATGCTGAATATTTTGAAGAAAAGTTTGCAAGGCACAAGAACATTGTTCTCGCGGACATTCCGGAGAATAATGAGGGTGCGGAGCAGACAGAGATCTTTATCGAACCAGTAGTCCAAGATGGAGTTGTTGTCGAGGAGACACCAGCTGAACCAGAACTCGCTGAGCCGTCAACTAAGCGAGCGAGGAGGCCGAAAGACTTCGGAGATGACTTCGTCACCTATCATGTGGAAGCAGATCCGCTTACCTATGATGAGGCGATGAAGACCAGAGATGCTATATTCTGGAAGGAGGCGATTGACAACGAGATTGACTCAATCACCTCCAATAACACATGGGTATTGGTCGACCTACCAGAAGGAGCAAGACCCATCGGATGCAAATGGATCTTCAAGAAGAAGATGAAAGCAGATGGAACCATTGACAAGTTCAAGGCCAGGCTAGTGGCCAAGGGGTTTGCTCAGAAGCAGGGGATCGACTACTTTGACACTTATGCTCCAGTAGCTCGGATGACAACTATCAGATTGTTAATTGCTTTAGCAGCAATACACAAGCTGGTGATACATCAGATGGATGTGAAAACGGCATTCCTTAATGGCGAGCTGACCGAAGAGATCTACATGCAACAACCAGAAGGTTTTGTCGTCAGAGGTCTGGAAGACAAAGTCTGCAAGTTGATGAAGTCTCTGTATGGTTTGAAGCAAGCTCCCAAAATGTGGCATGAGAAGTTTGACAAGGTGATAAGGTCAAATGGCTACAGGGTCAGTGAAACAGACAAGTGTGTCTATACGAAGTTTGCTGACGGAAGAGGAGTAATCGTTTGTCTATACGTGGACGACATGCTAATCCTAGGTACGGATTTAAGCTGCGTCACAGAGACAAAGAAATTCCTCTCGACCAAGTTCAGTATGAAGGACTTGGGGGATGCCGACGTAATCTTGGGGCTCAAGATCATCCGGACAGGCACTGGAATAGCGCTGTCACAGTCTCATTACATTGAGAAGATGCTCTCTCGCTACGGGTATCAAGATCTTCCTATTATTGATACACCGTACAGGAGTGATCTGAAACTGGAGCCAAATTCGAAGGAGAGCGTCAGGCAGTTGGAGTACGCTAGCGTCATCGGAAGTTTGATGTACGCTACTACTGCCACAAGGCCTGACATAGCCTTTGCAGTGGGAATGTTGAGTCGATTTACGAGCAATCCAGGTGCAAAGCATTGGAAAGCTGTGAAGCGTGTTATGAGATATCTCAAGAAGACTCAGACATATGCACTATACTACAGCGGAGATCCGTCAGTAGTGGAAGGCTTCAGTGATGCTAGCTGGTGTTCAGAGGTGGAGAGCGAATATTCCACAGGTGGATATGTGTTCGCCATGGGTGGAGCTGCTATATCGTGGAAGTCGAAGAAGCAGACTATGTTATCTCGCTCCTCCATGGAATCTGAATTCTTTGCATTGGACGCTGCAGCAGATGAAGCAGAGTGGCTTCGGGAGCTCATGTATGACCTTCCAATGGTTGGGGCTCAGATACCGACGATTCCGATATACTGTGACAACCAGGCGGCAGCAGCAGTGGCATCAAATGAACTCTTCAACGGGAAGAAGAGGACTGTGCGGTTGAAGCACAGAGCAGTGAACGATCTCATAAAAAGGGGCGTCATTACAGTGATCGATGTTCGGAGTCAGGAAAACCTGGCGGATCCGTTCACGAAGGGTCTCAAGCGTCAGCTGGTCGAGGACACAGCAAGGAAGATGGGCTTGAAGGCATTCTAATATTGTGTCATTATAATCCTATCAATAAATTTTATGTTATTGGTTCAAAGAGAAATCTACCAGATATCTAATTTTTTGATTCAAGGGAGGACTATTGACTGGAAAAATATTAGTTAACAGTGGGCACTTGTTCTGCGGAACATGTAAGGGTTTCGGACCCAGAACCACTGTTGTCTACTATGAATTTTCTACGGAAAATTGATCCTGTGAGAAGGATGGCATAATGCCTTAATGAGTTCTCAGACTGAGTGAAGGTCTGTTATGCTTTACAGGAAGCATGGTGGCGCAACAACCACAAAGGAGTGTTACAACTCCATGCTACAGTGGGGTGACTCCACCATGAGGTTCCCAGGTAGGGGTAATGCCTCGGCTTTGTTAGCCAAGTTACAGGCGGCGTAGCACCGCATATAGGCAGGTAGCCTAATGTTGCATAATCGTAATAAAGAGATGTAGGCAGCACTACAAAGAGGCCGGTGTCCTCATGTTACAGTGGCATGACACCACGATGAGGTACCCAGGTAGGGGTAAAGCCTCGGCTTTGCAAGCCATGTCATAGTGGCGTAACACCACACGGAAGCGCAAGGCTTCATGCTGGGTAGTTTGGCACTACAAAGGGGCTTGTGACCTCATGCTACAGTAGTATGACACTACGATGAGGTACCCAGGTGGGGGAAAGCCTCGGCTTTGTCAGCCATGTCATAGCGGCGTAGCACCGCAAAGAAGCACAATGCTTCATGCCAATGACTCTTTATAAAGAACTCACCTATAGTGTATGGAAAGAGATATCAGGCCGTCTCTTGAGGGTAAGCTTGTAGACGCCCAAAATTATACACTGAAACCAGGCTGGCACAAGGCCTTCAATGTGCAGCCAGAAGCACAGTTGATGTCATTATGTGAGTAGGAAGAATTGCAGTTATGGTGCAGAATTCAAGGCTTAGTCCATTCTTGTATCATGCTGTTATTTAACCTATGCGGGAAGATTCAAGTCGTAGCGACATCTCTCCTAATGCATGATGGACAATCACTGTGGGGAACGCTCAACCCATATATTGAGATATGTGGGGGATTGTTGGTGTTTTTGCCTTTGGACTAGAAAAGATAGTCCCACATCGGCTACACCAAATGGTGAGTATCTCAATATAATGCATTGCTTGTGTTGAGGTGTGCACATGAGGTGTAGTGGGGCACAAGTTTGTGCCATGTGGAAGTATTTCTCTAGAAGGAAAAAGGATTAAATCCAACAAGGATGAAAGTTAATTTTTGTTGTGCGGACTCGGACTCGGACACGGACTCCAGGATGTCTCGTGCATGCACGCACGGGAGTGATCGGGGGGTAGGCGTGGACTAGCACACTTCTATGCTGATTGTGGGATGATCTAAAATATCAAACTCTATTTTTGAGTATTGGTATTTTAGTCCCACATCGGATAGGAGAAGAGGTGAAGTCTCAACTCCACTCTATAAATAGAGCCCCTTGGCCTCCTTTGAAAGATGCACCAAGAAAAGAGTTGAGGGAGTCTGTTAAGTCCAGGAAGCCCGTTCAAGTCTCAAATATTGACTTACGAGCGTTCCAGAAGTTCTCCTGAACTTGCTGGTTCCTGGGAGCTTATCCGTACTGCGGGTATAGCTTTGAGCGCCGGTGTTCAACACCCCAGCGAGATCCGCTCTTCTTCTTCCTTCCTCTTTCTGTTGCCTTCGAGAATCTGAGACTCAACTGTTGTTGATCATCTCTTGTTGCCTTCGAGAAACCGCTATTGCAAACACGATTCGATTTTTTTTTAATCGTTTAGGCTACGCAATCAGCATTATTTGCATCTCTTTTTTAGGGATTGCAACTGCATTATTTGCATCTCTTTTTTAGGGATTGCAACTGCATTCTTTGCATCTCTTCTTAGGGATTGCAACTGAGTTTTTCCATCGATTGTTTGCAAATAGACTAACATGATCCACCAAATTTTCTTGATGTGGAAGTCTGATGAAAAAGTTTGTCAGCTCACATATTTCAAATGTAATTTCCACTGCATGATCCACCAAATATCCTTGAGGTGGAAATCTGATGAAAAAGTTTGTCTTCTCAAATATTTCAATTTTAATCAATGCACTGAGCTGACCAACTACTTTTACAAAGGTAAGAAAAAGTCAAATATGTAATTTCTACTGTATGATCCACCAAATTTTCTTGATGTGGAAGTTCACACATAGTTGATGAAAATGTTTCAGCTCACATATTTCAAATGTACCAAGTGTACTCAACTTACCAATTTTACTTACACAGGTTAAGAAGTAGGCAGTAAATAAAATGGACTACAATAGCAAATGCTGAAAAAGCACATAAGACGGGTCTTGCTTGAAACAATTATTCACATGAAATTGTAGTATGACCAGCTACAATTTTGCAGGATGCAAGGGCGCATACATGCAGCTCCTCGATACAGAAAAACCTACAAGGTTGCAGGTGCATCCCTTACTGATTATAATTATTGGTATATTTAGTATTGGTATATTTAGCATATTGTAAAGGCACATGGGAATATCCTGTGGACATATTTGGGATGCCAGAATATGCCACAGGATATTCCATTATGTAAATGCTATATAAAGCCTATGAGACTATCAATGAAATCATCAATCAATTACAACATGGTATCAGAGCCACATTTCCACAAATCCTAACCCTAGCCGCCACTAAACCCTAACCTTTCCCTTCTTCTCCCTCTCTCTCCGCCACCAAACTCTATATTTAGCATATTGTAAAGGCACATGGGAATATCCTGTGGACATATTTGGGATGCCAGAATATGCCACAGGATATTCCATTATGTAAATGCTATATAAAGCCTATAAGACTATCAATGAAATCATCAATCAATTACAACATGGTATCAGAGCCACATTTCCACAAATCCTAACCCTAGCCGCCACTAAACCCTAACCTTTCCCTTCTTCTCCCTCTCTCTCCGCCACCAAACCCTAATCCGCACATAGCAGCCACCCTCCCTTTCTCCGTGCGTCCGCTGCTGCTGCGGCTGCTGTTGTTGCTGCTGCCGCTGGCGCCGCTGTGGTGCGCGCACCGGCCAACCCCCCCCCCCACGTGTTTGTTGCCATTGTTCGGATCATTCCGAAAGAGGACACCGATGCCTAAATCTGACGAAAACAGACATGTTCGGATCTACGACGAGTACGAACGTGAGTCGTGGAACGGGCGTGACGTGATCGGAGAGGAGAAGCATCGATGGAGGAGATCCTCAAGAAGCTGGATCCTACAGAGGTTGTGACGTTGATGAAGATGTCAGCTGGTGAGAGCACGACACGAACGTCGCCAAAGTTGGAACTTCTCTCCATCGATCTGAAGCTGGATGGACCAGCCACCTATCTGAGTTGGTTACGGCGAGTGAGAAGAACCCTAGCAGGAAAGAGCTTGGAGGGGTTCCTGTCGGACGAGAGACAAAGCCGGACGAGAGCTCGGCAAGACGCGACGAGTGGAAGTCCACTCAAATGGTGATCTACATCTGGCTTCTCAATTCCTTAGTCCAGTCTATTGCCGCCACAGTAGATGGCATTGAGATGGTGAAGGATGTGTGGAAGAAGTTGAGGAGAACCTATGATGGTGTGGGAAACAACTTACGGATCTTCCAGATAAAGGAGGAGATCGACGACACCGTACAGGGCAAGAAGACGGTGCAGGAGTATGCCACGGAGTTGGAGCGTCTGTGGTTGAACTATGATCACCACTCAAATCGGACGAGCTGCGGGGATCCGAAGTGTAAGGAGAGACGTGTCTGCAGGAGAGGACGATGAAATTCCTCAAATGGCTGACTGCAGCATTCGCACAGAGGACGGCCTTACTTCTCGCCCAACCAAAGATTCCTAGTCTTGAGGAGGCGATCTTAGCCATGATCCAGGAGGAGACGTGCATCAGACTACAGGCGGGAACAAGTGGTCCCCCCGAAACAAAGTCAGCACTAGCGGTTACCAGCTCGGACGACACAGGGTCCAAGGGAGAGCCCTGGCAGCACAATCGGCAGTGCTACAACTGCGGAAAGATGGACCATCATCGATATGCTTGTACCAAACCACCTATGGCGGAAAACTCAGGTGGTGGACGTGGACAGTTCGATGGACGAGGATATATTGGAGGACGAGGTCATGGTCGAGGGGGTCGACGAGGCGGCCAAGGAGGTTATCGGACAAACCTGCTGGTAGCAGAAGAGAATGGAGGAGCTGGTGGTACCTTTCCTGAGGAGGATCAGGCATTAATGGATATACTGGAGAGGAAGCAGAGAGCATCAATCGAAGGAGACAAGAGGAGTGGAACAGAGGAGGCATCCACCTCATTCTTCGCTGGGGGCAACGCCGCTATGTATGCCCATCCATCAGAAGGTACTGACGAATCACTTGCTCTTGCATCTATCTCTTCCCTTAAATCATCAGACTGTATTATCGACTCGGGAGCATCTCGGCATGTGACGGAGAATGCTAGTGAGTTTTCTTCTTACACTCACCTAGCATCAGCAGACACCATTCAGACAGCGAATGGCACTTTCTAGCCAGTGGTCGGTAAGGGTACTGTTAATTGTACAGGTTCAGTAAGATTATCCAATGTTTTACATGCTCCATCCTTTTTAGTCAGTCTCTTGTCCATTAGTTCTATAATTCTCCAACTTAAATGCATTGTTTCTTTTGATATTCCTAAGGTGACCTTCCGGGAGAAAGGGACGGGACGAAGACTTGGGACTAGCACTTGGCATGAGGGACTGTGGTACCTAGATCGAGAAGGACTGGACTTAACATTGGTATCTATGGCAGAGAAGGCTGGAATGGGAGGACTGCAATAGAAGACTGAAGATACTTTGATACTCCATCATAGAAGGTTGGGACATTCTTCCTTTGATACTTTAAGTTGTATCCAGAGGTTTATGCAAAAGCAAATAAAAAAATTAGTATGTGATGCGTGCGAGTTAGAAAAACTTACTAGGAGCTCGTATGTTGGTACGGATCATAGGAGCTCTTTTGCTTTTGAGATAGTACATTCTGATCTTTGGGGTCCATGTGGTACCTAGATCAAGAAGGACTGGACTTAACATTGGTATCTATGGCAGAGAAGGCTGGAATGGGAGGACTGCAATAGAAGACTGAAGATACTTTGATACTCCATCATAGAAGGTTGGAACATTCTTCCTTTGATACTTTAAGTAAGTTGTATCCAGAGGTTTATGCAAAAGCAAATAAAAAAATTAGTATGTGATGCGTGCGAGTTAGAAAAACTTACTAGGAGCTCGTATGTTGGTACGGATCATAGGAGCTCTTTTGCTTTTGAGATAGTACATTCTGATCTTTGGGGTCCATGTGCTATTAACACTATGAATGGGTATAAGTACTTTGTCTCCTTTATTGATTGTGCCTCTCGTGTCACCTGGCTATATTTGATGAAAAATAAAAGTGATGTACCTGCCTGTTTTCGAGATTTTCATAAACATGTCCAGACACAGTACAACGCAGTTGTGAAGGTACTGAGGTCTGACAATGGAACGGAGTATACCAACAGGACACTTGCAGAATACTTATCAGCACACGGGATACAGCATCAGACCACATGTGCATACACACCAACACAAAATGGAGTAGCAAAAAGGAAGAATAGACACCTTCTGGAGACCGCAACAAGCATGATGATCGACATGAATGTCCCACAAAGTTTGTGGGGGCATGCAGTGTTGACAGCAGCTCAACTCATCAACAGGATACCTTCGAAAGTCCTGAGATAGAAATCCCCATGTGAAGTATTACAAGACAATAATAGTGGGATACTCCCATTAAAGGTGTTCGGATATGTGTGTTTTGTGAAGGACAACAGGCCATCAGTTGGGAAACTTAACCCTAAAGCGGTCAAGTGCATCTTTGTAGGCTACTCAGCGACTCATAAGGGGTATGTGTGCTGGAGTCCAGTAGAGAAGAAGAAGTTCGTCAGTATATATGTCCACTTACAGGAGCATGAGCCATACTACCGCCATGAGGGAACTTCACACAACACGCATAATACTATCGGTATGAGACGAGAGGGGGAGATAGAGAACTTGGTGGTGACCGATTTAGAAGTTTGGTATGGAGGTATGGTTGAGGAGGAACATAAAGGTGAAGCGGAACAGGGAAAAAAGATTAGAAGTGTTAGGCCTACGGCTCAGGGGGAGTTACTTACCTACAGCAGGAGAGAGAAGCAAACTGCAAGACCAGTACCTACAGTGCCAAGTCCCTTGCCTGCGTTCGTCCCAACTCCTGAGACACCTATACCACCACCCCCTTCAGGTGATATCATTCCTCCTACTCCCACACCACTATCTGTATGGAGGACCACTCGCAGCAATGCGAAAAATCCTCCGGACAGATACGGTTGGGATCTTGCTTAGTTTGTTTCTTATGATCATATCTCTTCTTCTCATAGAGCATTTATAGCATCTTTGGATAGTATTACTGTACCTAACAATTGACAGGTTGCCAAGAACGATCAAAATTAGAAAGCAACAATGCACGAGTTAGGAGCTCTTGAGAAAAATTACACTTGGGAGCTGGTGAGACTGCCTGAGGGGAAGAGAGCAGTCGGATGCAAGTGGGTCTTTACCGTGAAGCAGAACCCAGATGGGCAGGTTGAGCGCTACAAAGCTCGACTAGTGGCGAAAGGATACAGTCAGACATACGGCATCAACTATGACGAGACCTTTGCACCAGTTGTAAAGATGAGCTATGTCCGGACCCTGATCTCTTTGGCAGCGAATGGTGGATGGAAACTACACCAACTGGACGTGAAGAATGCATTTCTTCATGGAGATCTAGTGGAGGAGGTATACATGGAGATACCACCAGGATTTGGCACCAATCAGACAGCAGGCAAGGTCTGCAGATTGAAAAAGTCCCTCTATGGACTGAAACAGTCTCCTCGAGCGTGGTTTGACAGATTCAGTAGAGCTATGATAGGGATGGAATATCGAAAGATCAATGCTGATTATACTATATTCTTCAGAAGGAGTGGAGGCCACATCACCATACTTGCGGTGTATGTCGACGACATGATTATCACGGGAGACAATGAGCAGGAGATCGCCCGACTCAAAGGAAAGCTTGGCAAGAAATTTGAGGTGAAGGATCTTGGTCTTCTTCGCTACTTCCTTGGGATTGAGATCACTCGAGATGCGGAGGGGATTGTTCTCTCTCAAAGGTAGTATGCACTGGACCTTCTCACAGAGATAGGGATGTCGGGGTACAAACCTGCAGCGACGCCGATCGATCAGAGGTTCAACGCTGAGGCTGGAGAACCAGTTGACCGGAACAGATACCAGAGACTGGTGGGCAAGTTGATCTATTTGAGCCACACATGTCCTGATATATGCTTTGTAGCTAGTGTAGTGAGCCGCTACATGCATGACCAATGGAAGGATCATATGGACGCAGTATACCAGATTCTGAGATATTTGAAGAGTGCCCTCGGGAAGGGACTGATATTCAGGAAGAATAATCACGTGGGCATCGAGGGCTACTGTGATTCTGACTGGGCTAGTTGTGCGGACGACAGGAGGTCTACCTCGGGATACTGCATATTTTTAGGAGGCAACTTGATTTCTTGGAGGAGTAAGAAGCAGTCAGTGGTAGCCAGATCGACAGCTGAAGCGGAGTACAGAGCTATGGCCTTGGGAGTTGCAAAGCTGCTTTGGTTGAAGAATATGCTGGTGGAGCTGAAGCTGGATCAAGGAGCCAAGATGAAGCTGTGGTGTGACAACCAGTCAGCTATTAGTATCGCCAACAATCCAGTATAATATGACAGGACCAAACACATCGAGATCGATAGGTTCTTCATCAAGGAAAAGTTGGTTAGTGGACTACTGGAGCTAGGCCACGTTCTAACCAAGAATCAGGTAGCAGACGGACTGACCAAGGGACTTAGCTCTGTGAGCATGATTAGAGGATGTGACAAGATGGACTTAGTGAATATCTTTCGCCCATCTTGAGGGAGAGTATTGGTATATTTAGTATATTGTAAAGGCACATGGGAATATCCTGTGTACATATTTGGGATGTCAGAATATGCCACAGGATATTTCATTATGTAAAGGCTATATAAAGCCTATGAGACTATCAATGAAATCATCAATCAATTACAACAATAATTGAAAGGAGAAAACCGGAAATACAAATTTTATGACTCTTTTTGTAAAGAAATAACGCAAGGATACATGTGGCAATAGTATGCCAAATGATCTATCAAGATATCATTGGGGAGACGAGAGAGTATTCGTATTTGCATACGGAGCAAATTGTAATTAGTGGATGTAATATTAAATTATAGGTGGTCATAAGTTAGTGGATGTGATATTGTAATTAGTGGATGTAATATTAAATTACAGGTGGTCATAAGTTAGTGGATGTGATATTGTATAATTAGTGGATGTAATATTAAATTACAGGTGGTCATAAGTTTAGCTTATCCTGAACCTGAGTTGAATAAAAACAGTAGCTTTTATCGACCAAGGTTACTACAAATTGTAAGATTGACAACAAGGTTTCAAAAAATGGTTTCAGTATTGGACCCTTCCTATGAGTTTCCGGTTCCGAAGTTTTCAAAGGTTTTCAATGTGTCAGTTCCAGTATTGATTATGGCCAAATACCTAAAACTGGAATACTTGTACAAAAACTGGATTGATAGTCCAAACATCAAAAACAAATGCAAAGAACCAAGCTTAAGTCACAAAATCAAGCTTAAGTCAGAAAAATCACAAGGTAATAATAATAGCTGTAACTAGGGAATGTTCATGGCAAGCAGAATACTTGTACAAAATCTGTATTGATAGTCCAAAAATCAAAAAACAAGCTTAAGTCAGAAAAATCACAAGGTAATAATAATAATAGCTGTAACTAGGGAATGTTAAACAAATGTCGATATCAATGTAATGGGAGTGCCTACCTGTCCCTTTCATAAAAAGAAATATTGGAGGTTCAACAATTTTGCCCCTTGGCCGATGTGGGAGGAAGAAGACACAATTCTCTTCATCAACCATTGCGTCTGATCCATGTGCTTGAACCTGGAAAAGAGGAGGGAGATGGAGGTCAGAATATCCCAAGCTATAATTTTGAAATTTCTCATTTCAAACTGCCGTCTCTCTATAGATATATACAATAACAACACTTTAGTGCTAAACTGCTAATTGTGTAAGTGATATAACAATAGAGGAAGCAGGTACAAGTTACTACTAAATTATTGTGAACAATTAATTATATAAGGACTGTTTGTTACTAATTATAACAATTGAAAATAGCGATAAATAAATAACACAAAGAGAGTGGAAGATAAGTGGCAAGTAATTTGTGACTGTAAAGATGCCAACACCCATAATGACCAATCAAAATCAAAGAAATTGAAAACAAGGACCACTTGCTTAGTTCTTCAGATTTGTGTTGTGATGCCAGCAGCACACATGACATCTACTATCTATGTAAGTGACTTATCAAGGAAGAAAAGTTCCATATAAATATCTATTATAGCGTAAGTTCCAAGTTCTATAAGCTAACAAGTTCATTCTACAACCCCACCCCTCCCCACTCCACCCCATGTTGGAGAGTAGATAAACAAATTATCCATCCAAAAAACAACAAAGGTAAAGATAACATGAACTTTTCAATAAAGAGTGAAATGATAGCATCCCATAATAGATTTAGATCAAATAAATAAGTTTTTGCACAGTCATTCCAAACAAGACACCACTAAAGTCACAATCGGTGTGTTGCAATAAGTTTCACCCTCAACCCTCATCTCAATTTTAGAGCTTCGGTGTAATGGCAGGGACTATAACATAGCATTGGAGCAAGACAGGTCCAAATATCATCCAGCATGCCATTTTATGGAGACTTTTACAAAATTATACCATTGGAAGAATCCAACACTCTACCCTTAACATGGGCATTCGACCTACAAGTAGCATATTGGAATCATATTGATATATAAAACTCAACCTTAATCACAACTCAAGATTTTTAATGTCATGACAGAGACTAAACAATGTTTTGAACAACAAATGAAGCAAAAAAATGAAGATTTTGGTGCAGTGATTAGTCAAGATCTATGTTGTTAGAGTATCTTACGATACACGATATGTATAATACAAAATATGATAAGATATTCTACCATTTCGTTATGTATCGGTCGATCCAATGTTACACATATATAGTATCGATTTTTTTTTACTTTAGTAATATAATGTATACTTAAGAATCTAAAGTTTAGACCTAGATAAACTTGTAAAGATGAAACAAATAAAAATTCATGAGAAAACTATATTTGATCGTGTTCCTACATGGAGGTAGAAGTATAGACCAAAATGTTAGTCCAATGATCTAACTATGTTTTTTAGTATGGTTTTTCGATTAAGTTTAACATTATAATATCAGTAATATTTATGCTATCACTATAGTATTGATACTTAAACGTAGCATAGTCCTAATTAGCACTAATTTTATCATACTTGCATATTACTTTGTTCGTCTAACATGTATTTGCAAAAAAAGCAATAAACACGATCAACATGGACATATGCACTGAAGAAATAATGATTGGCCAAAGACGACGGTATTCCACAAGAATTCTCTGAACCGTCCGACGATATCTCCGGAACCACGCACTCGGAAGTTCCGCTGCCCGGTCAGCGGACGAGGGTCGAGGGGACATCGCCCCTAGTGGGGGTTCGGGGGCAAAGCCCCCGAAAGGTATTCAGATTTCACAGTTGCGTATCTTCGGACAGGTGCCGTCAAGGGAAAATACCATCATCTATCAAGGAAAGAAGCCAAGCCATGCCATCATCATTTCAAGACTGAAGAAGCCTGCACCTGTTATAGTATATCTGGAGTCTGTAACAAGTCTTAGGAATAATTGTAAACACAAAAAATGGATGGCAAAATCAAAAACTAGGGTAGTAGATAACCATGGACCACTGTTGGGTAGACAGTCGGATAATCCGACAGATATCCGCAAAAATCCGAAAGATGATCCAAATGGACTACAGAAAAGCTTCTGTGAACTTTCGGATTATCCGACGGACGTCCGCGGAAATCCGACGAACAATCCGAATTGTTACCATTTGGAATCCAACGATCGGATCTGTCCCATCAGTGAGCCCAAAGGATCTTTTTATAGCCGTTGTCATATGCAGACGGATGATCCGACGAACTTTCGCGAAAATTCGACGGATCTTCTGACTGCTGACAGAAAGTTGCTTGTTTGCACTTTCTCTTTGCTTTGGTTATAAATAGCCTTGAACCCCTTCATTCAAGGTTGATACTTTGAGCCTAGAATTTTCTAACATACTAAAGCTTATCCACAAACACTCCAACAAAGTTTTCACTTCCCAATCCATAAATTGTGTTAGAGTGTTTCTTGAGTTGTAAAAGTGAGATCTTCATCTTGTTGTAAGGAGATCGAAACCTTCTTGTGAAAGGTTGAAGTTGGAGAGTCTTCGGATAAAATCTTTCGTGAAGTTGGAGAGTCTTAGGATCAAAGTTCTTGTATTAAAGTTGGAGAGGCCTTCGGATAAAAGCTCTCGTGTAAGAAGTTGGTGAGCCATCGGATAAAAACTCACGTTGTACTATTTGCGATAATAGTGGATTAAAGACGAAGAGAGTTCTGGGACTGGAGTGCCCCTCGGGAGGATACCAGGATATATCGGGTGTCGGTATTGTTGTTGTTTCTTCTCTTGCACTCTAAATCTTTAAATTGCATATTAGCAATCGTTTAGTGCTTGATTAGTTAGCTTGACCCTATTCACCCCCCTCTAGGGTGTCTTACACAAAATACATACTCACATGATACACCTACGATACGCAAGCAAATCGTTACATGATATGATACATGAGTACCTAGGTCGAGATCTCTTAAGTTAACCAAAACAAGTGAAAGTATCTTACTATTTAACTACAACACCTAATTCAAAGCCGCCGTCCATCATCCTAAAGCATCTCAAATGAATTTAAATTCTAACTACAGCACCTAATTTGAAGCTGTCGTCCATCATCAAATGATATCCAAAATGAATTAAAATTGCAAATGTTTGTATGCATTCTACAGTAGTAAATGTATGAACGCAATAGAAAATGGATGTTGTAAATCATTCCGATTCACGTGCATTTGCACGTGCCTACTTTTTCTAGTAATTGTGTTAAAACAGCCATGTAATCATACTATTAAGTAATCGGCCCTGGAATGCATTCAAAGCATATAGCCATGTTCAGAGGAAACTCAAATCGTCCAAATGTTCATGTAGCCAGTATATTAACAAATAGTACAGATTTGCCCAAGTAGAATAACGACGTCATCAAGTACACTTACCACATATACCTCTCGCTTGAGTTCTAGTAATTGTGTTAAAGCAGCCATGTAATCCTACTATTAAGTAATCGGCCCTGGAGTGCATTCAAAGCATATAGCCATGTTCAAAGGAAACTCAAATCATCCAAATGTTCCACAGAAGCATGTAGCCAGTATATTAACCAATAGTACAGATTTGCCCAAGTAGAATAACAATGACATCAGGTACACTTACCACATATACCTCTCGCTTGAGTTCTGTTGCCATGCTCTCAATCGCGATATCATCCCCAAATGCTGCCGCGTGCCCATCTCGATTCTCATCAACTGTCAATAACCCCTCCTCGGTGTACTGCAATGTGATGATATCATATCCGTCCTCCGGCGAGCCAGAGATGGACATATAGTTTGCCCAACTCGGGCCATCATTCACGGAAATGCATCTCTCCTTGTATATGGATTCGGCTGCAGCTTCCCTTCATCCAGAAACCACAACTAATGAATATACAAAGAGAATAATCAAATTAACAAATTACTGGTAGTTGAGATTTACAGATTCTATAGAAAAGAAACAGTAAAAAAAACTTGTATTACTAAAAGTTGTTCAGACTTAGATCGAAATTTTATTTGGGATAGTCATTCACTTCACTCTTTGACTTAATATGCCATATAGATGAATATTGTTCCCTATAGCAAATTGTATCAGCTTAGATCATTCTCTAGCCTCTTAATGCCTAGGGGAGCTCGGAGAGGTTACTTTATGGCATGAGCTTACACTGCAAATAGCCCAAATCAGCCAACTAGCCATTGGTGTTTTATGTTTATGACAAAGCCCCGTTATGCTCATACAGACCATAGCCAAAAATTAAGCAATTCTTCAATAGAGCTTTCTTATAAGCTACCTACGTAGCCCACCCCATTTTTTTAAAATCTAAAATTCACAGCTACAACTTCATTATAAAGTTTTCTATCAAACCCTAGATCTACGGGCTATCATAATCTTTCAACAAGATAGAAGATTTATATGCACATGCAAAGTATGAAATTTTCTATAGGGTACATGTGCTAAAATAATGATAAAAAAACATCTTTCAAATTTTACATTCAAGAATAAAATAAAAATATAATTTTTACAAGTTAGTCACAACCAGATACCAAATTTACCAACTTTCTTACAACAATTAACTCCAGAAACGCAATATACACTAGGAACGCCATATTACGTGTCGGGTCCGTGTCCTCGTGTCCCCAAACTGTTATCAATATCAAGAAATTCCCAAAAAGAATATCAAGATCAAGAAGTCAACCTCTGTAGGCCCAGATCCACCAGCTCCTGGATCGCCGCGTCCAAGACCTCCCGATCCGACTTCTTGGCTAGCAGCTTCACCTCCTGGACAACGTGGATCCCCCACCCGGCCTTCAGATCGGGAGAGTATAGGTTCTTGATCGCCGCGTCGACCGCGTCCCTTCCCGGCCCGTCGTCCGACCCGTGGTCCTCCAGGAACCTCCCCACCGTCCTCCGCCGCAGCTCCCTCGCCGTCTCCGCCGCCTCCATAGACCTCATCGCCGCAGTGAAGAGGCAGTTGCCGTCCGCCTCCACGTTGCCGCCGTGGAAGAGCCGAAACGCCGTCCCGGCGTCGGTCCCCGAGTCGGGATTCTTCCAGAAGACCCCCCGCTCATGGATCCGCTCCAGGCGGCGGCGCTGTTGGTCCTCGAGTCCTGTCACCGCGGCGAAGCCGCCGGAGGGGCTGACCGGATCCGTCCACGAGAGGAGCGGGGGGTTCGGCTTTAGGGCCTCGGTGACGGCGGAGGCGTCGAGGAGGAGCTTCCCCATTAGAATAATTGGGTTCAAGATTGGGGTACCCTCTCTCCTCTTCTTGTTCTTTCTTCTTCTTCTTTCGTTGTTCCTCTCTATAGGGAGCTGGAGCGAGAGAGAGTGTGGAAGTGAGGAGAGAGAGAGAGAGGGGAAATGTGACCGTTAGAGTGGAAGAATGTCCTCGGGGACACGTGGCGGGTAGTTATTCGATGGGGCGGTGTGGTGTGCCTGGGAAACAGGATAAGGAACAGGGATTAAATGATTAATTATTTGACCGTTGTATTGGGGCACGTGTGGTTGTTGACAGGCTGGAACCTTTTTGACCGGACGTCAGGGTCCCAATGTGAGGAGACTGTCTGGAGTTGGACACAGAAGATGAGATGTGATTGTACAAAACAAAGAAATGACCATTACTCATGATGTAGAGGAAGACTAAGACCAATTCGAGTCCATTTTTGTTCATCCATCAAAATTATGTTGTTTGTTCATTCTCTACTAAAAACTAAAAAAATGACACATATCAAATTAAAGTAAAAGGCTTAATTGCACTTTGCTACCCTCAACTATTACCATTTTTCAACTTTGTATCCTAAACTATTTTTTGTAACAATTTGGTACCCAGATGTTATTTTGGACTAAAATGCCCCTACCCCTACCCCTAACCCTCCCCCCCCTGCACGCTCCGGCCGCCCCCCCTGCGCACTCCGGCCGCCCCCCCCCTGCTAGCTCCGCCCCCCCCCCCCCGCCCCCACCCCCCCCCCCCCCCCCCCGCCCCCCACCCCCCCCTGCTCACTCCGGCCGCCCGCCCGCCCCCGCCTCTCCCCTAGGCCGCGGCAGCACGGGAGGAGGGGGGCTGGGGAGGGAGGGCGGGGCGGGAGGCGGGGCAGGGGGTGGCCGAAGGTAGCAGGGGGGGTGAGGGGCGGGGGGGGGGGGGGGGGGCGGAGCTAGCAGGGGGGGGTGGGGCGGCCAAAGCTAGCAGGGGGGGTGGCCGGAGTGGGGAAGGGGGTGGAGGGAAGGAAGAGGGAAGGGCATTTTCGGAATTTTTGAAAAATTAGGTATCAAGTTGAAAAAAAATAATAGTTGAGGTACCAATTTGTTACGAAAAAAAATTTATGGTATCAAGTTGAAAATGCGGAATAGTTGAGGGTAGCAAAGTGCAATTAAGCCAAAGTAAAAATTACTTTAATGGGTGATTAAAATCACTCCAAAGTAATCTTATTTTATGTTGGCTGAATTGACATATGTCATATTCTTAGTGGAGGGTGAACAAACAATATAGTTTTGGTGGATGAACAAAAATGAACTCAATTCGAGTCACATAGAAAATCAAAAGAAAATTCAAATATGGTGACAATAGATGGCCAATTTTTATATTCAGATCCTGACTTTTTATGATTAGATTCTTAAAAAGGATCCATGTGCATATATAATTGATTCTGGATGAATGAGTTTTAAAAGTGAGGAACTCATGAGTGAGGATTTTCGCATGGGATGTACTATGGTCTCATTTGGTTCGCAAAATTATCGGATTGAAAAAGTAAAGCAATTATTTTCCTATGTTTGGTACCAAAGGAATTGAGAAAAAAAAGAAAAGTGATTTCCAACCCAAAAAAATTAGAGAAAAAAATAATTTTATCAATCAAAATAAGAAATCACTTTTCTACATTGAAGTATTCACTTTTCTTTCCAAATTTCTTGACATTTTCAAATATCAGAAAAAAATTAATAAAAATTGTCATTTTTCAAAGGAAAGAAAATGTCAAGGAATTGATTTCTTTTCTCTTCCATTCATTGATCCGAACCAAACGAGGCCTATATGTATTTGATTTTGCATTTACAATATTGATGTTTCCTAATTTACATATACATTTCAGTGAATACATTTTTGCCATTATTTTCCTAATATTCTAAACGAATGCTTTTGCCATCCTATTTCTAACATCCTATATACACATTTAAATTGCTATCCAAAAACCTGAGATACAATTTAAGTGATATATCGCTAACTCTAACTAGATCATTATCCAACCAACTAATATATGACACGCCAATCGAAAGTGGTGTATCACCATTGAATGATCGTATCTTTTTTATGAATCTTAAACAAATTCGACATGTATTACACAAATATTATATTTTAGGAATCCTCTATTGTTTTTGCAATATTAGGTTTGGTCTGATATTGTTTGTGTTGTTGTTAACATTATTAATTTGCACTTTATTTTTTATCGTTTTTAACATTGATGTGGCATATGTTATTTCCAAAATAGATCTTTTGATGGACAATGAAAATCTCGAACTCTTATTTCCAGAAAGACGAAAAACTCGTTCTCCTAAGAGAGAGATGAATACTCGTTCTCAACCGAAGTTGATGCAATGAGATGAATGATCGCGCTCAACCGGAGTTGATGCAACGATATGAATAATCGTTCTCAACCGGAGTTGATGTAACGACTTTGCGGGGGTGATAAAGATCACCGTTGCTTAAAGCAAGATTCGTCCGATTGCGATCTGCTTCCAGGAACCAGCAAGTTCGAAAGAACTTCTGGAACGTTTGTTGTCACCTCCTTTCATGAACTCGAAGAACTCCTTAGGACTTCAATGGCGGCGGCAACATTTCTCTCTTCGTCTCTTTATTTTGGCATAAATCCTTAATGAAGGCACGAAGAGAGTATTTATAGAGAGAGAAGGGTCGAAACCCTAATCCTTTTCCTGGTCGTAACTGATTGCAAAAAGATAGGAGCAAATAATGGAAAGATTTGAATAAATTAAATTCAAATCCTATAATAAACAGATCTATTCAACTAACTCAATCTTTCCATAACCGCTCAGATCTTCCAATCAGCCACATCATATGCCACCTGCACCCCATAGCCACTCAACCCGTCAACCTACGCACGTAGCTACGAAGCCCGCAGCAGCCTGTGGCACCTGCGCGCCCAGCAACCAGCGCAGCAGCCCCGCAGCCCCACAGCATCTGCGCGCCGAACGCCATAGCACCTGCGCGCCCAGCGTCGCAAAACCTGCGCACCGCAGCCTCGCAGTACCTACGCGCCTAGAGCCGTAATCCCGTGATACCTGCGTTGCGACTCGCGCATAGACGAGCGTACGAGCGCATCAATTGTGCACAATGTGCCTTGCGCCGATGCTGACGTGCTAAGTGCAAAGTGCGCCAACAAAATGCCACTTTACGCCTTTGAGCTCGAGTCCGAGTCCGAGTCGCTAAGCCCCTTCGGGGCTTAGCTCTATAAGAAAATTATCTCATGAGAATGACAAAAAGTATTAATGCTTCTTTATTGGTTTATCCTTCTTTCCACTAGAAAAATGCTCCCACATGGCACCCATGTGCCTCTCCACGCTTCATGTGATCTCTCAACATAAAGCAAAGCTTTATATAAAGATACCATCCATTTGGTTTTTTTAATGTGGGACTATCTTTCTAGTTTCTAAAGCAAAAACACCGACAAGCAAAAACACCAACAATCCCTATATATCTCTATATATGGGTTGAGCGGTCCCCATAGTGACTATCCATCATGCATTAGGATAGATGTCGCTACGACTTGAATCTTCCTGCATGGGTTAAATGACAGCATGATACAAGAATGGACTAAGCCTTGAATTCTGTACCATAGCTGCAATTCTTTTCACTCACATAATGACATCAACTGCGCTTCTGGATGCACATTAAAGGCCTTGTGCCAGCCTGGTTTCGGTGTATGTATCTTAGGTATCTACAAGATTTCCCTCAAGAGACGGCATACATCTCTTTCCATACACTTTAGGTGAGTTCTTTTAAAGAGTCTTTGGCATGAAGCATTTTGCTTCCTTGCGGTGCTACACCGCTATGACATGGCCCGAAACCGAGACCTTGTCTCATGTGGTGTCATACCACTTTTAGCATAAGGCCCAGCCTCTTTGTAGTGCCAAACTACCTAGCATGAAGTCTTTCGCTTCCTTGGGGTATTACGCCGCCGTGACATGGCTTGCAAAGTCGAGGCCCTGCCTCATGTGTAATCCCGCTTTCCCGAAATTATTAAATTTTGGTATTTTTCTGATATTTTAAGAAATTTAGGAAATAATTATTCAATTTATCTTAGAGAATAGTAATTTTTGATTAATTTTTAGCATTAACTTGATTATGAGTTATAGGAAAGTGAGTTTTAGTTTATTATTTATTGAAGGAATAGTGAGGAGGAAGACTCTAGAGATTTTGGTCACATGATCAATTAATCAAGGCTAGAAATTAATTTATAATATTCTCCTAATAAATTCCACTTTTTCTAACAACCTATAAACAACTTCTTTAACTAACTTTTGGATAATAGATGCAATAAATAAGTTTCCTATACATATACTTCCTCTGCTGCCATTCCTCATTTTCCATTTTGATCGGGATTAAGAAATCCCCATTCCTTCTTCCCTCTTCCTTCAAGCCGAGCCCTAACCCTAACTTTTGGGGGAACCATGGCGGAGATAGCGATCACCGGCTCAGCAATCGACGACGGGCGCTGCGGCTCCTCTACCATGGCCGACCGCTGACGACGACCAAGGAGGCGGTTCCTCCCGACGTCGACGACTGTACGAGATCCTTCTGGTGGCAGCGCGGAGTAAACGACCGCTTCCCCGGTGAGGCGACCCGGCGATCTACCACCTCGAGTACGACGTTCCGACCCTGAGACAGTGTTGACGAGGAACATCTTCTCCGACGAGTGAACCTTGGCACGTGGAGATTTCCTTCGATCTGTTCTTTTCTATTACTCTGGATCACCACCTCTTCTGTTCGATCGATCCAAATTGCTGGTAAGTCTCGATCAAATCTCTGATGTTGTGAATCAAAAATGATTAATTCAATTTCTCTGATGAACGTTCCACTTTCTTTTTGATCCGGACGAACTTTAGAATGAGTTTCAATGGTCGGCTATTGGTAGATCGATAGGATCATTTTCGGGTCGATCAACTCGTCGAATCTGTGGAAGAGGAAACGAAATCGATGTTTGATCGGGTGCTTCAAGAAGTTCATGTCTAATTTGTAGCCGTGTCCAATCCTTGAGATTGCATTTGCTAGCCGGGATTGTTCCTCTTCAGGTATTAATTTACCTTCTCGTTGTTGATTTTGGTTGGTATGAGTTTAAGTAAGTAGACGTTGATCGATCGGGCATGGGGATTTGATTAGTTAGCTTGTGACCTTCTGTTTTGTATTCAGTTCGTTCATGTCCAAAGGGGTGGCGTGTGTGCGTGTCTGATTGTGGAGGTGCCCAATGGTCATGCTCACCGATGGGGTCGTGTGTGTTGCAACTGCAAGGATGGGATATCAAGGGCGAGAGTCTTATTTGAATTTGATGAACAAGTTGTTTGTATATTTTTCCCCTCTTTTTATAGTCTCTAGTTGTATTATTCTGGGTTTTCTTGGTGTATTTGGACTTGCCAACCGATTGGTGGATGTTTGGGAATATTAAGAATTGGCATAGGCATGATTTAACTATAGTGTTGTAAATTAAACCAACTGATGGTTGTAGCTATAATATTACCAGGTGCATTCAGCTCTACTCATTTTCCAAATTCCGTTTTCATAGCCGTTAGGCTCAGATCGATGGATTAAGCTTGGATTTCTATATAAGAGAGCTACAGGTGTTCAATTAGGAACCTTGGTTGTGGTTCTATGGTTTCGCAATGTTGTGTCTATATTGCCAGATTTTTGTGCCTGTGTGAACTGGAGCTTGCTGGGTTCAATTGAGAGTAAGAAGTTAATGTAGGTTTTGATGTTGAAGTTGGGTTCCACGTATGCTAGATGGTGAGAATGCTTTGTGAGAAGTTTTGTCACTGGGTTATGTTTAGCTAGGTTCATTGAGGTCTAAGCAGTGCAAATTTTGTATGCAGGTGTAGCTGGATAGATAGTAGATTTTACGTATAGAAATTAGACTCTGGAGAACTATTTGGATTGGGTTGTGAGTTGTTTGAGCTTAACTGCCATGATATGTGCCAAGTTAACCTGGGATTTAGTTCTAGTTGTATAACCGAGTAATGGGCCTGACTGAGTTTAGGGTTCTAGACTTCTGTTTGAGTTGGATTATTCTTAGCCTCCAATTTATTAATTAAAGCATTCAGTTGCTAATTGCTTAATGAATTTTTGATAGTGATATTTCAGAATGTTATCATCTACTTTAACCATTAATATTGCTAAGTACTATTTCATCTTAATATTCTTGTTAATTGACTATTATATGGTATTATCCTATAAATAGTTTACTAGCAGGTTATCTAGGCCTAATCTTTATATAAATAAATGATATAATTTCTCTTGTTAGTTGTTATATGATGCATAGTTAGCTAGTAGAGATATCTATCTAATTAATATTTTGTTAAGCTAGGATGTATAGCATATTTTATTATGTAAGTTTAAACCCTTATTTTATAGGTATTTAGCTTATTGGTAGAAATAGTTGATTAGTAATTATCATTGTTTAGAACATAACCGACTTGTAAACAAACTCAGGTGGCCATAGAGATTACTATCTCCCTATTCCCGATCTTCCCGGACAAGGCAAGTACATTCTATGGTTCATGTTCATTTACATTATTCCTGTACTTTTTTTGTGACACGTCATGACACGATATCTTGTACTCTTGTACTTTCATGTTCTTGTACTTACTTGTAGTCGGGGAGGGGAAATACACTAGCTATGTGACCAAACCCATGTTCTGATATTCATGTAGATAGCTTAGGCCTCGCATCGTGCACGCGGGTCCTAAGCTGTATCGATATTCATGTACTCCTGTACTTATTCCTGTACTTACCCCAGCCGGTCACATAGGCTAGCTGTATTTTAAATATTGTGCACATGTCATGTCTTATACTTCAGGTTCATGGTTTATATTCTTGTACTTTATTTCCTGTACTTTACATTCATGTACTTTTATATTCTTTTCCTGTACTTTATATTTCATGTTCTCCTGTACTCATTTTCATATCATGATGTTCTTGTTCATTACCTAGAATTGTACTTTGCTCCATTCTTGACTGGATATGTTGCAGGTGTACTTGCAGGATATTATCCTACCTTATGGGCCAGAGCACGGGATCTTAGCTGAGCAGGATGGAGATATGACTTAGCTAGAGGATTCAGGTTTAGACTGTTTAGCTTTACTCCTAGATATTTTAGTGTTCATAGCATATTTCATTCGTGTTGACTTTGGTACCTTTACGTTATATGGACTTGTGGATTATGGTGATCTTTCTGGGATTCGTTTATAGTTGCTGTGATTTGTACTTATTTATATTGATTTATTAGTTTCCCTAGCTCGGTACAGCTTACTACGTTGAGTCTTCCAACGTAGGTTGGGCGTGTCCGACTCGTGTCCGATTATTCGGAAGTGGATCGTGACATCATGTGGTGTTATCTACTTTAACATGAGGTCCAGCATCTTTGTAGTGCTGCCTACCACTCTTTATTATACAACATTAGGCCCTATTGCCTATGTGCGGTGCTACACCGCTGTGACTTGGCCCGAAGCCGAGGCTTTACTCTCACAAGGTACCTCATGTGGTGTCACCCCACTGTAGCATGGAGTACTGCGCTCCTTTGTAGTGCTATGCTATCCGTGCTTCCTGTGAAGTATGCCAGACACCCCAGATGTTGAGAACTCATTAAGGCTTCCAAGCTATCCTCCCACAGGACTTTGTTCTTTGTAAAGAACAATTAGTAGACAACAGTGGTTCTGGGTTCTTAATCCCGTAATTTCCAAAGGTATTGTCCACTACTCCTGATATTCTTCCAGTCAATGGTCCTTCCTTGAACTAAAAGTTAGATGCCTAGTAGATTTTTCTTTGAACTAATAGCATAAAACTTTATAGTAGAATTGCAAAGACATAATATCAGAGTGTCTTCAAGCCTATCTTACTTGCTGTATCTTCAACCAGCTGGCGCTTGAGACCTTTGGGGAACGGATCTACCAGATTCTCCTGACTCCGAACATCCACTACAGCAATGACTCCTCTTTTAGTAAGATCATTTACCGCCCTGTGCCTTAGACGCACAGTCCTCTTTTTGCCATTGAAGAGGTCATCCGATGCCACCGTTGTAGTCGTCTGGTTGTCGTAGTATATCGATATCATCGGTATCTGCGCACCAACCATTGAAAGATCATACATGAGCTTCCGAAGCCATTCTGCTTCATCCGCTGCAGCCGCCAGTACATAGAACTCAGATTCCATAGAAGAGTGAGACAACATAGTCTGCTTCTTCGACTTTCACGATATAGTAGCTCCACTCATGGAAAAAAACATATCCTCATATGGACCTTTCACTCTCTACTTATGAGCACCAACTTGTATAGCTGAAGCCTTCTAATACTTTTGGATCTCCACAGTAGTACAGTACATACTTCTGAGTCCTTTTAAGGTATCTCATGACCCTCTTCACAGATTTCCAATGCTCCATACCTGGATTGCTCGTGAACCAACTCAGCATCCCCACGACAAAAGCTATATTAGGTCTTGTGGCAGCAGTCGCATACATCAAACTCCCGATGATGCTTGAGTACTCCATCTGCCTGACGCTTTCCCTTGGATTTGGATTCAGCTTCTTGTCACACCTATAAGGCGTATCGATCCCTGGAAGATCCTGATACCCATAGCGTGTGAGCATTTTCTCAATGTAATGAGACTATGACAATGCCACTCCAGTTTCCGTCCGGATGATCTTTATCCCCAGGATAACATCAGCTTCCCCTAAGTACTTCATGCTGAACTTAGATCAGAGGAACTTCTTTGTCCCAGTAACACTTGCTAGATATGTACCCAAGATCAGAATGTCGTCTACATAGAGACAAACGACAGCTCCTCTCCCGTTAGCGAACTTTGTGTACACACACTTGTCCGTCTCGCTGACCCTGTAGTTGTTTGATCTTATGACTTTATCAAACTTCTTATGCCACATCTTGGGAGCTTGCTTCAAACTATACAGAGATTTCACCAACTTGCAGACTTTGTCTTCGAGGCCCTTGACGACGAATCCTTCTGGCTGTTGCATGTAAATCTCTTCGGTTAATTCACTATTCAGAAAAGCGTTCTTAACATCCATCTGATGGATTACCAGCTTGTGAATTGCGCTCAGAGCAATCAACATCCCAATGGTCGTCATCCGAGCTACTGGAACATATGTGTCAAAATAATCGATCTCCTGCTTCTGAAAAAAACCTTTGGCAACTAACCTTGCCTTGAACTTGTCAACAGTTCCATCGGCCTTCATCTTTTTCTTGAAGATCCATTTACATTCGATTGGTTTTGCTCCTTCAGGCAGATCGACCAACACCCACGTGTTGTTGGAGGTTATCGAGTCGTACTCATCATTAATAGCCTCCTTCCATAAGATAGCATCTCTGGTCTTCATTGCCTCATCATAGGTAAGCGGATCTGCTTCCACATGATAGGTAACAAAATTCTCTCTAAATGCCTTCTATCTCCTTACTCGCTTAGATACATGTTCTGTAAGTTCTGGTTCAATAGTTGTTCTTGCAGCAACATCGTCTTGGACTATCTCTTCGTAAGAAACTTGAGCCTCCTGCGCAGTCACATTATTCTCCAAAATATTCATGAGAATAATGTTATTGTGCCTTGCAAACTTATCTTCAAAGAATTATGCATCGCGAGGTTCAATGGTATGATTTAACTCAATATCAAGGAACCTCCGAGCACCACTCTTATCAGCATAACCCAGGAATATAGTCTTTGTAGTCCTTGTTCCCAGCTTCTGAATCTTTAAATCAAGAAGCTTCACGTATGCTAGACACCCCCATACTCGAATGACATTCAAGTTGGGTCTGACCTTAAACCAGAGTTCATGAGGAGTGACTTTCGAAGTAGCATGCAGCACTATGTTCAATATGAACGTAGCCGTATGCACTGCTTCACCCCAGAAGCAATTTGGAAGACCCGCAGTCAACAACATTGATTTCATCATCTCTGTTAACGTTCTATTTTTTATTTCTGCAATACCATTTGATTGAGGGGAGTATGGAGCAATTATCTCGTTGATGATTCTATGTTCTCTGTAGAACGATGCAAATTCATGAGACCTATACTCTCTACCTCGATCACTTTTGAGTCTCTTGAGTTGTTGTTCGGTTTGATGCTCGGCTTCAGCCTTGAAGTCCTTAAACTTCTCAAATGCTTAATCTTTAGACTTGAGTAGATAAATGAACGCGTACTTTGAGAAGTCGTCGATGTAGGTAATGAAATACTTCATTCCGGCCTTTGTGGAGAACTGTTTGGAGTCACAGATATCTGAGTGTACCAACTCCAGAAGATTTGTACTTCAGTTTACCCGTTTAAACGATTTTTTGGTGATCTTCTTTTGCGTACAGACCTCACACTTCTCCAACTCCTTACCCCTATATTGGAAGATAAGCCCTAGACTAGACATCTTGTTTATTCTTTTACAATGAACATGTCCTAGTCTATTATGCCACAACTCAAGAGAATAACTAGAAGGAGAGACTGTATTCACTATCTCCTTAGGAGTTACAAGTTAAAGTTTAAACATCCCTTCGGTACAAAAAGTCTTCCCGAAGTATGTTCCTTTATAGGTGTAACACCCAATTTTCTAAAATGAGGGTAATTTTGAAATTTTGTGTTTTTAATTATTTAATTATGACATTTAAATAATAATATGATTTTTGGTGATTTTTAATTATTTTAAAATTATTTAAAATTATGACTTGTGATTTGGTGTTTTGCTAGTGTAACCCTAGAGATAGTTTGACCTAGAGCCTAGCCATGTGATTAGGATATTTCATTTATCATTTTTAGCTTGAGGGTATTTTGGTCATTTTGAATTAATTGAATTTAATATATATTTATTTGGTATTTAATATAATTAATGGGATGGTGTGATTTTTAATATCATTTAATTGATTGCCTTGTGTTGTGTTTAGCCTAACCTAGAATTGACCTAACCTAGATTAGTCCTAGTTAGTCATGGTTAGACTAAGTTAGATTTGGGATTGGTCATGGTTAGTCATGGCTAGTCATGATTTGTGATTTTGGCTAGTCATTAGTCATATTGATTTAGTTAAGACTAGTGATAGGCTACATAGATTTCATCTAGCCATTGATTTGTCTAGATTGATGGAGAACCCTTGGATCAACCCTAGCCCTAGATTTTAGGGCAGCCATCCTTGGGATTCCCCCTATTTAATTCCTCCCAAAAACCCTTGCCTCCTTTATTCATTTCTCATTTCTCAAGAACAAGGTGAGCTCCAACTTCATTCATTCATAACTTCTCCATTTCTCATCTTTTTTCAACAAACTTCTTGCATTGTAACCTAACCATCACCCTCTTGCTGTCCATGGAGGTAGAGGACTATTTTGGGGATCTACTTGTGCTCGGGCTACAGTAGGAGAGGCTGTTCAAGTGAGTTCTTGACCTAGAGGAGAACCAATTGGTAATCTCTCAAACCCTATCTAAACTATTGCTTTATCATCATAGATGCATAGACCTAGGTCCCCTCTAGCTTTGGGTAGGATCTGAACCCAACCTGTGTCGAATACGTGTCCGTATTGGACACGTATCAGTAGGCTAATTAGGTGTTCGACCTATGTCTTAATGGATTGTTTCTCGCTGTTTTCAAAATATTTTTGAATAGAAAATTAGTTCTTCATGTTGCTTGTATGATTTTACACGACTGAGGTATTTTCGAGCCGTGTCCGAGTCATACTGGACTCGTGGACACAGCCCCACGCGCGGCCAGGGCTTCTCCTGCTGCTCGGAGCCTCGTGCTCAGTGCATAGGTCACTTGGCGAGCCATGATTGGACTGAGAGGAGGGGGCAGTGTCTGGGAACCTGTCCTCCAAGCCTTGTGTCCAACGGGGTCGTGTCGGACACACGGAGTCACGCGCACTGGTCACACGTGCGCGCCGCGTTCAGACGAATCGCGTTCTGATACGCGAGTCGTGTCCACTCTGGACACGACGTGGTCGTGTCATGTTGGGTCCTATGTGTAGCCTGACACGTGGGCTACACGTGGGCATGACCACGAGACCCCACGTGTCGTGTGTCGTGTCCTACTGATACGTGCACGTGTGTACGATGCTGTGCAACAATGGGTGCATCCCATGTGTTTGTATTGTGTTAGACACACCTGTGTCGTGTTTCCTGGACATGTGAGGACACACAAGACACGTGTACACATGCTTTATTAATTACCAACTCTTAGTTTATAACATTAATGTGTTTTGTTTGTTCGAATTCGAAATTCCCATTGTAACTGATACATGCATTCAGTTTCTAATTTCCTGAGTTTAAATTCCATTTTAAACTGTTTTATCAATGTAAATTGTCATGTTAGATCCTGGACATGTGTAATAATATCTGCTAGATTAGGTTCTCATGATAGCTTGGGTTTTGTACCTTGTTTTGGATTTTGGACATATGAGTTGGACTGTTTTGATATGGACTGATACAGTCCTGATATTCCATTTTTTTCTGAACTTTTAATTTCCTTTTTAAACTGATTTCATGATTAATTCCATGTTTAAATCCTTACACATGTGTATTGGTTCATGTTATAGTGGTTTTACACATTAGATCGGGTTTCACGTTTCTGAAATAGGATTCGAACCATGGCATGGACTATTTTAACTGATACATTGGTTGATATGATTCATTTTCCTATTAAACTGTCGAATTGATTTCCATTCCTTTCCTTAAACTGATTTGGAGGATTATTAGCCGTGTTGATTCATTGTTTGGTATTGATTCACTGTTGTGTTGTGTTGGAAACATTGTGATTCAATTGGATTGGATTGTTAGCAAACTGTCAATTGATTTTATTGATTCACTATTTTGTTTGAACATTTAATCCCTGTTTTGACACTGTCATTGAGTCCCATTCATTCATGTTTTAAAACTAAAATTCGAATGTTAAATTCCATGTTAATTTCTTATGCATTGTGTTGGTTCTTCACACATGATTAGTTAAGTTATGTGGAGTCTTGTTGATGTAGGAAGTTGGGTATCATAGGGAATGAGAATGCGAATTTGGGTTCTATATAACTACTATTGGTAAATTTCTGAAAAAGAACTAATAACTGTCATTGAATTCTTATAAACTGCCATAGCCATGTTAATCCATATACCCTCTGTTAGATAGGTTATTGCACAAGGTTAGATAGGTTATTGCACAAGGTTATGGGGATTCGACGTTAGTTGGGCTGTCATTTGAAACCTGAGAATAGGTTCACTTTGGGTATATAAACTGTCATCTAGATTTCACTTTCCTGAAGACCAATCTAAGAAATAGAAATCCTGAACTATTCATTCTTTTTACTGTTTTGGTGTTTCACTTGCCATGTAAATTCCTATACATTGTGTTTGGTTCACTGTTTTTCAGATTACACACTGTTCACTAATCCCATGTATCTACATTTCCTATTTCCTATTCCCATTGACACTTATACACATGCATCCACACTCTATTATATATTTCCTGTCACAAAATCTGAGAACTAATGTTCCTATCACACTCTAAAATTCCTGAGACCATATTGTAACACATATACATGTAAACACACACACACACACCCCTCAATTCCAAAAAACTAGTACATTGCTAACATGTCTACACTGATGAATGAACTTTAATATGTAAATGTTAACCCTTAACCTTGTTATTGAATGCTAGTTAAATTCAGATTTCATATATGTGGACCACCATGCCATGTAACCCTCTCTATATGATTTCCATGATGTATATAGATAATTGTAGGATATAGATACATGTTAGTTATAACTTAGTTAGTCTATCCCCTTCCATGTACACCTCTTTGTTCACACACACACATAGCTTACATGCTAGCTTCCTTTCTCTTATATATAATATTGAATATATGCATGAATGTGATGGCTTGATGTGTTGGCTTGTATAGCCTTGGGATTGATGTGTGCTTGCTAGACTAGGCTTGGTTAGGCGTAGTAAGACTTGCTGGGGTTAGGAGTGACCTAGTTGACCTAGTTGACTAGTGTAGTTTATCACGCCCCGATCCAGGAAATCGCTCGTCCTCGCTAGATTTTACCCGAATCATCGTCCTCGCCGGTGCGTGATGCCGCATGAGCCTGGAGTTGCGCTCGTGCAAGGCAAGATAACAGGTTCACATAGAACTATCTCAATTTGATAACATAAGCAGCGAAAGGAAAACAGAGTATACAACAAGAATATCTTTTTATTCATAATGAACTGAAGGTTACAAAGGCTCTGAACAGCCCAACTTAACATGCCAATTGGCTACAACGCTCATGATCTCTCTAGCTCACAAAGGATTACATTGTTCTATACATTATGCCTCTTTATAGCCACCAAGTTGTCTTCGGCCGAACATCTCCATATCGCAAGTCCGAACGCCTATGCGGAAGCTCCTCTTGAACGCCAAGGACTCCATACCTCGGCACGTCCAAGCCAAGCTCCGCCCCGAGCCGATCATAACCTGAACCTGCACATAAACTAGTGGGGGATTAGTGCTTTCGTCCTCGCTTCGCACTGATCAAGACCCGCTCGCACCCAAACCAAACACCTAATCATTTAGTGAAACATGCATCTTATTTGATGATCTTTCTATTTAGCCTTACGATCAGTTTCATGGCAATATTCAATGCATAACACTTAATGTAAATGTGACCAAGATCGTGTTCCTGCAGCAGATACAGTTAGACATAATCTGAACATAAACTTAGTGCTCGTGCACATCTCCGTCCCGTTTTGTCTAGCCTGCATTGGTTAGAACTTAACATAAGAAATCATTCAGTTCGCACAACCAACCATAAACTTAGATAATGCATAGGGGTCGCAGGCCCTGCGCCTGCACCCAACTCTCAACTCAGCCCACCGGCCCTAACTATATGAAGGTCACGGTGTTTCGCACCGTAATGGACTTGGCATCTCTTATGTGTAAGCCTACGATCACTTCGATACGGGTTGCTAGCCCAGTATCCGAAGGATCCCAAACTTACGGATATCATAGCTTATCACAGCACTGGACGGTCGCAATCCGTCTGAATAATGTGCACCATAAATACCACACATAATTCCCTCATAGGCCGAACGGTCCCGTTGTCCCGGCGTAACCGTCCGAGGGAAGCCACACCCATGCACGGGCCATCCGAATCCATTGACCATGCAATACGCGCCATAGCAAACACACATAACAATCCAACCAAATCCTCCGTTGCATAAACATAGTCTCTTTCCATAAACGGTTTTCCGTGCCATAAACACATTCGCGTCTCATAACATAATCCACCATCTGTATGGGGAGCTCCGTCGGCGTTATGCCCCAACACATCCATATTGATGCACGACGCCCAACGGCTTAGTCGTCTCGTACTCATATTCAGTGCGTACCATTCGTAAGTAATTCTCATAGCCTAATTCCGTAGTTACTCAGTCATTTCATAGCTTCCGTGCACGAAGGCACGCTCAGCACCGTACTCAATATTCTACGCCTAGTGTTCAATGTTCTCGGAGCCGTGCACATGATGCACATCTCATATTGTCTTTCAATGTTCTAGCATCACCGCCCTATCGTGACTCGTACACTTGATGCACGTCGCTTCAATTGTTCGATTGTTCAATGTTATACCTTAATGTTCAATACATACTTAGACCTTTCGTCGCCGAGCCACGCTCGCTAACTCGATAACATCTTATGCATACAATGACATATTTTATTAGACGTGAAGGAATAGGGAGAGAGAGTCAAGAACCCGCCCACGTTAAGCCGATACGCCTTGTCGTCTTGCCGATTGAAGCGTCTCGTTTCCATAATTCGATCGTATGGCTAACTCCCGGACTTAGCTATTCCTTTGAACTACTCGATTGATTTGGCCTATCGCGCCCATGCCACAATCCGTCACAAGGCCACGATTTGGTTTCGCGGATACTTCATTGCATAAGGCAAAATGCTGACCTCTTATCGTCCAGCGTAAAAGCATAGCCTACACACCAGATCAACTAAAATCAGCACTTGCTCAACGGGACTTATCCTTTGCATCGATTCGATTCATAGATTTCAACCGACTCAAAGCTTACCTTTGGCCAACATAACTCTCGTATCGATTTGCATCGATATCTCATCGGGTCAATGCAACTCTTCGAGTCAATGACTCATCGTAATGCACCGAGCGGAGCGGGGCATTACATAATATACCACTCAAAATCAGGTTCGTCCTCGAACCAAAATCGACACTTAATCCAAGTGCCCACATAGATCGTTTCACGATCTCGTGCTACTATCGTTGAATCATACAACTTAGTTTGGATCATACACATATTTTAGGCGTCCCACCAATATATGCATTTCAGCCAAGCTCAGTTGTAGGATATCGGGACAACTAACAAGCTCAACTTACATCCTCAAGAACCAACTATTCCGTACTCGACTTATTCAAATCTTAGCTCCTATTCTCAAATACTTCTCGTATGCAGTATCCCATAACATGCGATCATCTTCCAACATCTTGCACATAACTTAACTCGAAACTATTAGTTCGATCTCATAAGTTTCTCGCCGACCACCTAACACTCGCATTGCATCGAGTCATTGCGCATCCGATCACAATAATTTTCTGCAACGCCTATTCGCCCAACCATTTGTATATCTCTCACATAACTCAAGTCTTTCATCCAATCATTCATAACATTTGACCTTAACGACATGGACTAAGTCAACATGTCACAAATTCCTTTGTCTATAATCCATACTAAGTCTCGCACACAACGATCCCAACATGACCCATGTTTCTGAACTACCTACGCATCGCGTCTGGGGCTACCCCCGCTAGGTAACTTATCCAGACATCGTGCTTGATCTTTTCCGACACAAGTGGTCAACTTGAGTCTACGATGCTCAAAGGCAACAATCTTTCCGACCCAAGGTCTCTTACGATACGCCTATCTCCGATACTCGATCGAGTACGAATCCTTTACTCAATCTTCGATTCAATCCTGACTAGTTCGTTTCGTAATATCGATAGCGCGCTCAACACGCAGAGCCTAACCGTTACTCAAACCGATCTACGACACAACTCTTAGGGTCATTCTTTATTCGTCGCTCTCGCATATTGCAGAATCCTTGCAAAATCCTTACCGCATCATTATGCTAAGCACGTTCCTCAACATCTATTCGATCGTCGACTAGCAACCAACTCGAATACTTATTTGATCGACCATAATTCTCTGACCATATTGATTCTAGTACTCGCTAACTTCCGAAACATGATACTCACTCGCTTAGACTTATCCTTATTATGCACTACCTTATTCCTCCTCTTCGATAAAATTCTTACGCGACTTCTTCAGGGTCATCCTATGGGACTTCAACATTCACTTGATTTGGCGGTCAAGTCTTCTAGGGTCATCTGCCCCGAAACTACGCTCGATAATTGAAGATCATCAACGAGGGACAGTTACAATGAACCATGCTATATCCTATCGCGGAGCCAGATCAATTCCCGACAATTCCTACGAGACTTTTATCCTATCTGACGTAACTCATCAATCTATAGTTTATCTATCCCCGCGCAACTGATGCGCCGTTAACTATTTGAATCACTTATGCACATTGCATGCCGTTACTACTCGAATCACTCATATACTACCGTCGACTATCCTTGCCAGTCGTATGACATCTACTCGCCTCTAGTCCGAGCTTACCTATCCGTGATCATAGCTCGACACATTCCGTACTCATCAAAACCATCCTCGAATAACTTTCGCATCAAACCACAAGTCTAATCCGATTTTGCCACGCCTTGCAAGTTTTATCATCCCCACTGTATGAATCACCATACCAGCGCTCACGCGGAATGATTGCCCTGATTTGGCGCAGCGTATGTGCGATGCTGGAGTTGCACTCGTATAAGACAAGAATGTCGACATTGTGGTTATCCTCGAAACAATCAAGCACTTTCGCTTTCTTTCGAGTAACATCCATCCCCTCTCGAATTTTCCGAAGCACTCCTACCGTTATCATCTCAATTGCCATAACTTAACTTGTATCTTATTCATCCAACAACAATGCTCAACATAATTTTCGTTCATTCGATCAGAGTATCCCCGAGTTATTACATATCGTCTTTGATACGCCTCAATACCATCGTCGATATGCATAACTTGAACATCTTCCTTTCTCATAAGCTCAAACCCGTTGCAATCATTGCCATTATCTGAACTCGAATACGAATCAAGTCTCGTACTTATCAAGATCCATTCAGTTGTAACTACTTCACATCGTCGCGACACAATTTTAAATTTATATATCCATTCTCATATCCCTAACTTGTACTTCCAAATCGTTCTACCGACTCCTCGCGCTAACCCAAATCTGTTCGTACGATTTCTTCGTACCTACTCAACACGTTTCGAACAAGCTTCCGTAATAACTCAACATAATTTCGACCGGTTCGACCATTTCTTCAACGTACATTTCTTCGCTATGCTCAGCTTATCGTTCGACTTATACTTAACGAATCTTCGTTCGACGTATCATCCATAGGTACGACTTCACGCACCTAATTATTCGACCCAATTCATCGAAACATACTTACATCGACTTTTATCAAATTATTCTTACTCGAGTCTCGTTACTACTCCGCCCGTTGAGGACAAACATATCGTAACAACACAATCGTCTCGACAAAATCTATCGCAAGTCACCAAGCGGCTTAACATAGCTATTGCTAAGTGGTATTCCATATACCACTCAGGATCGAGCCTATCGTTATCGATATAATACTTCGCTACACTTGCTCGCATAATTTGTATTGCATATACCACTCAGAATCGAGTCATTACTCGATATCATATTCCGCATAGGTCTGGCATCTATTTCTCAGTCAACTTTTCCGTATGGCGATCTTTCCGATCCCAGCTCTAGCGTTCTTCTTACTCGAGTTGGCACAACAACCGAACCAACATACCCTATCGTTCGCTCAAGTTCGACACACGTTCAATCTTACCGTATCTTGGCTATTATATCGATCACACCCGCAACATTCGCTTATTCAAAGCTAACGCGACATACGGCCAACATAAACGTTCACCTACTTAACTCGACTTAGTGACCAACTCGACTCGTTACTATCGCATCCGCGATCTTCCAATCTCGCTCGTTGCAACCCGTGCAACAACTCAATCTCGATACTCAAGGTCCTTATTCAATCTCGTGCAATATATCGCTATCCATCCGTATAGCCATTCAACACGCATCTTACCCTGTCGACTCGTTGCACTGATACAACGAACGATTCACGACTTGCTGCACTCCGTGCAACCAATAACACATAACCGTTCGCATAGCAACATAACACGCATCGCCTCACATATCGACCTGTTGCACTTCGTGCAACCAATAACACATATCTCCTCGCACTTCGTGCGACCGACAATACATAACTTCTCGCATTTCGTGCGATCAACAATACGTATATCATTGCACTTCGTGCAACCAATATCACCATATCCGTTGCACTTCGTGCGACCAACATTCCATAACTCGTTGCACTTCGTGCAACCAACATTCTCCGATGGCACCCGGAGATAGCGCGATAGTCGCGACATACTTGTGGCAGGTGTACGCACTTAATATAGACTTATTGTATGGAACATCCAATGTAGCATCGAGCAGATCCATGAGCCATGCGGTTGCGAAAACAACTTAGAGTCAACTGAATTTCGATATCGAAGCAAATGAGGGTCAAAAAGATTCATGCACGGTCCAAAGGATGGAACTGCTCTGATACCAAATTGTCACACCCCGATCCTGGAAATCGCTCGTCCTCGCTAGATTTTACTCGAATTATCGTCCTCGCTGGGGCGTGATGCCGCACGAGCCTGGAGTTGCACTCGTGCAAGGCAAGATAACAGGTTCACATAGAACTATCTCAATTTGATAACATAAGCAGCGAAAGGAAAACAGAGTATACAACAAGAATCTCTTTTTATTCATAATGAACTGAAGGTTACAAAGGCTATGAATAGCCCAACTTAACATGCCAATTGGCTACAACGCTCATGATCTCTCTAGCTCACAAAGGATTACATTATTCCATATATTATACCTCTTTTTAGCCACCAAGTTGTCTTCGGCCGAACATCTCCATGTCGTAAGTCCGAACGCCTATGCGGAAGCTCCTCTTGAACGCCAAAGACTCCATGCCTCGGCATGTCCAAGCCAAGCTCCGCCCCGAGCCGATCATAACCTGAACCTGCACATAAACTAGTAGGGGATTAGTGCTTTCGTCCTCGCTTTGCACTGATCAAGACCCGCTCGCACCCAAACCAAACACCTAATCATTTAGTGAAACATGCATCTTATTTGGTGATCTTTCTATTTAGCCTTAGGATCAGTTTCATGGCAATATTCAATGCATAACACTTAATGTAAATGTGACCAAGATCGTGTTCCTGCAGCAGATACAGTTAGACATAATCTGAACATAAACTTAGTGCTCGTGCACATTTTCGTCCCGTTTTGTCTATCCTGCATTGGTTAGAACTTAACATAAGAAATCATTCAGTTCGCGTAACCAACCATAAACTTAGACAATGCATAGGGGTTGCAGGCCCTGCACCTGCACCCAACTCTCAACTCAGCCTACCGGCCCTAACTATATGAAGGTCACGGTGTTTCGCACCGTAGTGGACTTGGCATCTCTTATGTGTAAGCCTACGATCACTTTGATATGGGTTGCTAGCCCAGTATCCGAAGGATTCCAAACTTACGGATATCATAGCTTATCACAGCACTGGACGATCGCAACCCGTCTGAATGATGTGCACCATAAATACCACACATAATTCCCTTCTAGGCCGAACGGTCCCGGTGCCCCGGCGTAACCGTCCGAGGGAAGCCGTACCCGTACACGGGCCATCCGAGTCCATTGACCATGCAATACACGCCATAGCAAACACACATAACAATCCAACCAAATCCTCCGTTGCATAAACATAGTCTCTTCCCATAAACGGTTTCCCGTGCCATAAACACATTCGCGTCTCATAACATAATCCACCATCCGTATGGGGAGCTCCGTCGGCGTTGTGCCCCAACACATCCATATTGATGCACGACGCCCAACGGCTTAGTCGTCTCGTACTCATATTCAACGCATACCATTCGTAAGTAATTCTTATAGCCTAATTTTGTAGTTACTCAGTCATTTCATAGCTTCCGTGCACAAAGGTACGCTCAGTACCGTGCTCAATGTTCTACGCCTAGTGTTCAATGTTCTCGGAGCCGTGCACATGATGCACATCTCATATTGTCTTTCAATGTTCTAGCATCACCTCCCTACCGCGACTCGTACACTTGATGCAAGTCTCTTCAATTGTTCGATTGTTCAATGTTCTACCTTAATGTTCAACACATACTTAGACCTTTCGTCGCCGAGCCACGCTCGCTAACTCGATAACATCTTATGCATACAATGACATATTTTATTAGACGTAAAGGAATAGGGAGAGAGAGTCAAGAACCCGCCCACCTTAAGCCGATACGCCTTGTCGTCTTGCCGATTGAAGCGTCTCGTTTCCATAATTCGATCGCATAGCTTACTCTCGAACTTAGACATTCCTTTGAACTATTCGATTTATTTGGCCTATCGTGCCAATGCCACAATCCGTCGCAAGGCCATGATTTGGTTTCGCTGACACTTTATTGCATAAGACAAAATGCCGACCTCTTATCGTCCAGCGTAAAAGCATAGCCTGCACTCCAGATCAACTAAAATTAGCACTTGCTCAACGAGACTTATCCTTTGCATCAATTTGATTCATAGATTCCAACCCACTCAAAGCTTACCTTTGGCCAACATAACTCTCGTATCGATTTGTATCGATATCTCATCGGGTCAATGCAACTCTTCGAGTCAATGACTCATCGTAATGTACCGAGCGGAGCGGGGCATTACATAGTTGACTGGAGTTAACCAAGTGTTGACTTTAGTCTAGTTTGACCTAGACAGCATGCAATTGCATTGTAGATTACATTTATCATTCCATATGTACATCTTGACTTGTGTTGCTCTAACTAGGAGTCGGGTACCTCATCTCGGACAATATATTTACTTCAGACATTCAGATACCAGACGAGTACATTCTCTGATCATTTCATAACTTGCTTAGAATTATATTCCTGCTCTAGTTTATCTTATTTGATGCTGTCACTATATTATCACGGATTGGTACTATATGGATCCCTACATTGAGATGTTATCCCCCTCGGGAGCATCGGATACATCATGTCATGTGTTTTATGTACATCATGTATTCCTCGCTCTCATGTTATTCATGTTTCTTATGTGCTTCATGCTCGTTCATGCATGCTCATGTACTCTCATGTGCTCTCATGATCGGTCATGTTTCTCATGTATTTCATGTATAACCTATACTTCATGTGCACTCATTTATGAGCCCTCATGTGAATTTTATGTGCACCCATTTATGGGCCTTCATGTGAATTTCATGTGCACTCATTTATGAGCTCTCATGTATACTTCATGTGCACCCATTTATGGGCTTTCATGTGAAAACCATGTACGTAACATAACTTGTCTGGATCCTTGTGTATTGATTGGGGTATGGGGGAGTATAAATAGTCATGTGAACAATTCCAAAGTTGTATAGCCATGTGTGCCTCTTTAGTATATTCATGTGCAAATCAAGCCGTTCACATGTCGACTTTGTACTCTAAATCACTAGTCACTGGTAGCTCTCTACTTATAGTAGATATTTCCATTACAGTTTTCTTTTTATTTACATCATGTACTTTCTTTCAGTTTCATGTATCATACTCTCTTGTATGTCTATATTTTCTAACCTGTTATGATTTGCGTGAGATGTATTGTGCTCGCTCCCGTCCTGACTGGACCTGTTGAAAATTTTACAGAGGATGATGAGGAACCCTGCACCCCTTACTTGGAGCTTGCCTAGTTGACACTCGCGACCTGGACCCCTGGGGAGGTTCAGGCGGCTGCTGAGGACGATACCTTGCATAGTGTAGATAGCTTAGACTGTTCTTTCTTTTCATGTTTAGTTGTTGTCCTTATTTTCAGAGTTGTATATTTAGAGATGTTGAGACTGGTAGTTGTTGAGACATGTTATTTCATTCTGTTGTACCTCAGTTGAGGATTTCTTTATCTATTTCCATCGTGCTACATTCTACCTTAGATTGTGATTGAGTTGTACCTCTGTGTTAGACTCCTTTTGGAGAGTATTCATATTATGCTAGTTATAGTTCATGACCTAGAACAGCGTTCTACCGCCGACACTGCGGCGTAGGCTGGGCACTGTTACGTACTCGTACCCTCACGGTGGGTGCGAGTCGTGACACGTTTTTAGTGGTGGCCCATGCAGGTCGAGTTTATGTAGTGGTATTCGAACTAGAGTATCACTACAGCCTGCAGTAGAATTAGGATATATTTTGAAGGTACTCAATCACATTTAGGATTCCTTGAGAGATTCCTGGGACGACCCTTGAGAATCTTATTTAAACTTCAATTTGAAATCCTTTCCCTTGTTTTGTTCGCTCTCACTCCTTGATTATTGAATTTGATTTTTGATGGATCATTGTTAATTTTGATTTTTTCTATCGAGATGAATTTTATGGCCTGAGTTACGATATTTTCTGATAACATATGTTGACGGGAATAACAGGGATGGTAAAACATCTACTTGATTATGGAACCTGTAGTTTATCGCAGCCATATTAGCTGGCGTGACGGAAACATAGAGACCTGACTTCGGATGTACGTGTCTTGGTTATGAGATTTGGAATTTCTCGTAGCTATACTAGTCGACATAGCGAGAATTCCAGACGACATGATTATAGAGGTACATGCCCCAGTTATGGAATCTATCGTTTATCGCAGCCTTGCTTACTGGCATGGCGAGTACTCTGAGTAACATGATTTTGGACATACGCATATGATTATCAGACTGTATCTTGAGAAGGTTTTTTTTAAACATATCATCTCTATCGTACCCTTCTGTTATTATAAATTGTATTCCATCATCAAATAATTTAGGAGTAGGGATATTTAGCTTCATAGAGCTTATTCATATGTGTAATGCCTGTGGTTCGTATTGCGTATCTTGGTATACGTATACGTAATTTGACCCGTATTGTATGTCTCCCTGCTTGATTTATTCTAGCATTTTATTGATTGGTTTATTCTTGGGTTGGTTTCGCTTGGCTTGGTTTGCTTTGGTTCATCATGAACCAAAGGTGAACCCTCCTACCTACCACCCCCCTCCTTATTTATAACCCCTTCCTTTTTCTCTCTCATCATTATTTCCTTCCTTCTTCATTTACTCTCTACCATTACTTCTTCAACCACCAGGAGGGAGAGAGAGAGAGCTTAGGCAAGTGCAAACTTGCTTCATGATGGATCTCAAGTTTTATTGATCAATTCTCTTCCTTACTTGATTCTAAGCCTCTTTAGAACTTGACATTTTTGGATTTGATGGATGGATTCTTGTAGATCTAAGTTTGTAACTTTTTGGTTTTCTTGGTTTTGATCTCTAAAACTTAGTTATTTTCGAAAACTAATGGTTCTATGTTGTAGAGAATTCAATTTCATGCAGTTTTGGCTTTTGTTCCGCTTAATTTCGACTTCGGATGAGTAAGTTATGGCCATTACAAGTTTTCGAAACTTTTATGGCTGAACTTGCTGATTGGGGACGATGACGCCATGCGCCCGGGAGGCCATGCGCCGGGAGGCCATGCGCTATGAAGTCCCGACAACGCATCCCTTAACTCCGAGCGTGTCATGCGCGTAGGTTCCCTACGCGCATGTACTGAAGACACAACATGAGTTTTCCTACGCACCGATTGTACAGGAATCCCATGCGCCGATTTGTGTAGGAATCCCACGCGCCGCTTGGTGCAGGAATCCTACGTGCCAATTTGTGCAGGAATCCCACGTGTCGATTGGTACAGGAATCCCATGCACCGATTGTGTAGGAATCCCACGCGCCGATTGGTGCAGGAATCCCACGCGCCGATTGGTGCAGGAATCCCACGCGCCGATTGTGCAGGAATCCCACGCGCACGCGCCGATTGGTGCAGGAATCCCATGCGCCGATTGGTGCAGGAATCCCATGCGCCGATTTGTGCAGGAATCCCACGGGCCAATTGGTACAGGAATCCCATGCACCGATTGGTACAGGAATCCCACGCGCCGATTGGTGCAGGAATCCCATGCGCCGATTATGCAGAAATCCCACGCGCCGATTTGTACAGGAATCCCACGCGCCGATTGTGCAGGAATCCCACGCACCGATTGGTGCAGGAATCCAATGTGCCGATTTGTGCAGGAATCCCACGCGCCGATTGGTGCAGGAATCCCATGTGCCGATTGTACAGGAATCCCATGCGCCGGAATTGCTCTATTTTACTATTTTTGCCTGTTTAAGTTATTTTGTAGCTAGAAGCTTGAAAAACTTAAAACATGAAAGTTGTAGATCTTTTCCTTAGCTTCAAGAATATGTCACTAGTTATTTTATACAAGTTTCTCCCATTCACGATAATGTAAGAATAGAATACGATAGTGGCCCGCCGTGGCGCACTCTCAACAAGTAAACTGACATGATATATCAGGACATGCTGTTACGACAGCTAGCCTGACATGACAAGTATGAAAGACCTGGACACCGTGGGCAATTGTGTTTGTACAAATAAACTGGTACTGTCTTGCATCATATCTAGGATGGGGATCCCTGAGTACCACGGTCAGGGGTACCTACTGAAATTGACTAAGGCTAATTAACTAGAATGATTCAGTAGTCATGAAGAGATTCCCAGCTACAGACAATCCCGTTATCTGGGCGCATTCAGTGGACTTGTAGCCTACCGACGAGTAGGGCACATTTCCAGCACACAATTACCTGTTGTATTCTTCATAAACGGACATTCGACCTGGATAATCGGATGGTCTGCAGGGCTTGTGGCTGTTGGGATAATCTCATTGCATCTTGCTAGTAACTAGGCCTGTGATAACCCTAGTTAGTTAAAAGTATCAAGCCGTACTCTTGATTGGCCGTGATTGATTGAATGGAGTATATTCCAGCTTAGTCTTATCCTGATCCTGTACAAGATTGTGACATGACATGATTATTGATGCTTGCCTTAACAATAATGATCGGGGGTCCAGTTCTGTTCAGGCGAAGGGTTACAAGCCCGGTCTTGTTTGGTTTAAGGGTTGTAACCTGGCTCCCAGAGCAGTTCTGTGTCCTCTTTTCGTTTATTATCTTATTGTAACCCCAGGCCATGCTCGTCATGTTTTACTTATTTCAGCGCCATGATTATCTATACTGGCCTTAACAATAAGGATCAGGGCACCAGTTATGTTCAGGCGAAGGGTTACAACCCCGGTCCTTATTTGGTTTAAGGGTTATAACTGGCTCCCGGAGCAGTTCTGTGTCCTCTCTTCGTTTATTGTCTTCACTGTACCAATAGTAATTGAGGCGGGTTTCTATTCAGGCGAAGGATTGCAACCTCGGTCCTTGTTTGGTTTAAGGGTTGCAGTCTGGCTACTTGAATGGTTTCTTCGTGCTCGATATATTACCTTACCAATAGTATTTGAGATGGGTTTCTATTCAGGTAAAGGTTACAACCCCGGTCCTTGTTTGGTTTAAGGGTTGTGACCTGGCTACTTGAATGGTTTTCTCGTACTCAGTTTACTATTGTTATCTCTATTATTATCAATTCTTTATTTATTATCTTTAAATATTCTATTGTGATTTGCTGGTTTTAGTTCCTAAGTGAAGCCTCCTTTGTGGCACTTGCTCTTTCTGGGGTCTGACCCAGCTGGTTTTGTATGGCCAAATATCGGAGCAGCTCCAAAGGATCTACCTACCTTCCAGCCAGATGGTGACCACCAGGCGTAACCCTGGCAACGAGTGAGTTTCTTTTTTGTTCTCCCACTTTATTGTAAAATTATTCTTTTGAGGCGTTTAGCCGACGAGCACTTGTTAGCTCAGTTGTACCTTTATTTACTGTCTGCCTACGGGCTGTAACATGATTGACAGATCCTAGGGTTGATCATGTATGACTGAACTCTTGCTAGTCTTGACATTTTGTACGACTAGCTTCATGATCATCCAATATGTAATGTATGGGACGCCTTGCAATTATATATTTGGTGCTCTGACATCTTGTAACTATTATTGCTTGCTTGAGATTGAGACAATAGGCTTGTTCATGACCATAGGAGAGTGTTGGCTTGTAGTTAAACCCTCATGTATCTAGACTGCCGTGACCGTATAGCGAGGTGGGTTGCACTTCAATATACGTAGCTGGCTATGTACGCCCCCGCTCTCCAGTATTCTGGTTCTGGGGCGTTACATGGTTTTAGTGGTGGCCCATACAGGTCTTGTAAATCAAGATATGTGAGGGTTTACCGAATAGATATCTCAATCAGTATTCGTCCTTGATCTCTACTCGTATCCTCTGAATCCCTGAATTCTTGACCTGATCACATGCTTGTATCGTTGATCCGTCCTGGTCCTTCCTTATTGTTCCTATGTCGTCTTCTTCAGCGACATTGTTCCTGGACCTGCCGATCAGCAAGGCGGAGCACTTCCTGCGGACCAGCTGCAACCTGGAGATTAAGCCCAGTATTCAGGAGTAGCCTCCAGAGTCATGCCTACCGGAGGAGAACCACCAGTTCAGCCCATCCAACCTGCAGAGCCTGATGATGGCACTTTGGTGGGTCTCATCAGGTCCCTATTAGCCTCCCAGGATCGTCAAGGAGATGCCTTGCACCAGGTGGTGGCAGATGCTTTGACCAGAGGAGGTCATCAGGGTAATAGTGTGGATAACAGCTTCAAGCGCTTGAACCCTCCATTCTTTGATGGCAGTGAAGATGCGATCGCTGCAGATGCATGGCTTCAGGACACAGAGGTGATTCTAGAAGCAGCCAGGACTCCAGAGAACGAGAAGGTGGCCGTGGTGCGCCTACAACTATTGGATCTTGCCCGCAGCTGGTGGACAGCGCAGGCCGTTGGATTAGTGGCACCCATTGTTTGGACAGTATTCAGAGAGAGATTCCAGACCAAGGATTTCGATACTGTAGCTCGATACGATCTACAGACGAGGTTCATCAATCTGAAATAGATGGGCAGGACGGTCGACAGATATGCGGTCGAGTTTTCGAGACTTAGTCGGTTTGCTCCTACCTTGGTAGCAACCGAGTTCGATAGAGTCCAGCAGTTCCAGCAGGGACTTCATCTGTTGATTCTATTGGCAGTGGAGCAGTTTGAGCATCAGACTTTTGATGCAGTACTGAGGGGAACCCGGAGGCATGAATATACCTCCCAGAGGATCGTGGATAGGACCGGAGGTCGGAAGCGATCTCACGGCCAGATGAATCAGTCATCAACACCAGTCCCGGCAGCCAGGGCTTTGACTATTGGAGCTTCGAGGCGGGCGACCTCAGTGACGTCGGTTCAATATTCCAACCCGACGCACCCTCAGCAGCAGAAAGAAAAGCAGTCTTCCATAGTAGGATGTTCATACTGTGGGAAGCCAGGACATGTGGTATCGGAGTGTCGTAGAGCACAGGGTTTGTGCTTGGTTTGTGGTGCCCCGGACCACAGGGTTGGGAACTGCCCGAACAGGGGGAGTTCATCGACATTCTCTAGTCCTTCAGTTAGAGGACCAGCACTAGTCCAGTAGCAGCAGCAGCTGCAGTATCCGTTCCCGAGGCTATTGTCGACGCAGGCCCAGGTATTCCAGCAGCAGAGACCGTAACAATATGCGCAAGCCCAAGCCCTGATCCAAAGCAGACAGAGGAATTTTTAGCAGAGGGGACCCGCATCCAGAGAACATGGTCAAGTGCTGGCTTTGACCATGGGAGAAGAAGGAATAGCACCAAGTGAGGTAGTGGCAGGTACTATTCTCGTCATCACCTTTCCAGCTTCAGTATTATTTGATTCTGGTGCCTCGTATTCATTTATGTCTGCATGATTCGCGACACGGATAGGATTGGAGCCCGAGTCATTATCAGTAAGGCTCAATATACTTACTAGTAGCGGACTTGTGGGAGTAGATAGAGTGTTTTCCTCATGTCGGATCGTAGTTAGCGGTAGAGAGTTCCCCGCTAGATTGATAGAGTTTCCGATGGCCGATTATGATGTGGTCTTAGGGATGGATTGGTTGAGGGACCAGTATGCTAGGATAGACTACCATATCAGCAGGGTTGTTTTTAGTATTCCAGGCGAGCCGAAGTTTTCCTTCTCCCGAGGCAAAGTTGAACCTTCTCCTCCAGTATTGCGGATGGCAGTAGCAACAGTGCAGTTACCCCGGATAGTTGAAGAGTTTCAAGATGTTTTCCTCGAAGAGCTTCCAGGGATGCCGCCAGAACGGAAGATCGAATTCACCATCGACTTGATTCCCAGAACAGCCCTAGTGTCAGAGAGAGTCTACAGGATGGCGCCGTTAGAGCTAGAGATATTGTACAAGACGATTGAAGAACTTAGAACCAAGGGATTTATTCGTACAAGTGGATCGCCTTGGGGAGCCCCGATGCTTCTTGTGAAAAAGAAGGATGGTACGTCCAGATTATGTGTAGATTATCGTACCTTGAACTCAGTGACAATCAAGAACAGATACCCTCTTCCGAAGATAGATGACTTGTTTGATCAACTCAAGGGGGCAACAGTATTCTCGAAGATCGACTTGCGCTCAGGATACCATCAAATCAGAGTCAGAGAGTAGGACATCCCGAAGATAGCTTTCAGATCCAGATATGGGCATTGGGAGTTCCTTGTGATGCCATTTGGAGCAACCAATGCGTCAGCTGTATTCATGGACCTCATGAATCGTATCTTCATGCCTTATTTAGATCAGTTCGTGATTGTGTTCCTAGACGACATCCTGGTCTATAGCAAAAATGAGGCGGAGCATGAGCAGCATCTCAGAGTTGTTCTTCAGATTCTCAGAGAGCACCAGTTGTATACCAAGTTTAGTAAATACGATTTCTGGCTCGATCGCATTTTGTACTTGGGCCATATCATCACCAGAGGAGGATTAGAAGTGGATCTCCAAAAGATCGTGGCCATTAAGACATGGCTAGTGCCCAACACGGTTACAGAAGTTCATAGTTTTCTTGGATTGGCCGGCTACTACTGGCAATTTGTTTCGGACTTTGCTCGGATTTCAGTGCCATTGACCCAGTTGACCCGCAAGGATGTGCAGTTTGCTTGGACAGCAGAGTGCCAGGATTCTTTTGAGAAGTTAAAGCGAGGCTTGATGATGGCTCCCATTCTCACGCTCCCAGGTGGAACCGGAGGATTCTCAGTGTATTGTGATGCTTCAGTCAGAGGCTTAGGATGTGTTCTAATGCAGCATAGGAAGGTAATAGCTTATGCGTTACGATAACTTCGTGATCATGAGAGGAATTACCCAACCCATGACTTGGAATTGGCAGCAGTAGTGTTTGCACTTAAGTTGTGGAGGCACTACTTGTACGGAGATAGGGTAGAGATTTTCACCGACCACAAGAGCCTGAAGTATGTTTTCACTCAGAATGATCTTAACATGCGTCAGAGAAGGTGGCTAGAGCTACTTGTGGATTATGATGTCAACCTGTAGTATCATCCAGGAAAGGCCAACGTTGTTGCAGATGCATTGAGCAGGAGAGACAGAGTTTTATTTCCTAACAGCGCAACCAGAGCTGTTAGCCGATCTTCAGAAGATGGGTATAGAAGTTGTTCTCCTTTCCAGTGTGGCATTGATGGCCAGCATACAAGTTCAGTCCACTATGGTCGAGAGGATCCGGATGGCGCAGTCGGCAGATTCCAAGCTTCAGCGACTCAGAGCAGAGTATGAGGCAGGACGAAGACTAGAGTTATGTATCCATAAAGACGGTACACTTAGGCATGGGAAGCGTCTTTGTGTATCCAGTGGAGATATCAGACAGGAGATAATGACTGAGGCTCACAGTTCTCAGTATTCCATTCATTCCGGTGGTACGAAGATGTACCGTGATATCCGTCAGCACTTTTGGTGGAATGGCATGAAGAAGGAGATAGCCCGGTTTATCTCTCGATGTTTGGTTTGCCAACAAGTTAAAGCTGAACATCAGAGGCCAGCTGGACTTCTTCAGCCCTTGCCAATTCTAGAATAGAAGTGGGAGCATATAATCATGGATTTTGTGACTGGATTGCCTAGATCCCCGGCTAGCAGAGATGATATTTAGGTTATTATAGACAGGCTCACGAAGGTGGCTCATTTTCTCTCGTTCAGAGTTGGTCAATCGACGGCTTAGCTAGCAGAAATGTACCTCAGGCAGATCGTCAGACTTTACGATATACCAGTCAGTATCACCTCGGACCGAGATTCAAGATTTACGTTGCACTTTTGGGGTAGCTTGTAAGAGAGTTTGGGAACTCGCCTCCTGTTCAGCTCAGCTTATCACCCGTAGACAGATAGCCAGTCGGAACGCACGATCCAGACTCTTGAAGATATGATACGGTCATGTACACTCGGCTTTGGTGGTTCGTGGGAAGATCACCTGCCCCTGGTAGAGTTCTCGTACAACAATAGTTTCCAGGCCAATATCCAGATGGCACCGTTCGAGACACTGTATGATAGGAAGTGCCGATCCCCGCTAGCCGGGGACAATGTCGGAGAGAGGCAGATGCTCGGTCCGGAAATGATTGCTCAGACCGTTGAAGTGGTCAGAAGAGTCAGAGATCATCTTCGAGTTGCCCAAGATCGCCAGCGTCATTGGACCGATTCTTATCGACGCCCTCTTGAGTTTTCTGTCGGCGACCATGTATTCCTGAGGATTTTGCCTAACCGTGGCGTCATTCGTTTTGGCGTACGGGGAAAGCTTAGTCCTAGGTATATAGGACCGTTCAATATTCTGGAGCGAGTAGGAGATGTATCCTATCGTCTTGCTCTTCCGCCGTCGCTAAGAGAGGTGCATGACGTATTCCATGTATCCCAATTACGAGGTATATCCCGGACCCGAGACACATCCTGGATCATTCGGAATTGGTTGTTGGTACCAACCTTTCGTATGAGGAGAGGCCCGTATCTATATTGGACCGGAGAGAGAAGATACTCAAGAACAAGACTATCAAGTTAGTCCGAGTTGCTTGGGGTCATCACTCTTTGGTGAGTCAACGTGGGAGCGTGAGGATGATATCCGATTACGATATCCTGACCTGTTTGACTCATGAGGTATAATATCTTTCTTATGCCTCATGCATTCGATTTCTTGCTTGCATGAATAATTAATTGATTGCTTGATTAGTATAGCTTGTCTGTGAATAGTATAGCCTGTTCTTGTCCCTCTAGCCTCTTAATTAAATTTCGAGGACGAAATTCTTTTAAGGTGGGTAGAGTTGTAATGCCTGTGGTTCGTATTGCGTATCTTGGTATACGTATACGTAATTTGACCCGTATTGCATGTCTCCCTGCTTGATTTATTCTAGCATTTTATTGATTGGTTTATTCTTGGGTTGGTTCGGCTTGGCTTGGTTTGCTTTGGTTCATCATGAACCAAAGGTGAACCCTCCTACCTACCACCACCCTCCTTATTTATAACTCTTTCATTTTCTCTCTCATCATTATTTCCTTCCTTTTTCATTTACTCTCCACCATTACTTCTTCAACCACCAGGAGGGAGAGAGAGAGAGAGAGAGCTTAGGCAAGTGCAAACTTGCTTCATGATGGATCTCAAGTTTTATTGATCCATTATTTTCCTTACTTGATTCTAAGCCTCTTTAGAACTTGACATTTTTGGATTTGATGGATAGATTCTTGTAGATCTAAGTTTGTAAATTTTCGGTTTTCTTGGTTTTGATCTCTAAAACTTAGTTATTTTCAAAAACTAATGGTTCTATGTTGTAGAGAATTCAATTTCATGCAGTTTTGGCTTTTGTTCCGCTTGATTTCGACTTCGGATGAGTAAGTTATGGCCATTACAAGTTTTCGGAACTTTTATGGCTGAACTTGCTGATTGGGGACGATGACCCCATGCGCCCGGAAGGCCATGCGCCGGGAGGCCATGTGCTGTGAAGTCCCAGCAACGCATCCCTTAACTCCGAGCGTGTCATGCGCGTAGGTTCCCTACGTGCATGTACTGAAGACGCAACGTGAGTTTTCCCACGCGCCGATTGTGCAGGAATCCCACGCGCCGATTTGTGCAGGAATTCTACGCGCCGATTGGTGCAGGAATTCCATGCGCTGATTTGTGCAGGAATCCCACACGCCGATTGGTACATGAATCCCATGCGCCGATTGTGCAGGAATCCCACGCGCCGATTGGTGCAGGAATCCTACACGTCGATTGGTGCAGGAATCCCACGCGCCGATTTGTACAGGAATTCCACACGCCGATTGGTGCAGGAATCCCACGCGCCGATTGGTGGAGGAATCCCACGCGCCGATTGGTGTAGGAATCCCATGCGCCGATTAGTGCAGGAATCCCACGCGCCGATTCGTGCAGGAATCCCATGCACCGATTGTGCAGGAATCCTACGCGCCGATTTGTGCAGAAATCCCACGCGCCGATTGTGCAGGAATCCCATGCGCCGATTGGTGCAGGAATCCCACGCGCCGATTTGTGCAGGAATTCCACGCGCCGATTGGTGCAGGAATCCCACACGCCGATTGTGCAGGAATCCCATGCACCGAAATTGCTCTATTTTACTGTTTTTGCTTGTTTAAGTTGTTTTGTAGGTAGAATCTTAAAAAACTCAAAACATGAAAGTTGTAGATCTTTTTCTTAGCTTCAAGAATATGTCACTAGTTATTTTATGCAAGTTTCTCCCATTCACGATATTGTAAGAATAGAACACGATAGTGGCCCGCCGTGGCGCACTCTTAACAAGTAAACTGACATGATATATCAGGACATGTTGTTACGACAGCTAGCCTGACATGACAAGTATGAAAGACCTGGACACCGTGGACGATTGTGTTTATACAAATAAACTGGTACTGTCTTGCAGCATGTCTAGGATGGGGATCCCTGAGTACCACGGTCAGGGGTACATACTGAAATTGACTAAGGCTTATTAACTAGAATGATTCAGTAGTCATGAAGAGATTCCAAGCTACAGGCAATCCCATTATCTGGGCGCATTTAGCGGACTTGCAGCCTACCGACGAGTAGGACACATTTCCAGCACACAGTTACGTGTTGCATTCTTCATAAACAGACATTCGACCTGGATAACCGGATGGTCTGTAGGGCTTGTGGCTGTTGGGATAATCTCATTGCATCTTACTAGTAACTAGGCCTGTGATAACCCTAGTTAGTTAAAAGTATCAAGCCGTACTCTTGATTGGCCGTGATTGATTGAATGGAGTTTATTCCAGCTTAGTCTTATCCTGATCCTGTACAAGATTGTGACATGACATGATTATTGATGCTTGCCTTAACAATAATGATCGGGGGTCCAGTTCTGTTCAGGCGAAGGGTTACAAGCCCGGTCTTGTTTGGTTTAAGGGTTGTAACCTGGCTCCCAGAGCAGTTCTGTGTCCTCTTTTCGTTTATTATCTTATTGTAACCCCAGGCCATGCTCGTCATATTTTACTTATTTCAGCGCCATGATTATCTATACTGACCTTAACAATAAGGATTAGGGGTCCAGTTATGTTCAGGCGAAGGGTTACAACCCCGGTCCTTGTTTGGTTTAAGGATTGTAACCCGGCTCCCGGAGCAGTTCTGTGTCCTCTCTTCGTTTATTGTCTTCACTGTACCAATAGTAATTGAGGCGGGTTTCTATTCAGGCAAAGGATTGCAACCCCGGTCCTTGTTTGGTTTAAGGGTTACAGTCTGGCTACTTGAATGGTTTCTTCGTGCTCGATATATTACCTTACCAATAGTATTTGAGACGGGTTTCTATTCAGGTGAATGGTTACAACCCCGATCCTTGTTTGGTTTAAGGGTTATGACCTGGCTACTTGAATGGTTTCCTCATACTCAGTTTACTATTGTTATCTCTATTATTATCAATTCTTTATTTATTATCTTTAAATATTCTATTGTGATTTGCTGGTTTTAGTTCCTAAGTGAAGCCTCCTTTGTGGTACTTGCTCTTTCTGGGGTCTGACCCAGCTGGTTTTGTATGGCCAGATATCGGAGCAGCTCCAGAGGATCTACCTACCTTCCACCCAGATAGTGACCACCAGGCGTAACCCTGGCAACGAGTGGGTTTCTTTTTTGTTCTCCCACTTTATTGTAAAATTATTATTTTGAGGCGTTTAGCCGACGAGCACTTGTTAGCTCGGTTGTACCTTTATTTACTGTCTGCCTACGAGCTGTAACATGATTGACAGATCCTAGGGTTGATCATGTATGACTGAACTTTTGCTAGTCTTGACATTTTGTACGACTAGCTTCATGATCATCCAATATGTAATGTATGGGACGCCTTGCTATTATATATTTGGTGCTCTGACATCTTGTAACTATTATTGCTTGCTTGAGATTGAGACAATAGGCTTGTTCATGACCATAGGAGACTGTTGGCTTGTAGTTAAACCCTCATGTATCTAGACAGCCGTGACCGTATAGCGAGATGGGTTGCACTTCAATATACGTAGCTGGCTATGTACGCCCCCGCTCTCCAGTATTCTGGTTCTGGGGCGTTACAATATGTAGTTCTTTTATAGTGTAATGATATGACTTGTAGAGTGGCTGTACCCTAGAGATGATAGTTAGCATTAGTATTAGAATAATAACCTGTTATAGGTGATTCCCCTGACCTACCAGTTTTTATATAGGATGTTAGTATGCCTCACAGCCTTGATGATTCACTATTATTTTTTCCTTACCTTTCCAGTAAGACACCCATGACCAGAGCCTGTCCTTGAGCATAGTTGTAGTTCACCTAAGCCTGAGAGGTATATATATATATATATATATATATATATATATATATATATATATATATATATATATATATATATATAGATTGCAGATGACAGTGGCATATGGGATATGGGTTGGTTGGTATCTATAGGCCATATTTATATATATATATATATATATATATGTATATATATATATATATGTATATATATATATATATATATATATATATATATATATATATATATATATATATATATATATATATATATATATATATATATATATATATATATATGGCCTATAGATTGCAGATGACAGTGGCATATGGGATATGGGTTGGTTGGTATCTATAGGCCATATTTATATATATATATATATATATATATATATATATATATATATATATATATATATATATATATATATATATATATATATATATATATATATATATATATATATATATATATATAGCCTATAGATTGCAGATGACAGTGGCATATGGGATATGGGTTGGTTGGTATCTATAGGCCATTGTTGTATAGGATTATAGACATGTTATTTAGCCTATATTGGTTCAGTTTCCTATTTTAGTTAAGTTCTCCTTGTGATGAGTTCAGGCATGATACATCAACCTTTATAGGCAGTGTGCAGACCCTTCACTAGATGTCATGTCCTTTTTCTTATAAATTCAGTCTCCTTAGCATCATTCCTTTTGCCTACATTGATGTTTCAGACCATTCATCCTTAGCCTAAATTCTGAGCATTTGTTCAGTTCCTTTTAAGTTTAGTCTACTTTAACCCTTGATGATCAGTTATATATGTATGGATATATAGATGATATACTTAGGATATATATAATGGGTTGTTTTTCTTGAGCTTATGTATATATGGTATTGGGATTTGTGTGCTTAGATTATGGGTATTTAGTTATGGGTGACTTGATAAGATTGGGAAGTTAAGAGTTAGTCTATTATTGAGTTTTTCTTTTGCTAATCTCTAGTTGTCAACACCTAGATAGCTAGAATCGGTAAAACCCTAAGAAGTTGACCAGTTGATGACCAAGTACTTGGATGTTGAGAAATTGACTAGTGGTTGACCCTTGACTATGTTGACCTAGAAGGAGTACTACCATCTTAAATTTCGAGGACGAAATTTTTCTAAGGAGGGTAGACTTGTAACACCCAGTTTTCTAAAATGAGGGTAATTTTGAAATTTTGTGTTTTTAATTATTTAATTATGACATTTAAATAATAATATGATATTTGGTGATTTTTAATCATTTTAAAATTATTCAAAATCATGACTTGTGATTTGGTGTTTTGCTAGTGTAACCCTAGAGATAGTTTGACCTAGAGCCTAGCCATGTGATTAGGGTATTTTATTTATCATTTTTAGCTTGAGGGTATTTTGGTCATTTTGAATTAATTGAATTTAATATATATTTATTTGGTATTTAATATAATTAATGGGATGGTGTGATTTTTAATATCATTTAATTGATTGCCTTGTGTTGTGTTTAGCCTAACCTAGAATTGACCTAACCTAGATTAGTCCTAGTTAGTCATGGTTAGACTAAGTTAGATTTGGGATTGGTCATGGTTAGTCATGGCTAGTCATGATTTGTGATTTTGGCTAGTCATTAGTCATATTGATTTAGTTAAGACTAGTGATAGGCTACATAGGTTTCATCTAGCCATTGATTTGTCTGGATTGATGGAGAACCCTTGGATCAACCCTAACCCTAGATTTTAGGGCAACCATCCTTGGGATTCCCCCTATTTAATCCCTCCCAAAAACCCTTGCCTCCTTTATTCATTTCTCATTTCTCAAGAACAAGGTGAGCTCCAACTACATTCATTCATAACTTCTCCATTTCTCATCTTTTTTTCAACCAAACTTCTTGCATTGTAACCTAACCATCACACTCTTGCTGTCCATGGAGGTAGAGGACTGTTTTGGGGATCTACTTGTGCTCGGGCTACAGTAGGAGAGGGTGTTCAAGTGAGTTCTTGAGCTAGAGGAGAACCCATTGGTAATCTCTCAAACCCTATCTAAACTATTGCTTTATCATCATAGATGCATAGACCTAGGTCCCCTCTAGCTTCGGGTAGGATCTGAACCCAACCTGTGTCGGATACGTGTCCGTATCGGACACGTATCAGTAGGCTAATTAGGTGTTCGACCTATGTCTCAATAGTTTGTTTTTTGCTGTTTTCAAAATATTTTTGAATAGGAAATTAGTTCTTCATGTTGCTTGTATGATTTTATACGACTGATGTGTTTTCGAGCCGTGTTCGAGTCGCACTGGACTCGTGGATACAACCCCGCGCGCGGCCAGGGCTTCCCCAGCTGCTCGGATTCTCGTGCTCAGTGCAGAGGCCACTTGGCGAGCCGTGATTAGACTGAGAGGAGGGGGCAGTGTCTGCGAACCTGTCCCCCGAGCCTCGTGTCCAATGGGGTTGGGTCGGACACACGGAGTCACGCGCACTGGTCACACACGCGCGCCGCGTTCAGACGAATTGCGTTCTGATACGCGAGTCGTGTCCACTCTGGACACGACATGGTCGTGTCATGTTGGGTCCTATGTGTAGCCTGACACGTGGGCTACACGTGGGCATGACCACGAGACCCTACGTGTCGTGTGTCATGTCCTACAGACACGTGCACGTGTGCACGATGCTGTGTAACACTGGGTGCACCCCATGTGTTTGCATCGTGTTAGACACGCCTGTGTCGTATTTCCTGGACACGTGAGGACACACAAGACACGTGGACACATGCTTTATTAATTACCAACTCTTAGTTTATAACATTAATGTGTTTTGTTTGTTCGAATTCAAAATTCTCATTGTAACTGATACATGCATTCAATTTTAATTTCCTGAGTTTAAATTCTATTTCAAACTGTTTTATCAATATAAATTGTCATGTTAGATCCTGGACATGTGTAATAATATCTGCTCGATTAGGTTCTCATGATAGCTTGGGTTTTGCACCTTGTTTTGGTTTGGACATGTGAGTTGGACTGTTTTGATATGGACTGATACAGTCCTGATATTCCATTTTTTTTTCTGAATTTTCAATTTCCTTTTTAAACTGATTTCATGATTAATTCCATGTTTAAATCCTTACACATGTGTATTCGTTCATGTTAGAGTGGTTTTACACATTAGATCGGGTTTCTTGTTTCTGAAATAGGATTCGAACCATGGCATAGATTATTTTAACTGATACATTGGTTGATATGATTCATTTTCCTATTAAACCGTCGAATTGATTTCCATTCCTTTCCTTAAACTGATTTGGAGGATTATTAGCCGTGTTGATTCATTGTTTGGTGTTGATTCACTGTTGTGTTGTGTTAGAAACATTGGGATTCAATTGGATTGGATTGTTAGTAAACTGTCAATTGATTTTATTGATTCACTGTTTTGTTTGAACATTTAATCCCTGTTTTGACACTGTCATTGAGTCCCATTCATTCCTGTTTTAAAACTAAAATTCGAATGTTAAATTCCATGTTAATTTCTTATGCATTGTGTTGGTTCTTTACACATGATTAGTTAAGTTATGTGGAGTCTTGTTGATGTAGGAAGTTGGGTATCATAGGGAATAAGAATGCGAATTTGGGTTCTATATAACTGCTATTGGTAAATTTTTGAAAAAGAACTAATAACTGTCATTGAATTCCTATAAACTGCTATAGCCATGTTAATCCATATACCCTCTGTTAGATAGGTTATTGCACAAGGTTATGGGGATTCGAAGTTAGTTGGGCTATCATTTGAAACCTGAGAATAGGTTCACTTTGGGTATATAAACTGTCATTTAGATTTCACTTTCCTGAAGACCAATCTGAGAAATAGAAATCCTGAACTATTCATTCTTTTTACTGTTTTGGTGTTTCACTTGCCATGTAAATTCCTATACATTGTGTTTGGTTCACTGTTTTTCAGATTACACACTGTTCACTAATCCCATGTATCTACATTTCCTATTTCCTATTCCCATTGACACTTATACACATGTATCCACACTCTATTATATATTCCCTGTCACAAAATCTGAGAACTAATGTTCCTATCACACTCTAAAATTCCTGAGACCATATTGTAACACATATACATGTAAACGCACACACACCCCTCAATTCCAAAAAACTACTACATTGCTAGCATGTCTACACTGATGAATGAACTTTAATATGTAAATGTTAACCCTTAACCTTGTTATTGAATGCTAGTTAAATTCAGATTTCATATATGTGGACCACCATGCCATGTAACCCTCTCTAAAGGATTTCCATGATGTATATAGATAATTGTAGGATATAGATTCATGTTAGTTATAACTTAGCTAGTCTATCCCCTTCCATGTACACCTCTTTGTTCACACACACACATAGCTTACATGCTAGCTTCCTTTCTCTTATATATAATATTGAATATATGCATAAATGTGATGGCTTGATGTGTTGGCTTGTATAGCCTTGGGATTGATGTGTGCTTGCTAGACTAGGCTTGGTTAGGCTTAGTAAGACTTGCTGGGGTTAGGAGTGACCTAGTTGACTAGTGTAGTTGACTGGAGTTGACCAAGTGTTGACTTTAGTCTAGTTTGACCTAAACAGCATGCAGATGCATTGTAGATTACATTTATCATTCCCTGTGTACATCTTTACTTGTGTTGCTCTAACTAGGAGTCAGGTACCTCATCTCGGACAGTACATTTACTTCAGACATTCAGATACCAGGCGAGTACATTCTCTGATCATTTCATAACTTGCTTAGAATTACATTCCTGCTCTAGTTTACCTTATTTGATGCTGTCACTATATTATCACGGATTGGTACTATATGGATCCTTACATTGAGATGTTATCTGTCATGACCCGGTCCCAATTACTTGGGTCGAATCGGATCATGCCCAGCCTGCACCGCTGTTGAGGCGGCGGCAGTAAGCTGTATCTCCATATGCAGGTAATCAACAACTCAATCTAATTTGCCACAATCTTTAATATTCGATAAATAAAAACTTGTTCAGTACAAAGTACAATCTTAAAACCACCAACTGAATAACATTGTTTTTAAACAAAACTATCAAACTGAAAATAACATCTAAAAAGAAGCAACATCATCATCAGGTACGCCATCCTCAGGAAGCACAGCAGGGTATAGCTCAGGGTCATAGTAGCTACTAATCAGTAGCTCTGCATCCTCGTAAGGACCTAAAAATATAGTCTCCAGTCAGGAGGGAGCAAAGTACAAATTCATGATATTTTAACAATTGAAATTAATAATGGAATTATGCACTTTTAAACAATTTGAAATAAATAATTTTCCAGCAGTTAAAATAGTGATATGAATAGGTAATGAATATGACCGGATTGGGTTTGTTACAGTAATGTCCTAGTGATATGGTATGGCTTATCCCCGTGTGATTGAGGGGTAAGCTAATACAATCAGTTATACTATTGGATGTGGTCATATCCACTACACTACTCCCCCAGTCCCCAATAGTTACAATAGTTACAGTCAATATTCCGTGTTGTATCATGGTTTAAACTTGCATTAAAATAATTATTAACTAATTGTAATCTACCACAAAAATGTACTTGCCTTAATGATTTGACTGGACAGGTCGATACGTCGGGATGGAAGTTCAGTTTCTTCCTTGAAATCCTACATTCGAAAACTTGTCTCAGAAAACTAAAGTTGCCAAAGATGCTATACTAGTTGCAATCTCTAGTTGTGTCTTAGTCAATTTTAGTCTTGATTTAGCTAACACAAACAAAACGCTTATTTATTAATGCGTTGCAATTAAGAAGCATCAATTTACATTTAATTTCGAGAAAATTCGTATTTATCGGTTTATTTGGAAAAACTTGGTATTTTTATAATTATATAAATACAAAACTAAGATTTTTCTTTTTAATGAGAAATACATGAATTTCTATTTTAAATTTACAACTTAATTGCTAAGTGACAAAACATTTATTATTATATTCTTTTTAAAATACAATAAATAATTATTATTTTATACTACGTTCCTACTCCCAAAATCATCCATAAAATAAAAGAAAATAAAACCTAAACTATTACAATCTCACAACCAGAATAGGCTTATGCCCTTACAGACCAATTACATGAATTTAAATAAGAAAAGACAATGTTAGTCTCTAAAAATCCTATAATTAAACTTAATAATAAATTAATAATTTTAAACTAAATTGAATTTATTTTATGAGTATCAGATATTGGTCCAATCTTCAAAAATAGCTAATGCCTCAACGTCCGGGCGAAACCGGTTTCGTTTGCACTTAACCAGGGCCTATTGACCAATACGGTCGTCGTCCAATAAATCCAATTATTTTATATGTTCCGAAAATCATTTTAAAACTATATAATTAAATTTTTATAGAAATTTCGGCAGCATTCCCTCTATTTTTGGTCAACCCAAAAACTGGGAAAATGCTACACCACACCGATAACTGTTCCCAACCAGGGAACACAATTTTTTTCCAACCAAAAATAATATTAAACCCGAATCAGCAATTCGTTTTCGAAAAATTTCGGAAACCCAACTAAACTCGGAAATTCCGAAAATCATCAGAAATCTTTCCGAAGAGTTCTCGGAAAAAATTCGAAATCAACAAACCATCTACAGAACCAAAAATCAGAGAACAATTGATCCAAAATTTTCGAAACCAAAACGTAGCCGAAAATTGAATTTTCCGAAGAAAATTCCTGGACCAAATCTCATCATCGACGTCTACGAGGGACGAACTATTGAGATTAACAGAAGTTACCCAAAAAATGACGGAATCTGAAGTGTAGCCTCAGACTCGGAACGTGTCCAGCACTTGCGGACAGCAAGGAAAATAGCGAAACAGCAGATCTGGGTCGGGGCACGCTGGCCAAGTGGGATAGAGCCGCGCGGGGTGGCTCGGAAACGGCCGAGTGGAGTCGGGGTCGGCGCACACGGGAAATGGCGGTGCTGGTCGGCCGGCGAAAGGTGCGCCGACTCAAAGTCGGCCGGGAGGGTGCGTCGAACTCTGGCGGAAGATGCTGTCGGGTCGGGATCTCGCCGGAGAACGCAGATCGGGCACGGGAAGTGTGGCGTCGGGCTGGAGGGGGTTCGGCCAGAGGGGGCACGGCCTCGGGAGGGTGGCGCCGGCCGCCTCGGGCGGAGGTCGTCGGTCGGGATCGACTCCGGTCGGCTAGGGTTTGGGGTTAGGTCTTGGAAAAGGAAAATGGTGATGGGGAAGATGGAGAAGGAAGAGGGTTTATATAGAATGGAGGGTGCTGGAGTTACGAAAACGAGAGGTGGCCGTTCGGGAAGGCCGACGGTCACCGGTGTAATGGTGGCGGCGGTGGGAACCGAAAGGGTCGGCCATTGGCCGTTGCTTAGGAAAGCAAAGAATTTTTCCTCTGCTGGTGAATAGAGAATGAGAGTTATAACTCTCTCTCTCTAAAATTAAGGAATGATTATAAATAATGGGTTAAAGGCTATACTAAAGGGCTAATGGGTTTCCAAGTTAAATGGGTTTAATAACCAAAGCTTAATGGGCTTGGTTTTAAAAGAAAAACTTTACATGACATGGCTAAAAATAATTGGGCTATAAAATGATACATTATTTTTCTTTAGAAAAAACTAAATATTTTGTAACTCTAATTTAAAATTTTTTTTTTAAAAAAAGTTTTTGGGTTCGGGTCTGGGCCTGACAATCAAAAATCAAATTTTTGAAAAATAATAATAATTTTAACCTAATATTAATCAATTTGAAAATTACATGTCTTGATAAAAATTTTAGTTTTAATAATTTTTCTAAAAATAAAATTTCCTAAATTAACAATTAAGAATTAATTATACTAGCTAATTAAATTATAAAAATAATTATCTGAAATTACAGGTTTCACAACCTTCCCTCCTTAAGAAATTTCGTCCTCGAAATTTAAAGGATAAGGTTAGAAATTACCTCAGGTCTCAAACAAATACGTGTATTGCTCCCACATCTCATCTTCTCGCTCCCAGGTAGACCCTCCTGGGGAATCGTGCCTCCACATAACTTTGACTATGGGAGTCACTGAAGTCCTGGTCCTTTTCTCACCTCTGTCCAAAATTGCCACTGGCTTCTCTGGTACTGTAAGGCTCGGTCCAATCTCCAGTTCCGAATGATCCAAGATATGACTCGGATCTGGAATGTAGTGTCTGAGCTGCAATACGTGGAAGACGTTGTGCTCGCCCTCAAGATTAGCTGGTAGAGCTAACCGATACGCTACTTCACCAATTCGGCTCAAAACTTCAAATGGTCCGATATATCTGGGACTCAGCTTCCCAGCTCTGCCAAATCGGATAGTTCCTATGGTAGGAAAAATCTTCACAAAGACACTATCTCCTTCTTCAAATTGCAGAGGTCGACGATTGCTATCTGCCCAATGCTTCTGCCTGTCTTGGGCGATCCTGAGCTTGTCTCTAATTACCTTCACCTTCTCTGCTGCGTCAGTCACCATCTCTGGCCCCAGCAGTACTCTTTCTCCTACGTCGTCCCATGCAAGTGGAGTACGGCAACGACGTCCATAAAGAGCTTCAAATGGGGTCATACCAATGCTAGCTTGGTAACTATTGTTGTAGGAGAATTCCACTAAATGCAAGTGATCCTCCCAAGACCCTCTAAATTCTAAGACGCAAGATCTCAGCATATCTTCTAGCGTCTGGATAGTCCTCTCAGATTGTTCGTCAGTTTGGGGATGATAGGCTGTGCTGAACGTCAGTTTTGTTCCCAAGCTGTCATGCAAACTCTTCCAAAAATGTGAGGTAAATCTAGTATCTCGGTCAGATACAATACTTACCGGTACTCCATGTATTCGGTAGATGTGCCGCATGTACAGTGCCGCCAATTTCTCGGTGGATAAACCAACCTTGAAGGGAATAAAGTGTGCCGACTTAGTCAGTCGGTCCATAATAACCCAAATAGCGTCCTTCCCTCCTTGGGATCGAGGCAGTTCTGACACAAAGTCCATTGTTATATGCTCCCACTTCCACTTCGGAATGTCCAGCGGCTGTAGAAGTCCTGCGGGTCTCTATCTGCTAGCCTTCACTTGTTGGCAAATCAAGCATCTAGCCACAAATCTGGATACATCTTTCTTCATTCCATACCACCAAATAATGGTACGCATATCCCGATACATCTTATTAGCTCCAGGATGTATGGAATACTGCGACTGGTGCGCTTCTTGCATCAGCTCATTCCTCAATTCGCCAGATGGTACACACAGCCTCGTACCATTCTTCAATGCTCCGTCACTGGCGATAGAGAAACCTTCAAGTGTTCCTGCCAGCACTTCATCTCTGAGTTTGCAAAGCGTCTCGTCTTGAAATTGTGTCTCCTTGATTTTATCCATCAGACTTGAACGCAATTGCAACTGCATCATGGTTGAGTCAGCTCCAGGTACATCAGCTTCTCGCCCCAGTTCTTTTATCTTTTCCTCTGGCAGTACAATCTCCAGACCAAGCTTCTCTATGTCCTCCAACAAGTGTCGCTCCTTGGTCAAGAACATCGCTACTGGGTATCGACTATGTGCATCAGCAACCACATTAGCCTTACCCGGATGGTACTGCAGGTCGATGTCAAAATCCTTTATCAGTTCCAGCCACCTTCTTTGTCTCATGTTCAGCTCCTTCTGAGTGAAAACATATTTCAGACTTTTGTGATCTGTATATATTTTTACTCTCTCTCCATAGAGATAATGCTTCCATAGCTTCAATTCAAAGATAACTGCAGCAAGCTCCAGGTCATGTGTGGGATAATTCTTCTCATGGTTTCGTAATTGCCTAGATGCGTAAGCAATCACTTTCCCATTTTGTTGAAGAACGCAACCCAGACCTTTTCCAGAGGCATCGCTGTAGATTGAGAAACCACCGGTTCCTGCGGGTAGCGCAAGGATTGGTACAGTGGTAAGCCTCTTCTTCAGCTCTCCAAATGCCGTATGGCAATCTTCCGTCCAGATGAACTCTTCATTCTTCCGAGTAAACTTCGTCATCGGTTCAGCAATCCTGGCAAAATCCTTCACAAACTTCCGGTAATAGCCAGCCAAGCCCAAGAAACTTCTGATCTCAGCAACTGAGCTTGGGGTAGACCACTTCTCCACAGCAGCTATCTTCTTAGGATCCACCAAAATTCCTTCTCCTGTGACAACATGGCCAAGAAAATCCACCTTGTCTAGAAAGAATTCACATTTGGATAGCTTACCATATAACTTCTCTTTCCTCAAAGTTTCCAGAACTTTCCTGAGGTGCTCCTCATGCTTCTCTTCAGTCTTCGAATAGATCAGAATGTCATCGATGAAGACAACGACAAACTGATCTAGGTATTCATGGAAAACTTTGTTCATAAGGTTCATGAATACAGCAGGAGCATTCGTCAGTCCAAACGGCATGACCAAGAATTCAAACTGCCCATACTTGGTGTTGAACGCCGTCTTGGGAATGTCCTCCTTCCTGACCTTGATCTGATGGTAGCCGAATCTAATGTCAATCTTCGAGAACACCTTGGCTCCACTGAGTTGATCAAACAGGTCATCGATCTGGGGCAGAGGGTACTTGTTCTTGATGGTGATATTGTTCAGCTCCCGATAGTCGATGCATATCCTCACAGTTCTGTCCTTCTTGGGTACAAACAAGACAGGTGCTCTCCAGGATGAAGCTCCGTCTCGGATAAATCCCAAAGCCTTCATTTCATTGATCTGATCTTTCATCTCCTTGGCCTCCTTCGGGTTGACTCTGTAGCATCCCTTAGAAATAGGAGAAGAACCGGGGACTAGGTCAATGGTGAACTCTATGTCTCGGTCTGGGGGTAATCCGGGAAGACTATCAGGGATGACATCCATAAATTCTGCTATGATAGGATGGGGAGGTCCGGATTCTTCTATGATAGAGGTGTAGGTAACACACTCCATATCCTTCGGAGTTCGAGAGATTTCAAACTTCGGCTCTCCAGGTGGGCTGAAGACTACACATCCTTTGTGACAGTCTATCAGCGCATGCTGCTTACTCAACCAGTCCATCCCTAGGACTATATCATAATTGGATAAGGGCATCACAAGCAAAGGTGCTATGAATTGGTGGTCTGATATGGTGATAGGGCAATTACAGGTCTCAGTGATAGGTAGGGGTCCTCCACCGGTCATGACTCTACAAATTTTTTTGCTAAAGCCCGTATCTATGTGGTGTACAGAGATGAATTTTGTGGATATGAAACTATATGATGCTCCTGAATCAAATAAAGCTAAGGCAGGATAGGAATGCACATAAATGAAACCTGCGATGACATAAGCTGTAGGTTCCTGCTCTGGTTCTTGTTCCTCTGCTGTTAGGGCAAAAGCTCGCCCAGTCTTCTGTTGATGCTGTCCAAATTATTGTTGCTGAATGGGCAGAGGACCTTTCTGTTGAGTTGCTCCAGTCCGGTGGGCCGCCGAGGGGCAGTCCTTCACTTGGTGGGTGGAAGACCCAAAGACTAGGCAATGTCCTAGTCTCTTTCTGCAGATATTTGCTTGATTCCTCAGCCTTTTGCAATAGTCGCAGACAGGGTCTGCCTCTGAGGTGCCCTATCATTGTTCTCTGCCTGTTGGTTCTGCTACTGGTGGTGGGAAGGCCGGTTGTTGTTGTTGTTGTTGGGCCTCTTCTGATTACCCTGGAAGTTGTTAGTTCCAGGATAATCCCTCTTTGAGCGAGCGGGTTGGCTCTTCTCTATATCTTGAGCTCGCTCCAGGATCTTTTTATAGGTCTTAGCACCGCCTGAGATCACATGGGTGTGGATCTCCTCTCTCAGCCCATGTCTAAACCTTTCAGCACGGTCTTCAGGGTCAGCCATCAGGTTCTTGGCAAAACGGCTGAGTTGGCCGAATTCTGCCGCATACTCTCCAACAGTCATATTTTCTTGCTTCAGGTTCTGAAATTGCCTCTCCATCTCCCGCAACTCTGATGTTGGAAAGAACTTCCTCTTAAACAACCTCTTGAAGGTGTCCCAGTCAATCTGCCTATCGTGGAGTCGGGGTTCATTCAGATACCAGGTGCTTGCTACATTTTGCAGTTGGAGTCCCACTGCTTCAGCCTTGAGGTCTTCTGGAAGTCGAGCGACGCTTAGGAGACGCTCCATGCTATCGAGCCATTCATCAGCATAGACGATTCCCTCGGTTCCCTTGAAAGGTCGAGGGTTCTGTTTCTTGAAACTCTCAATATCGCCCACCTTGGCAAAATGATTCCCATTAATTTAAATGACCTTAATATTACATAAATTAATCCTTAGATTTATGTTTACCTTGGCTGGCCTTGGTTCCTGTTGAGCTGCTTTTCCTCTCTCCAGTGCAGCCATTGCCACGCTATGGGCATTCTCCTTGCCTTCTCTCATAATTGCCGTCTGCTCACGATGAGCTTCAGCTTGAGTTCTCTGGGCTTCTAGTACTCCTCTTAGTAGACCTATGAGGTCGGTGGGGTCCACAGGCACCGGTGGGACAGCTGGAGTGGGCAAAACCACAGGGGATTGCATCTCCGTCTGGGAAGATGATCGGTCCGCCGTTGTATTATGGGGGCGGTCGACCAGCTGCCGAGGTGTAGGATCCGGACTTGATTGGGGAGGTGGGGTATGATAGGGTGAAGATACTCCATCGCCAGCAGGATTGGTATTGTCAGTGGCCATTCTCTGGAAGGTTTAGGATATAAACATAAGCAAGGTAGCCTACTAGTCTATAATCAAACAAAAATATTTAATTATAATATATTTCGGTCCTATGTTGTGACAAATTAATGTTTTAGTGTTCTATATGTCTCTAGATAGGTTTTCCTAAGTTGTTGATTGGAGACCTGCATGGGCCACCACTAAAAACATGTCACGACCCGGTCCCAATTACTTAGGTCGAATCGGATCATGCCCAGCCTGCACCGCTGTTGAGGCGGCGGCAGTAAGCTGTATCTCCATATGCAGGTAATCAACAACTCAATCTAATTTGCCACAATCTTTAATATTCGATAAATAAAAACTTGTTCAGTACAAAGTACAATCTTAAAACCACCAACTGAATAACATTGTTTTTAAACAAAATTATCAAACTGAAAATAACATCTAAAAAGAAGCAACATCATCATCAGGTACGCCATCCTCAGAAAGCACAGCAGGGTATAGCTCAGGATCATAGTAGCTACTAATCAGTAGCTCTGCATCCTCATAAGGACCTAAAAATATAGTCTCCAGTCAGGAGGGAGCAAAGTACAAATTCATGATATTTTAACAATTGAAATTAATAATGGAATTATGCACTTTTAAACAATTTAAAATAAATGATTTTCCAGCAGTTAAAATAGTGAAATGAATAGGTAATGAATATGACCGGATTGAGTTTGTTACAGTAATATCCTAGTGATATGGTATGGCTTATCCCCGTATGATTGAGGGGTAAGCTAATACAATCAGTTATACTATTGGATGTGGTCATATCCACTACACTACTCCCCCAGTCCCCAATAGTTACAGTAGTTACAGTCAATATTCCGTGTTGTATCATGGTTTAAACTTGCATTAAAACAATTATTAACTAATTGTAATCTATCACAAAAATGTACTTGCCTCATTGATTTGACTGGACGGGGCGATACGTCGGAATGGAAGTTCAGTTTCTTCCTTGAAATCCTACATTCGAAAACTTGTCTCAGAAAACTAAAGTTGCCAAAGATGCTATACTAGTTGCAATCTCTAGTTGTGTCCTAGTCAATTTTAGTCTTGATTTAGCTAACACAAACAAAACGCTTATTTATTAATGCGTTGCAATTAAGAAGCATCAATTTACATTTAATTTCGAGAAAATTCGTATTTACCGGTTTATTTGGAAAAACTTGGTATTTTTATAATTATATAAATACAAAACTAAGATTTTCCTTTTTAATGAGAAATACATGAATTTCTATTTTAAATTTACAATTTAATTGCTAAGTGACAAAATATTTATTATTATATTCTTTTTAAAATACAATAAATAATTATTATTTTATACTACGTTCCTACTCCCAAAATCATCCATAAAATAAAAGAAAATAAAACCTAAACTATTACAATCTCACAACCAGAATAGGCTTATGCCCTTACAGACCAATTACATGAATTTAAATAAGAAAAGACAATGTTAGTCTCTAAAAATCCTATAATTAAACTTAATAATAAATTAATAATTTTAAACTAAATTGAATTTATTTTATGAGTCTCAGATATTGGTCCAATCTTCAAAAATAGCTAATGCCTCAACGTCCGGACGAAACCGGTTTCGTTTGCACTTAGCCAGGGCCCATTGACCAATACAGTCGTCGCCCAAAAATCTAATTATTTTATATTTTCCGAAAATCATTTTAAAACTATATAATTAAATTTTTATAGAAATTTTGGCAACATTCCCTCTATTTTTGGTCAACCCAAAAACTGGAAAAATGCTACACCACACCGATAACTGTTCCCAACCAGGGAACACAATTTTTTTCCAACCAAAAATAATATTAAACCCGAATCAGCAATTCGTTTCTGAAAAATTTCGGAAACCCAACTAAACTCGGAAATTCCGAAAATCATCAGAACTCTTTCCGAAGAGTTCTCGGAAAAAATCCGAAATCAACAAATCATCTACAGAACCAAAAATCACAGAACAATTGATCCAAAATTTCCGAAACCAAAACGTAGCCGAAAACCGAATTTTCCGAAGAAAATTCCTGGACCAAATCTTATCATCGACGTCTACGAGGGACGAACTACTGAGATTAACAGAAGTTACCCAAAAAATGACAGAATCTGAAGTGTAGCCTCAGACTCGGAACGTGTCCAGCACTTGCGGATAGCAAGGAAAATAGCGAAACAGCAGATCTGGGTCGGGGCACGCTGGCCAAGTGGGACGGAGCCGCGCGGGGTGGCTCGAAAACAGCCGAGTGGAGTCGGGGTCGGCGCGCACGGGAAATGGCGGTGCTGGTCGGCCGGCGAAAGGTGCGCCGACTCGAAGTCGGCCGGGAGGGTGCGTCGAACTCTGGCGGAAGACGCTGTCGGGTCAGGATCTCGCCGGAGAACGCGGATCGGGCACGGGAAGTGTGGCGTCGGGCTGGAGGGGGTTCGGCCAGAGGGGGCACGGCCTCGGGACGGTGGCGCCGGCAGCCTCAGGCGGAGGTCGTCCGTCGGGATCGACTCCGGTCGGCTAGGGTTTGGGGTTAGGTCTTGGGAGAGGAAAATGGTGATAGGGAAGATGGAGAAGGAAGAGGGTTTATATAGAATGAAGGGTGCTGGATTACGGAAACGAGAGGGTGGCCGTTCGGGAAGGCCGACGGTCACCGGTGTAATGGTGGCGGCGGTGGGAACCGAAAGGGTCGGCCATTGGCCGTTGCTTAGGAAAGCAAAGAATTTTTCCTCTGCTGGTGAATAGAGAATGAGAGTTATAACTCTCTCTCTCTAAAATTAAGGAATGATTATAACTAATGGGTTAAAGGCTATACTAAAGGGCTAATGGGTTTCCAAGTTAAATGGGTTTAATAACCAAAGCTTAATGGGCTTGGTTTTAAAAGAAAAACTTTACATGACATGGCTAAAAATAATTGGGCTATAAAATGATACATTATTTTTCTTTAGAAAAAACTAAATATTTTGTAACTCTAATTTAAAATTTTTTTTTAAAAAAAGTTTTTGGGTTCGGGTCTGGGCCTGACAATCAAAATCAAAATTTTGAAAAATAATAATAATTTTAACCTAATATTAATTAATTTGAAAATTACATGTCTTGATAAAAATTTTAGTTTTAATAATTTCTAAAAATGAAATTTCCTAAATTAATAATTAAGAATTAATTATACTAGCTAATTAAATTATAAAAATAATTATCTGAAATTACAGGTTTCACATATAATTAATATGTGTTGGCTTGTATAGCCTTGGGCTTGATGTGTTGGCTTGTATAGCCTTGGGATTGATGTGTGCTTGCTAGACTAGGCTTGGTTAGGCTTAGTAAGACTTGCTGGGGTTAGGAGTGACCTAGTTGACTAGTGTAGTTGACTGGAGTTGACCAAGTGTTGACTTTAGTCTAGTTTGACCTAAACAGCATGCAGATGCATTGTAGATTATATTTATCATTCCCTGTGTACATCTTTACTTGTGTTGCTCTAACTAGGAGTCAGGTACCTCATCTCAGATAGTACATTTACTTCAGACATTCAGATACCAGGCGAGTACATTTTCTGATCATTTCATAACTTGCTTAGAATTATATTCCTGCTCTAGTTTACCTTATTTGATGCTGTCACTATATTATCACGGATTGGTACTATATGGATCCCTACATTGAGATGTTATCCCCCTCGGGAGCATCGGATACATCATGTCATGTGTTTTATGTACATCATGTATTCCTCGCTCTCATGTTATTCATGTTTCTCATGTGCTTCATGCTCGTTCATGCATGCTCATGTACTCTCATGTGCTCTCATGATCGGTCATGTTTCTCATGTATCTCATGTATAACCTATACTTCATGTGCACTCATTTATGAGCCCTCATATGAATTTCATGTGCACCCATTTATGGGCCTTCATGTGAATTTCATGTGCACTCATTTATGAGCTCTCATGTATACTTCATGTGCACCCATTTATGGGCTTTCATGTGAAAACCATGTACGTAACATAACTTGTCTGGATCCTTGTGTATTGATTAGGGTATGGAAGAGTATAAATAGTCATGTGAACAATTCCAAAGTAGTATAGCCATGTGCGCCTCTTTAGTATATTCATGTGCAAATCAAGCCGTTCACATGTCGACTTTGTACTCTCAATCACTAGTCACTGGTAGCTCTCTACTTATAGTAGATATTTCTATTACAGTTCTCTCTTTATTTACAACATGTACTTTGTTTTAGTTTCATGTATCGTACTCTCTTGCATGTCTATATTTTCTAACATGTTATGATCTGCGTGAGATGTATTATGCTCGCTCCCGTCCTGACTGGACCTGTTGAAAATTTTACAGAGGATGATGAGGAACCCTGCACCCCTTACTTGGAGCTTGCCTAGTTGACACTCGCGACCTGGACCCCTGGGGAGGTTCAGGCAGCTGTTGAGGACGATACCTTGCATAGTGTAGATAGCTTAGACTGTTCTTTCTTTTCATGTTTAGTTGTTGTCCTTATTTTCAGAGTTGTATATTTAGAGATGTTGAGACTGGTAGTTGTTGAGACTTGTTATTTCATTCTGCTGTACCTTAGTTGAGGATTTTTTTATCTATTTCCATCGTGGTACATTCTACCTTAGATTGTGATTGAGTTGTACCTCTGTGTTGGACTCCTTTTGGAGAGTATTCATATTATGCTAGTTATAGTTCATGACCTAGAACAGCGTTCTACCGCCGATACTGCGGTGTAGGCTGGGCGCTGTTACGTACTCGTACCCTCACGGTGGGTGCAGGTCGTGACAATAGGACATAACGACTTGACCAGCGTTAACGTCCATCCTCAAGCCTGTCTTGCATAGCAGACTTCCTGAGACCAGGTTCTTGGCTATAGCCGGTACATGTTTCACATTCTGAAGCGTCAGCGACTTTCCCGAAGTTAGTTACAATACTACCGTCCCGATCCCGTATACTTCAACTTGTGTCTAGTTTGCCACTATAACCTTCTCAGAAATAGGTTGGTACATGGTGAACCACTCCTTCTTTGAGCAAACATTACACGAGGCCCCAGTGTCTATCCACCAGTCTGTGTCAATCCCAGCTGAGTCAACCTGCGCAATCATAGCAACAAAGTTAGCCTCACCTTGCTCCTTTTGTTTTGGTTTTTCTTTGTAGTCCCTCTTCCAGTAGCCTTTCTTGCCATATTTGAAACAAGTCCGAGGTTCATTGGACTTGGGCTTGAACTGAGCCGACTTCACCTTCAGATGGGGAACGTCTTTCTTCTTTTGGTAGGGAGCCTTCTGATTTTTTTTTTAGAACTTCCTCCTTGCACCATGTTTGCCTTAGCCATCTGCTTGGACAAGGCATCCACTTTGAGTTGAGCCTTCAACTCGTCTTCAACATGTATCCAGTGCAAGAGGCGTTCCAGATCCACCTCCATCTTCTTGCGGTGCATGTCCGCGATGAAGTTGCTCCACCCAGGTAGGATCTTGGCGATAATACCCCCGACTACAAAAGCATTGACCAATGGCATGCCGTCATCTGCCAGCTTCTGACGTAACATGAGGAATTCCTTGACTTAAGGCAACATGGTTTTGTCTTAAATCGCATCCTCTAGACCTTTTAGGTCACGTAGATCTTGTTTCTGTTCTCATCTGTCATGTAGAGATTATCTACAGACTCCCAGACGTCCTTGTATTGACCGTCTTGTTGTAAGACTCCGCCAGAGAGTCCTCCATGGAGTTCTAGATCAACAACTTGCAGAGGTTGTTTTCTCGTCTCCACTTCAACTGCAAAGTCGTGGCTTCAGCAACCCTTCGAGCATTTTTACCCTCTGGAATCAAAGGCTCAGGATCTGTCAACACATAGTCGACGTTCATGAGTTTAAAATTGAAGCTGACCTTTCTCTTCCAGACGTTAAAGTGCTTCCCGTAAAACTTCTCAAGTTTAAAACTTGTATCGAGAAGTTGTGCATGGTTGTTCTCTATCTGATCTGAATCTTACTTTGAGATTATTATTCCCGAAATAGATCTTTTGATAGAAAATGAAAATCTCAAACTCTTATTTCCAGATAGACGAAAAACTCATTCTCCAAAGAGAGAGATGAATACTCGTTCTCAACCGAAGTTGATGCAACGCGATGAATAATCGCTCTTAAAGGAGTTAATGCAACGATATGAATAATCGCTCTCAACTGAAGTTGATGCAACGACTTTGCTGGGGTGATAAAGATTATCGTTGCTCAAAACAAGATTTGCCCGATTGTGATCTGCTCCCAAGAACCAGCAAGTTCGAAAGAACTTCTGGAATGCTCGCTGTCACCTCCTTTCACGAACTCGAAGAACTCCTTAGGACTTCAATGGTAGCGGCAACACTTCTCTCTTTGTCTCTTTATTTTAGCGTAAGTCCCTAATGAAGGCACGAAGAGAGTATTTATAGAGAAGGATTAAAACCCTAATCCTTTTCCTGGTCGTAATTGATTGCGAAAAGATATGAGCGAATAACGAAAAGATTTGAATGAATTAAATTCAAATCCCACAATAAACGGATCTGTTCAATTAACTCAATCTTTCCATAACCGCTCAAATCTTCCAATCAACAACATCAATGCGCCGCAGCCCCGCACCACCTGTGCAGCCAGTGCCGTAACACCTGCGCACCGTAGCCCCGAAGCAATTACGCGCCCAGCGCCGCAGCACCTGTGCGCCCAGTACCACAGCACCTGTGCGCTGCAACCCCGTGGCACCTGTGCGCCTGCTGTGCCTGCGCTGCACCTGTATTGTGACTTGCGCAGAGACGAGCGCACGAGTGCATCAACTGTGCACAATGCGTCTTGCGTCGATGCTGGCATGCTAAGTGCAAAGTGCGCCAACAAAATGCCTCTTTTTGTTCTTGAGCCCGAGTCCGGGTCGCTAATCCCCGAAGCTCCACAAGGGAATTATCCTATGAGCATGACAAAAAGCATTAATGCTTATTTGTTGGTTTAGCCTTCTTTTTCCTAGAAAAATGCCCCCACATGGCACCCATGTGCCTCTCCACACTTCATGTGATCTCTCAACACAAGCAAAGCTTTATATAGAGATACCATCCATTTGGTTTTTTCAATGTGGGACTATCTTTCTAGTTTCTAAAGTAAAAACACTGACAAGCAAAAACACCAACAACATATTTATCATTCTTTAATGACTATATTATTAGCCATAAATTGTTGGTGTTATATCTTTGGTTCTAGGAAAAATAGTCCCACATTGCACACACTAAAAGTGAGTATATCAATATATAGCTTTGTTTGTGTTGAGATGTGCACATGTGTGTGGTGGGGCACATGGGTGCCATACGAGGGTATTTTTCTAGTAAAAAAAAGATTAACTCCTCAGTGAATCATTTATGCTTTTTGTCATGCTCATCGGATTATTCTCTTAGGAACTAAGCCCCAAAGGGGCTTAGCGACTCGAAATCGGAATCGGACTCGGGCTCAGGCTCGAACTCGGGCGCAAAGTGGCGCTTTATTAGCGTACTTTGCACTTCAGCATCGGGGCATGCGTGTTTATGCATATGCACGCATGTGCCGCTGCGGAGCTGCGAGCATGCGCTGTTGTGCTACTTAGCGTATATGGGGATGTGCACCTGCGCTGTTGGATGATTGCGCACGTAGGCACATGGACTAACAGGTTGTTGGACGCATGGACATTGTTGGTGGTTAATTAGGCTGATTAAAGATTGAGCGGTTATGGAAAGATTGAGTCAATTATTAAGATCGTTTTTGTGGGATTTGAATTTAATTCAGTTATATCTTTCCATTTTTGCTCCTATCTTTTAGCAATCGGTTGGCGGCTAGGATTAGGGTTAGGGCTTTCACCAAACTCTTTAATTACTCTGTTCGTACCTCCTTTGAAGACTTACTCTGAAATTGAGAGACTGTAAGCCCTCTAAATTTTTAGAGTTATTTTTTTATTTTTTTTATTTTATGTAATATAATTATTAATAGATATTTTTTCCACTATTATTTTTATCAATAGATACTCTTTTCCGTAGCTTTGATTTTTGGAGCACAAGAAATGCCAATATCTCAAAACTTCCTTCATGAGTATTGATCTAGACAAGTTTATCTTCAATTTGAGATGTCATATCCCACTCAAACATGTTCTCTTGTATTATATTTTCGTCGTTCAACTTTGGGTCAACTTAGGCCAAAAGGATATCTATCGTGAAACTTATCGTATTTTCCAACTTAATTTTGGGACTCGACATCGATCCAACCTAAATGGCCCAATATGTAATTTTGACCTATTTTGAGCCTACTACACACATGCCAAAGGTGTCCCACCCAATTGAGTTTCCATGTGCTACTTATTTTCAAATGTCACATAAAACTCGTTTAAAGTTATTTCGGTGTTTAACTATTGGAAATAATTTCGGGACTTAGCCCTAGTCAACCCAACTTAGTATGTACCATCCTAGGTTGCTAAACCATGGTGGAATCATATTAAATTGATTTAATTCAATTTAATAGCGCCCATATGCTCCAATCCTAACAACTTTGACCAAAGTCAAACATCTCATCCATAAATAGAAACCACTTAATTATACACCTAACTAATTGGATTGATTGGTTGACCAAATCAACTCCAAATCAAAACCAAAATCTCCTTCACACATAGGAGAAAAAAAACCCTTTATATAGATAGCCCCAAAGGTCGGCCACCTCCACTCCCTATACGAAAACCCGACCCATTCTCCTATTAAGGCCGATGACCACATGCCTTTGGCCGACCACCCCAAAGCCCTTCTATTTGACTTTTGTTCACTCCACCACCTCTACGATGACTCCAAGAGACCCCTCTTCAACCCACTAAAGCCCTGGTAGAGTTTCGTCAACTTATTTGATCGTTTAGCGCCCGAACTTGATGGTTATTTCTAGCCGTAACAAAAATTCTGAACCCAGGTTTACAATATTCTAAAATAGGTTTTAAATACTTTTTCTCATCTATTTTGTCTGAAACCAAATCTAAAAGATATTTCTAGATGTCTTCTATGATGTCCAATTGCTAACTCACACCATTCCACTCTGTTTGTCCGTGGCGTCCGTTGTACTAAAGTTGGTCTAGATTTGACCTATTTCGGTGTAAGGATCGTTTCGACGACTTTCGAACCTGTTTGATCTCAAACAAATCATTGGTAATATCTCTAACAGCACTTTTAATCATCTAGTTGTTCATATTTGCAAGTATTTCATGGATTTATGGCATCGTTTCTATGATACTAGTTTTGGACACCGAAAAGTCTAGCGTAACCCGACTACTTGATCTCTAAACTTTATAAGAGTTTACTATGATTTAAATCCAATTAATTTAGATGGAAAATTATATTTTCTTTAATTTATTCTGATTATTTCCAGAATATTTAATTTCTATATTTTCCATATTGATTCACTTCCAAATTGGACCCATACATGACATAATTATGTTGGTAAACAAATGCATTGATTTGAGTTTGTTTTCTTAAAATAAATATATATATAATATATTTAGAATTTAATGTTTATTTTTCCAGAAATAGAAGTATATACTTTGGAGATTTAAATATTATTTTTCTAAAATAACATGGTGCAATATATAATAGCATTGATGGTATATATGGTTAAGTATTAATTTATGGTTGTTGACTAGTTGTACCTATATAGTATGTGATCCTTCTTGTGCAATTTTGACATCAATTTCTATTCTTTCTCAAATTGCTTAGATTTATTTCAGAATTTAAAGTAATTATTTTGAAATTATAGAATAATATTTTTGTCATGCTAGTATAATATTATATGACTATACTTGGATATAAACTAGTTTGGTAGATTATGCCTAAGTAGAGACTATACATGGTAAGTGTATATATGGTATGTGTGAGATCTTTGAGTTAGCATTTATTCTAGTTTATTTATATTACTAGTGTTTGCGATTGTCGACTATAGTTGGAGCCGGATCGATGATTATTCTGTTTCTGAAATGCTAGGAAAGATACCTTGCCTTTGTTCTCTGTTTAAATTAAGTTCCTATTTCTGTGGTTGTTATTTACAATTATAGTTGCGTGCGTCCAAGTTTGACTTGGGTTCCATCGATGTTGTCATCGATACCTTGGGTGTTGACCTAGAGTTAGTAGACTTACCTTTAGTTGGGAAGCTATTGATATAACTTTCATAGCCTTGACACGTGTTACTATACGACACATGAGTGAGCGCCCATCGACTGGTCCTTGGTGCGTTGACTCACTGGATAGTTAGGTCGGGTCTACGTAGGATGGCTTGCATTGAGATGTGGATTGTTCGAGTCATGGATATGACTTGTACGACGCATGGGTGGGAAGACTATTAGTAGGCGTATAAGATACCCCACTTGGCCACAGTGGTTGCCCGGTTATAGGTTATTGTTTTTCGGTTATGGGTGTGTCACTAGAGAATATAATCGGCAGCGGCCCTGGCTGTGCGTCAGATATGGTCGGGAGGTATGCTAGTGATGCAAATTATGGCTAGAGAATATATCCATTCAGTGGCCCTAACTGCATGTCAGATATGGTCCGTATTCATGCGAAAGCATATAGCGGATGCTATGCTTTATTCTTTTATCTACTCATATGCACCAAAGTCGCCTTTAATTTGCATTCACATAGCGGTTAGGTTCAGTATGTATTATGGCATAGGATAGTGTCTTATCACGAAATGGTGTACCACTTCTTGTCCTTGTTTGGTTGTAGGGGTGGTTCGCTATTTCAGTGGTGGGATATTATACCATGTTATGACGCGAGCTATTTATTCCTGTTTATATTTATTCAGTTTACATTGGCATATTTTTACCGTATCTTGTTATGTCCCTCTGAGGACCTGGTGATCTCTCCAGGTATTTGCTGTGTAGTTAGTATAGAGTAGTTTGATACGTGTTGATTGCTGCATCGAGATTTCAGGTATATGGTTGGTATTTTATTTTGTTCTTCCTTTTTTATAGTCCTTGATTGACTCTACTACTTTAGAATATCATTTTAAGCTTATTCTTTTCTCGAGCTTGTTCGAGCATGCATATTATGGGTGGCTAACTTTAATATTATGTTCATCCATGATATTCCTTCATTACCGTAGATTGAGATATAGATTAGTTAGCATATATTAATATACTAGACAGTGTAGACGTCTAGCGTAAGTCCATTAAATTGTGAACTTATTCTAATTCGTATGCTGGCATGTTTGTGTTTTAGTTCCTCTATATTTTGGAACTGGGCATGACATTTTTTGTGGTGGCCCATGCAGGTCAGAGCATATCATTTCGGTTACATTACTGTACCGAACGAGCCTGCGATAGGATAATATATGCTTATCTCAATCCACAACTACTACTGAATTTCTTTGATATCTACTATTCCTTGAACCTCATATTTGCAATCATACATGCCTCTCTTGAACTCCTTGTATCGAATTCTCATTTGTTTCTGTTTCAGAAAGACGAACATCTGTGCTTGATGAACTATTTCAATTGTTATAGAAGTAAGATAGAATATTTTAGGGAGCAATTGTCTACGGATGAGTAGGGTAGAGATAGACACCTATGTAAGCATCGTGATTTTTTAAAATTATTTTTCATTTATTTTAGATGTTTTAAAAAAATAGATTTTATATTTAATATGACCATAGATGTACTTTTTATAGCTTTGATTTTGGAGCACAAGAAGTGCCAATCTTTCAAAATGTCCTTCATGAGTTTTGAAGTAGACATATCCACCTTCAATTTGATATATATTTCCCATCCAAACTTGTCATCTACATTCTTTTGATTTCGCACAACTTGGGGTCAATTTAGGCTATTTGACCGTTTACTGTAATTCTAGACCTATCTTCCAACGTGAGTTCGGGACTCGACGTCGGTTAAAACCATTTGACCCAATATATGGTTTTGACCCATTTTGAGCTATGACACATATGCCAAGGTGTGCCACTCAATCGAGTTCCCATGTCCCATTTATTTATGAATGGCACAAGAGACCCGTTGGTTGACTTTTCGGATTCGATTTGACTAGAAAATATGTTTGGACCCTAACTAAACCCCCGTCCTAAAAAATTCTCTTTTCGATTTTAGGAAAATAGTTTTACTGGGAAGGGATAAGTAAGTATAACTAAAATAAATAAATAATAATATATAAGGAAAGTAGAGTAAATTTAAACAAGTAAAAGATTTTTGAATTATTATTTATTTAAACAAAGATATGCTGACATTTTAAATTTTCGTCTAGACAAATCCTATACTCATTCCAATCCTTAATACTATTTTAAATAAGATTACCCTCATATGTATTATCCCCCCTCCTGAACGGCCTCTGCTTCAATTTCCTCATCCTGTAAAAGAAAAGATAATTTTAGATCCTATCCTATTCTACAGTCGAACACTCTTGTATCCTCTATTCCCACGTGGAGTAACAGAACCTTAGAACAAAATCTTTCTCCAAATATTAACCTTAACACTTTCTTCTATAAAAACAAAAACCTCATCCCCTTTAATTCTTTTTCTCTGCCCCTTCATCCTTCCTCTGTCGAGAGCCTTGGTGCTTCTCTAACGTATAAATACCATCTTTAGAGTTTCAATCCCTCGATCAGACTTAGCCGATAGCAACCCCCACCTGTGCAAACCAACTTGACTCTCGGCCGACTCCTCAGTATCGAAAGAAACCGTCCAACCGAGCTCATCCCAGAGCTTCATAGCTCTTCCCCGATGACTCATCATTATGGAGTTATTCTCCTCGGCCAGTAAAGTTTGATGTAGTCGCAAGGCAAGAACTCTCCACCACCGCAAGTCCCCAACCACGTATAGAGAGCTCTAGTCGGTGAAGCCATGCTTGTCCCCTCCGCCACCTTCCTTCGTGATTATCTCATTGCTGTGACCATGTCACCGAAGCAAAATTCTTGACCAGATCGGTCTCGATGAACAAAATTGCATTGCAAGAGAATACTTCCCCAAAGTATCAACCATAGATCCCAAGTGCCGCATGGGTGAACTCCTCCAAATCTGCCTTATCCCCGGACCGAGATGTCAGATCCTCGCCAACTCCAGCCCCTCCGAGTTATTGTGTCCTCGACTCAACCGCAACATGTCCTCTGCACAAGCGCCAAATGTCACGACCCGCACCCGCTTTTCGGATACGAGAAGTATCCAATCCCAGCCTATGTCGCAGTGTCGACAGTAGTACGATGTCTAGACTGCAATAAACAAAATGTTCACAAATACTAACTGCTCATTCACAACAACTAAATCAACTTTACAAAATACAGAAGTTTTACATTTGAAGAAGAAATAAGCTTTTACATTTATAGAAAACTACCACACAACTAACTAGTCTTCTATAGTTTAGCATTTGAGTCTCTATCTCCCCTCGTATGGTCCACAGCGCAAGAGTAGGCACGTCACTCATAACAATGATCCAGTCAGAAAAGGAGAAGAGTACAACCATATTGCAATTAATGTTGTTAGTCCAAAATAAGTTAGAACAACGAGAAACGATGATAGCAAAGAGTATATAAAGAACTAGTACTAGCAAGGTATGAACGATCAAGATATGAACTAGCAAAATGTAAACTAGTAAGATATGAACTAACAAGATAATGGACTAGATAAAGGAAAAATAGAAACCACTATGTGTGTGAAATACCTTTTAATACGTGAACGGCTGGGCTAATACGAACATCATACGATTGCTATCCATAATAACAGGGTACGGCTAACTCATACATGGGGTGTATGACTTAGCTATCCATAATAAAAATAGTCGGGTTTGTTCACGTACTTACTGAGTATTTCCCTCCCGACTCTCTATAATCAATAACGGTCAATGATACACTAAGAAGGATACGATAACTACAATGTCATAATCGTGTCTCAGAATATCAAGCAATAACTCAACGGGATATCAAACAAGAAAACTATAGAGTAAACGTTATAATGAACTAAAACATAAATGCAATACTGTAGTTGCCTGAATCCTTGCACAAACCGTAGTCACAAGTAGATGATGAGGGGAATGCCGATCTAGAAGCTGTCAACCTATAACACATATCGCACCACGAACCGTACATGAAAACCACAAGTCAATTCTAATGTTCTAGTTCTAAATTCATGGAATAGTAGCTAGTTGGGTTACTAATCTAATAATAATTAATTCTAAAATAAATCACTTAAAAACCTAATTTAAACTAATAATAATCTGAATATAATCTAAACATGCAAGTTTGGCCATTAAAAGTCATGTTTCCAATTTTGGAAACCATGGCACGCAAATCGAGGCGTGCCATTGACTATCTAGTCAAACGCTGTGAACTCTAGGTTTTGAAACTGCACCTGTAAGATTTAGCGCCACGAGTGCGCTGGAATCAACCGTGTCGCAAAATCATGTTTTGGTCAAAAGATATCGCTGTTATGGTTAACCGTAACCAAAACGGTGATCAACCGATCAATTCTGAGTTCAAAAGAATAACTAAAATACTAGATGAAAAAATAATTTCTGGGGAAAATTATATGTCGTAGATCTCTGTGTTAGCTTTCCAAATCTTCAAACGGTTCATGATTTCAATTTCTGGTTCTCCCGAATTTCGAAAACACCGAAATGTGTCAAATTTTGGACAACTAGCACTCTATGAATTTTCCAGAAATTTAGGAAAAATATCTACAAAATAAATTACTTATTCAGAAACTATACCTCAATACGCTTCCAACAAAAAAGCAGCGCACAAAAAGCACGTCGGAGTTGGCAGAATGCTTCAGGAAATCGGAAACCCTAGATGAGTTCTCCCACAAAAGACGGCTGGAATTTAATTAGGGTGGGCGAATATAATAATATATAATAGGAGAGAGAGAGGCGGTCACTGTAGCGGGCACCGACAGCTGGCCCCCCCGGTTGGATTATTGGGTAATTTATTTAATTCAGAAAATTATTTAAAAATTATTTAAGTCCAAATAAATCAAAATAAATTACAAAAAATTCAGAAAATTCTAGAAAATTCTAGAAAATATTTCTAAGTGTCTAGAATATAAATAAAATATTTTAACACAAAATATCATCGTGTGACCTCGCAGTAAATTCCAAAAACCTATAAAATATAAATTCTATATTTTTAATTATATAAAATTTCCAAAAATTCTAAAAAGATCCAGAAAAATTCTAAAAAATTCTAGAAAATACTTTTAGTCATTTAGAGCCCAAATAAAAATATTTGGTCCAGAAATACCCCCGTATGACCTTACAGTAAATCCTAAAAGTCCTTAAAAATAATAAAACCTTAATACCTAAAAATATCCAAAAATTGTAGAAAAATATAAAATAGCTAAATAATACATATATAAGCTATCTAGAGGTCATATGAGCTTAATATGGTCATAGCACACCTACAAGCTTTGGCATGACTGACAATGAACATAAAATTAATTAAACAAAATAAAATTAAAAAAATTAAAATTTTGGGAAGTGGGCTCACAAATCTACCCACCTTAGAAAAATTTTGTCCTCAAAATTTTAAAATATACAAATAGGCACAACTAAGAATATCAAAATATGACATAACCAATCGATATGAATAAACATGACAAAGAATATAATCAAGAAAATAATGTGATGAATGATCGAAATTGATCAGGCATATAGAATTAAAATCTAAATACGTTTTAGAAATATAGTGGAAGAAAATCAAAATAGGTTTAAAAGATGACAATTCAAAAATAGAAAAATATGAGAGAAATAAAGAACTACTAGTTGTAGAGAAGGTGGTAACAAGAAATAAGACATCAAATAAATTTGAAAAGAAAAAAATTAATATCGTATGCCAATAAAAGATATAGTCGCTATGATATTCGAAAATCATAAGTATATCCGAAGTCATTTAACCGAGAATCCATGTCTCGCCAGTGTACATCTGGCTGCCGTGAACCCTCGGTTTCGTGACTCAAGTATAATATGTTATCGAACACTCAATCAATTCTACCCAATATTGAAATAATAAATCAAAAGATCAATAATAAAACTATGATAGTTTTAGTAATATTCGACCGCCTACGCATACTTAAAATTATTTCAACTTAGGGGTCATGCCACGCCAGTGTGCTGCTGACTGCAGTGAACCCGCAGTCTCCATAATTCAAATAAATGGGGACAGTACACATCTGCCTTACCATTGTATGTCACCAAAAATTATTTTAACTATATCCATAAGAATTTCAAAGGAACTTCAATAAATTCAAATAAGTCGATCATGATAAGAAAATATAAGTATCTGTCATTGAGTAAAAGTATCAGTTTTGAAAATAAAACAATCACAAAATGAACGAAGACGACTTGAATTAATACATAGATAATTGAACCAAGATTAGGAATAAAAAATAAAACGAGGTTTAGAGAAGGCAGAAGATAAAATGGCACAAAATTGATAAAATTAGGAATTGAATTCTATGAAGTCCTAACTTACCAAACGTATATTCTACCCACCTTGGATCCTACTAACATATCAAAACAAAATAACATATTCTCTTAGAAAAATTCTTCCATTTATCCATGCCTAGACTTCAATAAATTATTGGCTAAATCATATGGCCTATTTAACAATATTAACTATCCAAGGGTCAAATTGAATAAGGGACTCCTAGTACTATTCATTATCATAAAATCAAATCAAAACTAACTGTGAATAAGCATCATAGTCGCAGGCTTGCAGTAGTACGACTAACTTAAGTACTACCACAAGTTCGCAATCTTTTACAAAAACAGACCTGCATGGGCCACCATAAAAACTTGTCACGACCCGCAACCGCTTTTCGGATATGAGACGCATCCAAGCCCAGCCTACACCGCAGTATCGGCGGTAATACGCTGTCTAGACCGCAATAAATAAAATGCTCACAAATACTAACTGCTCATTCACAACAACTAAATCAACTTTACAAAATATAGAAGTTTTATATTTGAAGAAGAATATAAGCTTTTATATTTATAGAAAACTACCACACAACTAACTAGTCTTCTATAGTTTAGCATTCGAGTCTTTATCTCCCCCTCGTATGGTCCATAGCGCAAAGTAGGCACGTCAACCTCACCTATAACAACGATCCAGTCAGGAAAGGAGCAGAGTACAACCAAATTACAATTAATGTTGTTAGTCCAAAATAAGTTAGAACAAAGAAACGATGATGGCAAAAGTATATAAAGAACTAGTACTAGCAAGGTATGAACGATCAAGATATGAACTAGCAAAATGTAAACTAGTAAGATATGAACTAACAAGATAATGGACTAGATAAAAAAAATAGGAACCACTATGTGTGTGAAATACCTTTTAATACGTGAATGGCTGGGCTAATATGGCAGATCATACGATGGCTATCCACAATAATAGGGTACGGCTAACTCATACGTGGGATGTATGACTTAGCTATCCACAATAAAATACTTGGGTTTGTTCACAATACTTACTGAGTATTTTCCTCTCGACTCACTAACAATCAATAACGGTCAATGATACACTAAGAAAGATATGATAACTACAGTGTCACAATCGTGTTTCAATGAAATATCAAGCAATGACTCAACGGTATATCAAACAAGAAAATTATAGAGTAAACGTTGTAATAACTAAAACATAAATGCAATACTGTACTTACCTGAATCCTTGCACAAAACATAGTCACAAGTAGATGATAAGGGGAATGCCAATCTAGAAGCTGTCAACCTATAACAAATATCATACCACGAACTGTACATAAAAACCACAAGTCAATTCTAATGTTCTAGTTCTAAATTCATGGAATAGTGGCTAGTTGGGTTACTAATCTAATAATAATTAATTCTAGAATAAATACTTAAAAACCTAATTTAACCTAATAATAATCTGAATATAATCTAAACATTCAAGTTTGGCCATCAAAAGTTATGTTTCCAATTTTGGAAACCATGACACGCAAATCGAGACGTGCCGTTGACTATCTAGTCCAATGTTATGAACTCTAGATTTTGAAAGTGAACCTTGGTAAATTTCAGCTACGAGTGTGCTGGAATCAACCGTACCACAAAATCATATTTTGGTCAAAAGATATCATCGTTATGGCTAATCGTGACCAAAATGGTGATCGATCGATCAATTTAGAGTTCAACAGAATAACTAAAATACTAATGAACAAAATAATTTCTGGGAAAAATTATATGTCATAGAGCTCTGTGTTAGCTTTCCAAAATTCAAACGGTTCATGATTTTGATTTTTGGTTCTCCCGAATCTCGAAAACACCGAAACAGTCAAATTTCGGACAACTAGCACTCTACGAATTTTCTAGAAATTTAGGAATAATATCTACAAAAACAAATTATATATTCAAAAACTATACCTTAATACGCTTCTAACAAAAAAACGGCGCACAAAAAGCACATCGGGTTGGCGGAAATCGCTTCGGGAAGTCGAAAACCCTAGATGAGTTCTCCCATAAAAGGCGGCTGAAATTTAATTAGGGTGCACGAATATAATAATATATATTATATAGAGAGAGAGGCAGTCACTATAGCGGGCGCCGACAGGTGGCCCCCCCGGGTGGATTATTGGGTAATTATTTATTTAATTCAAAAATTATTTAAAAATTATTTTAAGTCCAAATAAATCAAAATAAATTACAAAAAAATCAAAAAAAATCTAGAAATTTTTAGAAAATATTTCTAAGTGTCTAGAATATAAATAAAATATTTTAACACAAAAATTATCGTGTGACCTCGCAGTAAATTCCAAAAACCTATAAAATATAAATTCTATATGTTTTAATTATATAAAATTACCAAAAATTCTAAAAAAATCTAGAAAAATTCTAAAATATTTAGAAAATACTTTTAGTCATTTAGAGCCCAAATAAAAATATTTGGTCCAAAATACCCCCGTATGACCTTACAGTAAATCCTGAAATTCCTTAAAAATAATAAAACCTTAAATATTAAGTACCTAAAAATATCCAAAAATTGTAGAAAAATATAAAATAGCTAAATAATATATATAAGCTATCTAGAGTCCATATGACCTTAATATGGTCATAGCCCACCTACAAGCTTTGGCATGACTCACAATGATATAAAATTAATCATAAACAAATAAAATTTAAAAAAATTAAAATTTGGAAGTGGGCTTACACCAAAGACCCAAGTTCCCCTGGTAAGGTTGCTGCCATTTATATAGTCTAGATGCTAGGAAGAAGTAGGAATAATAGTGAATAGCTTAGGGGATTGTAACTACCACTTTTCTAAAATGAGGATATTTTTAAACTTTTTGGTAAATTGTGAATTTCTGATTATTTTAATGTTATTTTAATTTGTGCATTGTGTTAGTATCATTAGTTAGTGAAACCTTAG
>JANAVB010000999.1:22691101-22762732 GCA_029216955.1 Iris pallida | reverse complement strand
TGTGTACATCTTTACTTGTGTTGCTCTAACTAGGAGTCAGGTACTCATCTCGGACAGTACATTTACTTCAGACATTCAGATACCAGGCGAGTACATTCTCTGATCATTTCATAACTTGCTTAGAATTACATTCCTGCTCTAGTTTACCTTATTTGATGCTGTCACTATATTATCACGGATTGGTACTATATGGATCCTTACATTGAGATGTTATCTGTCATGACCCGGTCCCAATTACTTGGGTCGAATCGGATCATGCCCAGCCTGCACGCTGTTGAGGCGGCGGCAGTAAGCTGTATCTCCATATGCAGGTAATCAACAACTCAATCTAATTTGCCACAATCTTTAATATTCGATAAATAAAAACTTGTTCAGTACAAAGTACAATCTTAAAACCACCAACTGAATAACATTGTTTTTAAACAAAACTATCAAACTGAAAATAACATCTAAAAAGAAGCAACATCATCATCAGGTACGCCATCCTCAGGAAGCACAGCAGGGTATAGCTCAGGGTCATAGTACTAATCAGTAGCTCTGCATCCTCGTAAGGACCTAAAAATATAGTCTCCAGTCAGGAGGGAGCAAAGTACAAATTCATGATATTTTAACAATTGAAATTAATAATGGAATTATGCACTTTTAAACAATTTGAAATAAATAATTTTCCAGCAGTTAAAATAGTGATATGAATAGGTAATGAATATGACCGGATTGGGTTTGTTACAGTAATGTCCTAGTGATATGGTATGGCTTATCCCCGTGTGATTGAGGGGTAAGCTAATACAATCAGTTATACTATTGGATGTGGTCATATCCACTACACTACTCCCCCAGTCCCCAATAGTTACATAGTTACAGTCAATATTCCGTGTTGTATCATGGTTTAAACTTGCATTAAAATAATTAAACTAATTGTAATCTACCACAAAAATGTACTTGCCTTAATGATTTGACTGGACAGGTCGATACGTCGGGATGGAAGTTCAGTTTCTTCCTTGAAATCCTACATTCGAAACTTGTCTCAGAAAACTAAAGTTGCCAAAGATGCTATACTAGTTGCAATCTCTAGTTGTGTCTAGTCAATTTTAGTCTTGATTTAGCTAACACAAACAAAACGCTTATTTATTAATGCGTTGCAATTAAGAAGCATCAATTTACATTTAATTTCGAGAAAATTCGTATTTATCGGTTTATTTGGAAAAACTTGGTATTTTTATAATTATATAAATACAAAACTAAGATTTTTCTTTTTAATGAGAAATACATGAATTTCTATTTTAAATTTACAACTTAATTGCTAAGTGACAAAACATTTATTATATCTTTTTAAAATACAATAAATAATTATTATTTATACTACGTTCCTACTCCCAAAATCATCCATAAAATAAAAGAAAATAAAACCTAAACTATTACAATCTCACAACCAGAATAGGCTTATGCCCTTACAGACCAATTACATGAATTTAAATAAGAAAAGACAATGTTAGTCTCTAAAAATCCTATAATTAAACTTAATAATAAATTAATAATTTTAAACTAAATTGAATTTATTTTATGAGTATCAGATATTGGTCCAATCTTCAAAAATAGCTAATGCCTCAACGTCCGGGCGAAACCGGTTTCGTTTGCACTTACCAGGGCCATTGACCAATACGGTCGTCGTCCAATAAATCCAATTATTTTATATTTCCGAAAATCATTTTAAAACTATATAATTAAATTTTTATAGAAATTTGGCAGCATTCCCTCTATTTTTGGTCAACCCAAAAACTGGGAAAATGACACCACACCGATAACTGTTCCCAACCAGGGAACACAATTTTTTTCCAACCAAAAATAATATTAAACCCGAATCAGCAATTCGTTTCGAAAAATTTCGGAAACCCAACTAAACTCGGAAATTCCGAAAATCATCAGAAATCTTTCCGAAGAGTTCTCGGAAAAAATCGAAATCAACAAACCATCACAGAACCAAAAATCAGAGAACAATTGATCCAAAATTTCGAAACCAAAACGTAGCCGAAAATTGAATTTTCCGAAGAAAATTCCTGGACCAAATCTCATCATCGACGTCTACGAGGGACGAACTATTGAGATTAACAGAAGTTACCCAAAAAATGACGGAATCTGAAGTGTAGCCTCAGACTCGGAACGTGTCCAGCACTTGCGGACAGCAAGGAAAATAGCGAAACAGCAGATCTGGGTCGGGGCACGCTGGCCAAGTGGGAGAGCCGCGCGGGGTGGCTCGGAAACGGCCGAGTGGAGTCGGGGTCGCGCACACGGGAAATGGCGGTGCTGGTCGGCCGGCGAAAGGTGCGCCGACTCAAAGTCGGCCGGGAGGGTGCGTCGAACTCTGGCGGAAGATGCTGTCGGGTCGGGATCTCGCCGGAGAACGCAGATCGGGCACGGGAAGTGTGGCGTCGGGCTGGAGGGGGTTCGGCCAGAGGGGGCACGGCCTCGGGAGGGTGGCGCCGGCGCCTCGGGCGGAGGTCGTCGGTCGGGATCGACTCCGGTCGGCTAGGGTTTGGGGTTAGGTCTTGGAAAGGAAAATGGTGATGGGGAAGATGGAGAAGGAAGAGGGTTTATATAGAATGGAGGGTGCTGGAGTTACGAAAACGAGAGGTGGCCGTTCGGGAAGGCCGACGGTCACCGGTGTAATGGTGGCGGCGGTGGGAACCGAAAGGGTCGGCCATTGGCCGTTGCTTAGGAAAGCAAAGAATTTTTCCTCTGCTGGTGAATAGAGAATGAGAGTTATAACTCTCTCTCTCTAAAATTAAGGAATGATTTAAATAATGGGTTAAAGGCTATACTAAAGGGCTAATGGGTTTCCAAGTTAAATGGGTTTAATAACCAAAGCTTAATGGGCTTGGTTTTAAAAGAAAAACTTTACATGACATGGCTAAAAATAATTGGGCTATAAAATGATACATTATTTTTCTTTAGAAAAAACTAAATATTTTGTAACTCTAATTTAAATTTTTTTTAAAAAAAGTTTTTGGGTTCGGGTCTGGGCCTGACAATCAAAAATCAAATTTTTGAAAAATAATAATTTTAACCTAATATTAATCAATTTGAAAATTACATGTCTTGATAAAAATTTTAGTTTTAATAATTTTTCTAAAAATAAAATTTCCTAAATTAACAATTAAGAATTAATTATACTAGCTAATTAAATTATAAAAATAATTATCTGAAATTACAGGTTTCACAACCTTCCCTCCTTAAGAAATTTCGTCCTCGAAATTTAAAGGATAAGGTTAGAAATTACCTCAGGTCTCAAACAAATACGGGTATTGCTCCCACATCTCATCTTCTCGCTCCCAGGTAGACCTCCTGGGGAATCGTGCCTCCACATAACTTGACTATGGGAGTCACTGAAGTCCTGGTCCTTTTCTCACCTCTGTCCAAAATTGCCACTGGCTTCTTGGTACTGTAAGGCTCGGTCCAATCTCCAGTTCCGAATGATCCAAGATATGACTCGGATCTGGAATGTAGCGTCTGAGCTGCAATACGTGGAAGACGTTGTGCTCGCCCTCAAGATTAGCTGGTAGAGCTAACCGATACGCACTTCACCAATTCGGCTCAAAACTTCAAATGGTCCGATATATCTGGGACTCAGCTTCCCAGCTCTGCCAAATCGGATAGTTCCTATGGTAGGAAAATCTTCACAAAGACACTATCTCCTTCTTCAAATTCAGAGGTCGACGATTGCTATCTGCCCAATGCTTCTGCCTGTCTTGGGCGATCCTGAGCTTGTCTCTAATTACCTTCACCTTCTCTGCTGCGTCAGTCACCATCTCTGGCCCCAGCAGTACTCTTTCTCCTACGTCGTCCCATGCAAGTGGAGTACGGCAACGACGTCCATAAAGAGCTTCAAATGGGGTCATACCAATGCTAGCTTGGTAACTGTTGTTGTAGGAGAATTCACTAAATGCAAGTGATCCTCCCAAGACCCTCCAAATTCTAAGACGCAAGATCTCAGCATATCTTCTAGCGTCTGGATAGTCCTCTCAGATTGTTCGTCAGTTTGGGGATGATAGGCTGTGCTGAACTTCAGTTTTGTTCCCAAGCTGTCATGCAAACTCTTCCAAAAATGTGAGGTAAATCTAGTATCTCGGTCAGATACAATACTTACCGGTACTCCATGTATTCGGTAGATGTGCCGCATGTACAGTGCCGCCAATTCTCGGTGGATAAACCAACCTTGAAGGGAATAAAGTGTGCCGACTTAGTCAGTCGGTCCACAATAACCCAAATAGCGTCCTTCCCTCCTTGGGATCGAGGCAGTCCTGACACAAAGTCCATTGTTATATGCTCCCACTTCCACTCCGGAATGTCCAGCGGCTGTAGAAGTCCTGCGGGTCTCTGTCTGCTAGCCTTCACTTGTTGGCAAATCAAGCATCTAGCCACAAATCTGGATACATCTTTCTTCATTCCATACCAAAACGATGGTACGCATATCCCGATACATCTTATTAGCTCCAGGATGTATGGAATACTGCGACTGGTGCGCTTCTTGCATCAGCTCATTCCTCAATTCGCCAGATGGTACACACAGCCTCGTACCATTCTTCAATGCTCCGTCACTGGCGATAGAGAAACCTTCAAGTGTTCCTGCCAGCACTTCATCTCTGAGTTTGCAAAGCGTCTCGTCTTGAAATTGTGTCTCCTTGATTTTGTCCATCAGACTTGAACGCAATTGCAACTGCATCATGGTTGAGTCAGCTCCAGGTACATCAGCTTCTCGCCCCAGTTCTTTCATCTTCTCTGGCAGTACAATCTCCAGACCAAGCTTCTCTATGTCCTCCAACAAGTGTCGCTCCTTGGTCAAGAACATCGCTACTGGGTATCGACTAGTGCATCAGCAACCACATTAGCCTTACCCGGATGGTACTGCAGGTCGATGTCAAAATCCTTTATCAGTTCCAGCCACCTTCTTTGTCTCATGTTCAGCTCCTTCTGAGTGAAAACATATTTCAGACTTTTGTGATCTGTATATATTTTACTCTCTCTCCATAGAGATAATGCTTCCATAGCTTCAATCAAAGATAACTGCAGCAAGCTCCAGGTCATGTGGGATAATTCTTCTCATGGTTCCGTAATTGCCTAGATGCGTAAGCAATCACTTTCCCATTTTGTTGAAGAACGCAACCCAGTCCTTTTCCAGAGGCATCGCTGTAGATTGAGAAACCACCGGTTCCTGCGGGTAGCGCAAGGATTGGTACAGTGGTAAGCCTCTTCTTCAGCTCCAAATGCCGCCTGGCAATCTTCCGTCCAGATGAACTCTTCATTCTTCCGAGTAACTTCGTCATCGGTTCAGCAATCCTGGCAAAATCCTTCACAAACTTCCGGTAATAGCCAGCCAAGCCCAAGAAACTTCTGATCTCAGCAACTGAGCTTGGGGTAGACCACTTCTCCACAGCAGCTATCTTCTTAGGATCCACCAAAATTCCTTCTCCTGTGACAACATGGCCAAGAAAATCCACCTTGTCTAGAAAGAATTCACATTTGGATAGCTTACCATATAACTTCTCTTTCCTCAAAGTTCCAGAACTTTCCTGAGGTGCTCCTCATGCTCTCTTCAGTCTTCGAATAGATCAGAATGTCATCGATGAAGACAACGACAAACTGATCTAGGTATTCATGGAAAACCTTGTTCATAAGGTTCATGAATACAGCAGGAGCATTCGTCAGTCCAAACGGCATGACCAAGAATTCAAACTGCCCATACTTGGTGTTGAACGCCGTCTTGGGAATGTCCTCCTTCCTGACCTTGATCTGATGGTAGCCGATCTAAGGTCAATCTTCGAGAACACCTTGGCTCCACTGAGTTGATCAAACAGGTCATCGATGGGGCAGAGGGTACTTGTTCTTGATGGTGATATTGTTCAGCTCCCGATAGTCGATGCATCCTCACAGTTCGTCCTTCTTGGGTACAAACAAGACAGGTGCTCCCAGGATGAAGCTCCGTCTCGGATAAATCCCAAAGCCTTCAGTTCATTGATCTGATCTTCATCTCCTTGGCCTCCTTCGGGTTGACTCTGTAGCATCCCTTAGAAATAGGGAGAAGAACCGGGGACTAGGTCAATGGTGAACTCTATGTCTCGGTCTGGGGGTAATCCGGGAAGACTATCAGGGAAGACATCCATAAATTCTGCTATGATAGGATGGGGAGGTCCGGATTCTTCTGATAGAGGTGTAGGTAACACACTCCATATCCTCCGGAGTTCGAGAGATTTCAAACTCGGCTCTCCAGGTGGGCTGAAGACTACACATCCTTTGTGACAGTCTATCAGCGCATGCTGCTTACTCAACCAGTCCATCCCTAGGACTATATCATAATTGGGTAAGGGCATCACAAGCAAAGGTGCTATGAATTGGTGGCCTGATATGGTGATAGGGCAATTACAGGTCTCAGTGATAGGTAGGGGTCCTCCACCGGTCATGACTCTACAAATTTTTGCTAAAGCCCGTATCTATGTGGTGTACAGAGATGAATTTTGTGGATATGAAACTATATGATGCTCCTGAATCAAATAAAGCTAAGGCAGGATAGGAATGCACATAAATGAAACCTGCGATGACATAAGCTGTAGGTTCCTGCTCTTCTTGTTCCTCTGTTAGGGCAAAAGCTCGCCCAGTCTTCTGTTGATGCTGTCCAAATTGTTGTTGCTGATGGGCAGAGGACCTTTCTGTTGAGTTGCTCCAGTCCGGTGGGCCGCCGAGGGGCAGTCCTTCACTTGGTGGGTGGAAGACCCAAGACTAGGCAATGTCCTAGTCTCTTTCTGCAGATATTTGCTTGATTCCTCGGCCTTTTGCAATAGTCGCAGACAGGGTCTGCCTCTGAGGTGCCCTATCATTGTTCTCTGCCTGTTGGTTCTGCTTGGTGGTGGGAAGGTTGTTGTTGTTGTTGTTGGGCCTCTTCTGATTACCCTGGAAGTTGTTAGTTCCAGGATAATCCCTCTTTGAGCGAGCGGGTTGGCTCTTCTCTATATCTTGAGCTCGCTCCAGGATCTTTTATAGGTCTTAGCACCGCCTGAGATCACATGGGTGTGGATCTCCTCTCTCAGCCCATGTCTAAACCTTTCAGCACGGTCTTCAGGGTCAGCCATCAGGTTCTTGGCAAAACGGCTGAGTTGGCCGAATTCTGCCGCATACTCTCCAACAGTCATATTTCTTGCTTCAGGTTCTGAAATTGCCTCTCCATCTCCCGCAACTCTGATGTTGGGAAGAACTTCCTCTTGAACAACCTCTTGAAGGTGTCCCAGTCAATCTGCCTACTGGAGTCGGGGTTCATTCAGATACCAGGTGCTTGCTACATTTTGCAGTTGGAGTCCCACTGCTTCAGCCTTGAGGTCTTCTGGAAGTCGAGCGACGCTTAGGAGACGCTCCATGCTATCGAGCCATTCATCAGCATAGACGATTCCCTCGGTTCCCTTGAAAGGTCGAGGGTTCTTTCTTGAAACTCTCAATATCGCCCACCTTGGCAAATGATTCCCATTAATTTAAATGGCCTTAATATTACATAAATTAATCCTTAGATTTATGTTTACCTTGGCTGGCCTTGGTTCCTGTTGAGCTGCTTTCCTCTCTCCAGTGCAGCCATTGCCACGCTATGGGCATTCTTTGCCTTCTCTCATAATTGCCGTCTGCTCACGATGAGCTTCAGCTTGAGTTCTCTGGGCTTCTAGTACTCCTCTTAGTAGACCTATGAGGTCGGTGGGGTCCACAGGCACCGGTGGGCAGCTGGAGTGGGCAAAACCACAGGGGGTTGCATCTCCGTCTGGGAAGATGATCGGTCCGCCGTTGTATTATGGGGGCGGTCGACCAGCTGCCGAGGTGTAGGATCCGGACTTGATTGGGGAGGTGGGGTATGATAGGGTGAAGATACCCATCGCCAGCAGGATTGGTATTGTCAGTGGCCATTCTCTGGAAGGTTTAGGATATAAACATAAGCAAGGTAGCCTACTAGTCTATAATCAAACAAAAATATTTAATTATAATAATTTCGGTCCTATGTTGTGACAAATTAATGTTTTAGTGTTCTATATGTCTCTAGATAGGTTTTCCTAAGTTGTTGATTGGAGACCTGCATGGGCCACCACTAAAAACATGTCACGACCCGGTCCCAATTACTTAGGTCGAATCGGATCATGCCCAGCCTGCACCGCTGTTGAGGCGGCGGCAGTAAGCTGTATCTCCATATGCAGGTAATCAACAACTCAATCTAATTTGCCACAATCTTTAATATTCGATAAATAAAAACTTGTTCAGTACAAAGTACAATCTTAAAACCACCAACTGAATAACATTGTTTTAAACAAAATTATCAAACTGAAAATAACATCTAAAAAGAAGCAACATCATCATCAGGTACGCCATCCTCAGAAAGCACAGCAGGGTATAGCTCAGGATCATAGTAGCTACTAATCAGTAGCTCTGCATCCTCATAAGGACCTAAAAATATAGTCTCCAGTCAGGAGGGAGCAAAGTACAAATTCATGATATTTTAACAATTGAAATTAATAATGGAATTATGCACTTTTAAACAATTTGAAATAAATGATTTTCCAGCAGTTAAAATAGTGAATGAATAGGTAATGAATATGACCGGATTGAGTTTGTTACAGTAATATCCTAGTGATATGGTATGGCTTATCCCCGTATGATTGAGGGGTAAGCTAATACAATCAGTTATACTATTGGATGTGGTCATATCCACTACACTACTCCCCCAGTCCCCAATAGTTACAGTAGTTACAGTCAATATTCCGTGTTGTATCATGGTTTAAACTTGCATTAAAACAATTATTAACTAATTGTAATCTACACAAAAATGTACTTGCCTCATGATTTGACTGGACGGGGTCGATACGTCGGATGGAAGTTCAGTTTCTTCCTTGAAATCCTACATTCGGAAACTTGTCTCAGAAAACTAAAGTTGCCAAAGATGCTATACTAGTTGCAATCTCTAGTTGTGTCCTAGTCAATTTTAGTCTTGATTTAGCTAACACAAACAAAACGCTTATTTATTAATGCGTTGCAATTAAGAAGCATCAATTTACATTTAATTTCGAGAAAATTCGTATTTATCGGTTTATTTGGAAAAACTTGGTATTTTATAATTATATAAATACAAAACTAAGATTTTCCTTTTTAATGAGAAATACATGAATTTCTATTTTAAATTTACAACTTAATTGCTAAGTGACAAAACATTTATTATTATATTCTTTTTAAAATACAATAAATAATTATATTTTATACTACGTTCCTACTCCCAAAATCATCCATAAATAAAAGAAAATAAAACCTAAACTATTACAATCTCACAACCAGAATAGGCTTATGCCCTTACAGACCAATTACATGAATTTAAATAAGAAAAGACAATGTTAGTCTCTAAAAATCCTATAATTAAACTTAATAATAAATTAATAATTTTAAACTAAATTGAATTTATTTTATGAGTCTCAGATATTGGTCCAATCTTCAAAAATAGCTAATGCCTCAACGTCCGGACGAAACCGGTTTCGTTTGCACTTAGCCAGGGCCCATTGACCAATACAGTCGTCGCCCAAAAATCAATTATTTTATATTTTCCGAAAATCATTTTAAAACTATATAATTAAATTTTTATAGAAATTTTGGCAACATTCCCTCTATTTTTGGTCAACCCAAAAACTGGAAAATGCTACACCACACCGATAACTGTTCCCAACCAGGGAACACAATTTTTTTCCAACCAAAAATAATATTAAACCCGAATCAGCAATTCGTTTCTGAAAAATTTCGGAAACCCAACTAAACTCAAAATTCCGAAAATCATCAGAACTCTTTCCGAAGAGTTCTCGGAAAAAATCCGAAATCAACAAATCATCTACAGAACCAAAAATCACAGAACAATTGATCCAAAATTTCCGAAACCAAACGTAGCCGAAAACCGAATTTTCCGAAGAAAATTCCTGGACCAAATCTATCATCGACGTCTACGAGGGACGAACTACTGAGATTAACAGAAGTTACCCAAAAAATGACAGAATCTGAAGTGTAGCCTCAGACTCGGAACGTGTCCAGCACTTGCGGATAGCAAGGAAAATAGCGAAACAGCAGATCTGGGTCGGGGCACGCTGGCCAAGTGGGACGGAGCCGCGCGGGGTGGCTCGAAACAGCCGAGTGGAGTCGGGGTCGGCGCGCACGGGAAATGGCGGTGCTGGTCGGCCGGCGAAAGGTGCGCCGACTCGAAGTCGGCCGGGAGGGTGCGTCGAACTCTGCGGAAGACGCTGTCGGGTCAGGATCTCGCCGGAGAACGCGGATCGGGCACGGGAAGTGTGGCGTCGGGGCTGGAGGGGGTTCGGCCAGAGGGGCACGGCCTCGGACGTGGCGCCGGCAGCCTCAGGCGGAGGTCGTCCGTCGGGATCGACCCGGTCGGCTAGGGTTTGGGGTTAGGTCTTGGGAGAGGAAAATGGTGATAGGGAAGATGGAGAAGGAAGAGGGTTTATATAGAATGAAGGGTGCTGGATTACGGAAACGAGAGGGTGGCCGTTCGGGAAGGCCGACGGTCACCGGTGTAATGGTGGCGGCGGTGGGAACCGAAAGGGTCGGCCATTGGCCGTTGCTTAGGAAAGCAAAGAATTTTTCCTCTGCTGGTGAATAGAGAATGAGAGTTATAACTCTCTCTCTCTAAAATTAAGGAATGATTATAACTAATGGGTTAAAGGCTATACTAAAGGGCTAATGGGTTTCCAAGTTAAATGGGTTTAATAACCAAAGCTTAATGGGCTTGGTTTTAAAAGAAAAACTTTACATGACATGGCTAAAAATAATTGGGCTATAAAATGATACATTATTTTTCTTTAGAAAAAACTAAATATTTTGTAACTCTAATTTAAAATTTTTTTTTAAAAAAAGTTTTTGGGTTCGGGTCTGGGCCTGACAATCAAAATCAAAATTTTGAAAAATAATAATAATTTTAACCTAATATTAATTAATTTGAAAATTACATGTCTTGATAAAAATTTTAGTTTTAATAATTTCTAAAAATGAAATTTCCTAAATTAATAATTAAGAATTAATTATACTAGCTAATTAAATTATAAAAATAATTATCTGAAATTACAGGTTTCACATATAATTAATATGTGTTGGCTTGTATAGCCTTGGGCTTGATGTGTTGGCTTGTATAGCCTTGGGATTGATGTGTGCTTGCTAGACTAGGCTTGGTTAGGCTTAGTAAGACTTGCTGGGGTTAGGAGTGACCTAGTTGACTAGTGTAGTTGACTGGAGTTGACCAAGTGTTGACTTTAGTCTAGTTTGACCTAAACAGCATGCAGATGCATTGTAGATTATATTTATCATTCCCTGTGTACATCTTTACTTGTGTTGCTCTAACTAGGAGTCAGGTACCTCATCTCAGATAGTACATTTACTTCAGACATTCAGATACCAGGCGAGTACATTTTCTGATCATTTCATAACTTGCTTAGAATTATATTCCTGCTCTAGTTTACCTTATTTGATGCTGTCACTATATTATCACGGATTGGTACTATATGGATCCCTACATTGAGATGTTATCCCCCTCGGGAGCATCGGATACATCATGTCATGTGTTTTATGTACATCATGTATTCCTCGCTCTCATGTTATTCATGTTTCTCATGTGCTTCATGCTCGTTCATGCATGCTCATGTACTCTCATGTGCTCTCATGATCGGTCATGTTTCTCATGTATCTCATGTATAACCTATACTTCATGTGCACTCATTTATGAGCCCTCATATGAATTTCATGTGCACCCATTTATGGGCCTTCATGTGAATTTCATGTGCACTCATTTATGAGCTCTCATGTATACTTCATGTGCACCCATTTATGGGCTTTCATGTGAAAACCATGTACGTAACATAACTTGTCTGGATCCTTGTGTATTGATTAGGGTATGGAAGAGTATAAATAGTCATGTGAACAATTCCAAAGTAGTATAGCCATGTGCGCCTCTTTAGTATATTCATGTGCAAATCAAGCCGTTCACATGTCGACTTTGTACTCTCAATCACTAGTCACTGGTAGCTCTCTACTTATAGTAGATATTTCTATTACAGTTCTCTCTTTATTTACAACATGTACTTTGTTTAGTTTCATGTATCGTACTCTCTTGCATGTCTATATTTTCTAACATGTTATGATCTGCGTGAGATGTATTATGCTCGCTCCCGTCCTGACTGGACCTGTTGAAAATTTTACAGAGGATGATGAGGAACCCTGCACCCCTTACTTGGAGCTTGCCTAGTTGACACTCGCGACCTGGACCCCTGGGGAGGTTCAGGCAGCTGTTGAGGACGATACCTTGCATAGTGTAGATAGCTTAGACTGTTCTTTCTTTTCATGTTTAGTTGTTGTCCTTATTTTCAGAGTTGTATATTTAGAGATGTTGAGACTGGTAGTTGTTGAGACTTGTTATTTCATTCTGCTGTACCTTAGTTGAGGATTTTTTTATCTATTTCCATCGTGGTACATTCTACCTTAGATTGTGATTGAGTTGTACCTCTGTGTTGGACTCCTTTTGGAGAGTATTCATATTATGCTAGTTATAGTTCATGACCTAGAACAGCGTTCTACCGCCGATACTGCGGTGTAGGCTGGGCGCTGTTACGTACTCGTACCCTCACGGTGGGTGCAGGTCGTGACAATAGGACATAACGACTTGACCAGCGTTAACGTCCATCCTCAAGCCTGTCTTGCATAGCAGACTTCCTGAGACCAGGTTCTTGGCTATAGCCGGTACATGTTTCACATTCTGAAGCGTCAGCGACTTTCCCGAAGTTAGTTACAATACTACCGTCCCGATCCCGTATACTTCAACTTGTGTCTAGTTTGCCACTATAACCTTCTCAGAAATAGGTTGGTACATGGTGAACCACTCCTTCTTTGAGCAAACATTACACGAGGCCCCAGTGTCTATCCACCAGTCTGTGTCAATCCCAGCTGAGTCAACCTGCGCAATCATAGCAACAAAGTTAGCCTCACCTTGCTCCTTTTGTTTTGGTTTTTCTTTGTAGTCCCTCTTCCAGTAGCCTTTCTTGCCATATTTGAAACAAGTCCGAGGTTCATTGGACTTGGGCTTGAACTGAGCCGACTTCACCTTCAGATGGGGAACGTCTTTCTTCTTTTGGTAGGGAGCCTTCTGATTTTTTTTTTAGAACTTCCTCCTTGCACCATGTTTGCCTTAGCCATCTGCTTGGACAAGGCATCCACTTTGAGTTGAGCCTTCAACTCGTCTTCAACATGTATCCAGTGCAAGAGGCGTTCCAGATCCACCTCCATCTTCTTGCGGTGCATGTCCGCGATGAAGTTGCTCCACCCAGGTAGGATCTTGGCGATAATACCCCCGACTACAAAAGCATTGACCAATGGCATGCCGTCATCTGCCAGCTTCTGACGTAACATGAGGAATTCCTTGACTTAAGGCAACATGGTTTTGTCTTAAATCGCATCCTCTAGACCTTTTAGGTCACGTAGATCTTGTTTCTGTTCTCATCTGTCATGTAGAGATTATCTACAGACTCCCAGACGTCCTTGTATTGACCGTCTTGTTGTAAGACTCCGCCAGAGAGTCCTCCATGGAGTTCTAGATCAACAACTTGCAGAGGTTGTTTTCTCGTCTCCACTTCAACTGCAAAGTCGTGGCTTCAGCAACCCTTCGAGCATTTTTACCCTCTGGAATCAAAGGCTCAGGATCTGTCAACACATAGTCGACGTTCATGAGTTTAAAATTGAAGCTGACCTTTCTCTTCCAGACGTTAAAGTGCTTCCCGTAAAACTTCTCAAGTTTAAAACTTGTATCGAGAAGTTGTGCATGGTTGTTCTCTATCTGATCTGAATCTTACTTTGAGATTATTATTCCCGAAATAGATCTTTTGATAGAAAATGAAAATCTCAAACTCTTATTTCCAGATAGACGAAAACTCATTCTCCAAAGAGAGAGATGAATACTCGTTCTCAACCGAAGTTGATGCAACGCGATGAATAATCGCTCTTAAAGGAGTTAATGCAACGATATGAATAATCGCTCTCAACTGAAGTTGATGCAACGACTTTGCTGGGGTGATAAAGATTATCGTTGCTCAAAACAAGATTTGCCCGATTGTGATCTGCTCCCAAGAACCAGCAAGTTCGAAAGAACTTCTGGAATGCTCGCTGTCACCTCCTTTCACGAACTCGAAGAACTCCTTAGGACTTCAATGGTAGCGGCAACACTTCTCTCTTTGTCTCTTTATTTTAGCGTAAGTCCCTAATGAAGGCACGAAGAGAGTATTTATAGAGAAGGATTAAAACCCTAATCCTTTTCCTGGTCGTAATTGATTGCGAAAAGATATGAGCGAATAACGAAAAGATTTGAATGAATTAAATTCAAATCCCACAATAAACGGATCTGTTCAATTAACTCAATCTTTCCATAACCGCTCAAATCTTCCAATCAACAACATCAATGCGCCGCAGCCCCGCACCACCTGTGCAGCCAGTGCCGTAACACCTGCGCACCGTAGCCCCGAAGCAATTACGCGCCCAGCGCCGCAGCACCTGTGCGCCCAGTACCACAGCACCTGTGCGCTGCAACCCCGTGGCACCTGTGCGCCTGCTGTGCCTGCGCTGCACCTGTATTGTGACTTGCGCAGAGACGAGCGCACGAGTGCATCAACTGTGCACAATGCGTCTTGCGTCGATGCTGGCATGCTAAGTGCAAAGTGCGCCAACAAAATGCCTCTTTTTGTTCTTGAGCCCGAGTCCGGGTCGCTAATCCCCGAAGCTCCACAAGGGAATTATCCTATGAGCATGACAAAAAGCATTAATGCTTATTTGTTGGTTTAGCCTTCTTTTTCCTAGAAAAATGCCCCCACATGGCACCCATGTGCCTCTCCACACTTCATGTGATCTCTCAACACAAGCAAAGCTTTATATAGAGATACCATCCATTTGGTTTTTTCAATGTGGGACTATCTTTCTAGTTTCTAAAGTAAAAACACTGACAAGCAAAAACACCAACAACATATTTATCATTCTTTAATGACTATATTATTAGCCATAAATTGTTGGTGTTATATCTTTGGTTCTAGGAAAAATAGTCCCACATTGCACACACTAAAAGTGAGTATATCAATATATAGCTTTGTTTGTGTTGAGATGTGCACATGTGTGTGGTGGGGCACATGGGTGCCATACGAGGGTATTTTTCTAGTAAAAAAAAGATTAACTCCTCAGTGAATCATTTATGCTTTTTGTCATGCTCATCGGATTATTCTCTTAGGAACTAAGCCCCAAAGGGGCTTAGCGACTCGAAATCGGAATCGGACTCGGGCTCAGGCTCGAACTCGGGCGCAAAGTGGCGCTTTATTAGCGTACTTTGCACTTCAGCATCGGGGCATGCGTGTTTATGCATATGCACGCATGTGCCGCTGCGGAGCTGCGAGCATGCGCTGTTGTGCTACTTAGCGTATATGGGGATGTGCACCTGCGCTGTTGGATGATTGCGCACGTAGGCACATGGACTAACAGGTTGTTGGACGCATGGACATTGTTGGTGGTTAATTAGGCTGATTAAAAGATTTGAGCGGTTATGGAAAGATTGAGTCAATTATTAAGATCGTTTTTTGTGGGATTTGAATTTAATTCAGTTATATCTTTCCATTTTTTGCTCCTATCTTTTAGCAATCGGTTGGCGGCTAGGATTAGGGTTAGGGCTTTCACCAAACTCTTTAATTACTCTGTTCGTACCTCCTTTGAAGACTTACTCTGAAATTGAGAGACTGTAAGCCCTCTAAATTTTTAGAGTTATTTTTTTATTTTTTTTATTTTATGTAATATAATTATTAATAGATATTTTTTCCACTATTATTTTTTATCAATAGATACTCTTTTCCGTAGCTTTGATTTTTGGAGCACAAGAAATGCCAATATCTCAAAACTTCCTTCATGAGTATTGATCTAGACAAGTTTATCTTCAATTTGAGATGTCATATCCCACTCAAACATGTTCTCTTGTATTATATTTTCGTCGTTCAACTTTGGGTCAACTTAGGCCAAAAGGATATCTATCGTGAAACTTATCGTATTTTCCAACTTAATTTTGGGACTCGACATCGATCCAACCTAAATGGCCCAATATGTAATTTTGACCTATTTTGAGCCTACTACACACATGCCAAAGGTGTCCCACCCAATTGAGTTTCCATGTGCTACTTATTTTCAAATGTCACATAAAACTCGTTTAAAGTTATTTCGGTGTTTAACTATTGGAAATAATTTCGGGACTTAGCCCTAGTCAACCCAACTTAGTATGTACCATCCTAGGTTGCTAAACCATGGTGGAATCATATTAAATTGATTTAATTCAATTTAATAGCGCCCATATGCTCCAATCCTAACAACTTTGACCAAAGTCAAACATCTCATCCATAAATAGAAACCACTTAATTATACACCTAACTAATTGGATTGATTGGTTGACCAAATCAACTCCAAATCAAAACCAAAATCTCCTTCACACATAGGAGAAAAAAAACCCTTTATATAGATAGCCCCAAAGGTCGGCCACCTCCACTCCCTATACGAAAACCCGACCCATTCTCCTATTAAGGCCGATGACCACATGCCTTTGGCCGACCACCCCAAAGCCCTTTCTATTTGACTTTTGTTCACTCCACCACCTCTACGATGACTCCAAGAGACCCCTCTTCAACCCACTAAAGCCCTGGTAGAGTTTCGTCAACTTATTTGATCGTTTAGCGCCCGAACTTGATGGTTATTTCTAGCCGTAACAAAAATTCTGAACCCAGGTTTACAATATTCTAAAATAGGTTTTAAATACTTTTTCTCATCTATTTTGTCTGAAACCAAATCTAAAAGATATTTCTAGATGTCTTCTATGATGTCCAATTGCTAACTCACACCATTCCACTCTGTTTGTCCGTGGCGTCCGTTGTACTAAAGTTGGTCTAGATTTGACCTATTTCGGTGTAAGGATCGTTTCGACGACTTTCGAACCTGTTTGATCTCAAACAAATCATTGGTAATATCTCTAACAGCACTTTTAATCATCTAGTTGTTCATATTTGCAAGTATTTCATGGATTTATGGCATCGTTTCTATGATACTAGTTTTTGGACACCGAAAAGTCTAGCGTAACCCGACTACTTGATCTCTAAACTTTATAAGAGTTTACTATGATTTAAATCCAATTAATTTAGATGGAAAATTATATTTTCTTTAATTTATTCTGATTATTTCCAGAATATTTAATTTCTATATTTTCCATATTGATTCACTTCCAAATTGGACCCATACATGACATAATTATGTTGGTAAACAAATGCATTGATTTGAGTTTGTTTTCTTAAAATAAATATATATATAATATATTTAGAATTTAATGTTTATTTTTCCAGAAATAGAAGTATATACTTTGGAGATTTAAATATTATTTTTCTAAAATAACATGGTGCAATATATAATAGCATTGATGGTATATATGGTTAAGTATTAATTTATGGTTGTTGACTAGTTGTACCTATATATAGTATGTGATCCTTCTTGTGCAATTTTGACATCAATTTCTATTCTTTCTCAAATTGCTTAGATTTATTTCAGAATTTAAAGTAATTATTTTGAAATTATAGAATAATATTTTTGTCATGCTAGTATAATATTATATGACTATACTTGGATATAAACTAGTTTGGTAGATTATGCCTAAGTAGAGACTATACATGGTAAGTGTATATATGGTATGTGTGAGATCTTTGAGTTAGCATTTATTCTAGTTTATTTATATTACTAGTGTTTGCGATTGTCGACTATAGTTGGAGCCGGATCGATGATTATTCTGTTTCTGAAATGCTAGGAAAGATACCTTGCCTTTGTTCTCTGTTTAAATTAAGTTCCTATTTCTGTGGTTGTTATTTACAATTATAGTTGCGTGCGTCCAAGTTTGACTTGGGTTCCATCGATGTTGTCATCGATACCTTGGGTGTTGACCTAGAGTTAGTAGACTTACCTTTAGTTGGGAAGCTATTGATATAACTTTCATAGCCTTGACACGTGTTACTATACGACACATGAGTGAGCGCCCATCGACTGGTCCTTGGTGCGTTGACTCACTGGATAGTTAGGTCGGGTCTACGTAGGATGGCTTGCATTGAGATGTGGATTGTTCGAGTCATGGATATGACTTGTACGACGCATGGGTGGGGAAGACTATTAGTAGGCGTATAAGATACCCCACTTGGCCACAGTGGTTGCCCGGTTATAGGTTATTTGTTTTTCGGTTATGGGTGTGTCACTAGAGAATATAATCGGCAGCGGCCCTGGCTGTGCGTCAGATATGGTCGGGAGGTATGCTAGTGATGCAAATTATGGCTAGAGAATATATCCATTCAGTGGCCCTAACTGCATGTCAGATATGGTCCGTATTTCATGCGAAAGCATATAGCGGATGCTATGCTTTATTCTTTTATCTACTCATATGCACCAAAGTCGCCTTTAATTTGCATTCACATAGCGGTTAGGTTCAGTATGTATTATGGCATAGGATAGTGTCTTATCACGAAATGGTGTACCACTTCTTGTCCTTGTTTGGTTGTAGGGGTGGTTCGCTATTTCAGTGGTGGGATATTATACCATGTTATGACGCGAGCTATTTATTTCCTGTTTATATTTATTCAGTTTATATTGGCATATTTTTACCGTATCTTGTTATGTCCCTCTGAAGACCTGGTGATCTCTCCAGGTATTTGCTGTGTAGTTAGTATAGAGTAGTTTGATAGGTGTTGATTGCTGCATCGAGATTTCAGGTATATGGTTGGTATTTTTATTTTGTTCTTCCTTTTTTATAGTCCTTGATTGACTCTACTACTTTAGAATATCATTTTAAGCTTATTCTTTTCTCGAGCTTGTTCGAGCATGCATATTAATGGGTGGCTAACTTTAATATATTATGTTCATCCATGATATTCCTTCATTACCGTAGATTGAGATATAGATTAGTTAGCATATATTAATATACTAGACAGTGTAGACGTCTAGCGTAAGTCCATTAAATTGTGAACTTATTCTAGTTCGTATGCTGGCATGTTTGTGTTTTAGTTCCTCTATATTTTGGAACTGGGACATAACATATTTTTGTGGTGGCCCATGCAGGTCAGAGCATATCATTTCGGTTACATTACTGTACCGAACGAGCCTGCGATAGGATAATATATGCTTATCTCAATCCACAACTACTACTGAATTTCCTTTGATATCTACTATTTCCTTTGAACCTCATATTTGCAATCATACATGCCTCTCTTGAACTCCTTGTATCGAATTCTCATTTGTTTCTGTTTCAGAAAGACGAACATCTGTGCTTGATGAACTATTTCAATTGTATTATAGAAGTAAGATAGAATATTTTAGGGAGCAATTGTCTACGGATGAGTAGGGTAGAGATAGACACCTATGTAAGCATCGTGATTTTTTAAAATTATTTTTTTCATTTATTTTAGATGTTTTAAAAAAATAGATTTTATATTTAATTATGACCATAGATGTACTTTCTTATAGCTTTGATTTTGGAGCACAAGAAGTGCCAATCTTTCAAAATGTCCTTCATGAGTTTTGAAGTAGACATATCCACCTTCAATTTGATATATCATTTCCCATCCAAACTTGTCATCTACATTCTTTTAATTTCGCACAACTTGGGGTCAATTTAGGCTATTTGACCGTTTACTGTAATTCTAGACCTATCTTCCAACGTGAGTTCGGGACTCGACGTCGATTAAAACCATTTGACCCAATATATGGTTTTGACCCATTTTGAGCCTATGACACATATGCCAAGAGTGTGCCACTCAATCGAGTTCCCATGTCCCATTTATTTATGAATGGCACAAGAGACCCGTTGGTTGACTTTTCGGATTCGATTTGACTAGAAAATATGTTTGGACCCTAACTATAAACCCCCGTCCTAAAAAATTCTCTTTTCGATTTTAGGAAAATAGTTTTACTGGGAAGGGATAAGTAAGTATAACTAAAATAAATAAATAATAATATATAAGGAAAGTAGAGTAAATTTAAACAAGTAAAAGATTTTTGAATTATTATTTATTTAAACAAAGATATGCTGACATTTTAAATTTTCGTCTAGACAAATCCTATACTCATTCCAATCCTTAATACTATTTTAAATAAGATTACCCTCATATGTATTATCCCCCCTCCTGAACGGCCTCTGCTTCAATTTCCTCATCCTGTAAAAGAAAAGATAATTTTAGATCCTATCCTATATTCTACAGCCGAACCACTCTTGTATCCTCTATTCCCACGTGGAGTAACAGAACCTTAGAACAAAATCTTTCTCCAAATATTAACCTTAACACTTTCTTCTATAAAAACAAAAACCTCATCCCCTTTAATTCTTTTTCTCTGCCCCTTCATCCTTCCTCTGTCGAGAGCCTTGGTGCTTCTCTAACGTAGTATAAATACCATCTTTAGAGTTTCAATCCCTCGATCAGACTTAGCCGATAGCAACCCCCACCTGTGCAAACCAACTTGACACTCTCGGCCGACTCCTCAGTATCGAAAGAAACCGTCCAACCGAGCTCATCCCAGAGCTTCATAGCTCTTCCCCGATGACTCATCATTATGGAGTTATTCTCCTCGGCCAGTAAAGTTTGATGTAGTCGCAAGGCAAGAACTCTCCGCCACCGCAAGTCCCCAACCACGTATAGAGAGCTCTAGTCGGTGAAGCCATGCTTGTCCCCTCCGCCACCTTCCTTCGTGATTATCTCATTGCTGTGACCATGTCACCGAAGCAAAATTCTTGACCAGATCGGTCTCGACGAACAAAATTGCATTGCAAGAGAATACTTCCCCAAAGTATCAACCATAGATCCCAAGTGCCGCATGGGTGAACTCCTCCAAATCTGCCTTATCCCCGGACCGAGATGTCAGATCCTCGCCAACTCCAGCCCCTCCGAGTTATTGTGTCCTCGACTCAACCGCAACATGTCCTCTGCACAAGCGCCAAATGTCACGACCCGCACCCGCTTTTCGGATACGAGAAGTGTCCAATCCCAGCCTATGCCGCAGTGTCGGCGGTAGTACGATGTCTAGACTGCAATAAACAAAATGTTCACAAATACTAACTGCTCATTCACAACAACTAAATCAACTTTACAAAATACAGAAGTTTTACATTTGAAGAAGAATATAAGCTTTTACATTTATAGAAAACTACCACACAACTAACTAGTCTTCTATAGTTTAGCATTTGAGTCTCTATCTCCCCCTCGTATGGTCCACAGCGCAAGAGTAGGCACGTCAACCTCACCTATAACAATGATCCAGTCAGAAAAGGAGAAGAGTACAACCATATTGCAATTAATGTTGTTAGTCCAAAATAAGTTAGAACAACGAGAAACGATGATAGCAAAGAGTATATAAAGAACTAGTACTAGCAAGGTATGAACGATCAAGATATGAACTAGCAAAATGTAAACTAGTAAGATATGAACTAACAAGATAATGGACTAGATAAAGGAAAAATAGAAACCACTATGTGTGTGAAATACCTTTTAATACGTGAACGGCTGGGCTAATACGGAACATCATACGATTGCTATCCATAATAACAGGGTACTGCTAACTCATACATGGGGTGTATGACTTAGCTATCCATAATAAAAATAGTCGGGTTTGTTCACGTACTTACTGAGTATTTTCCCTCCCGACTCTCTATTAATCAATAACGGTCAATGATACACTAAGAAGGATACGATAACTACAATGTCATAATCGTGTCTCAATGGAATATCAAGCAATAACTCAACGGGATATCAAACAAGAAAACTATAGAGTAAACGTTATAATGAACTAAAACATAAATGCAATACTGTAGTTGCCTGAATCCTTGCACAAACCGTAGTCACAAGTAGATGATGAGGGGAATGCCGATCTAGAAGCTGTCAACCTATAACACATATCGCACCACGAACCGTACATGAAAACCACAAGTCAATTCTAATGTTCTAGTTCTAAATTCATGGAATAGTAGCTAGTTGGGTTACTAATCTAATAATAATTAATTCTAAAATAAATCACTTAAAAACCTAATTTAAACTAATAATAATCTGAATATAATCTAAGCATGCAAGTTTGGCCATTAAAAGTCATGTTTCCAATTTTGGAAACCATGGCACGCAAATCGAGGCGTGCCATTGACTATCTAGTCAAACGCTGTGAACTCTAGGTTTTGAAACTGCACCTTGTAAGATTTCAGCGCCACGAGTGCGCTGGAATCAACCGTGTCGCAAAATCATGTTTTGGTCAAAAGATATCGCTGTTATGGCTAACCGTAACCAAAACGGTGATCAACCGATCAATTCTGAGTTCAAAAGAATAACTAAAATACTAGATGAAAAAAATAATTTCTGGGGAAAATTATATGTCGTAGATCTCTGTGTTAGCTTTCCAAATCTTCAAACGGTTCATGATTTCGATTTCTGGTTCTCCCGGAATTTCGAAAACACCGAAATGTGTCAAATTTTGGACAACTAGCACTCTATGAATTTTCCAGAAATTTAGGAAAAATATCTACAAAAATAAATTACTTATTCAGAAACTATACCTCAATACGCTTCCAACAAAAAAGCAGCGCACAAAAAGCACGTCGGAGTTGGCAGGAATTGCTTCAGGAAATCGGAAACCCTAGATGAGTTCTCCCACAAAAGACGGCTGGAATTTAATTAGGGTGGGCGAATATAATAATATATAAATAGGAGAGAGAGAGGCGGTCACTGTAGCGGGCACCGACAGCTGGCCCCCCCCGGTTGGATTATTGGGTAATTATTTATTTAATTCAGAAAATTATTTAAAAATTATTTTAAGTCCAAATAAATCAAAATAAATTGCAGAAAAATTCAGAAAATTCTAGAAAATTCTAGAAAATATTTCTAAGTGTCTAGAATATAAATAAAATATTTTAACACAAAATATCATCGTGTGACCTCGCAGTAAATTCCAAAAACCTATAAAATATAAATTCTATATTTTTAATTATATAAAAATTTCCAAAAATTCTAAAAAGATCCAGAAAAATTCTAAAAAATTCTAGAAAATACTTTTAGTCATTTAGAGCCCAAATAAAAATATTTGGTCCAGAAATACCCCCGTATGACCTTACAGTAAATCCTAAAAGTCCTTAAAAATAATAAAACCTTAAATATTAAATACCTAAAAATATCCAAAAATTGTAGAAAAATATAAAATAGCTAAATAATACATATATAAGCTATCTAGAGGTCATATGAGCTTAATATGGTCATAGCACACCTACAAGCTTTGGCATGACTGACAATGAACATAAAATTAATTATAAACAAATAAAATTAAAAAAATTAAAATTTTGGGAAGTGGGCTCACAAATCTACCCACCTTAGAAAAATTTTGTCCTCAAAATTTTAAAATATACAAATAGGCACAACTAAGAATATCATCAAAATATGACATAACCAATCGATATGAATAAACATGACAAAGAATATAATCAAGAAAATAATGTGATGAATGATCGAAATTGATCAGGCATATAGAATTAAAATCTAAATACGTTTTAGAAATATAGTGGAAGAAAATCAAAATAGGTTTAAAAGATGACAATTCAAAAAATAGAAAAATATGAGAGAAATAAAGAACTACTAGTTGTAGAGAAGGTGGTAACAAGAAATAAGACATCAAATAAATTTGAAAAGAAAAAAATTAATAGTCGTATGCCAATAAAAGATATAGTCGCTATGATATTCGAAAATCATAAGTATATCCGAAGTCATTTAACCGAGAATCCATGTCTCGCCAGTGTACATCTGGCTGCCGTGAACCCTCGGTTTCGTGACTCAAGTATAATATGTTATCGAACACTCAATCAATTCTACCCAATATTGAAATAATAAATCAAAAGATCAATAATAAAACTATGATATAGTTTTAGTAATATTCGACCGCCTACGCATACTTAAAATTATTTCAACTTAGGGGTCATGCCACGCCAGTGTGCTGCTGACTGCAGTGAACCCGCAGTCTCCATAATTCAAATAAATGGGGACAGTACACATCTGCCTTACCATTGTATGTCACCAAAAATTATTTTAACTATATCCATAAGAATTTCAAAGGAACTTCAATAAATTCAAATAAGTCGATCATGATAAGAAAATATAAGTATCTGTCATTGAGTAAAAGTATCAGTTTTGAAAATAAAACAATCACAAAATGAACGAAGACGACTTGAATTAATACATAGATAATTGAACCAAGATTAGGAATAAAAAATAAAACGAGGTTTAGAGAAGGCAGAAGATAAAATGGCACAAAATTGATCAAAATTAGGAATTGAATTCTATGAAGTCCTAACTTACCAAACGTATATTCTACCCACCTTGGATCCTACTAACATGTCAAAACAAAATAACATATTCTCTTAGAAAAATTCTTCCATTTATCCATGCCTAGACTTCAATAAATTATTGGCTAAATCATATGGCCTATTTAACAATATTAACTATCCAAGGGTCAAATTGAATAAGGGACTCCTAGTACTATTCATTATCATAAAATCAAATCAAAACTAACTGTGAATAAGCATCATAGTCGCAGGCTTGCAGTAGTACGACTAACTTAAGTACTACCACAAGTTCGCAATCTTTTACAAAAACAGACCTGCATGGGCCACCATAAAAACTTGTCACGACCCGCAACCGCTTTTCGGATATGAGACGCATCCAAGCCCAGCCTACACCGCAGTATCGGCGGTAATACGCTGTCTAGACCGCAATAAATAAAATGCTCACAAATACTAACTGCTCATTCACAACAACTAAATCAACTTTACAAAATATAGAAGTTTTATATTTGAAGAAGAATATAAGCTTTTATATTTATAGAAAACTACCACACAACTAACTAGTCTTCTATAGTTTAGCATTCGAGTCTTTATCTCCCCCTCGTATGGTCCATAGCGCAAGAGTAGGCACGTCAACCTCACCTATAACAACGATCCAGTCAGGAAAGGAGCAGAGTACAACCAAATTACAATTAATGTTGTTAGTCCAAAATAAGTTAGAACAACGAGAAACGATGATGGCAAAAAGTATATAAAGAACTAGTACTAGCAAGGTATGAACGATCAAGATATGAACTAGCAAAATGTAAACTAGTAAGATATGAACTAACAAGATAATGGACTAGATAAAAAAAATAGGAACCACTATGTGTGTGAAATACCTTTTAATACGTGAATGGCTGGGCTAATATGGCAGATCATACGATGGCTATCCACAATAATAGGGTACGGCTAACTCATACGTGGGATGTATGACTTAGCTATCCACAATAAAAATACTTGGGTTTGTTCACATACTTACTGAGTATTTTTCCTCTCGACTCACTAACAATCAATAACGGTCAATGATACACTAAGAAAGATATGATAACTACAGTGTCACAATCGTGTTTCAATGAAATATCAAGCAATGACTCAACGGTATATCAAACAAGAAAATTATAGAGTAAACGTTGTAATAAACTAAAACATAAATGCAATACTGTACTTACCTAAATCCTTGCACAAAACATAGTCACAAGTAGATGATAAGGGGAATGCCAATCTAGAAGCTGTCAACCTATAACAAATATCATACCACGAACTGTACATAAAAACCACAAGTCAATTCTAATGTTCTAGTTCTAAATTCATGGAATAGTGGCTAGTTGGGTTACTAATCTAATAATAATTAATTCTAGAATAAATCACTTAAAAACCTAATTTAACCTAATAATAATCTGAATATAATCTAAACATTCAAGTTTGGCCATCAAAAGTTATGTTTCCAATTTTGGAAACCATGACACGCAAATCGAGACGTGCCGTTGACTATCTAGTCCAATGTTATGAACTCTAGATTTTGAAAGTGAACCTTGGTAAATTTCAGCGCTACGAGTGTGCTGGAATCAACCGTACCACAAAATCATATTTTGGTCAAAAGATATCATCGTTATGGCTAATCGTGACCAAAATGGTGATCGATCGATCAATTTAGAGTTCAACAGAATAACTAAAATACTAGATGAACAAAATAATTTCTGGGAAAAATTATATGTCATAGAGCTCTGTGTTAGCTTTCCAAAATTTCAAACGGTTCATGATTTTGATTTTTGGTTCTCCCGAAATCTCGAAAACACCGAAACAAGTCAAATTTCGGACAACTAGCACTCTACGAATTTTCTAGAAATTTAGGAATAATATCTACAAAAACAAATTATATATTCAAAAACTATACCTTAATACGCTTCTAACAAAAAAATGGCGCACAAAAAGCACATCGGGGTTGGCAGAAATCGCTTCGGGAAGTCGAAAACCCTAGATGAGTTCTCCCATAAAAGGCGGCTGAAATTTAATTAGGGTGCACGAATATAATAATATATATATATATATAGGAGAGAGAGAGGCAGTCACTATAGCGGGCGCCGACAGGTGGCCCCCCCGGGTGGATTATTGGGTAATTATTTATTTAATTCAGAAAATTATTTAAAAATTATTTTAAGTCCAAATAAATCAAAATAAATTACAAAAAAATTCAAAAAAAATCTAGAAATTTTTAGAAAATATTTCTAAGTGTCTAGAATATAAATAAAATATTTTAACACAAAATATTATCGTGTGACCTCGCAGTAAATTCCAAAAACCTATAAAATATAAATTCTATATGTTTTAATTATATAAAATTCCCAAAAATTCTAAAAAAATCTAGAAAAATTCTAAAATATTCTAGAAAATACTTTTAGTCATTTAGAGCCCAAATAAAAATATTTGGTCCAAAAATACCCCCGTATGACCTTACAGTAAATCCTGAAATTCCTTAAAAATAATAAAACCTTAAATATTAAGTACCTAAAAATATCCAAAAATTGTAGAAAAATATAAAATAGCTAAATAATACATATATATAAGCTATCTAGAGTCCATATGACCTTAATATGGTCATAGCCCACCTACAAGCTTTGGCATGACTCACAATGATCATAAAATTAATCATAAACAAATAAAATTTAAAAAAATTAAAATTTTTGGAAGTGGGCTTACACCAAAGACCCAAGTTCCCCTGGTAAGGTTGCTGCCATTTATATAGTCTAGATGCTAGGAAGAAGTAGGAATAATAGTGAATAGCTTAGGGGATTGTAACTACCACTTTTCTAAAATGAGGATATTTTTAAACTTTTTGGTAAATTGTGAATTTCTGATTATTTTAATGTTATTTTAATTTGTGCATTGTGTTAGTATCATTAGTTAGTGAAACCTTAGAACCACTTTGATTAGAGGCTAACCATGATCATACAGACCTAGCTAGTGGACTTAGACTTGTTAGTTGGACTCTAATTATTTTGGAATAACATGTAGAGATTAGAAATTGACTTAGTTAATAAATCACTTTGGGCCATCTTCTTAGAAGGCTTTTAAATGACAATAGGAGAGGCTTTTAGCTAATGCACCATAAAAGAAACCCTAACTAGACACTACATGTCCGGCTACCTATAGCTCCGTCTTGCTATTTATAGCATCATTAGCCCCTCTCTTTCCCCTTTCATTAGAAACCCTAACCCTAATTTGTATTTTTTCCTAAATTGCCTCCAACATCCAAATTGAATCCAAATTCCTCTAAAAAAGTTGCAATATCTTCTCCTTGAAGAGAGGAAGCCTCTATTTGCTAGGAGGGAGCCTATTGGAATAATTTGGCCATTGGAAGTGAAGGAAATCTCATTCTAGTTTTGTTCCTTGAGAATTCATCTCTCAAGTGGTAAGAACCTCTAAACACCTTCAAATTCCACATTTCTTTCTATAGATGCATTCATTTAGGGTACCCATAGCATTAGAAAGGATTTGGGACAATTTTGGATTCATTTGAGGTGCGTATCGCTAGAGTATCGGATACGCACATCAAGTATTTGGTAAAATGTCTCTTAGGACTTTTATTGCTCTATTTTCAATTGTAATTAGATTTTATTGTTGTTAATCTATTGTTTATGAGGTGGGGGCTGTGTCATGTGTTTTGGAGATGGTTTAATGGGATATATTGGCCATGGGGAGATCGGGTTCATATGGTATTTCTGTTTGTTCACTGTGTGTGACTTTCTGTTGTGCAGTCATTATATTTAGGCTTGTAATGGGTTGTTTCACTTCTAAACCACCTTCATAGATTTAGCCTAAGCTCTGTCCACATGTCCTTGCTCATACACATCACTGCTCAGTTGAGTTCATTTACATTGCATATCACATTATCCTGCAAACACCATTTGATTACTGTACTTTAAATCTCATGACCTGTACACACCTAGCTAACCCTTATATTATTCACTACAACATTCATCTCTTGCATATCCCTTACCTGTCCTGTATTATATCATCCACTGTCCATACAAATTTGTCGAGCACTAGAGGTCCTGCATCTTAAATAGACCACTGAATATATATGTATATATAAATATATATATATATATATATATATATATATATATATATATATATATATATATATATATATATATATATATATATATATATATATATTGCACTGCTCTTTATTAACCCACTACATCATTAGCCCACATTACTTAATATTTTGTCCACTATATTCTTTGATGTCATTCTTAGCAAAGTTCAGATAATTATTGAATGAAATAGTTTATTCAAATGGCTTTGTTCAGACCTTTCACTGAGTGTTAAGTCCCAGTTGAGGTAAACTTCATGTTCAGTCCCTTTGTACTGCATTCTATTTTGTGTATCAATCATCCTTCACTTAGTATCAGTCATTGGGTAGAGGGAAACTCGAGTTGATGGTAGTATAAATGATTCAGTTTTCCCTTGCTCTATCCACTGATACTTTGAAGTATTAGTCATATTTGCTCAAGATTCAGCCTTCACTTTCACATATGTTATTTTCCTTTGTTCAGTCGGTCTGTTCTGCATTCATTTTCATGTCATACAATGGGACATGTGTTGACACAAAGTCACTGTCAACCAAATATTGATAACGTTGACTAAATAATACTTGTGATAATTCAATAAGACACACGACAATTACTTTCTGCTCAAGCCCGAAGACTGTTCAGTGTTGGAATTGCAAGTTGTTTTTTCGCGTCTGTACTTTTATATTTATTGAGTCTAGAATGATTGTAAGCTGAGTTATGCTGGGCTCTTGAGACTCAACCCACAATCTACCCAAAACCCATAAAGCTCCACATCCAAACTTAGCCCATTGGACCCCTGGACCAGTTCTGTGCTCTGGAGACAGAGTTCGGGCCGAACTCTGCCTCCACACAGAGTTCGGGCCGAACTCTGTCCCCTAAAAATTAGCACCCTAATTTTTAGGGTTGGCTGGTTGCTAGTTGTCCAACGGCCAAATTTTTTGAAATTCCTACCAAAATTCTGGCCGAATTCTGCCTGTTAAAAACCTATAAATAGGCCTAAAATTCTCTCATTTCAAACCATCCAATCTTCTCTTCTCTACTCTCTTAAGCTCAATATAAGCCATACCCTTCTCATCTGCTAGCCACAAGTTTCCTAAGTCTCGAGTGCTCAGCATCTCTCAGTTAGGAGTCTTGTGCAAGAGTTCAAGAAGTCGCTTAGAAAAGTCCAAGCATCGCCACTGCGATCCTCTGTAAGAAGTTGACGTGCTCTTCTGAAGTAAAGGCACGGGTTGTAACTACTATTTCACAAATAGTGGATTTAATCCTGAGCTAGAGTTCTCAGGCCTGGACTAGTCCTCCACGAAGGAAACCAGGTTAAAATCGGCTGTGTTTGCGTATGCTCTCTTGCTTCTCACTTCAAATTCCGCATTTACTCTGATTAGTTTTGTTTGTGATAGAGTTGTTTTTTAATTGGATATTTTCTCTATAAACTCTATTCACTCCCCTCTAGAGTTGCCATCTGTTCTTCAATTGGTATCAGAGCTCTGTTCTCTTTACAAGGACTTACATCCTAGAGCTGATCCATGGCAACCACACAATCCTTGATTTCCAATCACGGTGAAGGACAGTCCACTCATAGGCCTCCCCTATTTGATGGAACTAACTACACGTATTGGAAAACAAGGATGAGCTTTTATCTCAAGTCGCTAGACTTTGACCTGTGGACTATCGTCACTGACGGTTACAAAAAGCCCGCCAGAATAGTTATCAACGGTGATCTTGTTGAGAAATCACATGACAAGTATTCTGACGAGGAAAAGAAACAGGCAAGTCTAGACGCGAGAGATATTAATGCTTTATTCTGTGCTATAGACAGGAATGAGTTCAACAGGGTATCTACATGCACCACATCTCACGAAGTATGGAAACTCCTAGAAGTGACGCATGAAGGAACCACCCAAGTCAAGGTATCTAAGATAAGCCATCTCACTCAAAAATACGAGGCTTTTAAGATGAAGCCAAACGTGACGATCACGCAAATGTTCACAAGATTCCTCGACATCATCAACCCCCTGTCTTCACTCGGCAAGCAATATTCAAATCACGAGAAGATTCCCAAGCTACTTAGGGGGATACCAAAAATTTGGAACCCTAAGGTGACAGCCATCATAGAAGGAAATGATCTCACAACCATGTCTATGGAGACCTTGATGGAAAAGCTAATGACTCATGAGCTTGACCTCAAGGACTTCGAAGATCCTGCTCCTAAGGCTAAGGAGATCGCACTCAAAGCTCACCGACGGAGGGCTGAACCCGAAGAGACGGATGACGACAACTCAGAAGACGATGATCAAGCCCTTATGGTCCGCAACTTCAAGAAATTCCTCCGCTTCAATCGAAGAAAGAAGGAACCACAAGAAGATGGCGAAGAAGAGCCAACCTGCTACGGTTGCAAGAAGATTGGACACGTCCGAAAAGACTGTCCATTCTTGAAGAAAGGCAACCTCTATGAGAAGTCATACAAGAAGACCTCCTCAAAGAAATATGCCAACACAAGCATTTGGCATGAAAGCGAAGCCAGTGACTCCGAGGAAGAAAAGGACTATCCTCAAGATATGGCTAATGTGTGCCTAATGGCGACGTCCGACAAGGTATCAAACAAAACTCTTGACGACTTCTCTTTTGATGAACTTGGCGATACTTTCACCGATTTACTCGATGATCACAAAAAGATCATTGGTAAATACAAACATGCCAAGGACAAAATCAAAAGTCATGAAGTCAAAATTCAAAGACTTTCTTTATTGCTTGATAACATTAGAGACACTTCACCCACGGAAGTCACAGATGAGGTATCTAAGCTTAAACTAAGCCTTCATGATGCCGAAGCACGTATTGAGCAACAAACACAAGAAATCATAACACTCAACACGATGCTTGCTGAAGAAAAGAGTAGACACAAGATTTCTATGACTAAGATATATGGTTTAAATGCTAAGGTTACTGAACTGCAGGCTGTCTCTAAAAGATTAGAGACTAAATTGGGAAAACAGGTTGTTCAACCTCAAACCCAATCACATGAGACACACACAAAGCATAACATTTCTCATACTAGTCTTCTACGTCATCCACCTACAACACGTAACCATGCTTTCATGTACACACACTTCCATAAAACACACAAACCACATACACGTAGAAATAACTCTCATATGATACACAATCATCATGCTACACATAGATACAATAATCACAATGTTGCACAAAGACACAATCAACATCATTCTACATATAGGCATCATCACCATACTGCTCCATATAGACATTATCACCATGCTTCTCCATATTACTCTGATATTCCATATAGACAATATCACCATGCCACTCCACATCACTCTATGCACAATCATCATCACCATGCTAATCATCATACTTTTTCTTATTATAGACATCATCAGCATGCTCCTAATATAAATAGAAATGCTATATGTACTTATTGTGGTTTACATGGATATATATCACCACAATGTAGAATTAGAAGATTAGTAGATAGAAAGATATATGCATGGTTTCTAAAAACTAACTTTTCAGGACCCTCAAGAACTTGGGTACCAAAGGTCACATCTACTCTTGATGTAGGTGGACCTTCCCTCCTCAACTAAGAGTAAGTGGATTCTCGATAGTGGATGCTCGCGGCATATGACGGGAGACGCAAATCTTTTCGCATCACTATCGATGAAGAGAGAAGGATACGTATCCTTCGGCAACAACCTTAAAGGTTATATTATAGGTAATGGTAATATTGGTTATCCTCCCTCTCCTGTAATAAAGGATGTCTGCCTAGTGACCGAGTTAAAGCATAACCTGCTCAGCGTTAGTCATCTTGCTGACCATGGTTATGACATTAACTTTAGACAAAACAAATGTCTTATTTATGATAGGTCAACGGGAGACATTGCTTTTGAAGGGGTAAAAGAGGATAATATTTATATTTTCTATTTGTCTGCAAATACTAATAATGCAGGTAGATGCCTATTTTCTCATAAAGATGAACAGTTACTATGACACCAGCGTCTTGGTCATGCCAACATGGATACTATATCCAGGTTATCGACTAAGAAGCTAGTTAGAGGCTTGCCCGACATCACATTCAAAAAGGACACCGTATGTGCCGAATGTGAGTTGAATAAGGCAACCAAGTCATCTTTTTATTCCATAAACTCTGTAAGCACTACTAGACCCTTGCAACTACTCCATATGGATTTATTTGGCCCTAGTAGAGTAGCCAGTCTTGGTGGAAAACTCTATGCCTTTGTTATTGTTGATGACTTTTCAAGATTTACTTGGGTTTTCTTTCTTACTTATAAAAGTGATGCTATTTCAGTTTTTAAGATTTTTGTAAAGAAAGTTCAAAACGAAAAAGGCTACATGATTACTCGAATCCGAAGTGATCATGGAGACGAGTTCGAAAATTCTGATTTTAAAAAGTTTTGTGATTCCAATGGATTTGATCATGAGTTTTCTTGTCCAAGAACTCCCCAACAAAATGGTGTTATGGAGCGGAAGAATAGGACTCTTGGCGATATGGCTAGAGTCATATTGAACAAGTTTCCACTTTCGAAATACTTTTGGGCTGAAGCTGTCAGTACAGTATGCCATATTTTAAATAGGGTGCTCATTCGTCCTATTATGAAGAAAACACCCTATGAGCTTTGGTTTGGGAGAACCCCAAATGTTTCTTATTTTAGAGTTTTTGGATGTAGATGTTTTATCCTTAACACCAAAGACAACTTAGGCAAATTTGATGCCAAAGCTGACGATGGTATTTTCTTTGGCTATGCGGCCAAGAGCAAGGGATATAGAGTTTTTAACAAATGCTCTTTAATTGTGGAAGAGTCTACAAATGTGACTTTTGATGAAGATAACAGTGCAGCAGCTACTCTTGATGATGATGTTGAGCCATCAACGTCTACTCCAATGAACACCACAACCGAAACAAATTACCTGGAAAGCTTGCCTAAGAAATTCTCTTTCAAGCCATCACATCCAGAAAATTTGGTAATCGGTGAGGTTTCACGAGGAGTAACTACTAGATCATCATTAAGAGACTCTATTGCTAGCACTGCCTTTATTTCACAAATTGAGCCTAAAAATATTTCAGAAGCTTTCAATGATGAATTTTGGATTTCTGCTATGCAAGAGGAACTCAACCAATTTGAGAGGAGCCAAGTATGGGAACTCGTTCCTAGACCGGCTAATCACTCGATTATTGGTACTAAATGGGTTTTTAGAAACAAAGTGAATGAAGATGGTTCAGTCACACGCAACAAAGCTCGTCTAGTAGCCCAAGGATATAACCAAGAGGAAGGTATCGACTACGATGAGACGTATGCTCCTGTTGCTAGATTAGAATCCATTCGGATGCTTTGTGCATTTGCAAATTTTTAAAATTTCAAATTATTTCAAATGGATGTTAAAAGTGCTTTCTTGAATAGTTTTATTAAGGAGGAAGTTTATGTAAAACAACCCCCTGGCTTTGAAAATCACAAATTTCCCAACCACGTGTTCAAGCTAAAGAAAGCGCTATATGGTCTCAAACAAGATCCTAGAGCTTGGTATGAATGGCTAAGCAACTTCTTGCTTGAGAAAGGTTTTTCAAAAGGGAAAATTGACACTACACTTTTCATAAAATCTTTCAAAGACACTATTCTTTTAGTACAAATATATGTAGATGATATTATTTTTGGTTCTACTGATGAAACCCTTTGTCAAGATTTTTCCAAGTGTATGCAGACCGAGTTTGAGATGAGCATGATGGGGGAGCTCAACTACTTTCTTGGACTGCAAGTCAAACAAATGTCAAATGGAACTTTTATCTGTCAATCGAAGTATACAAAGGACATGCTGAAGAAATTCGACCTTGATAACGTCAAATCAATCAGCACTCCTATGGCTACTTCAACCAAACTTGAACCAGATGATAGCGGCAAACCCGTAGATCAACGTAAGTATCGAGGTATGATAGGCAGTCTACTCTATCTTACTGCTAGTCGCCCTGATATAATGTTTAGCGTTTGCCTGTGTGCTAGATATCAAGCAAATCCTAAGGAATCACACTTGACCGCAGTTAAGCGTATCTTTCGATACCTTAAGGGTACGGTTACAGTGGGCCTATGGTATCCCAAGTCAACATCATTTGACCTCATTGGTTACTCTGATGCTGATTTTGTTGGATGCAAGGTCGACCGTAAAAGTACGAGCGGTACGTGTCATTTATTAGGAAAGGCTTTAGTTTCTTGGTTTAGCAAGAAGCAGAATTCTGTCGCACTATCCACAACAGAAGCTGAATACATAGCAGCTGGGCGTTGTTGTGCACAAATTCTGTGGATGAAGCAAACCCTTGAAGACTATAATTTATCTTTCATGCATATTCCAATCTTTTATGACAACACTAGTGCTATAAACTTGACTAAGAATCCCATTTGTCACTCACGCACGAAGCACATTGAGATAGGACACCACTTTTTGTGTGATCATCAGCAAAATGGCACGATTAACTTAGAATTTATTGACACTGATCATCAGTTAGCAGACTTCTTTACCAAACCATTATCCGAAGAGCGCTTCAATTTTCTTTGTCGTGAACTTGGAATTTTAGATGAAGCTGTTATAAATTAAAAATAAACCTGCATAAATATCGAATATATTGTGATTCTCTTATGATGAACTTGTTATGGGTAAAAGCCGAAAGGGTCCTTCTGACAACAAGGCGTAAAAGCCTAAGCGACACGGTGCACTAGTCCTCAGGACTACCGCTAGCTGGGATCCGGCCCCTGCAGCTAACCCATGGCAGATTCAAAATATTGAATTATAATATAATTCCTTGTTTATTACACGGTTCATTTTTTATTTATCACTTGCTGAAATACTAATTTTTCAAACTTTATATTACTGCTTTGAAATCACTATCTGCTACTCATCTATTCACTTATTGGATACTTTTTGTACTTAAACTTGTGTAGTATATTGGTTTTTTATCTTCACTTAACCAATTTTTGACTCAACTCAGCCTGATTCCTGTTCTGTCCCCAGGAACCGGAATTCGGGCCGAACTCTGCCCTTACCAGAGTTCGGGCCGAATTCGGCCTGCCTATTCCAGAACCGGGAACAGGCACAGCCGTTAATCTTTTTGTTGATCCAATGGTCATAAATTGACCCGACCAAGAGAAACCCTCCTCTTTATTTCGGTTTCTCTTCCCTCTCCTTCCTTCTTACCACCTTTTCTACTTCTCCTACTCAAAACTCTCAAAACCCTAACCCTAGTTTCTCCTCTTTTGGGCTCCATTCTTCCCCAAACTCAAGGAGAAGGCTTGGTTTTCAATTCTCTTTCATAATCCTTCAATATCTTGAGGTATAACTCCTTTTTTTCTATATCTCAAATTTCTTTATTATCTATCTATTGTGTTATGGCTCCACGATTGCTTAACCGTAGGAAGAGACTTCGGACCGAGGGCGCGTCCTCGTCGAATGCTCCTCCTCCCGTTGAGCCGCCCGTTGCACCACCCGTTGCACCGACAATTTTACAACCAACCCATCCGTTGTTCAATCCTTCTCGTCCACGTGATCCAAACACTTTCGACGACCGAATCTTTATATCAATAGACGCATCCAATGAATGGTTTAGCGATTTTCGGACACGTCCGGTGTTTGCGGGACACCCCATCAACTTCACAATTTTCTCACAATATGATGCACTCTTTAATGACCTTTGTCTTGATGAACTCGTTACTTCTAATTCGATCATTTATCGTAGTGCCATACAAATGTTTTATTGCAATTTGACTCATGATGATACTCGTATCTATTCACGTGTTGCGGGTATTGATATCTCATTTGATGATTTTGAATTAGCCGAATATCTTGACCTTATTGAGCCTAATTCTTGGGAAAAGCTTGTTGAAGCAAGATCCTTTATCTTTCCCGAAGGAATTTTTCTAGAGAGTTTCAAGGACGACCTGTGTAGCCCTAACACATGTCCTCGTAAGCTCTTGGCAAAGTACCTCAATCCTTATTTCTATGAGCTTCATCGAATCATTTTCAACACCATTCTACCCAAAGCGGGTTCTACCGATGAAGTTACCTATTTTGAATTTCAGCTTTGTACCATCTCCACTTTCATGTTCCCTTTAACCTCCCACGCACAATGATGGATTGGATGATCAACTGTAGGAAGAAGCCAAGATCTTTGTTTTATGCCTTATATCTTCCTATGATCTTTCGTGCGTTCCATGTACCTCTTAATGTGTGTCCATTCTTACCTGCCCCTACCTTTCTCTCCATGGCAAGGAGGCTTCATGCGGCCGTTGGCTTCCCGGTCGTGTCTGAGCATTCTGAGGATGAGCCGGATGCCCCTCCTCTCGGAAAGGATCCTCCTCCTCCTCCGGCCACTCTTGAGTCACTTCAGGCCATGCTTCGAGATTGTTTCACTTTGGAGGACGATCGATGGACTCAGCTGGACTATCGGACCACATTGCAGATGAGTGCTATCAGCAACTCGCTGCATGACATCCGGTATTCCATGTCTTGCGCTCCTTCCATGCCCATTCCTATGGAGCGAGATCCCGATCGTGAGGGTTTTCGTATTGATGACCCTTGGGTTCGTCGCTACATGGATCCGGACTCGGCTTTTGTGGACCCACGTCGCTCCTTTACTGATCCTTCGGACGACGTCGGGCCCTCTCATGCTCGTTGATGGTTTTGGACTACTACTTGAGGCTGCTACTGGAGATCTTAGATTATGCTTTCTGCTTTCTGCTTTAGTTACTTTTATGTACTTGGTTTATAGTAGACTCATTATGGTTTATGCTATTATCAGTTGTTATGACTCTTGGGTATTATCTTAGTTTATATGCAGTTTTTTTTCTCTTTTGGTGTGTTTGCCGGTTATTATTTATACATCTCATATTGCGAAATTCCAAAAGGGGGAGTTATGTGTATATTCTGTTTTTGTTTGGTTTATATGTGCTTTTGGAAGAATGTTATTAACAGGACAACAGAGATTAACATCATTGTTATTAACAGCATTGTTATTAACAGAAGTTATGTGTATATTCTGTTTCTGTTTGGTTTATATGTGTTTTTGGAAGAATGTTATTAACAGGACAACAGAGATTAACAGCATTGTTTATGGGGGAGCTACTCTTAGGCTCGGAACTTATTATGGGGGAGCTATGTCGTTACATGTGTCCAGGTATGGATATTGAATATACAATTATTATTTTGTCAATTATTAATATGGGGGAGATTGTTGACACAAAGTCACAGTCAACCAAATATTGATAACATTGACTAAATAATACTTGTGATAATTCAATAAGACACACGACGACTACTTTCTGCTCAAGCCCGAAGACTGCTCAGTGTTGGAATTGCAAGTTGTTTTTTGTGTCTGTACTTTTATATTTATTGAGTCTAGAATGATTGTAAGCTGAGTTATGCTGGGCTCTTGAGACTCAACCCACAATCTATCCAAAACCCATAAAGCTCCACATCCAAACTTAGCCCATTGGACCCCTGGACCAGTTCTGTGCTCTGGAGACAGAGTTCGGGCCGAACTCTGCCTCCATACAGAGTTCGGGCCGAACTCTGTCCCCTAAAAATCAGCACCCTAATTTTTAGGGTTGGCTGGTTGCTAGTTGTCCAACGGCCAAATTTTTTGAAATTCCTACCAGAATTCTGGCCGAATTCTGCCTGTTAAAAACCTATAAATAGGCCTAGAATTCTCTCATTTCAAACCATCCAATCTTCTCTTCTCTTCTCTCTTAAGCTCAATATAAGCCATACCCTTCTCATCTGCTAGCCACAAGTTTCCTAAGTCTCGAGTGCTCAGCATCTCTCAGTTAGGAGTCTTGTGCAAGAGTTCAAGAAGTCGCTTAGAAAAGTCCAAGCATCGCCACTGCGATCCTCTGTAAGAAGTTGACGTGCTCTTCTGAAGTAAAGGCACGGGTTGTAACTACTATTTCACAAATAGTGGATTTAATCCTGAGCTAGAGTTCTCAGACCTGGACTAGTCCTCCACGAGGGAAACCAGGTTAAAATCGGCTGTGTTTACGTATGCTCTCTTGCTTCTCACTTTAAATTCTGCATTTACTCTGATTAGTTTTGTTTGTGATAGAGTTGTTTTTTAATTGGATATTTTCTCTATAAACTCTATTCACCCCCTCTAGAGTTGCCATCTGTTCTTCAACATGTTTACATCTCATATCCTATACTAACCAATTTACTACATATTACATTACACAACAATTCTTCATTACACTCATTAAATCCATTGATGTCCTGCATTCTTGCATTTGAACTGCATTCACTACCTGTTGCAGGACGTTACATAGCCTGCACTCCCAAAATAACCACTGTACATTAGATTACATTCACTACACACACAAATGTTTTACTATAAGTATACTGTCCTATAGACCCTAGACATCCTGTATTTCTTTCATTCACTACAAACAAATAGTTCACTGTATATATATTAGCTATTCCCTACATTTATTGATATCCTGTATTCACCATGTTTAAGCTACTGATCACCTTTATTCACTACAATTTCTTACATGTCCTGCCCCCCATTTAACATACTGCCCTAATTTTTTATCTTAAAACACTGCATTCACTTGACTGCATCTGTCCATAGCATTCACTGCACAACACTGTTTGCCATTAAAATTCTTTTATTACAATTTCAATACAAACAGAATATTGTTACAATATAGGACTTAGATGTAGTCCTAGGAGTACACTTATTTATCTGGGTTCCTTGTGCCGATGGAGTGAGTGGTAATGCGTTGACTCCGTTGACGAACTGACGACGGTTATCGGTTCTCTGAAGGTCTGGATTGCTCTGGGTGCTGGAGCTTCAGTAGTGACTTTACTCCTGTCTTTTGGGATCAGGGAGAAGTCTAGGGCGCATGGCTTTTGAGGCGCATGCAGAGCTTTAATGATGACTTTCCTTCTGTCTTTTGGGATCAGAGAGGAGTCTGAAGCGCACGGCTTTTGAGACGCATGCGGATTTGGGCGCATGGCTGTGGAGGTGTATGCGAGATGGTTGGGTGGCCACGTGGCAGTAGCCATCGGAGGAAAGTAATGATGATGTTGACGTTGGCGATGCTTCGTCTTCGGAAAAAGCTGCCGACTGTTCAGACTTCGGGAGGCATGTTGCCAACTCTGTCAGTTTAGCATTTAATGTTTACGACATTAGATGGACAGCCGTGTGGGCAAGTCGATTGGCGTTCCACTAGGCGTATTGGGGCACATGAGGGCGCATCCCCTGTGATGCGCTTGGTGCTGAAAGACGCGTCTGTGTGACGCGCTTGATGTTGAAGGGCGCGTCTGTGTGATGCGCGGTCTGGCCGGCGCATCCGCTTCGTGACACGTCTTTAATGGTGCGACTATTACGTTCTTCGAGTACTTTAAATAGCCATTTTGACTTAGTTGAATTCGAAGCGTCCGGTTCATCTATTTAATGCAAATTCATTGCATGGAATTCGGAGAGCCATCCACTTGGCGCATGGGTTTGATTTGCCCGGCCTATAAATAGTGGCATAGAGAGAGGGTTTGCTTCTCGTTCTCTCACATCTTTCCGACATGAACTTGTGTACTCGAATGCATTCTGTTGACGAGATTCTCCCGAGGGTGAAGATGCGACACAGTGTCTTCGTTGATGCACTTGAAGGTGACTGTTACATCCAAAATTCGGAGTCGAGGGCTTCCGAGGCAGGCGGAAGGTGCCTGTTGCATCCAAATATAGGGATTCTCGGGCCTTGTCTTCGTTGTACAGGAAGAGCCGCAGATCGGAATGGCGCTGCTGCGGCTTTGGGGGCTCTTTCTTCCTTCAAAGTGGGCGTTGCCCACTCTGGTTGTGTTGAAAGCTGCTCCTTTAGCCGCAGTTTCGATCACGGTCTTCCTTGGCCTTTGGAGGCTCTTTCGAAGCCTCCCTTGGCCACAGGTTGGCTTGCGGTGCTCTTCACTTCTTCGGCTAGAGGGTTGATTGCCACCCTCGTTCTGCTCAATAAATGCTTCATTAGTCGAAGCATTTTGACGGCGGTGAGCCTGGCTGGAAGAGCGGCACATAACTGGGCTGCTGAAGGGATGCACATAACTGGGATGCACATAACTGAGCTGCTGAAAAGGATGCGCCCTGCTGAGGGCGCGTGGCGGGATGTGCCTGGCTGAGGGCGCATGTTGATTGTTGCGCCTACTTGAGGGCGCATGTTGGCTGCTGGCTGTAGACTTAGGATCTTTTCTTTGTAGAAATTCTCCTTTGTACAGTCTTTCTTAGACATGTAATAGACTTTTATATGTTAAATAAAAAGTCCTCTTTCAATGTCTATATTTGTTGTTTTTACTGTAAAGTACTTTGTCCAAGCTCTGACGCATGTAGTCTGGCGCATAGACCTTCTGGTTCTGAAATTCCATGCTTCTACAAACACCTTATCAATATTTTACTACATTTCCAAATAGCCATGTCCAGCAAATCTAACCCACTGAATATATTTGCATTCTCTGCCTGAGACATTGGTCCTGCATTTCATATTACCTTCACTGCTTGCATTCATACCGGTCCACTACCCTTGCTCGTTGGTTCAGTCCCTGTGGTTGCCTATTCCTTAGTGTCCATATACCTAATAGTTCATTGTATGCATCATACATATGTAAGATACCTTGTGATATATCTATATGAATGTGTAATAATGTGGGATATGATATTGAGGCTAAGGGTAGGGTAGTAAGGGTTAATGATGATGTAGATACTTATACTATAGGGATATGTTGATACCTTGAGTTATATTATGTACATATGGTATATCTTATATATAAGTTATAGTATATAATTAGAGCATGAGTTAGTTAAGGTAAGTTTTGTAATGCCCCAGTCCTAAAATACTTAGGACCAAGTACGTCGACATGCCAGCTACATACATACGAAGTATACTCCAATATATGGATCTATCGTATGTATACATAAGCTGTAAACTGCAGTAAACTACAGTAAACCACGACACTAATTTTATCCACAAATAAAGATATATCTTTCATAAAATCAAATAAGAAATAGTCATTGTACATTTGGTTGGGCGGAGACAAATCCACTACCAACTAAAAAGAGAGAAATATATAACAGCGAAGGGAGAGTTAAGCGAAGCGAAAGACGATCCAAGAGCTATCATCTCGAAGATAGATTATAAACTATGGCCTTGGCTAGAGCACCTGAAAAAATCACAAAAACACACCTGAAGAAATTACCAGGTCCTCAGAGGGACGTAATAAGATACAGGAATAATATGCCATTATAACTGCAAATGTAAATACTATAAGACTACAACACAACTGGGTCCCTAACCGTCTAAGTGATATACACTTTGAGGATAACGTTCTACGCAGGGGCTGTAGGATCAGCAGAGTAAATAAAGAGTGGCAGTAAGTAGCACTCATCCGAGTCACTATCGGCCCAAAATGTGTACAAAAGTAAATGTAGCCCCTACGCTGTAGCTGTCCTCTCCCCCCAATGATACTATACATGCATCGTAACCATGACACACCAACACGTGTCGCTTCCACAACACTGTTTTATACTAATAACTGTCATGTCTTCTAACATGCATCTATTGGCAGTTATTCCTACGCATGCGCATGGGTGATCAACCAACACGCAAGTGACCTCTATATGTTACTCACAACTTACACACAACTCGTATACAATCGTGACAAGTTAATGAGATGTACTACATTGATGGTAGTCTCTTAACTCTAGGCCCATATACAAGAAAGAAAATAAATAACTGAAAATAAAAGTGCAGAAAATATACAATAACTGAATAATAAGATGCAACTAAATATAAGCAGTAAATATGGTAAGGTATCTTGCCTGGTGTGTCGCCGAATGTGGTGCTCTGATCCAATAAGTCCTTGGTTTGATTTGGAGTTGACTGGCACAATTTGATCATGTCGGCACAAATATAGTCACGGATGTCAAAACTACGTAAGATGGTTTCGGAGGATGGGACGTATCATGCCATTGATTCCAGAATAGCTAAATTAGCAAGAAGGTATGAGAATTTTGATATAGTCATGGACAGAATCCGGTAATCGAGGAAAATTTATATAAATAAATATTTAGAACTATTTATAAAAATATTTATAATATTTTAGAAACTATATTTTAATAAAATAATTTTGGATAAATACCAAATATCTTTTAAGGATATAAGTCTCAATTTTGTCAAAATACAATCCTAGATCAAAAGTAATGTTTTAAAATAGCTAAAAATAATATAATAATATATTTTATGGTCCTAAAACCTAATCTGAGAATAAATATAGGCCTAGTCCAATACAATTTTTTTTTACAATATAATTTAGAAACTAATAATATATAGTTTTCAAGATAAGTACTAATAATAATAATAATAATAACAATAATAATAATAATAATAATAATAATACTACGAATAATGATAATGATAATAAAGCAATACTTAATTATAATAATATCAATGATAATCTACTAGCAAAAATAACTTTAATAATAAAGTCCCTACTTATCATGGTTACTGAGTTGTAACAAAAAATATTAAAAATTAATATTAATTAATAATGATACAATAGCATTGAAGCTGTGCTATCCTTGGAAACATCAGATGGAGCATTAGAGAGAGAAAAGCATTGGAGAGAGAGGAGAGCCTTTCTTCTTTAAAAATATCAGAAGAAAGGGAAAGAGAGGGGACCTGATCATCGAGAGGGAGAGAAACATTGGAGAGGGGAGCTCTTTCTTCTCCAAAGAAAATTGATCAAAGGAAGGAGACGGGGAAAGGGAACTGCGGGTTGAAGAAGCGGGGAGCAGAGAGATGTGCGCATGCGGCGTGGTGAAGCAGCGCGCGGCGGTCGGAGTTCGCTGCGACGGCGCTTGACTCTGCGCGCACGTAGAGGGAGGTGGAGGTTCGAAAGACGCACTCGCCGACGGTCGAGGCACCCGGAGGTGGCGACTCTAGGGGAGGCGGGGCTCGGTGAGATGCCGACGAAGGGTTCGACAGCGGTATCGAGAGGTCGTCGGCGCACGTTGTGTGGGGACGACGATTACTTTGGGATTTTTGCTGGTGATGGTGAAGAGGGTGGTTGGCATGGGGTTGTGGACATGGGCGATTTATTGGTTGTGAGGCACGGCGATGGCTGGGAAGCAGGGGACATAGATGTGATGGGCCGAGGAGGAGGGGAGAAGAAGGTGGTTGTGGTGGTCCTGGAGGTGGTGGTGTTTATGTTGGTAATGATATTGGTGGAGATGATGAAGATGGGGTTTGGAAGGAATGATGGAGATTGGGTTCGGCCGTGGAGGACGGGGAACCGGGTGCGGTGATGGATGTAGTCGCAAGGGACAGAGGGGTCTGGGAGTGACAAGAGATAGAGGAAGGTGGTGGGGATGGAAGAGGACTTCGGACGGGATTGCCAGAAGACAAAGGCTACGGCCAACGGCCGGGAATTCGGGTTTAGGATTTAATTGGCGTGTCGATTGTGTCCTGCGAGACACAGGGGATGAAGTTGGATTGTGTCCGGAGTTGTCGAGCACGGGATGGAAAGTATAGTAATTGTAATGGACAGATATAGTGGGTGGGCAGGGGCACGGACACGATGCACGATGCTTGGGTTGTGGAATTTGGGTTATGAAACTGATGGAAAAAAGCATGAAGCCTCTCCTTATGTAGGAATGGTGCTACTAGTTGGATAAAGACTAGTAGTAGTTTAAACCTCCGTTGGATAATTCCATCATTAATTCAAATTGATATAAAATTTATTCGATCCGAATCATTCATTTAATTTAGGTCTATTTAAAATAAAATCTTTTCTAATTTAAATTAACATATTTAATCTAATATTAATTCAAACAAAATTTTAAATATTATTTTCATAAATAATAAATTATAAATAATTTTGAATATATATATATATATATATATATATATATATATATATATATATATATATATATATATATTTTTTTGAACAGGACAATATTATTGAATTAAAAACCCGCACACAATACATGGCCACTGATCCGGGTCCCACAGAAAGGAAACCCGGATTCAAAATTCGAAACAATTCGAAAACAGACGGCCAAATAACCAACGGCGGGAGGAGCCCACGTGGGGGGGGGGGGGGCACGTGGGTCAGACGCGGGGCCCGAGGGGCCCTGGTCCTAGCACACTGGCCGAGGAGGCCTGGCCAGGCACAAGGCCCGAAGGGCGCTGGTCCGGAGGGGGCTCGGGACACGGCGGCGGGGGGCACGGTGGGGGGGGGGGCCGATCCTCCGGGAAGGGCGGACCTCCGGCGAGAGTGGCCCAGGAGCTGCGGGGGAGGGCCGCAGCGACGTTCGCAAAGACCAAAGCGGAGAGGACGGGAGCCCGGCGCGCCGTCCGCAGAGGAGGGGGGCTCGACCGCTGTGGAGCCGACAGCGGGGGTCGTCTCCGGCGACGGCGGGAGGACGAGGACAAGGGAGGACGAAGACGAAGGAAGGGGAGGAGACGGGGGCATCCGCCGGAGGCCGAGAGGAGCGACAACGTCGGAGGGACCAGCCAAGGGATGGTTGGCGGTCGCACGTGCACGCCTGGGAGAGGGGGGAGATCGGCCGGCGGTGGCCGCTCAACGGCAAGGAGGGGGGCCCTCGAGCATGAGCCGCCGCGAGCGCCGAGGCCCAGAGGGAGGCTGTGCAGCGGCCAGGGGAGGGAGGCGCAACGGCAACGAGAAGGGTGTGGGGGAGCGCTCCGCAGGGGGCCGAGGGGCCACGATCGTCCAGAGATCCGCTGCCGACAGAGAAGACAGGGCGGCAGGGGGGAAGCCCCCTGGGAGGCGGGGACGGGGGAAATAGGGGGGCCGCTCTCGGGGACGACCACCGCGGCACTGGGACGGGTGAGGGGACCGAGGTGGGAGAGAGGGGCTGGGGGCCGGGGGGGCTCCTAGTCCGCCGGAGAACGGGGCGGGGGCGGGGGCCGGGGTGCCGAAGGAGGAGACGGCCACGGGAAGGGGCCTCTCGATCGCTGGGCAGGCGGGTGGAGGTGGGGGAATACCGGAGGGGTGGGCTCTCGAGGCGAGGTCAGCAGCTACCGAGCCTCGGGGGGCGAGCTGTCGGGGGTCGGACGCCGGGAGGGCCGCGGAAGGCGAATGGGGGGGGGATAAAGGGGGGGAGGGGAGGGGGGAAGGGGGGGACCCAAGATGGATGGGAGCGGGCTGACCGCCGGGGGGAGGAGGAGAGTGGCGTCGAGGAAGACGCCCGGAACGACGCCGATGGCGGCGGTGGCGCCGACGCCGATGGCGGCGGTGGCGCCAGCGCCGGCGGGGCCGAGCTGAGGGGGAGGCGAGCCACGGAGAGGGGAACCACGGGGGCCAGGCCAACCACCAAGCTGCGCAGGGGCAGGGGGGGCCACCAGCGGCGTTCCGAAGCACGCTGGAGAAGAGGGAGGGACCCCTCGGGTCAGGAGCTCTCATCCGAAAAATTTATATATAATATATATATATATATATATATATATATATATATACATGAATTAAATTCATGTACCTCTCATAAATCTAGAATAAATATATAAAACTCACTTTCTAAATTACCAATAACTAAAATAGCCTTTCTTAATAAATAAAATAAAGTTTTGGATATTTCTCATATATATATATATATTTTATATATATATATATATATATATATATATATATATATATATTATCAGTCTAGAGCTTTATTTATATAAATATGAATATATATAGATATATAACATTGATTCATTTACCTCTCATAAATCTAGAATAAATATATAAAACTTACTTTCTAAATTACCAATAACTAAAATAGCCTTTCTTAATAAATAAAATAAAGTTTTGGATATTTCTCAATGCGATGTTTTGTGCAACTTTTAGCAATAAAATAAATAAATAATAATATTTATTACCTATTATTTGAAATCTATATTTCTATATAATAAAAATATTTTCTAAAAAATATGTACCTCGCACATATTCGCACTCGACGAGCAATTACGAAAAATGTAAATTTGCACGCGACGTACAATTATGAGAACTCAAACTTGCACGTGCCGCACAAATACGAAGTACAAATTAAATACCATTAAATACCAATTTATTTAAAAAAAATCGTAGTACAAATTTAGGGGGTTTACAAGTTTTGACTAGTACCTAGTTGCCAACATCCAATAGCCTATTTTAGTCAAGTCCTAGAATTAACCAAGTTGACCAAATAGTTCAAGTTTGACTTAGTTGAGAAAAGTTGACCAAGGGTTGACTTTTGACTTAGAGAGGCCTAATAGCATGTAGACTTCATTGTTTATTTCAATTATTCAATTTAGAACACATTGTAACATTTATCTCATATAATAGGACTCTGTGACTCCAGTTCGGACACCAATACACATCAGTTGCTCAAGATATTAGGCGAGTACATTCTCTATTAGTTTTTATTCATGATAGTATCTATATTGCCCGCTCTAGACTACTTCACTTGATGTTGACACGTTGTTAACACGGATTGGTACTATATGGATCCTTTCATGAGATATTATCCTCTTATCGGGTGCATCGGATATTTCATGTTCATGTACTTTACTATGTGCATCATGTACTCCTTATATTCGTATTTCTTCATGTATACACATGTGCGCTCATGTACTCTCATGTGCTCATATGTGCTTCATGTATAACTAACAATCATGTACGTAACGTAACTTGAATGGATCCTTGTGTATTGATTAGGGTAAGGGAGAGTAGAAGTGGTTATGTGATTAAATCCCTCTAGTGTAAAAATATGTATGTCTATTATACCCTCACGTATAATGGAATTACCGTAGAATAACCATATCACTACTAAAATAAGGCAGATTAGCGATGTCCAGATACGTCACTAATTATGGAAAATATGTCACTAATCGTAATTAGCGACGACTTTAGCGACGAAAAATGAAGGTCGCGAAAAAGCTAGTCGCAGATGACAAATTCGTCGCTCTATGTTGCTGTTTGCGATGTCACTGCCGTGTTGCTGTGTCGTCGCAAAGTTAGCGACGGAGAGCGACGACAACTTTATGTCGCACAATTAGCGACGCTGTACGACTACGTAGCGACATTTATTTCTATTTATGTGATGACATGGCATGCCTGCCACGTCAGCAACGTAGCGACGTACAGCGACGAAACGCCGCTAATTAGCGACATATTAGCGACGTCCCCATACGTCGCTATACGTCGCTATCTATCCGTCACAGAATACTGAAAAATTTAAAAAAGTATAATGTGTATTTTTGTTATGCTGTGTGTCTGTGTTTACAGTATGTGTGAAGTGCAGTGTTCGAACCATCGACAGTTTCGCTTACTGTTCTATGTTTTATCTTGGATAGAAAGAGCAACAGTTCAGGGTGCACTTTTCAGAGCTTCCTCTTCACGTCCTTCACCTTCTCGGGATCCTATACGACGTCCCGAGAGAGTGAAGGATGTGAAAATAAAGCTCTTAGAAGTATACCCTGAACAGTTGCTCTTTCTGTCCAAGATAAAATATACAACAGTAATCGAAACTATTGATGGTTCCGAACACTGTATTTCACATACACTGTAAACACAGACACACATTACAAAAATACACTTTATATTTTTTTAAAATTTGGGCAGCACCTCCTTTGTATATCAGATCATCGCTTATAACCCAGCGTAGCTATATTTGTCATCCCCGTCGCAGATATCATCATAACTAACAGTCTTCCATCATAATAGTCTACAAATAATAGATGAATAACAGTCTCCCATCATAACAGTCTACAATTAAATATCATACATGTACTCAATAAAAATACCAACAAATTAAATATCATAAACATACATGTCCAACAAACATACATGTCCAACAGAGTCAAATAATAATGAAAATCAGTGCACAGAACTGTCAATGGGCCCATAGGGCCAATACACACAAAGATGATAAAAAAAATCTACTGGATCACTGAAGAACCCTGTCGCGCATCTGGCATAGCATGTACTCATACTGCTCCTGTGTGAGCTGCACCGTAGGGGCAGTATGAGGCAGTACAATATTTGGAGTCGGCACCGTCGATGGACCGAGAGGACGTATCTGCTCCAGCTCTCACAGTCGCTCACCATGCACATCAAGGGTACTCGCCATCCTCTGAGTACTCTCCTCAATTGAAGACGATACCTGAGTGAGTGAGGCAAAAATGGTCCTCTGCGATCCCTCCAGATCGACCTGTCTACGCTCTATGTGCTGCGTAGACTCGGTGAGCGTGTGCAAGCTGGCAGCTGTAGCCTGCTGCAGACTCATCAGCTCCTGTATACTGCGTTCGACCGCATCAAATCATCCGGTTATCATCGGAGGGTCGGATCGTCGCTCTGCGATAAGTTGATCAGAAATCTGCTGCTGTAACTCGCGACACAGCTCGTCGATCTGACGACGAATATCCTGAGCTCGTGATGATACCTGCGAAGCTGGAGACTGCACACTAACAGAGGGGCCCGGGATGACTCTGAAGCCAAATACGTGCCGTAGGATCCCGTACTATAGTACGTACCATTCTGAAGACCGCTGTAATGCCCCAGTCCCAAAATACATAGGACTAGGAACATAGACAAGCCAGCTGTATACATACGAAATATATGGGCCTCGTATGTATACATAAGCTGTAAAATGTAGTAGAACCATAACTAATCTCATCCACACAAAATAAATGAATAAAAGATATCATATAAAGATGATGATTTGTCTTGATACAATATGTTGGGCGGAGACAAATCCACTACCAACAAGTAAAGGAAAAATACATGAGAAAAGAAATGATTTTGGTGAGCGAAGCGAAGACGATCCAAGTGCAATTATCCTCGAAGAAATAGCGACGATCATGGCTAGAGCTAGAACACCTGCGAAAGACAAGAGCACATACCTGGCGAGATAACCAGGTCCTCAGAGGGACGTAACAAGACACATAATATCATGCCATAAACTGAATAAAGTTAGCTCAACAGAAAAGTATATATGACTACACAAATAAATCTCCTTAACCATTCTAGGTGTAAATGCATTTTGAGGACAACGTTCTACGCAGGGGCTGTAATGGATTCACGCAAGCAAGTAATAGAGAGTGGCCGTCAAGTAGTGCTCATCCGAGATGCTATCGGCCCTGGGCAGAAGGTAGTGCTCATAAGAGTCACCCTCGGCCCAAAATGTGTGTAAAAATAAATGTAGCTTCGACTCTAATAACTGTCCCCTCCCTCCAATGATACTATACATGTATCGACTCCACGACACTGTTTTAATCCTTAATAACTGCCAAGTCTTCTAAAAAAATCTATTGGTAGTTATATCCTAACGCATGGCCTATACGCACTAATGATCAGTCAGCACGCAAGTCCGTATCTATATGCGACACACAACTCACATACAATCCGTGGCACAACGTAACAGTTTATGAGATGCACTAAACATACGATGGTCCCTTAAGTCTAAGCCAATTGCATAAAGTATAATAATTTGCATCTATATATAGTTTTTAAAGAACAACATAAAAAAAAACATACATGATATTGAGCAAGAAATTAAACAGTAAAGGCAAGGTGTCTTGCCTGATAGGGCGCCTGGTGTGCTGCGATGATCAATGTGGCACGAACTGCAACTTCGGTGCAACAACTATGCATGGTGACCTCGGGTGATGGTACGGACAGTTCCATTGGGTTTAGAAGGTTCAAATTAGTTAGGGTGGACATGAGGTAGTCTTGAGATGGGCGAAGGAATAAGAGCAATAGGACTTGGATACGGACAGAAGAAAATAAAAAATAATGAATAAATAAATATTTATATATATACGAGTTTTTAGAAAATATTTATAATCCCTAAAACTAGTTTTCATAAGTTAAATATTTGTAGGAAAAATTATTTATTATAAATACCATGAATCTAGAAACTATTTAGGGCTCAACTCTATTTTGTAAAAATATGATCTGTAGGCCAACAACCCCAAAATAATAATATAGTAATATTATAAAACTTTCAGAATTTAGTTTTGAAATTTGTATCTAGCCCAACTAAATACTATATTTTTGCATATGTATAATTTAGAAAATATTAATATAACCTTGTTTTGAAATTAACTATGATAGTACTAAGTAATTAGTAGAAGTTTACAACAATAATATTAATGCTAGTAATAATAATAACAATAATAATAATAATAATAATAATAATAATAATAATAATAATAATAATAATAATAATAATAATAAAATCAGGATAATTGAAATTGATGAAACATAGTAATAATGATAATAGTTAACAAAACAAAAAAATAATAATAATAATAATAATAATAATAATAATAATAATAATAATAATAATAATAATAATAATAATAATAATAATACTGTACTTGTTGTTTGCTCTTTTCGAGAGAGTGTAAGTACATAAAACAAAACCACATTGAAGAGTCTGAGAGAGAGAGAGAGATTGAAAAAGAAGAAAAGAAAAAAAATATATAAAGAAACATTAGAGAGAGAGTGAGGAAGAGAGGGCAGAGAGGAAATCGGAGGGCGGCGTTCGCGGGATGGAGGCTAGGGCGGCGAGGTAGAGGAAGCGGGGGAAAGCGCCGGAGAGGGTCGGGCTCGAGCTCGGGCTCGTCGGAGGGAGATCGGTAAGGGGGTTTTCGAAGGGTGGAAGAGCGGTCGGGCGAAGGCTGTGGAAGAGGCAGCGGAACTAGGTGCGACGACTAGTCGTGGGGCCAGGTGGAGGCGGCGCTCGGGGTTTGGCGACGGGAACGGCGGGTTCGGCTGGTGGCGGGAAGAAGGAGAGCCGGGAGGCGGGCGCTGCGGAGGATCTGGTGGAAGGAGGTACGCGGAGGAGGGAGCTGCGGTGGTGGCGTATGTGGCGGCGGGGGTGCGACTCGACGAGGGGAGCTGCGGCGTACGGGAGACCGGAGAGGGGCCGGGCGGCACGAGAAGTGGGTTCGGCTTCGGGCGGAGCTCGCGGCTTGACGAGGCCGGCGCGGCGAGAAGGCTGCCACGCGCACGGAGGCTCGAGACGGGGACACGGCTCGCGGTCGGGTGAGTGGTGGCGATGGGATTTCGTTTATTTGTTTTCTCTTTTCTTTGATGGTGGTGATTTGGGATGGCTCGTCCATGGCTTTAGTTGGTGGTGATGGTGGTGTTAATGGTGAGGGTGGTGGTTATGCTGGGTTAGCAGGAGACTGGTGAGGGTTTATCATGACGGTCAATGATGGTGGTGGTGGAGTTTTCCAGACTTTGGTAGTGGTGGTAATGAGCGATACGCGGGGTCGAGTTGCTATCGACGTGGTGTCGGGTCTTGATCGGGAGAGGAAGTGGTGGTTGTCGGTTTTTGGGTTGGTCGAACGATAGCAGTAGGATGCCGGGGTGGCGGAAGTGGAGGTGATGACCAGGGTGGTGTGGCCGGACAGAATTGGGAACGGGGTATTCTGGCAGAAGTGGCCGAGGGAGATGGGGTTTCTCGAGGCTGGCCGGTGGCAGTGAATTTTTGGTTAGGCTAGAGATTAGGAATAGGATTTAGGAATTTATTATTTGTCGTGTCGGGATTATCGACACGGAGAACTCAAAATGTATATGTAACAATATGGAATAAGAGTTAGACGGGGAGGGAGAACATGGACACGATGCACTCACGTGGGTGGTAGAAATATTTGTAGAGTAATTGTGGAGAAATAATGGATGAGTACCTGCCTATTTATAGGATGTGGGAATTTCCATTTGGATAGGATTAAGAATATTTTAAACCCAAAAGTAGATAATTAATCTATTAATTTAAAATCAATCAATTTCAAATCCAATTCAAAAATCCAATTCCAAATACAATTCAAATTTAAATCTAATTAAATTCTTGGTTTAAAATCATTGGGATAAATCAAATTTTAAATATTTAACTATTTAAATAAATCCAAAATTTCAAATCAAGTTTTAAATCGCCACAATAATTTTGAAATATGTTTTCTAAAAATACATATAATAATAATTTCGAAAATTCCATTAAATATTTTTAAATATCTTATTGAATAATAAAATATTAATATTAATAAATATCGAAAATTACATTTTTATTTAAAATAAACTAGCAAAATATTTACGAAATATATGTATGCACAAATAATATTATTTATTCTAAATAAAAGGCCTTTCATAAATAAAATCATAAATTTAGAAAATTTTGATAGCTAAATTAAATATTACATATATTATTTTGAAACTATAAAAATAAGAAAAATATTTTTCTAAAAATATGTACGCTCGCACATATTCGCACTCGTCGAGCAATTACGAAAAATAATACGTCGTGCACGACGTATAATACGACTATGCGACGTACAATACAAAATTTTAAATCGGTACCAAATTTAATAAAAAAATAGTAGAAATTTAGGGGTTTTACATCCTACCCAACTTAAAAGAATTTTGTCCTCGAAATTAAGAATTCGTAGGGGGTGAGAAGACACAAGGGGGTATCGATGGAAAACAATCTATAACAAATTATGCCGTAAGAATTCACGATCTAGATCATAGAAAAATAATACGATATGGTCGTAATCGATATGATGGCTAGAGGAAGTTCTAGTATAACGCTTTCGTCCTCCTAAAATAGGTGAAGGCGAAAGTAATATAGAGTTCGAAGGAGGTGTTATCAAATACGAATACGTGATTCAAAGACGATCGAATAATTTCAAAAGAATTGTCAAGGCAGTCGTAGATGGGATTCTAGAGGACAAGTTTAGCTATGTCCTCATCCACGTAGAATGATAGAATAAAGCGAACCAAAGTGCACTCGGTTGATCAGACCATCATGCACCGGTTCTGATTAGTCAATATGTTAGTGGGAGCGACCCAATTAACATATGTTTTGAACAAGCCCGATAAAAGAATAAGCTTGCAAAACTAGGCTACATTAGCATCATTAGTCTAGATAGTAAAAATATAGGAACGTGAGATTAAGATTGAAATAAAGAACCAATATGAATAGTCTAAGTGTCATAAAAATCTAAGTCTTGTTTATTCCTCTACGGTTTTATTGTCCAAGGTTCGGTTGACCAATTAGTTAAATTGCTCTAGTCTCCATAGTCTAGATAATCCTATTTGTATTCTCTTTAATGGTCAAGGGGGTGTCAGGTCGTGGGGTATTCTACCCAACTTAAAGAATTAAGCTAAGGGTGTTCGGGACGTCTAACTAGTAGGGTCAATCTCTAGCAAGCACGAAGTGAAGATAAGAATAATGATAGAAGGAATCAAGCAAGATGCAGTCGATAAGTCAAACGGTAGATAAAATCTAGGAAAGTGGTCAAGTATGTGGATGAGAGCCTAGACTTCTAATCCTACTCGCAGGCTTGCTTGGTACGGTAAAGTAACCAAATAATTTATCTTGACCTACATGGGCCACCACAAAAACATGTAACGCTCCAGTCCCAAAATACGTAGGACTAGGAACGTAGACATGCCAGCTATATACATATAAAATACATGGGCCTCGTATGTATACATAAGCTGTAAAATGTAGTAGAACCATAACTAATCTCATCCACACAAAATAAATGAATAAAAGATATCATATAAAGATGATGATTTGTCTTGATACAATATGTTGGGCGGAGACAAATCCACTACCAACAAGTAAAGAAAAAATACATGAGAAAAGAAATGATTTTGGTGAGCGAAGCGAAGACGATCCAAGTGCAATCATCCTCGAAGAAATAGCGATGATCACGGCTAGAGCTAGAATACCTACGAAAGACAAGAGCACACACCTGGCGAGATAACTAGGTCCTCAGAGGGACGTAACAAGACACATATTATCATGCCATAAACTGAATAAAGTTAGCTCAATAAAAAAGTATATATGACTACACAAATAAAGGTCCTTAACCATTCTAGGTGTAAATGCATTTTGAGGACAACGTTCTACGCAGAGGCTGTAACGGATTCACGCAAGCAAGTAATAGAGAGTGGCCGTCAAGTAGCGCTCATCCGAGACGCTATCGGCCCTGGGCAGAAGGTAGTGCTCATAAGAGTCACCCTCGGCCCAAAATGTGTGTAAAAATAAATGTAGCCCCTACGCTAATAACTGTCCCCTCCCCCCAATGATACTATACATGTATCGACTCCACGATACTGTTTTAATCCTTAATAACTGCCAAGTCTTCTAAAAAAATCTATTGGTAGTTATATCCTAACGCACGGCCTGTACGCACCAATAATCAGTCAGCACGCAAGTCCGCATCTATATGAGACACACAACTCACACACAATCCGTGGCACAACGTGACAGTTTATGAGATGCACTAAACATACGGTGGTCCCTTAAGTCTAAGCCAATTGCATAAAGTATAATAATTTGCATCTATATATAGTTTTGAAAGAACAACATAAAAAAAACATGCATGATATTGAGCAAGAAATTAAACAGTAAAGGCAAGATGTCTTGCCTGATAGGGCGCCTGGTGTGCTGCGATGATCAATGTGGCACGAACTGCAACTTCGGTACAACAACTATGCATGGTTACCTCGGGTGATGGTACGGACAGTTCCATTGGGTTTAGAAGGTTCAAATTCGCTAGGGTGGACATGAGGTAGTCTTGAGATGGGCGAAGGAATAGGAGCAATAGGACTTGGATACGGACAGAAGAAAATAAAAAATAATGAATAAATAAATATTTATATATATACGAGTTTTTAGAAAATATTTATAATCCCTAAAACTAGTTTTTATAAGTCAAATATTTGTAGGAAAAAATATTTATTATAAATACCATGAATCTAGAAACTATTTAGGGCTAAACTCTATTTTGTAAAAATATGATCTGTAGGCCAACAACCCCAAAATAATAATATAGTAATATTATAAAACTTTCAGAATTTAGTTTTGAAATTTGTATCTAGCCCAACTAAATACTATATTTTTGCATATGTATAATTTAGAAAATATTAATATAACCTTGTTTTGAAATTAACTATGATAGTACTAAGTAACTAGTTGAAGTTTACAACAAAAATATAAATGCTAGTAATAATAATAATAATAATAATAATAATAATAATAATAATAATAATAATAAAATCAGGATAATTGAAATTGAGGAAACATAGTAATAAAGATAATAGTTAACAAAACAAAAAAAATTAAAATAATAATAATAATAATAATAATAATAATAATAATAATAATGATAATTTAATGATAATTGTAATAATAATAATAATAATAATAATAATAATAATAATAATAATAATAATAATGTACTTGTTGCTCTCTCTTTTCGAGAGAGTGTAAGTACATAAAATAAAACCACATTGAAGAGTCTGAGAGAGAGATTGAAAAAGAAGAAAAGAAAAAAAATATATAAAGAAACAGTAGAGAGTGAGGAAGAGAGGGCGGAGAGGAAATCGGAGGGCGGCGTTCGCGGGATGGAGGCTAGGGCGGCGAGGTAGAGGAAGCGGGGGAAAGCGTCGGAGAGGGTCGGGCTTGAGCTCGGGCTCGGCGGAGGGAGATCGGTAAGGGGGTTTCGAAGGGTGGAAGAGCGGTCAGGCGGAGGCTGTGGGAGAGGCGGCGGAACTAGGTGCGACGACTAGTCGTGGGGCCAGGTGGAGGCGGCGCTCAAGGTTTGGCGACGGGAACGGCGGGTTTGGCTGGTGGCGGGGAGAAGGAGAGCCGGGAGGCGGGCGCTGCGGTGGATCTGGTGGAAGGAGGTGCACGGAGGGGAGAGCTACGGTGGTGGCGCATGTGGCGGCGGCGGTGCAACTCGACGAGGGGAGCTGCGACGTGCGGAAGACCGGAGAGGGGCCGGGCGGCACGAGAAGTGGGTTCGGCTCCGGGCGGAGCTCGCGGCTTGACGAGGTCGGCGCGGCAAGAAGGCTGCCACGCGCACGGAGGCTTGGGACGGGGACACGACTCGCGGTCAGGTGAGTGGTGGCGATGGGATTTCGTTTATTTGTTTTCTCTTTTCTTTGATGGTGGTGATTTGGGATGGCTCGTCCATGGCTTTAGTTGGTGGTGATAGTGGTGTTAATGGTGAGGGTGGTGGTTATGCTGGGTTAGCAGGAGACTGGTGAGGGTTTATCGTCGACGGTCAATGATGGTGGTGGTGGAGTTTGCCAGACTTTGGTAGTGGTGGTAATGAGGGATACGCGAGGTGGAGTTGCTGTCGACGTGGTGTCGGGTCTTGATCGGGAGAGGAAGTGGTGGTTATCGGTTTTTGGGTTGGTCGAACGACAGCAGTAGGATGCCGGGGTGGCGGAAGTGGAGGTGATGACCAGGCTGGTGTGGCCGGACAGAATTGGGGACGGGGTATTCTGGCAGAAATGGCCGAGGAAGATGGGGTTTCTCGAGGCTGGCCGATGGCAGTGAATTTTTGGTTAGGCTAGAGATTAGGAATAGGATTTAGGAATTTATTATTTGTCGTGTCGGGATTGTCGACACGGAGGAGAACTCAAAATGTTTATGTAACAATATGGAATAAGAGTTGGACGGGGAGGGAGAACATGGACACGATGCACTCACGTAGGTGGTAGAAATATTTGTGGAGTAATTATGGAGAAATAATGGATGAGTACCTGCCTATTTATAGGATGTGGGAATTCCCATTTGGATAGGATTAGAAATATTTTAAACCCAAAAGTAGATAGTTAATCTATTAATTTAAAATCAATCAATTTCAAATCCAATTCAAAAATCCAATTCCAAATACAATTCAAATTTAAATCTAATTAAATTCTTGGTTTAAAATCAATGGGATAAATCAAATTTTAAATATTTAACTATTTAAATAAATCCAAAATTTCAAATCAAGTTTTAAATCGCCACAATAATTTCGAAATATGTTTTCTAAAAATACATATAATAATAATTTCAAAAATTCCATTAAATATTTTTAAATATATTTTTGAATAATAAAACATTAATATTAATAAATATCGAAAATTATAGTTTTATTTAAAATAAACTAGCAAAATATTTACGAAATATATGTATGCACGAATAATATTATTTATTCTAAATAAAAGGCCTTTCATAAATAAAATCATAAATTTAGGAAATTTTGATAGCTAAATTAAATATTACATATATTATTTTAAAACTATAAAAATAAAAAAAATATTTTTCTAAAAATATGTACGCTCGCACATATTCGCACTTGTCGAGCAATTATGAAAAATAATACGTCGTACGCGACGTATAATACGACTATGCGACGTACAATACAAAATTTTAAATCGGTACCAAATTTAATAAAAAAATAGTAGAAATTTAGGGGTTTTACAACCGCCAACGGCGGTCATCCAGAGGTCGTCCGACGATGGAGCTGTAGGCTGCTGAGAGGAAGTACCAGCCCCTCCCTCTGCTGGCATACTAGCAGCAGCAGCCGCCTCCTCTTGTAGCCGAACAAACTCGGCCTAGAACAATGTTTGCTAACATGTAAGTGTTTGCTAAAGTCTATATTGATATCTATTTTCCTCTTTTCTAAATTATAATAAATTAATATAAAGAATAGAACGTACATATGCCTGCGTCGCCCTCTCGTCAATGAACTCCCCATCCCTCCGATGGGTGACCAAGAAGACGGTCACCATGTTCGGGTCCTCACCCTTTTTTACCTGTTAAAATATATTATCTATTATTAGTATTAAACATTCCATCCAACTATATATAAAATGATGCCCGTCATAGAAAACGTACCAGACGACGAAAATGCTACGTCATCGGAATGGAGCCACCACACCACTTACTGGCGCTCGACCGCGCCACCTTGGCCTTGTCAGACCGCTCCTGGTACCTAGCTTCGACGAATCTAGCCATCATCGCAGTCCACTGCTCTGGCGTGATCCAACCATGGATCGGCTTTCTGGAGCGACCACGAGACTTCTGGTCGTGGACCACATCACGGATGAGCTTGCCTGCGACGACAGAAAATTGGGCTTCGATCTTCGTCGCCAGGTGTGGTGGATAGAAATAGGTCCTCTACAAGAAGTAAAATAGAAAAGTTATATAATATACACAAATAATTATTAAAATTTAAAAATAAACAAATTTTTTACCTTGAAGTGGGCCAACCAAAAGGCCTTCCTATCTGCGGGAGCATCTGAGTAGTTAATCCAAGGCCCACCATAGTTCTGCCTCAGAAATAACCCCAGCTATCTCTGTACTGCAGAAGGCCGATATCTATATAATAATAAATTTCATAAATATATATGTACATATAATCATTTGAGAAATATATATTATCTAATTAACTTACTTCGTAGGCCCGTCCGTCCAAATCTTCATACGTATCTCGTCCGGGGGAGCGCATGGAGGGTCGCTCTCACCTCCTGGTTGGGCAGGATCAGTCTGATCGCCGACTCTTCCCAGGGAGCCATCGACAGGAGGAATGCTGGACGCAGGAGGAATGCTGGATGCGGGATCAGGAATGCTGGACGACGAGGGAGGAGTCGCCAACCTGCTGGAACTTCCCTGTCCCGGTAGTGGACCGGGAACAGAACGGTACACTAGCGTACTCGGAGATGAGGATGAGGGTACAAAATCTGCATCTCCAGCCCGAGGCAGACGGAACTGTCTAACATAATATCCTCCGCATCGTCCGGGTCTAGTCATACCTGATAATAACATATGACAATAAAATAAATATACATATTTATATGATAGACATCACAGATTTTTCAAAAATCTCATAGTCACAGATAAAAGTGTCACTAAAGTGTTACAGATTTATATGATAAAAGTGTCACTAAAGTGTCAAATATGATGATAAAACAAACGTACAGATTTAATCCTCTTCTGAAAATTCATCTAGTTCGTTTAGCTCATCATCTTCTTCTTCTTCTTCTTCTTCTTCTTCTTCCTCCTCTACATCTTCACTTTTTTCTGCATCTTCCTCTTCAGATAATTCTACTTTTTCTACACAATTAGATGTGTAATAAGGAACTTCCGTCGTGTCCACTTCTATAATATTTGTTACAAGAGGTAGTTCATCCTCCTGATAAGCTATATCGTCAACCTCAAAGGTATTTCTAGGTTTGGTCTTGTATACTGCCCACCAGTCCGACCTTGTTGTTTCTCATTTAGGATAACTTGTGAAGTACACGAGCTGAGCCTGACTTGATAGGACAAATGGTTCATAGGCTTGATATCGACGCTGTTAGTTTATATCCACAAGACCGTACTTGTCTACTTTCCACCCTTGACCTTCAATCGGATCGAACCAATCACACCTGAATAACACAATCTTAGCAGGCTCTATTCCATAACTATATGTCAGCTCCACAATCTCCCGTAGGACGTCATAGAAATCGTTGCCCGTATCAACATCTTTGTAGTTCGAAGATCTGATACACAAACAACTATTTTTGGTGGAATCGGGATCCACAAAGTTGTCTCTGATCGGGCAAGTTGTTGACTTGAACCTAAACCCATTAACACAGTAGCTTGGCCGTATTTTTGTAGCATAAATTGGTCCCTTAGCTAGCGTTCTAATAGACTCATTCTCAAGTCTTGCGTATGGACGATCAACCTAAATACCACAAAAAAATAAATTAAGCTCATTCTCAAGTGCATATACAGAAAGGTAATTACAGAGTTCTCATGTCTTATATATGCACTCAACCATAATAGAAAATAATGTCTTATTTCTTGTTCTAGTTCTTCTTCTGTTATGTGTGGCCTACCTGACCTCACATCATCATTAAATATGCTGAAAACAACATCGTTCAATTAATTTAATAGTATAATAATTAACACTATTAAAATAATATAGACGTATTAATTACTTACCCCTCCAGCTTCTCTACTTCATCATCGTCGCAGTTGAGTAATACATACACCTGAGCAGCCCTTAGCTCATCATCGTTCAGATATTTCTTCTTTATTTTACCCGATGGCTTTCCTGGGGCATTGAATACCTTCAGTATTGTATCATTACATTCATGATCTCCGTCGTCGTTTCTGGAAGCTCTCGTTCTATTAGTTGCAACATGAGGCTTGAAATACATCGAACAAAAGTTTGTGATCTCCTCGAGAACATAGGCTTCACAAATAGAACCCTCGACCCGTGCCTTATTTTTCACCTTTATTTTTAGGTGATTCAAATGTCGCTCGAACGAGTACATCTATCGATATTCGATGGGTCCACCAACACGTGCCTCATAGGATAGATGAATCGACAAATGCTCTATAGAGTCGAAGAATCTAGGAGGAAACACCCTCTCTAGCTTGCACAGTGTTACCGCAATGTCCTTCTCTTACTTTTCTAGATGATCAACGAGCAATTTATTAGAACAAAGATCCCTGAAGAATATGCTAAGCTCCGTCAATGGATCCCAAACTTTCTGCTGTAAGAATTCCCGAAATGTAATTGGAATTAACCTCTCCATGAATACGTGACAATCGTAGCTCTTCATACCCGTCAATTTGTTTTCCTTCGGATCGACACTTCTTCTCAGATTTGACACATATCCGTCTAGAAATTTTAGGCTCTGGATCCACCAACAAAGTCTCACTTTATCCTCCTTGTCCAGTGAGAAAATTGAGTTTGGCAGGTTAACTATTTTCCATTCTCCTCTATCAAATACAATGTAGGGCGTTTGCATATTTCTTCTAAGTCCAACCTGGCCTTGGGATTGTCTTTCGTTTTTCCTTTTACGTCCATCACAGTATTAATTATGTTATCAAACACATTCTTCTCCATATGCATGACATCAAGATTATGTCTGATCAGATTGGTACTCCAATATGGCAGATCCTAGAATATGCTCCTCTTTATCCAGTTATGATCTCTACCAAATCCATCGCACTTGTACCCAGTTGTAGGATCTTCGATAGCACTTGGAAAATCTCTAATCTCCTCCCATATCGTGGCTCCATACCACCTTAGAGGTGGATCACCCTTCTCTACAACGCCGGCATGGAATGCATTCATGTTCCTTCTGAACGGATGATCTTTTGGCAGAAATTGCTGATGACAATCAAAGAAGCACAGTTTTTCTCCGTATTTCAAGCGGAAAGCCTTAGTACGGTCCATGCAATACGGACATGAGAGACGGCCATGAGTGCTCCATCCAGATAATATTCCATAGGCCGAAAAGTCATTAATGGTACATAAGGGTTGCCTTCATCTGAAAATTCTGCTTCCTGGAAATATCGTACATGTTAGCGCCTACTTCCCTTAACTGATTCAACTCATCTATCAAAGGCTGTAAGTACACATCAATGTTCCTCTTGGGATTGTTCGGACCAGGAATTATAACGGTTAGAAACATGTACTGAGTCTTCATGCACATCCAAAGCGGTAGGTTATACGGAGTGACAATCACAGACCAGCAGGAATACTAGGATCCCGAAAGACCAAAAGGAGTAAAACCGTCAGAAGATAGCCCCAACCTGATATTACGCAGATCTGAAGCAAAATCAGGATACACTCGATCAAAGTGCTTCCACGCTTCTCCATCGGATGGGTGATCCAACACTCCTTCAATCTGTTCTCGCATGTGCCAAATTATATTTTCTGCCGTCTCTTTCACCATAAATAATCTTTGCAATCGCGGCGTTAAAGGCAAGTAGTGCATTGAATCGGTCGGTCTTCTCGCACCGGTAGACCTCCCTGTACTAGTGGTCTTATAGTGATCAGCACCACAAAATTTGCACACATCACATCTACGTCCTTGTCGTCTTTGTAGTACAGCATGCACCCATTGCGACAAGAATCGATTTTCTCGTATCCCATCCAGAGCGATCTCACCATCCTCTTAGACCGATAGAAGTCTTTAGGTAACTTAGCACCCGCCGGCAAGATCTCTATAATCAACTCCAACACTCAGTTATAGCATTCTTGTGACATGTTAAAATCTGACTTAATGCTCAACTGTCTTGTAACCACCTCCAACGGTGAATGATCCTCACAACCAGGATACAATGGAGTCCTTGCATTCTCCAGCAACTCCATAAACTTTGCAGCATCGACATTCGGTGCCTCCTCAGCTGCATCATGAACGAAACTAGGCCCTACAGCATCGAAAACCATGTTCACGCACCCGTCGTCATATGCATGATTATCTGAAACAAAATTAGGTCCCCCATGTATATACGGCTCAACATAAGGCTTCGGCTCTGATGCTAAAGACACAAGTTCTCTGTGTACGGTCCACTGATAGTAATTAGGTGTGAAACCCCTCGAGTATAAATGATATGTCACTTTCACTTCTGGATAATATTTTACGTTATGACATTTCACCCACGGATACTTAATTTTGGTGCCGTTCATGTACTGAGGGAACGCCTTAGCAAACTGTAGGAACTGCTCTATTCTCGCTATGTATTCATCCCGTATACTACACATATCATCAGGATGATGATTGTACATCCATGAACGATTCCACAAGTAGTAATTCATATCCATTTGGAAATAATTCTGCAAAGATGGACACACATTGTCCAATAGGCACAAATTCGTATATTATGTCTTATTATAGGACACACATTAGTAGCGGACAGTTACTAATAACCATGTTATATCGCAAATAAGTTCTTGTGCATCCAACGTGTACACATACGCTATCGATTCTTACTGAACATTAACCAAGCTAAAACTATCCAAAATCCCCTGTCAACTCCAAATCTTATACATATCTTACTAGTACACACTGATTTAGGATGACCCCTGCCTGCCTACTGGCTCTTGTACACACTCATCTCACTCTTCATAGCTGCTTCCTTTAGAAAATAGGAACAGACACTATTTTCTGTACACAACTATACACCCACACCAATTTAAGCTCTTTCTTCATACACACAAATAATTAACATACACACAAATAATTAACATACACACACACATATACCTTACTCCCACCTAACCTTACCACTAATCCTTGCCTAAGAGCACTGAGCATTGGCCTTCTCTTGCCTGCAGGGCTTCCCTGGTATCCCCCAACCTGTTACATTGCATAAAAGGCATGGCAGACCCTACTACTACTGCTGCTCTCTTCTATATTCTTATTATACTAGCACCATTCTCACATTCTAAATAGAGTGTACTAACCAAATCCCTTCATCCATTGCCTATCATGAACCATCCATTCCCATTCACTATACTCCACAATATACAATATATATATATATACTTAGAACTTATGTATCTATCCAATTTTACATGCACATCTTGTACCATGACACCCTTACTGATACCATCACTGTAGCTAACTGATACTAACACTACACTCTCTAATTTTTCTCATCCACTCCCAAGCCAAATGGCCAAGTGGTCCGTAGCTAATTCCCTGCTCCTACGACTACAGGTTCTTCACCGACACTCTCATATGTTCACTCACTCACACAAGCATCCTTTCTATCACTCAAGCCCAGAATTACCAACTTTTTCTAACCTTATTCCCAAATTTCCTCTTTATCTCTCCAATACTCACACACGCATGAAAGGAGAAAGATCTGTCAAAGAGACAATACATGGTTATTAAGTAGATCAGGAATGAGATCAATGCAAGAAGTGGCTTCATACCAAGTACCCATGGTCTGCACAAAGTCTGGATAGTACAAGGTCAGGCCCCCAGGTACATTATCCCTCACCAAAACCATCCAAATCTCATACTAAACTGTAAGGAGTAATCAGTACATGCTCTTGGTAGTTAAGACACTTAAATAAACTCAAGCCTCCAAATCCCATCACTAAACCTAATCCCCAAGAGGACTGATACTAGGCAGTGCTAAATCAAGATGGATAAACCCATTACATATATAGGTTAATACCTATTCCTAAGGAAAGACAAGACAATTTTAGGATAAACCCATTACATATATAGGTTAATACCCATTACATATATAGGATAAACCCATTACATATATAGGTTAATACCCATTACATATATAGGTTAATACCTTAAATAAACTCAAGCCCCCAAATCTCATTACTAAACCAAATCGTGTGTGTCTGTATGTGTGTGTGTGTGTATGTCCCCGTGTGTGTGTGTGTATCCGTATGTCCGTGTGTGTGTGTGTGTGTGTCTCTGTGTGTGTATGTGTGTGTGTGTGTGTGTGTGTGGGAGAGAAGGAGGAGGAGGAGTTATGTTAGGGTTTACTGGAGAGGAGGAGTAGCTCGGATTGGGGGAGGAGGAGCTCGAGGAGGAGGAGCTCGTCGGGAGGAGGGGGGGTAGGGGTTGCCAGGGGGGAGGGAGTCGCCGGGGGGGGGGGGGGAGGAGAGGAAGGGATGTGCCGAGAGCTCGATTACAAAATTTTTGAGTTTTCGAGTGAGGAAGAAAAAGGAAACAGGACTGTGCCCTAAGTAAAAAGTTAGCGACGTCAACAGACGACGTCGCTAACCGTCGCAACCATTTTAATATAGGCGACTTATTTTAATAATATGTCGCTGAACGTCGCTATTCCGCGACGTAATGTATCTAGTGTCGCTGAACGTCGCTATTCAGCGACGTTTTGCGATGTCAATAGAAGGGAGTCACTATATTATATATTTAGCGATGGTATTTTATTCCGTCGCTAAACAACGTCGCTAATATAGCATATTTTAGTAGTGTATGCAACCTAAGCTAATCACATAACTGTCTTGTGCTCTGAATCACTTATATATATGTTATAGTTATATTTTCTCTATTATATTCATGTACTCAGTATTATCTGTACTTCTTTATAACACGTCATATACTTTATTCTATTGTTAGCTCTATATTTTCTACCATATTTTGGAACTGCTTTCAGAGTTATGTATTTGCTCCAATCCTGACTGGATACGTTGACAAAATTTTACAGAGAACTTGGAGGATCCAGCTAGCCTAGATGACACACCAATAGTGCTTGTAGTAGACTTCTAGGACTATTGGGATATGTCTTTTAGTTTCTTATTATGTATTTGATTTGTACTATATGTGGTGTTGATAACACTAAACTTATTTCTCTTCTGGGTTGCATTACACTTTGAGATCCTTCTATCTATTCTATTTTCGTGCTGATATCTATCTTAGTTACTTTGTGATTATGTTGTATTCTTCTGAGATTGTCCTCCGTTTGGAGAGTATATCTATTTTGGACAGGTACATTATATTGTGTTTAGTGATTGTTGAGACATAGTATAGCATTCTATCGCCGATACTGCGGCATAGGCTAGACATACCCACGGTCTCGTGCCCTTACACTAGGTGCGGGTCATGACAGGTATTATACACGTAGGACTATTGCTAACAAAGATAGAAAAGAGAACACTACCACCAAGTTTTTTTCTCTGATAGCACCGACTACATAACATGAAAAGTAGACATTAATAACCTAGATAAGAGAGATTCTTGGATTGCAGTGAATGAAAAAAATTCAAAGAATAACATATAATGGTCTCCTCCCTTTTTTTGATGTAGTGTCACTTCATTTATGATTCCTTTCTAATCCTCTTTTGAAAATAACGGTAAAAGAAGATACAACAGTAATAGTACAATAAATAAACATTAAAGTAATGCATAGAGTAAAAGAATATATACTACTATACACATAGGGTCGGGTACACAATCACAACACCTTTTTTGGACCACATAGCAAGCAAACAAACAATAAGGAAAGATTCCTCTTTGTAAACATGTGCTCAGTGAATATAATCAAAAGGGTGGTTCTAATTTACAAATAACCCCTTTATTTTCCTACCTTTACAAAATTGGCATATATAGCTGGGAATCAAACTAATTCTTCATTTAAAAATTTGAAGAATTAGGCAATATTTAATTAGATTAGGTGACCGATATTTAAGGATTATTATATATATATATATATATTAACCAATATATATATATATATATATATATATATATATATATATATATATATATATATATATATATATATATATATATATATATATATATATTAACCAAAAAATATATTAACCAAAAAATAAATTATGTTAAGTATATAATAATGTAAAGTATAAATATTAAGAGTAATTAAATCCATAATCAAAGACTACATGTATTAAATACTTGATAATAATCTTGAATTCTATTTGATTGTTAGGCTTGCAATTTTTTTTCGAGTTCTTGCCCTCAATGCAGATTGGACGAACTATCATGTAAGTATACCTTGCCAACTTTATATTTAATTACATGTATGTTTTCTACTATTCTTGCTTGTTTATGTCTCATTTTATTTTGTACCTGCAGTCTTGCCATGATTTATTTCTATGTCTCTTACCTGTTATCACTTACTTTTATCATTACTTATTTTTATATATTTTCACACATGACTTCGATGGTGTTGTTTACTTGAGCGACTTGACTTGATCACGTGTTCCATGATACTTTGTCTTGACCCTTGACCAGTACTAGGATTGGATACTTGACCACTCTCGACTCGGAAGACCATACAGGGCTAAGATAGAGACTTACTATAGATTGGGAGCACCATGCAGGACTACTTATTATTGGACTAAGAGCACCACACAGGACTACGGTCATTCAATTTATTTGTAACCATACTTATTATTATTTTTCATATGACATGTCATGATATATAAAGTTCATCCTGTGATCTTTATTCTTGTTCTAGTAGTTGTTTCCTATTTTTCCTCGTATGTAGTTTACTGTCGTAGTAGACTTATTTTATGTATCTTGTTACGTCCCTGTGAGGACCTGATGATCTCTCCAGGTTATTGCTAGTTTTCTTCTAGGTATTTGTTGAGACTGCTAGAAAAGAATGATAGATTGGTGGACGATTGTATCTCCAGTTTTTCGGTATCGGTAGTCGTACTATTATCGTTCTTCTCTTTTATATTTTCTGATAACATCTTCAACTTTATAGCCTAATTTTACAAGCTTTACTTTTTGTTATGAGCTTTTTCAGATGATTGTATTAAGGTCTGGCCAACCTTTTTACAAATTATCTATTCTTGTATTTATTCAAGGGCATCAGTGTATTATTGTTTGATCATCATTAATGCACTGGTTTCCACTTGAGATTATTATATGTTGATTGAGATATAGTTAATTTGTCATTTTAGACCCTCTCTTAGACAGCTTACGTGCATTACTTAAGGGTTCTATAGATTGGATTCACCCTTGAGTATGTACAAGCTGGCCGTATCACGTGCTAGTTTCGTGACTTTTGAGATTGGGGCATGACAACCTGTAACCCCTCTTCCTAAAATTTTGAAAATATAATTTTCTTTTTATTTATTTGATTGAAATAGTGATTTCTGGAATTTTATAAATATTTAATTTATTAATCATTATTATAGAAGGCCTTAGTCATGGTTAAGTTTTGGAGTACAATATGACTAGAAATCGTGGCACGGATAGTGTAGTTACGTGCCTTGACTAGTATATTAGCCATAGAAGGAAATGCCGAATGATATGTGTGTTCTAACTAGGAAAACCAGGCCAAGTTGTTACTTGACCCTCATAATTAATTTAATTAGTTATTTATTAATACGACTTTTTAGGAGACCCGGTTAGACCGTTTTAGCCTGGACTTGACCCGAACCCAACCAGAGCCCATGTAGGCATGTAGTGAGTCCAGAGACATCTATGTAGGTGTACATTATTGCATACATATATGTTTTGTACTGGTGGGCTAAGTAAATATTTTTCCATATATTTGATGTATATACGAACATAAAATAAAAGTGTTAATTGCTACTAAAATTGTAATTTTATTTTAAAATGTGTTAATAATTGTCGAGGATCCGTTTTTAGATTTTTAGAAATCGTAGGAATGCTTGCACATATAGAAAGGTATTTTACTACTCTATATACCAGGTTTTATATATAAATTTATATAATTAAAAGAATAGATATTATGTTTAAATTGTATTTTAGTAAATAATATGTATGAATAATTTTACTTAGTTTTATAGTATTGTAACCATTCCATGCGGGTACCCCATATGTGTAGCTAAATATCTTTCCCATATATATATATATATATATATATATATATATATATATATATATATATATATGTATATTAAAACAACAACCCATTTTATTAAAGAAAGCCAAACGGCCGCACATATACAAGTATACCTGAAGGCACAAAATACCGAAGCCTATACATGTATACCGTCAAAAGAGCAGAAACCTAAAATGTAAACGGCTAAACCGGGGAAAAGAGAAAGCTCCGAGGCCCAAAACGGCAATAAAAGTGAGGCTAACTCCAGGCCTGCCAAAACTGTTCCGATGAGTGGGAGCAGCGGTTCCTGGTTTTAAGAATTTGGCGGCGGACTTGGCGGATCAGTTGATCTGGATTGAATTGACGTCCTTCGTACCTGAATTTGTTTTGGTTCTTCTAGAGGACCCATATACCTGCGGCTGCAGCGATCTGATGGCTATAGGAATCTTCCAGATAGCTAGGAGATCGTTGAAGCCCCCAGGTCGATGTCTCTTCCCGCAGCGGCGAGAGAGGGCGCTCCAGATCAGATTAGCAAGATCTTGGATAGAAGGATGTGTTCGACAGTTTTGGACAGTGAGACGTATAACAGTGGCAGCTGGAAGCGAGGCTGTAACAGATGGAGGTGATTGAATCGTCGGTTGGGAGCTTCGTTCGCTGAGCTATCCAGATTAGAAAGGACCACTTATTGGGGATGCACGATTGCCGAAAAGGTGCGACCAGCGGGACATGCATGCCGTCGCCCCTAATCTTCCTTCTAGCAGAGGCCATCGAGAACTCTCCTCCGAAAGTGGGGGTCCAAATCCATTTATTTGGAGATCGTTGATCCTGAATTGGCGGAGGCAAGCTCTGACCTCGCCTCCTGCCCAAAGCACTTTTCGATCTGCTCCCATCTCCATCCCACCGCCGGGTCCCAGAGATCTCTGATTGTGCAGTTGGGGGCGTTCGGGGATAGCTGGTTGATACTACGACAAATCCACCGCTCAAGGCCAGCGATGATTCTCTGGTACTGAGACACAAGCGGATGAGGGATTCGGCAAGCTGACGGTCGTAAAAATGCGGTGTCAGGGTGCGAAGGATCGCTGTTGGCTTCTGCGATTGCTGGAAGAAAGTATTGGAAGTATCTGGCTCTCATGAACTACGTCCAGATAAAATATGCGATCGGAGCCGCCACCACAATTTTATTGAGCTGGCATCCACGATGTGAGATAATTTTATGAACCCGAGGCCTCCCTCATTCATAGGTTTGGCCATTGTGTCCCAGCTAGCACAGTAATGCTTATCCTTGCCGTCTTGGTGACCCCAGAAGAAGTTGGTAAAGAGAGCCTCCAAGGAGGAGAGACGTTCAACGGCGGGGAGCAGACTGCTAGGGTGCAGACAGGAATGGAAGAAAGCACATACTTGATGAGGATCATTTTGCCACCTGGAGATAGTTTGGCGTTGTGCCATACCTTGATCATTTTCCTGACCTTGTTAACAAGCCCGCCGAAGATGCCCGTATTCGATCTGCCGTAAACTAGAGGACAGCCCAGGTAGGAGAATGGAGGGTATGCGGTAGGGAAGGAGGTGATTGGTGAGAGTGGCTGAGTGGCTCATGTCGACTTTATAATGGGTGTAGATGACACTTTTGTCGCGGTTGATCCGCTGTCCGAAGCATCTGGAGTATTTCTCCAGGGTATTCCTGACCACCTCTACGGAACTGATGTCCCCGATGAGAAGATAAGGATGTCGTCGACGTAGGCCAGATGGGTGATGACAGGGCAGCCTGCGGTGGTGAAAAAGTGGCAGAATCTAGGGATGTCGACCATGCTGTTCAAATTTCTACTGAGGGCCTCCGCAGATGATGAAGATGGTGGACGATAGAGGGTCTCCTTGCCGGACCCCTCGGCTAGATTTAAAGAGCCCGTCAGCTTGCCCGTTGATGACAGTAGAGAACCATGAGTTGCTAATAGATATGTAAATGAGTCAATCCAGGTTTCAGAGAATCCGAAGTTCCTGAGAACCCAGATCATGAATTGCCAGTCCAAGCGATCGTAAGCCTTCTCCATATCAAGCTTGATGGCTATGCTGTCCCCCTCGATGGGAATTTCATGCATGTAATCATCTCCTGGGTGAGGAGGATGTTGTTAGTAATATTCTACCAAGGGACAAAGCCGCTTTGTTCCTCGAAAATAATCTTGGGTAGGAGGTGGGACATACGGGTGACGATAATCTTGGAGATGATTTTGTTTGCGAAGGTGCAGAGGCTGATCGGGCAAAATTTGAAGGTTTCTAGATTGTTTTTTTGGGATCAAGATAAGATTGGCTCGAGATAGGGATTTAGGATATCTAGCGCCTTGAAAGAAAGCAGTTGCGACATCGATCACGTCAATTTGACTGATGTTCCAGCAGATCGGAAGAACACCCCGGAGAATCCGTCCGGGCCAGGGGCGCTGTGTTCGTCCAGAGCCCAGAACGTAGACTTGACTTCATCTGCGATGGAGGGATCGAAAGCTGATCATTATCTTGCTCGTCGATGATACTAGGGACCTTGGCCAGGTAGGTTTCATCCTTGACCACGGTGTCTTTGGTGAAGAGGTTGGAGTAGAAGTTGGCGGCGGCCGTTTAAATGCACCGTTGGTCTTTGAGAGCGTGTCGTTCTCTTCAGAGATTTTGTGAGGGGTGAGCTGATGTCTGTAGCCCCTGACGCAAGCGTAGAAGAATGTCGTATTGTTGTCGCCTTCAGTGTCCCAGGTCAACCTGGCTTTCTGCTTCCAGAATTCCGTTTCCACTTTAATTCGGATTTAAGGATAGCCTTGGTAAGGTTGAACGTGGCTTGGGCCGCATGGGATCGGTCTGATGAGAACCTGGTTTTGGCTCGGTTGACGTCCCTTCGCTGCCTTAATTTCTTAGAAGATGTTGCCAAATGCGATTGCTCCAAGAGGTAGGGCGCTCCTAGTGGCCTTAAGCTTCACGCCACTCTAAGGGGGGTCCGGGTTGTCCTCCGACTTCCAAGCATCGGCAACAGTTTTCTAGAAATGGGTGTAGAATCTCCAAAAGTCCAGGAATCTGAAAGTTTTTTTGATAGGGTTGGGTTGTTGCTGACTTGGATGAGGAGCGGTGAGTGGTCTGATTCAGTGGAGTTGAGGTGGAGAGGT
>JANAVB010000999.1:22403725-22691088 GCA_029216955.1 Iris pallida | reverse complement strand
GTATATGTAACAATATGGAATAAGAGTTAGACGGGGAGGGAGAACATGGACACGATGCACTCACGTGGGTGGTAGAAATATTTGTAGAGTAATTGTGGAGAAATAATGGATGAGTACCTGCCTATTTATAGGATGTGGGAATTTCCATTTGGATAGGATTAAGAATATTTTAAACCCAAAAGTAGATAATTAATCTATTAATTTAAAATCAATCAATTTCAATCCAATTCAAAAATCCAATTCCAAATACAATTCAAATTTAAATCTAATTAAATTCTTGGTTTAAAATCATTGGGATAAATCAAATTTTAAATATTTAACTATTTAAATAAATCCAAAATTTCAAATCAAGTTTTAAATCGCCACAATAATTTTGAAATATGTTTCTAAAAATACATATAATAATAATTTCGAAAATTCCATTAAATATTTTTAAATATCTTATTGAATAATAAAATATTAATATTAATAAATATCGAAAATTACATTTTATTTAAAATAAACTAGCAAAATATTTACGAAATATATGTATGCACAAATAATATTATTTATTCTAAATAAAAGGCCTTTCATAAATAAAATCATAAATTTAGAAAATTTTGATAGCTAAATTAAATATTACATATATTTTTGAAACTATAAAAATAAGAAAAATATTTTTCTAAAAATATGTACGCTCGCACATATTCGCACTCGTCGAGCAATTACGAAAAATAATACGTCGTGCACGACGTATAATACGACTATGCGACGTACAATACAAAATTTTAAATCGGTACCAAATTTAATAAAAAAATAGTAGAAATTTAGGGGTTTTACATCCTACCCAACTTAAAAGAATTTGTCCTCGAAATTAAGAATTCGTAGGGGTGAGAAGACACAAGGGGGTATCGATGGAAAACAATCTATAACAAATTATGCCGTAAGAATTCACGATCTAGATCATAGAAAAATAATACGATATGGTCGTAATCGATATGATGGCTAGAGGAAGTTCTAGTATAACGCTTTCGTCCTCCTAAAATAGGTGAAGGCGAAAGTAATATAGAGTTCGAAGGAGGTGTTATCAAATACGAATACGTGATTCAAAGACGATCGAATAATTTCAAAAGAATTGTCAAGGCAGTCGTAGATGGGATTCTAGAGGACAAGTTTAGCTATGTCCTCATCCACGTAGAATGATAGAATAAAGCGAACCAAAGTGCACTCGGTTGATCAGACCATCATGCACCGGTTCTGATTAGTCAATATGTTAGTGGGAGCGACCCAATTAACATATGTTTTGAACAAGCCCGATAAAAGAATAAGCTTGCAAAACTAGGCTACATTAGCATCATTAGTCTAGATAGTAAAAATATAGGAACGTGAGATTAAGATTGAAATAAAGAACCAATATGAATAGTCTAAGTGTCATAAAAATCTAAGTCTTGTTTATTCCTCTACGGTTTTATTGTCCAAGGTTCGTTGACCAATTAGTTAAATTGCTCTAGTCTCCATAGTCTAGATAATCCTATTTGTATTCTCTTTAATGGTCAAGGGGGTGTCAGGTCGTGGGGTATTCTACCCAACTTAAAGAATTAAGCTAAGGGTGTTCGGGACGTCTAACTAGTAGGGTCAATCTCTAGCAAGCACGAAGTGAAGATAAGAATAATGATAGAAGGAATCAAGCAAGATGCAGTCGATAAGTCAAACGGTAGATAAAATCTAGGAAAGTGGTCAAGTATGTGGATGAGAGCCTAGACTTCTAATCCTACTCGCAGGCTTGCTTGGTACGGTAAAGTAACCAAATAATTTATCTTGACCTACATGGGCCACCACAAAAACATGTAACGCTCCAGTCCCAAAATACGTAGGACTAGGAACGTAGACATGCCAGCTATATACATATAAAATACATGGGCCTCGTATGTATACATAAGCTGTAAAATGTAGTAGAACCATAACTAATCTCATCCACAAAATAAATGAATAAAAGATATCATATAAAGATGATGATTTGTCTTGATACAATATGTTGGGCGGAGACAAATCCACTACCAACAAGTAAAGAAAAAATACATGAGAAAAGAAATGATTTTGGTGAGCGAAGCGAAGACGATCCAAGTGCAATCATCCTCGAAGAATAGCGATGATCACGGCTAGAGCTAGAATACCTACGAAAGACAAGAGCACACACCTGGCGAGATAACTAGGTCCTCAGAGGGACGTAACAAGACACATATTATCATGCCATAAACTGAATAAAGTTAGCTCAATAAAAAAGTATATATGACTACACAAATAAAGGTCCTTAACCATTCTAGGTGTAAATGCATTTTGAGGACAACGTTCTACGCAGAGGCTGTAACGGATTCACGCAAGCAAGTAATAGAGAGTGGCCGTCAAGTAGCGCTCATCCGAGACGCTATCGGCCCTGGGCAGAAGGTAGTGCTCATAAGAGTCACCCTCGGCCCAAAATGTGTGTAAAAATAAATGTAGCCCCTACGCTAATAACTGTCCCCTCCCCCCAATGATACTATACATGTATCGACTCCACGATACTGTTTTAATCCTTAATAACTGCCAAGTCTTCTAAAAAATCTATTGGTAGTTATATCCTAACGCACGGCCTGTACGCACCAATAATCAGTCAGCACGCAAGTCCGCATCTATATGAGACACACAACTCACACACAATCCGTGGCACAACGTGACAGTTTATGAGATGCACTAAACATACGGTGGTCCCTTAAGTCTAAGCCAATTGCATAAAGTATAATAATTTGCATCTATATATAGTTTTGAAAGAACAACATAAAAAAACATGCATGATATTGAGCAAGAAATTAAACAGTAAAGGCAAGATGTCTTGCCTGATAGGCGCCTGGTGTGCTGCGATGATCAATGTGGCACGAACTGCAACTTCGGTACAACAACTATGCATGGTTACCTCGGGTGATGGTACGGACAGTTCCATTGGGTTTAGAAGGTTCAAATTCGCTAGGGTGGACATGAGGTAGTCTTGAGATGGGCGAAGGAATAGGAGCAATAGGACTTGGATACGGACAGAAGAAAATAAAAAATAATGAATAAATAAATATTTATATATATACGAGTTTTTAGAAAAATTTATAATCCCTAAAACTAGTTTTATAAGTCAAATATTTGTAGAAAAAATATTTATTATAAATACCATGAATCTAGAAACTATTTAGGGCTAAACTCTATTTTGTAAAATATGATCTGTAGGCCAACACCCCAAAATAATAATATAGTAATATTATAAAACTTTCAGAATTTAGTTTTGAAATTTGTATCTAGCCCAACTAAATACTATATTTTTGCATATGTATAATTTAGAAAATATTAATATAACCTTGTTTTGAAATTAACTATGATAGTACTAAGTAACTAGTTGAAGTTTACAACAAAATATAAATGCTAGTAATAATAATAATAATAATAATAATAATAATAATAATAATAATATAATAATAAAATCAGGATAATTGAAATTGAGGAAACATAGTAATAAAGATAATAGTTAACAAACAAAAAAAATTAAAATAATAATATAATAATAATAATATAATAATAATAATGATAATTTAAGATAATTGTAATAATAATAATATAATAATAATAATAATAATAATAATAATAATAATAATGTACTTGTTGCTCTCTCTTTTCGAGAGAGTGTAAGTACATAAAATAAAACCACATTGAAGAGTCTGAGAGAGAGATTGAAAAAGAAGAAAGAAAAAAAATATATAAAGAAACAGTAGAGAGTGAGGAAGAGAGGGCGGAGAGGAAATCGGAGGGCGGCGTTCGGGATGGAGGCTAGGGCGGCGAGGTAGAGGAAGCGGGGGAAAGCGTCGGAGAGGGTCGGGCTTGAGCTCGGGCTCGGCGGAGGGAGATCGGTAAGGGGGTTTCGAAGGGTGGAAGAGCGGTCAGGCGGAGGCTGTGGAGAGGCGGCGGAACTAGGTGCGACGACTAGTCGGGGCCAGGTGGAGGCGGCGCTCAGGTTTGGCGACGGAACGGCGGTTTGGCTGGTGGCGGGGAGAAGGAGAGCCGGGAGGCGGGCGCTGCGGTGGATCTGGTGGAAGGAGGTGCACGGAGGGGAGAGCTACGGTGGTGGCGCATGTGGCGGCGGCGGGTGCAACTCGACGAGGGGAGCTGCGACGTGCGGGAAGACCGGAGAGGGGCCGGGCGGCACGAGAAGTGGGTTCGGCTCGGGCGGAGCTCGCGGCTTGACGAGGTCGGCGCGGCAAGAAGGCTGCCACGCGCACGGAGGCTTGGGACGGGGACACGACTCGCGGTCAGGTGAGTGGTGGCGATGGGATTTCGTTTATTTGTTTTTTCTTTTCTTGTGGTGATTTGGGATGGCTCGTCCATGGCTTTAGTTGGTGGTGATAGTGGTGTTAATGGTGAGGGTGGTGGTTATGCTGGGTTAGCAGGAGACTGGTGAGGTTTATCGTCGACGGTCAATGATGGTGGTGGTGGAGTTTGCCAGACTTTGGTAGTGGTGGTAATGAGGGATACGCGAGGTGGAGTTGCTGTCGACGTGGTGTCGGGTCTTGATCGGGAGAGGAAGTGGTGGTTATCGGTTTTTGGGTTGGTCGAACGACAGCAGTAGGATGCCGGGGTGGCGGAAGTGGAGGTGATGACCAGGCTGGTGTGGCCGGACAGAATTGGGGACGGGGTATTCTGGCAGAAATGGCCGAGGAAGATGGGGTTTCTCGAGGCTGGCCGATGGCAGTGAATTTTTGGTTAGGCTAGAGATTAGGAATAGGATTTAGGAATTTATTATTTGTCGTGTCGGGATTGTCGACACGGAGGAGAACTCAAAATGTTTATGTAACAATATGGAATAAGAGTTGGACGGGGAGGGAGAACATGGACACGATGCACTCACGTAGGTGGTAGAAATATTTGTGGAGTAATTATGGAGAAATAATGGATGAGTACCTGCCTATTTATAGGATGTGGGAATTCCCATTTGGATAGGATTAGAATATTTTAAACCCAAAAGTAGATAGTTAATCTATTAATTTAAAATCAATCAATTTCAAATCCAATTCAAAAATCCAATTCCAAATACAATTCAAATTTAAATCTAATTAAATTCTTGGTTTAAAATCAATGGGATAAATCAAATTTTAAATATTTAACTATTTAAATAAATCCAAAATTTCAAATCAAGTTTTAAATCGCCACAATAATTTCGAAATATGTTTTCTAAAAATACACATAATAATAATTTCAAAAATTCCATTAAATATTTTTAAATATATTTTGAATAATAAAATTAATATTAATAATATCGAAAATTATAGTTTTATTTAAAATAAACTAGCAAAATATTTACGAAAATATGTATGCACGAATAATATTATTTATTCTAATAAAAGGCCTTTCATAAATAAAATCATAAATTTAGGAAATTTTGATAGCTAAATTAAATATTACATATATTATTTTAAAACTATAAAAATAAAAAAATTTTTCTAAAAATATGTACGCTCGCACATATTCGCATTGTCGAGCAATTATGAAAAATAATACGTCGTACGCGACGTATAATACGACTATGCGACGTACAATACAAAATTTTAAATCGGTACCAAATTTAATAAAAAAATAGTAGAAATTTAGGGGTTTTACAACCGCCAACGGCGGTCATCCAGAGGTCGTCCGACGATGGAGCTGTAGGCGCTGAGAGGAAGTACCAGCCCCTCCCTCTGCTGGCATACTAGCAGCAGCAGCCGCCTCCTCTTGTAGCCGAACAAACTCGGCCTAGAACAATGTTTGCTAACTGTAAGTGTTTGCTAAAGTCTATTGATATCTATTTTCCTCTTTTCTAAATTATAATAAATTAATATAAAGAATAGAACGTACATATGCCTGCGTCGCCCTCTCGTCAATGAACTCCCCATCCCTCCGATGGGTGACCAAGAAGACGGTCACCATGTTCGGGTCCTCACCCTTTTTTACCTGTTAAAATATATTATCTATTATTAGTATTAAACATTCCATCCAACTATATAAAATGATGCCCGTCATAGAAAACGTACCAGACGACGAAAATGCTACGTCATCGGAATGGAGCCACCACACCACTTACTGGCGCTCGACCGCGCCACCTTGGCCTTGTCAGACCGCTCCTGGTACCTAGCTTCGACGAATCTAGCCATCATCGCAGTCCACTGCTCTGGCGTGATCCAACCATGGATCGGCTTTCTGGAGCGACCACGAGACTTCTGGTCGTGGACCACATCACGGATGAGCTTGCCTGCGACGACAGAAAATTGGGCTTCGATCTTCGTCGCCAGGTGTGGTGGATAGAAATAGGTCCTCTACAAGAAGTAAAATAGAAAAGTTATATAATATACACAAATAATTATTAAAATTTAAAAATAAACAAATTTTTACCTTGAAGTGGGCCAACCAAAAGGCCTTCCTATCTGCGGGAGCATCTGAGTAGTTAATCCAAGGCCCACCATAGTTCTGCCTCAGAAATAACCCCAGCTATCTCTGTACTGCAGAAGGCCGATATCTATATAATAATAAATTTCATAAATATATATGTACATATAATCATTTGAGAAATATATATTATCTAATTAACTTACTTCGTAGGCCCGTCCGTCCAAATCTTCATACGTATCTCGTCCGGGGGAGCGCATGGAGGGTCGCTCTCACCTCCTGGTTGGGCAGGATCAGTCTGATCGCCGCTCTTCCCATGGAGCCATCGACAGGAGGAATGCTGGACGCAGGAGGAATGCTGGATGCGGGATCAGGAATGCTGGACGAGGGAGGAGTCGCCAACCTGCTGGAACTTCCCTGTCCCGGTAGTGGACCGGGAACAGAACGGTACACTAGCGTACTCGGAGATGAGGATGAGGGTACAAATCTGCATCTCCAGCCCGAGGCAGACGGAACTGTCTAACATAATATCCTCCGCATCGTCCGGGTCTAGTCATACCTGATAATAACATATGACAATAAAATAAATATACATATTTATATGATAGACATCACAGATTTTTCAAAAATCTCATAGTCACAGATAAAAGTGTCACTAAAGTGTTACAGATTTATATGATAAAAGTGTCACTAAAGTGTCAAATATGATGATAAAACAAACGTACAGATTTAATCCTCTTCTGAAAATTCATCTAGTTCGTTTTAGCTCATCATCTTCTTTCTTCTTCTTCTTTCTTCCTCCTCTACATCTTACTTTTTTCTGCATCTTCCTCTTCAGATAATTCTACTTTTTCTACACAATTAGATGTGTAATAAGGAACTTCCGTCGTGTCCACTTCTATAATATTTGTTACAAGAGGTAGTTCATCCTCCTGATAAGCTATATCGTCAACCTCAAAGGTATTTCTAGGTTTGGTCTTGTATACTGCCCACCAGTCCGACCTTGTTGTTTCTCATTTAGGATAACTTGTGAAGTACACGAGCTGAGCCTGACTTGATAGGACAAATGGTTCATAGGCTTGATATCGACGCTTAGTTTATATCCACAAGACCGTACTTGTCTACTTTCCACCCTTGACCTTCAATCGGATCGAACCAATCACACCTGAATAACACAATCTTAGCAGGCTCTATTCATAACTATATGTCAGCTCCACAATCTCCCGTAGGACGTCATAGAAATCGTTGCCCGTATCAACATCTTTGTAGTTCGAAGATCTGATACACAAACAACTATTTTTGGTGGAATCGGGATCCACAAAGTTGTCTCTGATCGGGCAAGTTGTTGACTTGAACCTAAACCCATTAACACAGTAGCTTGGCCGTATTTTTGTAGCATAAATTGGTCCCTTAGCTAGCGTTCTAATAGACTCATTCTCAAGTCTTGCGTATGGACGATCAACCTAAATACCACAAAAAAATAAATTAAGCTCATTCTCAAGTGCATATACAGAAAGGTAATTACAGAGTTCTCATGTCTTATATATGCACTCAACCATAATAGAAAATAATGTCTTATTTCTTGTTCTAGTTCTTCTTCTGTTATGTGTGGCCTACCTGACCTCACATCATCATTAAATATGCTGAAAACAACATCGTTCAATTAATTTAATAGTATAATAATAACACTATTAAAATAATATAGACGTATTAATTACTTACCCCTCCAGCTTCTCTACTTCATCATCGTCGCAGTTGAGTAATACATACACCTGAGCAGCCCTTAGCTCATCATCGTTCAGATATTCTTCTTTATTTTACCCGATGGCTTTCTGGGGCATTGAATACCTTCAGTATTGTATCATTACATTCATGATCTCCGTCGTCGTTTCTGGAAGCTCTCGTTCTATTAGTTGCAACATGAGGCTTGAAATACATCGAACAAAAGTTTGTGATCTCCTCGAGAACATAGGCTTCACAAATAGAACCCTCGACCCGTGCCTTATTTTTACCTTTATTTTTAGGTGATTCAAATGTCGCTCGAACGAGTACATCATCGATATTCGATGGTCCACCAACACGTGCCTCATAGGATAGATGAATCGACAAATGCTCTATAGAGTCGAAGAATCTAGGAGGAAACACCCTCTCTAGCTTGCACAGTGTTACCGCAATGTCCTTCTCTTACTTTTCTAGATGATCAACGAGCAATTTATTAGAACAAAGATCCCTGAAGAATATGCTAAGCTCCGTCAATGGATCCCAAACTTCTGCTGTAAGAATTCCCGAAATGTAATTGGAATTAACCTCTCCATGAATACGTGACAATCGTAGCTCTTCATACCCGTCAATTTGTTTTCCTTCGGATCGACACTTCTTCTCAGATTTGACACATATCCGTCTAGAAATTTTAGGCTCTGGATCCACCACAAAGTCTCACTTTATCCTCCTTGTCCAGTGAGAAAATTGAGTTTGGCAGGTTAACTATTTTCCATTCTCCTCTATCAAATACAATGTAGGGCGTTTGCATATTTCTTCTAAGTCCAACCTGGCCTTGGATTGTCTTTCGTTTTTCCTTTTACGTCCATCACAGTATTAATTATGTTATCAAACACATTCTCCATATGCATGACATCAAGATTATGTCTGATCAGATTGGTACTCCAATATGGCAGATCCTAGAATATGCTCCTCTTTATCCAGTTATGATCTCTACCAAATCCATCGCACTTGTACCCAGTTGTAGGATCTTCGATAGCACTTGAAAATCTCTAATCTCCTCCCATATCGTGGCTCCATACCACCTTAGAGGTGGATCACCCTTCTCTACAACGCCGGCATGGAATGCATTCATGTTCCTTCTGAACGGATGATCTTTTGGCAGAAATTGCTGATGACAATCAAAGAAGCACAGTTTTTCTCCGTATTTCAAGCGGAAAGCCTTAGTACGGTCCATGCAATACGGACATGAGAGACGGCCATGAGTGCTCCATCCAGATAATATTCCATAGGCCGAAAAGTCATTAATGGTACATAAGGGTTGCCTTCATCTGAAAATTCTGCTTCCTGAAATATCGTACATGTTAGCGCCTACTTCCCTTAACTGATTCAACTCATCTATCAAAGGCTGTAAGTACACATCAATGTTCCTCTTGGGATTGTTCGGACCAGGAATTATAACGGTTAGAAACATGTACTGAGTCTTCATGCACATCCAAAGCGGTAGGTTATACGGAGTGACAATCACAGCCAGCAGGAATACTAGGATCCCGAAAGACCAAAAGGAGTAAAACCGTCAGAAGATAGCCCCAACCTGATATTACGCAGATCTGAAGCAAAATCAGGATACACTCGATCAAAGTGCTTCCACGCTTCTCCATCGGATGGGTGATCCAACACTCCTTCAATCTGTTCTCATGTGCCAAATATATTTTCTGCCGTCTCTTTCACCATAAATAATCTTTGCAATCGCGGCGTTAAAGGCAAGTAGTGCATTGAATCGGTCGGTCTTCTCGCACCGGTAGACCTCCTGTACTAGTGGTCTTATAGTGATCAGCACCACAAAATTTGCACACATCATCTACGTCCTTGTCGTCTTTGTAGTACAGCATGCCCATTGCGACAAGAATCGATTTTCTCGTATCCCATCCAGAGCGATCTCACCATCCTCTTAGACCGATAGAAGTCTTTAGGTAACTTAGCACCCGCCGGCAAGATCTCTATAATCAACTCCAACACTCAGTTATAGCATTCTTGTGACATGTTAAAATCTGACTTAATGCTCAACTGTCTTAACCACCTCCAACGGTGAATGATCCTCACAACCAGGATACAATGGAGTCCTTGCATTCTCCAGCAACTCCATAAACTTTGCAGCATCGACATTCGGTGCCTCCTCAGCTGCATCATGAACGAAACTAGGCCCTACAGCATCGAAAACCATGTTCAGCACCCGTCGTCATATGCATGATTATCTGAAACAAAATTAGGTCCCCCATGTATATACGGCTCAACATAAGGCTCGGCTCTGATGCTAAAGACACAAGTTCTCTGTGTACGGTCCACTGATAGTAATTAGGTGTGAAACCCCTCGAGTATAAATGATATGTCACTTCACTTCTGGATAATATTTTACGTTATGACATTTCACCACGGATACTTAATTTTGGTGCCGTTCATGTACTGAGGGAACGCCTTAGCAAACTGTAGGAACTGCTCTATTCCGCTATGTATTCATCCCGTATACTACACATATCATCAGGATGATGATTGTACATCCATGAACGATTCCACAAGTAGTAATTCATATCCATTTGGAAATAATTCTGCAAAGATGGACACACATTGTCCAATAGGCACAAATTCGTATATTATGTCTTATTATAGGACACACATTAGTAGCGGACAGTTACTAATAACCATGTTATATCGCAAATAAGTTCTTGTGCATCCAACGTGTACACATACGCTATCGATTCTTACTGAACATTAACCAAGCTAAAACTATCCAAAATCCCCTGTCAACTCCAAATCTTATACATATCTTACTAGTACACTGATTTAGGATGACCCCTGCCTGCCTACTGGCTCTTGTACACACTCATCTCACTCTTCATAGCTGCTTCCTTTAGAAAATAGGAACAGACACTATTTTCTGTACACAACTATACACCCACACCAATTTAAGCTCTTTCTTCATACACAAATAATTAACATACACACAAATAATTAACATACACACACACATATACCTTACTCCCACCTAACCTTACCACTAATCCTTGCCTAAGAGCACTGAGCATTGGCCTTCTCTTGCCTGCAGGGCTTCCCTGGTATCCCCCAACCTGTTACATTGCATAAAAGGCATGGCAGACCCTACTACTGCTGCTCTCTTCTATATCTTATTATACTAGCACCATTCTCACATTCTAAATAGAGTGTACTAACCAAATCCCTTCATCCATTGCCTATCATGAACCATCCATTCCCATTCACTATACTCCACAATATACAATTATATATATATATACTTAGAACTTAGTATCTATCCAATTTTACATGCACATCTTGTACCATGACACCCTTACTGATACCATCACTGTAGCTAACTGATACTAACACTACACTCTCTAATTTTTCTCATCCACTCCCAAGCCAAATGGCCAAGTGGTCGTAGCTAATTCCCTGCTCCTACGACTACAGGTTCTTCACCGACACTCTCATATGTTCACTCACTCACACAAGCATCCTTTCTATCACTCAAGCCCAGAATTACCAACTTTTTCTAACCTTATTCCCAAATTTCCTCTTTATCTCTCCAATACTCACACACGCATGAAAGGAGAAAGATCTGTCAAAGAGACAATACATGGTTATTAAGTAGATCAGGAATGAGATCAATGCAAGAAGTGGCTTCATACCAAGTACCCATGGTCTGCACAAAGTCTGGATAGTACAAGGTCAGGCCCCCAGGTACATTATCCCTCACCAAAACCATCCAAATCTCATACTAAACTGTAAGGAGTAATCAGTACATGCTCTTGGTAGTTAAGACACTTAAATAAACTCAAGCCTCCAAATCCCATCACTAAACCTAATCCCCAAGAGGACTGATACTAGGCAGTGCTAAATCAAGATGGATAAACCCATTACATATATAGGTTAATACCTATTCCTAAGGAAAGACAAGACAATTTTAGGATAAACCCATTACATATATAGGTTAATACCCATTACATATATAGGATAAACCCATTACATATATAGGTTAATACCCATTACATATATAGGTTAATACCTTAATAAACTCAAGCCCCCAAATCTCATTACTAAACCAAATCGTGTGTGTCTGTATGTGTGTGTGTATGTCCCCGTGTGTGTGTGTATCCGTATGTCCGTGTGTGTGTGTGTGTTCTCTGTGTGTGTATGTGTGTGGTGTGTGTGGTGGGAGAGAAGGAGGAGGAGGAGTTATGTTAGGGTTTACTGGAGAGGAGGAGTAGCTCGGATTGGGGGAGGAGGAGCTCGAGGAGGAGGAGCTCGTCGGGAGGAGGGGGGGGGTAGGGGTTGCCAGGGGGGAGGGAGTCGCCGGGGGGGGGGGGGAGGAGAGGAAGGGATGTGCCGAGAGCTCGATTACAAAATTTTTGAGTTTTCGAGTGAGGAAGAAAAAGGAAACAGGACTGTGCCCTAAGTAAAAAGTTAGCGACGTCAACAGACGACGTCGCTAACCGTCGCAACCATTTTAATATAGGCGACTTATTTTAATAATATGTCGCTGAACGTCGCTATTCCGCGACGTAATGTATCTAGTGTCGCTGAACGTCGCTATTCAGCGACGTTTTGCGATGTCAATAGAAGGGAGTCACTATATTATATATTTAGCGATGGTATTTTATTCCGTCGCTAAACAACGTCGCTAATATAGCATATTTTAGTAGTGTATGCAACCTAAGCTAATCACATAACTGTCTTGTGCTCTGAATCACTTATATATGTTATAGTTATATTTCTCTATTATTCATGTACTCAGTATTATCTGTACTTCTTTATAACACGTCATATACTTTATTCTATTGTTAGCTCTATATTTTCTACCATATTTTGGAACTGCTTTCAGAGTTATGTATTTGCTCCAATCCTGACTGGATACGTTGACAAAATTTTACAGAGAACTTGGAGGATCCAGCTAGCCTAGATGACACCAATAGTGCTTGTAGTAGACTTCTAGGACTATTGGGATATGTCTTTTAGTTTCTTATTATGTATTTGATTTGTACTATATGTGGTGTTGATAACACTAAACTTATTCTCTTCTGGGTTGCATTACACTTTGAGATCCTTCTATCTATTCTATTTTCGTGCTGATATCTATCTTAGTTACTTTGTGATTATGTTGTATTCTTCTGAGATTGTCCTCCGTTTGGAGAGTATATCTATTTTGGACAGGTACATTATATTGTGTTTAGTGATTGTTGAGACATAGTATAGCATTCTATCGCCGATACTGCGGCATAGGCTAGACATACCCACGGTCTCGTGCCCTTACACTAGGTGCGGGTCATGACAGGTATTATACACGTAGGACTATTGCTAACAAAGATAGAAAAGAGAACACTACCACCAAGTTTTTTTCTCTGATAGCACCGACTACATAACATGAAAAGTAGACATTAATAACCTAGATAAGAGAGATTCTTGGATTGCAGTGAATGAAAAAAATTCAAAGAATAACATATAATGGTCTCCTCCCTTTTTTTTGATGTAGTGTCACTTCATTTATGATTCCTTTCTAATCCTCTTTTGAAAATAACGGTAAAAGAAGATACAACAGTAATAGTACAATAATAAACATTAAAGTAATGCATAGAGTAAAAGAATATATACTACTATACACATAGGGTCGGGTACACAATCACAACACCTTTTTTTGGACCACATAGCAAGCAAACAAACAATAAGGAAAGATTCCTCTTTGTAAACATGTGCTCAGTGAATATAAATCAAAAGGGTGGTTCTAATTTACAAATAACCCCTTTATTTTCCTACCTTTACAAAATTGGCATATATAGCTGGGAATCAAACTAATTCTTCATTTAAAAATTTGAAGAATTAGGCAATATTTAATTAGATTAGGTGACCGGATATTTAAGGATTATTATATATATATATATATTAACCAATATATATATATATATATATATATATATATATATATATATATATAATATATATATATATATATATATATATATATATATATATTAACCAAAAAATATATTAACCAAAAATAAATTATGAAGTATATAATAATGTAAAGTAAATATATATAAGAGTAATTAAATCCATAATCAAAGACTACATGTATAAATACTTGATAATAATCTTGAATTCTATTTGATTGTTAGGCTTGCAATTTTTTTTCGAGTTCTTGCCCTCAATGCAGATTGGACGAACTATCAGGTAAGTATACCTTGCCAACTTTATATAGTTTAATTACATGTATGTTTTCTACTATTCTTGCTTGTTTATGTCTCATTTTATTTTGTACCTGCAGTCTTGCCATGATTTATTTCTATGTCTCTTACCTGTTATCACTTACTTTTATCATTACTTATTTTATATATTTTCACACATGACTTCGATGGTGTTGTTTACTTGAGCGACTTGACTTGATCACGTGTTCCATGATACTTTGTCTTGACCCTTGACCAGTACTAGGATTGGATACTTGACCACTCTCGACTCGGAAGATCCATACAGGGCTAAGATAGAGACTTACTATAGATTGGGAGCACCATGCAGGACTACTTATTATTGGACTAAGAGCACCACACAGGACTACGGTCATTCATTTATTTGTAACCATATTATTATTTTTTCATATGACATGTCATGATATATAAAGTTCATCCTGTGATCTTTATTCTTGTTCTAGTAGTTGTTTCCTATTTTTCCTCGTATGTAGTTTACTGTCGTAGTAGACTTATTTTTATGTATCTTGTTACGTCCCTGTGAGGACCTGATGATCTCTCCAGGTTATTGCTAGTTTTCTTCTAGGTATTTGTTGAGACTGCTAGAAAAGAATGATAGATTGGTGGACGATTGTATCTCCAGTTTTTCGGTATCGGTAGTCGTACTATTATCGTTCTTTCGTCTTTTATATTTTCTGATAACATCTTCAACTTTATAGCCTAATTTTACAAGCTTTACTTTTTGTTATGAGCTTTTTCAGATGATTGTATTAAGGTCTGGCCAACCTTTTTACAAATTATCTATTCTTGTATTTATATTCAAGGGCATCAGTGTATTATTGTTTGATCATCATTAATGCACTGGTTTCCACTTGAGATTATTATATGTTGATTGAGATATAGTTAATTTGTCATTTTAGACCCTCTCTTAGACAGCTTATGTACTTAAGGGTTCTATAGATTGGATTCACCCTTGAGTATGTACAAGCTGGCCGTATCACGTGCTAGTTTCGTGACTTTTGAGATTGGGGCATGACAACCTGTAACCCCTCTTCCTAAAATTTTGAAAATATAATTTTCTTTTTATTTATTTGATTGAAATAGTGATTTCTGGAATTTTATAAATATTTAATTTATTAATCATTATTATAGAAGGCCTTAGTCATGGTTAAGTTTTGGAGTACAATATGACTAGAAATCGTGGCACGGATAGTGTAGTTACGTGCCTTGACTAGTATATTAGCCATAGAAGGAAATGCCGAATGATATGTGTGTTCTAACTAGGAAAACCAGGCCAAGTTGTTACTTGACCCTCATAATTAATTTAATTAGTTATTTATTAATAATACGACTTTTTAGGAGACCCGGTTAGACCGTTTTAGCCTGGACTTGACCCGAACCCAACCAGAGCCCATGTAGGCATGTAGTGAGTCCAGAGACATCTATGTAGGTGTACATTATTGCATACATATATGTTTTGTACTGGTGGGCTAAGTAAATATTTTTCCATATATTTGATGTATATACGAACATAAAATAAAAGTGTTAATTGCTACTAAAATTGTAATTTTATTTTAAAATGTGTTAATAATTGTCGAGGATCCGTTTTTAGATTTTTAGAAATCGTAGGAATGCTTGCACATATAGAAAGGTATTTTACTACTCTATATACCAGGTTTTATATATAAATTTATATAATTAAAAGAATAGATATTTATGTTTAAATTGTATTTTAGTAAATATGTATGAATAATATTTTACTTAGTTTTATAGTATTGTAACCATTCCATGCGGGTACCCCATATGTGTAGCTAAATATCTTTCCCATATATATATATATATATATATATATATATATATATATATATATATATATATATATGTATATTAAAACAACAACCCATTTTATTAAAGAAAGCCAAACGGCCGCACATATACAAGTATACCTGAAGGCACAAAATACCGAAGCCTATACATGTATACCGTCAAAAGAGCAGAAACCTAAAATGTAAACGGCTAAACCGGGGAAAAGAGAAAGCTCCGGAGGCCCAAAACGGCAATAAAAAGTGAGGCTAACTCCAGGCCTGCCAAAACTGTTCCGATGAGTGGGGCAGCGGTTCCTGGTTTTAAGAATTTGGCGGCGGACTTGGCGGATCAGTTGATCTGGATTGAATTGACGTCCTTCGTACCTGAATTTGTTTTGGTTCTTCTAGAGGACCCATATACCTGCGGCTGCAGCGATCTGATGGCTATAGGAATCTTCCCAGATAGCTAGGAGATCGTTGAAGCCCCCAGGTCGATGTCTCTTCCCGCAGCGGCGAGAGAGGGCGCTCCAGATCAGATTAGCAAGATCTTTGGATAGAAGGATGTGTTCGACAGTTTTTGGACAGTGAGACGTATAACGTGGCAGCTGGAAGCGAGGCTGTAACAGATGGAGGTGATTGAATCGTCGGTTGGGAGCTTCGTTCGCTGAGCTATCCAGATTAGAAAGGACCACTTATTGGGGATGCACGATTGCCGAAAAGGTGCGACCAGCGGGACATGCATGCCGTCGCCCCTAATCTTCCTTCTAGCAGAGGCCATCGAGAACTCTCCTCCGAAAGTGGGGGTCCAAATCCATTTATTTGGGAGATCGTTGATCCTGAATTGGCGGAGGCAAGCTCTGACCTCGCCTCCTGCCCAAAGCACTTTTCGATCTGCTCCCATCTCCATCCCACCGCCGGGTCCCAGAGATCTCTGATTGTGCAGTTGGGGGGCGTTCGGGGATAGCTGGTTGATACTACGACAAATCCACCGCTCAAGGCCAGCGATGATTCTCTGGTACTGAGACACAAGCGGATGAGGGATTCGGCAAGCTGACGGTCGTAAATAATGCGGTGTCAGGTGCGAAGGATCGCTGTTGGCTTCTGCGATTGCTGGAAGAAAGTATTGGAAGTATCTGGCTCTCATGAACTACGTCCAGATAGAAATATGCGATCGGAGCCGCCACCACAATTTTATTGAGCTGGCATCCACGATGTGAGATAATTTTATGAACCCGAGGCCTCCCTCATTCATAGGTTTGGCCATTGTGTCCCAGCTAGCACAGTAATGCTTATCCTTGCCGTCTTGGTGACCCCGAAGAAGTTGGTAAAGAGAGCCTCCAAGGAGGAGAGAACGTTCAACGGCGGGGAGCAGACTGCTAGGGTGCAGACAGGAATGGAAGAAAGCACATACTTGATGAGGATCATTTTGCCACCTGGAGATATTGGCGTTGTGCCATACCTTGATCATTTTCCTGACCTTGTTAACAAGCCCGCCGAAGATGCCCGTATTCGATCTGCCGTAAACTAGAGGACAGCCCAGGTAGGAGAATGGAGGGTATGCGGTAGGGAAGGAGGTGAGATTGGTGAGAGTGGCTGAGTGGCTCATGTCGACTTTATAATGGGTGTAGATGACACTTTTGTCGCGGTTGATCCGCTGTCCGAAGCATCTGGAGTTCTCCAGGGTATTCCTGACCACCTCTATGGAACTGATGTCCCCCGATGAGAAGATAAGGATGTCGTCGACGTAGGCCAGATGGGTGATGACAGGGCAGCCTGCGGTGGTGAAAAAGTGGCAGAATCTAGGGATGTCGACCATGCTGTTCAAATTTCTACTGAGGGCCTCCGCGGAGATGATGAAGATGGTGGACGATAGAGGGTCTCCTTGCCGGACCCCTCGGCTAGATTTAAAGAGCCCGTCAGCTTGCCCGTTGATGACAGTAGAGAACCATGAGTTGCTAATAGATATGTAAATGATGTCAATCCAGGTTTCAGAGAATCCGAAGTTCCTGAGAACCCAGATCATGAATTGCCAGTCCAAGCGATCGTAAGCCTTCTCCATATCAAGCTTGATGGCTATGCTGTCCCCCTCGATGGGAATTTCATGCATGTAATCATCTCCTGGGTGAGGAGGATGTTGTTAGTAATATTCTACCAAGGGACAAAGCCGCTTTGTTCCTCGAAAATAATCTTGGGTAGGAGGTGGGACATACGGGTGACGATAATCTTGGAGATGATTTTGTTTGCGAAGGTGCAGAGGCTGATCGGGCGGAAATCTTTGAAGGTTTCTAGATTGTTTTTTTGGGATCAAGATAAGATTGGCTCGAGATAGGGATTTAGGATATCTAGCGCCTTGAAAGAAAGCAGTTGCGACATCGATCACGTCAATTTGACTGATGTTCCAGCAGGATCGGAAGAACACCCCGGAGAATCCGTCCGGGCCAGGGGCGCTGTGTTCGTCCAGAGCCCAGAACGTAGACTTGACTTCATCTGCGGATGGAGGGATCGAAAGCTGATCATTATCTTGCTCGTCGATGATACTAGGGACCTTGGCCAGGTAGGTTTCATCCTTGACCACGGTGTCTTTGGTGAAGAGGTTGGAGTAGAAGTTGGCGGCGGCCGTTTAAATGCACCGTTGGTCTTTGAGGAGCGTGTCGTTCTCTTCAGAGATTTTGTGAGGGGTGAGCTGATGTCTGTAGCCCCTGACGCAAGCGTAGAAGAATGTCGTATTGTTGTCGCCTTCAGTGTCCCAGGTCAACCTGGCTTCTGCTTCCAGAATTCCGTTTCCATTTAATTCGGGATTTAAGGATAGCCTTGGTAAGGTTGAACGTGGCTTGGGCCGCATGGGATCGGTCTGATGAGAACCTGGTTTGGCTCGGTTGACGTCATCCTTCGCTGCCTTAATTTCTTAGAAGATGTTGCCAAATGCGGATTTGCTCCAAGAGGTGAGGGCGCTCCTAGTGGCCTTAAGCTTCACGGCCACTCTATGAGGGGGTCCGGGTTGTCCTCCGACTTCCAAGCATCGGCAACAGTTTTCTAGAAATGGGTGTAGAATCTCCAAAAGTCCAGGAATCTGAAAGTTTTTTTGATAGGGTTGGGTTGTTGCTGACTTGGATGAGGAGCGGTGAGTGGTCTGATTCAGTGGAGTTGAGGTGGAGAGGTTGGATATAGGTTCATGTCTGACCACTTGTTGTCCACAAGGGCACGGTCCAGGCGAGAGTATTGGCGCTGATCTCCTTCTCGCATGTTGCACACACGGTGAAGATGTTACCGGAGCAGGGGAGGGGGTGTAAGTTAGCTTGAAACATGAAGGAGTTGAAGTCGTTCATGGCTGGTTGATAGGGGTGACCTACAGTCATTTTCTCGGGCTCGCGATTATGTTAAAGTCCCCTAGACAGAGCAAAAGGCTGTCGAAGGAGATGTGGGTGTCTAAAAGGGTGTTCCAGAGCTGCTTGCGCTCGGTGTGATCGCTACCGTGAACGACAAAAAGAAGGCATCGGAAGGAAGAGACGGGTGTTCCGCCCAACAGGAGAGCGCCTGGCCGGTATCGACGGCAATACCGAAGAGGCAGTCGTCGGAGAAGAGGATTCAAATGTCGTGACACCCAGCAATGGTGTTCGGAAAGCCTACCTGAAGTTGAATGGCTTTGAGTTTCCTCTGGAGGAATTTGGGTTCGATGATAATAATAATATCAATCTGTAGATTTTGATGAGGAAAATCAGTCTCCTCATGGTTGGTTTATTGGCCAGCCCTCTGACATTCTAGGCTAGGACGTTAACCATTAGCTGGATTGCGGTTGGGGGTAGGGATGCTTGATGGCTGACCTGGTGGTCATGGCAGATGGCTCTTGAGGTTGTTTCTTCTTTTTTCTTGTTCTGTGTGTTTTTGTGCCTCTGAGGGTTACCGCGTGGTTACCAACCGTCATTTCGCAGTAAGCCGGAGCTTCGCTGTCTGTGCCGAGGTCCGGTGTTGACGAGTTTTGTTTCTATCTCGGCAAGTACGCTGAGGGGTTGTTAGGGTTTAAGAAACCGGCCTTCTGAACTTGTCGAAACCTGGCCTCATAGTCTGGGCCTAGGGACTGTGACCTCAACCAGGACAGATGAGGGAAAAGAATTGGCTGGCTCGGGGAGGAAGATCTACGGAACTGGTTATCCTCAGACGGGTCCGAGGCGCCAACGGTCGGGGTAATGACCCTCTCTGTACCATCTACTAGCGGGTTTAGGTCTGGAGGAGGTCGTCAGTCGCTGGAGAAGTGCTGAGGTTCTCGAATTGGTTGAGGAGAGAGGTGTCAGATGTCGGTGCTATCTCGACCGGAGGGGAGGAGATATTGAGGCGACTGGAGCAGGTAGGAGAATTGGCATCGACTGGGTGTCCCCGACAGATCCCGATGTGGCGACAACTATGGCCGTCACGATCACTACACCGTCACCATCGTCAAGAGGGGGTTTGTCTATTCTTCTACTGTTAGAGATGGACCGAGGATCTCGAATCTATTGAGAAGGGTGATGCATGTTGGCCTATTTGGGATCGATCCACTCTTCGCCGAGGGGGGTGCTAGACATGGTGAGCCGTCGCTGTCTGCAAAGTGGGAGTAGGAATTAGAGAGGGGGAGGATTGGTCCTGATGAGGGATTTGTGTTGCCCTCGGGGTTGTGGTCCTTTTCTGAATTCTTTTGGGCTCCGGGTGTTTCTTGAAACAATGCTTCGAGAGATTATCTCTGATATGGCAATGCTTGTAGAAGCTTATGTTGTTATCATATTCGAGCGTCTGTGGGATTGACTGTCTCCCTAGTTCGAGCTGTATGAGCGTAGGAGGCTCGGATGGGATGTCATCTCTACGCAATCTTGGCGTAGTTGCCTTTGGATAGGTTGCGAGTTTCTTTTGCGATGGCGACCAGGGTCCCAAAAGAGCTGGCAATTCTCTTGAGCGCTGCTGGTGCGAAGCAGACGAGGGGTAGATTCGACAGAGTGATCCACGTCGAGATGATCTTGGAGTCTTCGTTGGGGTTGAAATTGGAGGACCATTTGGCGATCTTCACGCTTTGGGGTCCTATGTTGGTTGTGCCCTTAGCCCATACCAAGGAGCAGTCGGGGTCGGAGGAGAGGTAGAGGAGGATGTATTTAGAGTCTAGTGGCACGACCTTGTAGGCAGATGAGAGATCCCACCCAGCGATGGCCTCTTTGGTAACGGGCAGTTTGGGGCATCCAGATTGGAATTTAAGCACCAAGGTCGTGGAGAAGGAGGAGGATAGAGAGGTAATTTCGTTGGTACAAATGGCACTGTAATGGTCTGGCCTTCGGGGAGAGCTGTGAACTCGATCTCAGGAAGTTCGATCTCCTGTGCGTTGGGGGGATGAAACTGCCAGATCCGGTCTTAAAACCTCAGCAAAGGATGGAGCGTACGGCCTCAGGATCGTAGCGGAGGCGCGGGCCAGGGAGGGGGGAGGGAAGTTGGCCGAAGGGGTGAATTGGAGGGTGAAGGGGGGCTGAGACGGCATCGCGATCCGATGGAGAATCATCGAGCGTCCGTCGGTGGTCCGATCCCTCGGAGTTGGGATTGATACAGATAAGTTCGCCATCAATGGGCCACGGCGAGCCAGCTTGCTTGGGCGCATGGGATCCACGAGGATACGAGTCATATGCGCTCGTAGTGTGTCCCGCGGGCGTATGGCATCTGATGGAAGAGAAATGGGGGAATGGGTCCAATCGTTGATGGCACATGCCTGGAGCTGTGATGGCCCGGCTCAAGGGGAGGCGCATGTGCCCGGGGGGCCGATAATGTGGGCGCATAGGCACCTGAAGGAGGATCGGGCACATGGGACTCCGCGGGGGGGGGGGGGGGGGGGGAGGGGGGAGGCCGCATGGGATCACTCGGCCCCGGGGTCCATAGTGGTAGACGCATAGGCCCTGAAGGATCAGCGGGCGATAGCAGGCCCGAGAGAAGGAGTCAGGCGCATACATCGCCACGCAAATGGGGGATGCGTGAACGCCGCTACGAGTAGCTGGCGCATAGTCCCCAAGAGGGGGGTGTGGACAGATATGCGGGCGAGAAGTTCAAATTTGGCAAATTCAAATTCAAACTGACGGGGATGGAGGGCGCAAAGCCGATGAGGCGGGCGGGGCTGGAGTGGCGAAGTCGCACGGCGACACAGAAGGTGGGGACACCGAAGACGTGGGGCAAGGCCGGGGGGATGGGGGAGTTGGGCACCTCCTTAGATGAACGGTTGAGCGGACCAAGGATGGATTGAGTCGGCGGCGGTGTTGGGTTGCCATCGGAGCTTCGGGGCGACTCCGGTGGACAGGAGGCCCACCATGGCCAGTCGTGCGCCGGACCACTCTGCTGGGGAAGAAAAGCTCCGGTCTGCCGACGACGAGCGACTGCGGACATGTCGGGAGCTGAGTGCGGTCCGCCGGGAAGATACGGGTGGGAGGCGCGGTTGATCGCCTGAGCAGCGGTGGGACCAATTTCGTCGCCCGAGGCTGGCGGCCGGGGCAAGCGGCTCTGCAAGGCCGGGAAGGGTGGAAGGGGGTCTGGGGGGTTGGAGGGGAAGGGCTAACATTCTATCTCCCCAATATATATATATATATAATATATATATATGGAAAAGAGACTTTATTGATGTATCAGGCGCAAAATACCGAAGCCTATACAAGTAAGCGTGCCAAGCACGGAGAGAGAAACTAGCAAAGATAAACCGAGCGCCCAAGTGCACAGTAGACTGTCTAAAGCCAAGCCTGCCAAAATCAAACCGACGAGTGGGAACAGCGGTTCTGGAGTTTAAGAATCTGGCAACGAGTTTCGTGGATGAGTTGAGCCGCGTTGAATTGACGGTCTTCATATCTGTATTTGTTTCGGTTCTTCCAGAGAGCCCAAATACCGATGGCTGTAGCGATCTGATGACCATGAGAGACTTCCCAGTTGGCCAGGAGATCATTGAAGCCCCCTGGCCGATGTCGCATCCTACATCGACTAGCAAGGGTACGCCACAGCTGATCGACCAGATCACCGGAGATCAGGATGTGTTCTGCTATTTCAGGTTTATGGGAGGAGCAGCAGTGACATCTGTATGCTAGGCTGAAGCCTATAGTGGTTAGGGAGTCATCGGTCGAATACTTCCTGCGTTGAGCTCGCCAGATCAGGAACGATCACTTGAGGGGGACGCATGTATTCCAGAATGGGGCGATCAGATTTTGTGGCATTCCACCTGCTCTGAGAGCGCGCCTGGGAGAAGCCAACGTGAACTCTCCGCCTACGGGGGTCCAAATCCAGGTGTCTGGACGTTTGTTGATGTGCGCTTCCGTGGCGACGATCCCAATGGCCACCTCCGGCCCGATCCAATCTCTGATCCGATCCCAACGCCATCCTGAAGTAGAGTTCCATTGATCTCGGATCGTACAGTCCGGAGGAGCATTAGGGGAGAGATGGAACTCCATGTCACCAACCCAACTTTCGTGACGCAGTGACGAGACACCATTACCAAGCCGCGGACAGATGAGGGGTTCAGCTAGCTGTCGACCGTGAAGTATGCGACGCCAAGAAGCTGAGGACCGGTTGTTGGCACCGCCAAGGCTTGATGGGCGTGAGGGAAGTATCTGGCTTTTATAAAACGAGTCTAGATGGAGTTATGTGATCTAATCTTGCACCACAATTTCATGGAGCAGGCGTCCACAATGTGTGCTAATTTGATGAATCCGAGGCCCCCCTCGTTCGTAGGTTTGGCCATCGTGTCCCAGCTGGCCCAGTGGTGCTTGTCCTTATATATATATATATATATATATATATATAATAATAAATTATATATATATAATATATATATATATATATATATATATATATATATTTTTTTTTTAATTTTTTTTTTTTAATTTTTTTTTATTTTTTGTTATTTTGTTTTGTTTTTGTTTTTTTGTTTTTTATTTTAAATTTTTTATATACAACTGTCTATATAGGAAGGTATATATATATATATATATATATATATATATATATATATATATTTTTTAATATATATATATATATATATATATATATATATATATATATATATATATATTAAGAACAAAAGGACTTTATTGATGTATCAGGCGCAAAATACCGAAGCCTATACAAGTAAACGCGCCAAACGCGTAAGGAAGCCCAAAAGCTGGGATCGAAAGAAGAACCCAGAACAATAAAAAGGGGCAGACAGACTAAAACAGCTTCTGCCAAACTAGCAGTCGCGTGTGAGCATCTGCTGCAGATGCGAAGACACTGCCTGAGGACTTCCCTGAGGAGCTGTTGGAGGTTGAATTGATGACCTTCGTAATAAATTTGTTTCTGTTCTTCCATAGCACCCAAATACCGGCAGCTGCGACGATCTGATGCCCATGAGATATCCCCAGCTGGCAAGAAGATCGTTGAAGCTGCCAGTATTGAGGGCCTTACCACATTGCTATGAAAGACTGCACCATAATTGGTTAGCGATGTTGCCATGTAGGAGGATGTGTTCTGTTATTTCTGATTGAGGAGAGGTACAACAATGACACTTAGAAGCTAGGCTGTAGCCGATGGAGGAAAGGGCGTCGTCGGTTGGTAACTTCGTCGATATGCTCTCCAGATGAGGATCGACCATTTATTGGTGAAACAGGAGTGCCAGAAAGGAGCGATCTCCGAAGCAGGCAGATCGATGTTTCTCGCCTTCGACTTGGCAGAGGCTATCATGAAGGAGCCATCGGACGTGAGGGACCACTGAAGATTGTCAGCGTTCTCGCTGATAAATGGTTCAGCAAGGTGGCGACCATGAAGGATCCGGTGCCAGGATGCAGATGATCGATTGTTGGCGATGGCAGTCGCTGGATGAGAATGAGAAAAATATCTGGCCTTCATAAACCTCGTCCCTATGGAGTTTTCAGTGCACAACTTCCACCACAACTTCATAGAACAGGCGTCGATGATGTGTGCTAGTTTAGAAAAGCCAAGTCCTCTCGCATCAGTTGGTTTGACTATAGAGTTCCAACTGGCCCAGTGGTGCTTGTCCTTGCCGTCACTGTGACCCCAGAAGAAGTTGGCAAAAAGGGACTCGATATCAGAATGGACTTTCTTGGGGGAGGGGAGCACACAGCGAGGGTGTATATGGGGATTGAAGATAGGACATGCTTGATCAGGATCATTTTGCCTCCCGGGGATAGGATCGCGTTGTGCCATCCTTCGATATTTCTTTTGATTTTGTTCACCAATCCCTCGAAGATACCGGAGTTGGATTTGTCATACACCAGCGAGCATCCCAGGTAGGTGAAAGGAGGGTGTGCATTGGTGAAGGATGTTATGTTGGTTAGGTTGAACAAATGATTCCGGTCGGTGTTGTGGTGGGTGTAGATGACACTTTTTTCGGCGTTGATGCGTTGGCCAGAGCATCTGGTATATTTGTCTAGAGTGCAGCAAATCACCTCTACAAACCCGATGTCTCCGAAAGAGAAGATGAGGATGTCATCGGCATAGGCTAAATGAGTGATAAAAGGGCATCCCGTTGTGGTGTGATAGTGGCAGAATCTGGGGGTGTTCGCCATTTTGTTAAGATTTCTGCTAAGCGCTTCGGCTGCGATGATGAAAATGGTGGCAGATAAAGGATCGCCCTGACGGACTCCATGACTGGATCTGAAAAAACTGTCAGTTTGTCCGTTGATGACTGTGGAGAACCAAGAGTTGTTAACGGACCTGAAGATGATGTCGATCCAAGTTTCTGCGAACCCAAAGGCTCTGAATACCCAAATCATGAATTGCCAGTCCAGACGATTGTAGGCTTTCTCCATGTCAAGTTTGATGGCGACGCTACCCCCCTTGGACAAGAATTTCATGCATGTGATCAACTCCTGAGCGAGTAAGATGTTATCGGTGATATTCTGCCCGGGGACGAAACCGTTCTGTTCCTTGGAGATGATCTTGGGAAGGAGATTGGACATGCGAGTCGCTATGATCTTGGAGATGATTTTGTTGGTGAAGGTGCACAGGCTGATCGGTCTGAAGTATTTGAATGTCTCCGGGTTGTCTTTTTTGGGGATCAGGATAAGGTTGGCCCGGGAGATGGCTTTGGGGTAGCTGGCTCCGACAAAAAAAAATCTAAACACACACACACACACACAGATATATATATATATATATATATATATGTCTATATTTATAATATATAAAAGAAAGAAAAGATAAGAGAAAAGAATTAAATGAAGAAAACCTACTGTTTCCCAACCCCCACAAAACCGACCCCTAAGACCCCAAACCCACGAACAGAACAGCCTTCTGTTCTTAAATAATGAGAGATAGCGAGAAGTAACTCTCATCAAAATGCTAAACCCTAACCCTCAAAAACCTAACTCCCTTTGGTTCGCACACACCCCAACGCGCGCCACTCTGACCACCGTGGCGGTCCAGCAGGGTCGTACGCCATCGGCCGCCGGTGACAACAGGGGCCGCGTGCGCACACATCGCCGATAGGATAACAGCAGCAACGCAGTTGGTGGCCCCACTTCGAAGCATAATTTCACGATGCACGATCGTCCGATTTCTGATCCATCTTCTCGGATATATAGACAACCTATATACCTTTGAATCACTTCAAATAGATCATTTTAATTCGTATCATATGCGATAAAAAACGAGTTCCAAACCGAGAAAAAAACTCAATGTTTGGACGTTAGAAACTGCCCCAACGTCCCCTATTTGTGGTCGATTTGCGACCAGTATGTTGCAAGTTTTGAAAATCGGTTAAAATAGACTTGTAGAAAACCTATAGGAGATTAAAACCCTTCTTGTAGATTTAATTTACATCTACTATACAGAAAGTAGTTCGTTTGTGAACTTTAGGAAAAAACTATTTTCAGAAACTTAAAATTTCCTGATACGACATGCGCCTCGATAAATTAGGCGACGTGGTCGTAACCCATAAGCAACGAAAGACGCATATGGATGTTGTCGACGTGTGGAATTCGACGGAACTTAATTTCGCTGCGTGTGCGCGACAAAATCGAGGCGTATCCATTGAGATATCCTGTATCGGCCCCTTTGCAAACTAGCCCTTAACTTCATGCACGTTCATCATCTTGAGACAAAACTTACGCCAACATGACCATATCATTTTTCTGGTCATGTATGCCAAGTTTGGTCCAATTTTGAGAAGCGATCCAACGGACGAATTTGTGTACGACCCACCGGAATCTAACTTTGGACCTACGGTTGGGTTTGTTTCGTCAAACTAGACCCGTAGACATATAGTTTGACAACTTTAGAGACCATAGATACTAGCACGCCTTTTAGTGCAAAGTGGGTCCAACGACGGACATCAATTTGATCCAAAATTATAATTTTGCCCCTGTATCCAGAATTGAACTTTTGGGTAGGTATTCTTAGACATTTCTTTTATACCTAACTCGTTGATGATGTCTATTTCAGTATCCGGAGACTGTTACGTGAGTTTGACTCTTATGGCTCACTGAGTGGTTAGTATTATCGGTTTTACCAGATAAGGACCCCAGGCGAGTACATTTATTGTTTGTTTTCAGTATTGTTAATTCCTATATCACACTGTTTAATTATATCATACTTGATTCTTGACACGCTCGTCACACGATAGCACTCATGTTTCTTGTTCATGTCATGTTTCCTGCCTTGTACATGGTGTCGAGACGAAAAAGTACTAATAGATATGTGATCAGACCTTAGTCCATGTTTTATTTCCTGTACAGTAGACCTTGTTAAATAAAGTAGACCTTGTTAAAATAGACCTTGTAATTAACTTAGATCTTGTGGTGTAACTGTCCCCAGACCGATCACATATCGAAAGAGTACTTCAAAATACATAGATAGTTATATTCTTCTGTTACATGCTGCCAGATATTTTTTTGCCTGGTATTCTTCATGTTTCCTATTACTTTTCTGGATATTCTCATCATGTATTTTATAACTAACCATTGTCTTATAGTCATTAACATATACTTGAAACTGCATTCGATAATTTGTACTTGTTCCATTCCTGACTAGAAACCAACATTTTTCAGGTAAATCGCGACAACTCTTAGCCATGGAAAGATACGGGTGTACTTACAGGCCAAAACCTAGAGATTAGTTAGATAGATGTGTTATAGTCATTTTCAATATTTACAAGAACATTATACTTTTCTTTAAATATCAATCTTGTAAATGTTGTAACTAATCTAGCAATGTGAATGAGCAGTAAAGTTTATTTTGAGAATTTGGTTTTTACGGCCTAGACAGTGTTCTACCGTCGACACTGCGGCGTAGGCTGGCTTGGGCATGCACTCGTATCCCGAAAAGCGGGTGCGGGTCGTGACAAGTTTTTTTGGTAGCCCATGTAGGTCCAGTTTTCGTAAAATTATGCGAACTCGTGATAGTACTTAAGTTAGTCGTACTATTGCGAGCCTGTGACTAAGACGTGCTTATTCACAACTAGGATTTATTTAATTTTAGGAGAATGACTAGGACTATGAGTCCTATATTAATCTGACTATTGGGTAGTTATGGTTGCTACATAAGTCATGCAATTTATGTAGGAATTTACTGAATTCTAGACCCTGTTAGATATTTTGAGAAATTTTCATAAGTGAATATGTTATTTTGATATGATGATAGGATCAAAGGTGGGCAGCACTTGGTAAGTTAGGCCTTCATAGAATCAATGCTCTAACCCTGATAAACTGTTCAATTTTTCTTTTGCCCTCTTTAAACATCACCCTCATATCATAAGCCCAATTTGCTTATTTAATTCCCATTTTACCGCAAGGAATTATTTCTGAAATTTTTGATTCTGTTATCCATATATGAATCTCGAGTTAGTATTTGATTTAAAGTTTTCCCTCAAATCATTTGAATATTCATGAAGTAGAGATCATATGTTTGTACTTCTCTTGTCTTTAGTTATTTTCTCCTTAATCAATCTTTTTATTATCAAAAATTGAGACTTATAAGACAAATACTTATACTTCACCTGTCTCGATCACCTTGGAATTGGTTTGAATTAACTTTCCTGCCTAGGCCTTATTACTCATTAATTTCCAAAAGTAATTATTTCCTCGAAATCAATATTCCTTCTACATTTTATTGAGTTTGAGCCTAACCTACTTCAATTATCTACATATTAAATCCTCTGTCATCCTTTTTAAATTTTCGATCGCCCGATTTTTAAAAAATGACACCTCATCGATCGTTTTATTTTCAAACTGATGCTTTCCATCAAGGACGGATACTTGCACTATTTCTATCTTGATTAAATTGTGTGAATTTTTAGAAACTCCTTTAAAACTCTTGGGAATATAGTTGGAATAATTTTGCTGACTTACATTGGCAAGCCAGCAGCGCACTGTCGTCACTTATTTGAATTATCGAGACTGCGGGTTCACTGCAACCAGCAGCGCACTGGCGTAACATAATCCCTAAGTGGAAGTAATTTTGAGTAAGTGTAATTTATCGAAATGTTATTAGAACTATGTCCTAGTTGACCTATTTTGACTGTTGAGTTATATGTTAATATTGGTAGAGCTAATAGAATATTCGATAAAATATCATATTTGAGTCATGAAACCAAGGGTTTACTGCTGCTAGATGTACACTGGCGAGGCATGGATTCTCGGTGAAATGACTTTCGATATGCATACGGTTTTTGAATACCATAGATGCTATATCTTTTATTGGCATATGGCTATTGATTTTTCATAATCCGCAAATTTGAGTCTATACATCTTCTCGATAAACCATGTTTTTTTTTTCTAGAATCGTCGTTCCTCCTAACAGTCATTTGAAAATCTACTACTAGACTTGACATCCCATTTTTTGTTATCGTATTCTCAATAAACAGGTCATTCATTCCTTCTTATCATTCCTATTTAAATTCTATCATTTAAATTCTTCCTAGTAATCATTTAGAACCGATCATTATATTTTGATTTTATTTCACTAGATTCATCAACATAAATGATTTTGGTTTAGTAAACGGATTGTGCCAGAGATTTCGATTGGATTATTCATAAACAACCCTTTGATCACGACTAGACTATTCGATTATATTTCGATCGTGCCAATTCACATGTTTTTCTAGATTTCTACAATCGTGCATAAATAGTTTTGCTTAACTAGTTGGTCGTGCCAAAATGATTTCACTTTTGATCGATCTTAAACAATTTTGATCGTGACTACATCATAATCGTGCCTATACTTCAACTCGATTATAGCTAGTATTTATATTTCCATTCCACTATGATCATGACTATTTTGATCATGTTCATGCTCGTGCCAAAATTTTAATTTTGATCATGTTTTGTATGACTTGCATGATTAACCTTGATCGTGACTGCATCCTAGTGATTTTAACCATGTTTAGGCCTTGCCTAAATTTTGATCGTTAAACATACCTATATGATTCCAGAAGTTGTTACCCTTGACCATTCAGGTAGACGCATTTATTCTATTCATCCCATTTTAGTATATCCTTATAGATGTTACCATCATTGTTAGAATAGGCTAGGGATATTTTAGAGGTTATTGGGGAGAAGTTGTACTGATGATTCAAAGATTGGTAACGAAGTATTGTTTGTATAGTTAGAGTTAAAATGACCAGAGCTTGAGGCTATACGAGTATCTAGTAGCGGTTGGTTGCCTTTATCTTCATCAATTTTATTTTAAGTCACGTATCTACTGTTCTTCTAAGTTCGTTAAATTTTAGTACCTTTATTAGTTAACATATTTAAATCATATCATTCTAAGACCGAATTGGCTTCCTAATAAAATACTAATTTAGCTCACACCTTATTTAAGTTCTAGGCTCTAGGATTGTGACAAATCTCAATACGTTGATTATCATCTATATCATCCTTCGTTCACCCTCATCCCTTCCTACCATTTTTTTATAAATAAGTCATAGCCTAATAGATTTCATCTATGGTAGTATTTCCTGATCTTTCTTAGAATTTAGAATATAGAGTGTTGAAGATTCTTGTTTGCATCCTGAAGGATGTATTGAGACTTTCTAAACTATCTTAGTTAGTCGTCTTAGATTATCTATAATTTTCTTATTTTCGTTATGCCTTTATGGTATGATAAATTTTCTTGATTATGTTACCTTGGAAAGGTAACATGCAAATCATGTGTATATGTTATTTTTCCAATATTGGTGCCTACCTCTAGCTTGAGAAAAGCTTTCAAATTCAAGATCAAGACAATAATTCTAAAAAGCTATTCCTATCTCAAAACAATTATATTTTCGTCCTTGTGACGAATGTTCCTTGTCGAAATACTTCCAACGATTCACTTTACAATCTTTTACATGACCATCCAAGTATATATATTCTTGCCATTCCTAAATTTTCATGACAAAAATTTCTAAGGTTGGTAGCCCACTTCCCGAATTTTGAAAATTTATTTTGTCTTATTTAAATGATTTCTAGTTAGAAAGTAGATTTTATTTCAACCTCTGTAGAAGATAGTTTGATGACAACAGAATCTTTGTCAAACTATTTTAGATATAGAGTTGACAAAATATTGCTTAAATTAATTGTTAATATTAATTATTAAATTAAATTAAATTTATTTTGTTATATTAAAATTAGTTCGACTTAGTCTTGTACTAATAAATAAATGCATTGGTTTGATATTATATACAAATATTTTACAAGTCATTTGATAAACATATTACTCATTTAAATTATTATTGCATTATATCTAGATTTGGTCAAATGTATTTAAATATTATTAATAAAATCTAGAATTATTTTTATACTATTATGGATTAATTTTGATTTATTAGATTCAATAATTATTTAAATATTAGAAAGATTTGATCATCCTAGTCCTTAAATTCGAGGAAAAATTTATTTCTAAGGTGCGTAGATTTGTAACCCCTCTTCCCGAAATTTTGAAAATATTTTTTTCTTTTTATTTATTTGACTAAAATAGTGATTTTTGGAATTTTATAAATATTTAATTTATTAATCATTATTATAGAAGGCCTTAGTCATGGTTAAGTTTAGGAGTGCAAGATGACTAGAAATCGTGGCATGAATAGTGTAGTTGCGTGCCTTTACTAGTATATTAGCCATAGTAGGAAAGGCCGAGCCATTTGTGTGTTCTAACTAGAAAAACTAGGCCAAGTTGTGACTTGACCCTTATAATTAATTTATTTAGTTATTTATTAATAATACGACTTTTTAGGAGACCCGGTTAAACCATTTTAGCCTGGACTTGACCCGAACCCAACCAGAGCCCATGTAGGTATGTAGTGAGTTCAGAGACATCTATTTAGGTGTACATTATTGCATACATATATGTTTTGTACTAGTGGTCTAAGTAAATATTTTTCTAGATATTTGATGTATATATGAATATAAAATAAAAGTGTTAATTGATACTAAAATTGTTATTTTATTTTGAAATGTGTTAATAATTGCCGAGGATCCTTTTTTAGATTTTAAGAAACCATATGAATGCTTGCACATATAGAAAGGTATTTTACTACTATATATACCAGGTTTCATATATAAATTTATATAATTAAAAGAATAGATATTTATGTTTAAATTGTATTTTAGTAAATAATATGTATGAATAATATTTTACTTGGTTTTATAGTGTTATAAACATTCCATGAGGGTACCCCATATGTGTATCTAAATATCTTTCCTATATATATATATATATATATATATATATATATATATATATATATATATATATATATATATATAAAAGAAAAAAAGAAAAGGAAAGAAAAAAAAGAAAAAAAAGAATTAAACAAAAAAACCTACTGTTTCCCAACCCCCCACAAAACCGACCCCTAAGGCCCCAAACACACGAACTGAACAACCTTCTGTTCTTAAATAACGAGAGATAGAGAGAAGTAACTCTCATCAAGACGCTAAACCCTAACCCTCCAAAACCTAACTCCCTTTGATTCGCGCACACCCCAACCGCGCGCCACCTCCGGCCACCATCGGCGATCCGGCAGGACCGTGCGCCACCAGCCGCCGGTGACAACAGGGGCCGCGTGCACACACAGCGCCGAGAGGACAACAGCAACAACGCAGTTGGCGACCCCACTTCACAACACAATTTTGCGATGCACGATCGTCCAATTTCTGATCCGTCTTCCCGGGTATGTAGACAATCTTTACACCTTTGAATCCGTTCAAATAGATCATTTTAATTCGCATCATGTGCAATGAAAAATGAGTTCCAAATTCGAGAAAAAACTCAATATTTGGACGTTAGAAACTGCCCCAACGTCCCCTGTTTGCGGTCGTTTTGCACATAGTATGTTGCGAGTTTTGAAAATCGGTTTGAATAGACTTATAGAAAACCTATAGGAGATTAAAACTCTTCTTATAGATTTAATTTACATCTAGACAAATATACCAGATACGACATGCGCCCCGACAAATCGGGCGACGTGGTCGCAACCCATGAGCATCGAATGATGCGTATGGATGTTGTCGACGTGTGGAATTCAACGAAACTCAATTTTGCTGCGTATGCGTGACGAAATCGAGGCGTATCTATCGAGATACCCCATATCGGCCCCTTGCAAACTAGTCCATAAATTTGTGCATGTTTGTCATCTCGAGACGAAACTTGTGCCGATAGGATCATATTATTTTTCTAGTCCTGTATGCCAAGTTTGGTCTGATTCTGACAAGGTCGATTGGAACATCCTTTTGGCGGGCCCACGATCCGATCCAACAGACGAATTTATGCACGACCCTCCGAAATTCAACTTTGGACATACAGTTGGGTTTACATCGTCAAACCGGACCCGTAGACATATAGTTTGATGACTTTAGAGATCGTAGATACTTGCACGCCTTTCGGTGCAAAATGTGTCCAACGGTAGACATCATTTTGATCCAAAATTACGATTTTGCTCCTGTGTCCAGAATTGGACTTTTGGGTAGGCATTCTTAGACATTTCTTTTATACCAAACTCGTTGGTGATGTCTGTTTCAGTATCCGGAGACTGTTGTGCGAGTTTGACTCTTGCGACTCACTGAATGGTTGGTATTATCGGTTTCACCAGCTGAGGACCCCAGGCGAGTACATTATTGTTTATTTTTAGTATTGTTAATTCCTATATCACACTGTTCAATTATATCTTACTTGATTCTTGACACGTCACACGATAGCACTCATGTTTCATGTTCATGTCATGTTTTCTGCCTTATACATGGTATCGGGACGGAAAAGTGCTAATAGATATGTGATCAGACCTTAGCCCATGTTTTATTTCCTATACAGTAGACCTTGTTAAATAAAGTAGACCTTGTTAAAGTAGACCTATTTAAAATAGATCTTGTAATTAACTTAGATCTTGTGGTGTAACTGTCCCCAGATCGATCACATATCGAAAGAGTACTTCAAAACACGTAGATAGTTATATTCTTCTGTTACATGCTACCATATATTTTTCTGCATGGTATTGTCACGTTTCCTATTACTTTTCTGGATATTCTCATCACGTATTTTATGACTAACTATTGTCTTATAATCGTTAACATATACTTGAAACTACATTCGATAATTTGTACTCGTTCCATTCCTGACTGGAAACCAATATTTTTCAGATAAATTGCGACAACTCTTAGCCATTGGGTGATACGGGTGTACTTACAGGCCAAAACCTAGATATTAGTTAGATAGAAGTGTTGTAGTCATTTTCAATATTTGCAAGAATATTGTACTTTTCTTTAAATATCAATCTTGTAAATGTTGTAACTAATTTAGCAATGTGAATGAGCAGTAAAGTTTATTTTGAGCATTTGTTTATTGTGAGCTAGATAGCGTTCTACCGCTGATACTGTGGCATAGGCTGGCTTAGACACGCACTCGTATCCTGAAAAGCGGGTGCGGGTCGTGACATAACCTATTCTAGATGGACCGAGTAGGTAGGAGTGACATTCTTCTACTGTAGAAATTTTTACTTAGTGGATATAGGAATCCATGCTTGATAGTATTAGGTAAATGATGGGTAGAATTTTATAGATATTTCCTAAAGATGAAAGTTAGAATATAGTACATCCTAAGATTTTAGAATAGAGTACACCTTTGGATTTGATCCTAACGGGAGGCCCTAGGATCACTAGACTAAATCCGTGATACCCTTTGCCTAAGATAGAAACTTGAATAGAAGTACTAGAGGGCTTTTTATTGAGTGCTAATATTATAATGATATGTGACCTAGAAGTATTAAATAGAGTATGAAGGTTTGAGTTAGGCTAGATGACTATCTCTATATATTGTAAAACTAGCCTCGAAATGATCTATAAAAGACCTAGACTAGAAGATTGACCAATAGGTTTGTGTATCTGTTCAGCTCAGCCTCGACCCTTGACTACCAGATAGGTACAAAATGGTTAGGTGTACTTATAAAAATTGTATATCATGTTGATAGTTAGAAGGAGTAGAGTAATATTTTCCTTCTATCTTGTTGAAGACCTGACCTATATAAGAATAGTGTTAAATTAGGAATAAGCTTTCTTATAGAGTCATTAACCAATGGCACCATGATGTCACTTAGGAATCCTTAGAAAGCCTTGATTTCAACCGCAATATCTAAGTTTTCTATTCCCTTATAGGGAATTGTACCATTCCATAAATCTTATTAGAAGGATTCTGACCTTTATTTTTGTGCTGTCATTATATAAGTTAGGAAGGATCTAGAACTTAGGGTACATTATTTTTTAGTAGGTTATGTAAACTTAGAATCCCATTAGTAGTAGCATCCTCTAGAAATCATGTTCGAGTAGTTTCTCTTATGCCATATTACAACATAGAAGACCAGTCCGACGTTCCGGAATGCATCATCAACAGAGGGTCGTACCTACCAGACAAATGTTCAGAAGGATTGAAGGAAGAAATTAGAACTATGCCATTGATTATTTATTATTATTCTTATGTGTTGTTATATTATGATACACGTAATTTTGAGGACAAAATTATCTAAGGTGTGTAGGTTGTAAGCCCCCTAGATTTTTAGAGTTATTTTTAAATATATTATTTTATTTTATTTAATATAGTTATTAATAGATTTTTTTTACTATTATTTTTTATCATTAGATACTCTTTTCCGTAGTTTTGATTTTTGGAGCATAAAAAAGCCAATATCTCAAAACTTCCTTCATGAGTATTGATGTAGAAAAGTTTATCTTCAATTTCATATATCACGGTTCACTCAAACATGTTTGCTTTTATTTTATTTTTGTCGTACAATTTTTGGGTCAACTTAGGCCAAAAGGTTATCTACCGTAAAACTTGTTATACTTTCTAACTTAATTTCGGGACTTGACATCGGTCCAACCTAAACGATCCAATATATGATTTTGACCTATTTTGAGCCTACTACACACATGCTAAAGGTATATAACCCAATTGAGTTTCCATATGCTACTTATTTTCAAATGACACATAAGACCTGTTTATAGTCATTTCGTTGTTTAATTATATTAGAAATAATTCCGGGACTTAACCCTAGTCAGCCCAACTTAGTGTGAACCATACTAGATTGCCAAACCATAGTCAAACCATATTAGATTTATTTAATTCAATTTAATAGTAGCTATGTGCTCCAGTCCTAACAATTTTAACCAAGGTCAAATATCTCACCCATAAATAGAAACCACTTATACACCTAACTAATTGGATTGATCGGTTGACCAAATCAACTCCAAATCAATCCGAATCAAAACAAAAATCTCCCTAACACATAGGAGAACAAAACCCTATATATAGATAGCCCTATAGGCCGGCCACCTCCTCTCTCTATACTAAAACTCGACCCCCTTCTCCTATTAAGGCCGATAGCCACATGCCTTTGGCCGACCACCCCAAAGCCTATTTTACTCGACTTTTATGCACTCCACCACCTCCATGATGACTCCAAGAGACCCCTCCTCAGTCCTATAAAGCTCGAAGGAGTTTCGTCAACTTATTTGATCGTTTAGAGGCTGAACTTCATGGTTATTTCTAGCCGTAACAAAAATTTTGAACCCAGGTTTTTCTTCTTCAAAAATAGCTTTTAAATACTTTTTTTCATATAATTTGTATGAAACCAAATCTAGTGGATATAACTACATGTATTCTATGATGTCCAGTTTCTAACTCACACCATTCCACTATGTTTGTCCGTGGCGTCCGTTGCACTAAAGTTTGTCCAGATTTGACCTATTTCGGTACAAGGATCTTTTCGACAACTTTTAAACCCGTATGATCTCAAAAAAATCCTTATTAATGTCTCTAACATCACTCTTAATCATCTAGTAATGTTCTTTGTTCATATTTGCAAGTGATTTATGTGTTTATGGTATCGTTTCTTTGATACTAGTTTTTTCGGACACCGAAAAGTCCACCGTAATCTGACTACTTGATCTTGAAACTTCATAAGAGTTTTATATGATTTAAATCTAATTAATTTAGATATAAAAATAATATTTTCTCTATTTATTCTGATTATTTCTGGAATATTTAATTTCTATATTTTTATATTGATTCACTTTTAAATTGGACCCATATATGGCATAATCGTGTTGGTAAACAAATGCATTGATTTGAGTTTATTTTTTTTAAATAAATATATGTAAAATATATTCAATAATTAATGTTTATTTTTAAATAAATAAAAGTATATATTTTGGATATTTAAATATTATTTTTCTAAAATAACATGGTACAATATATAGTAGCATTGATGGTATATATGGTTAAGTGTTAATTTATGGTTGTTGACTAGTTGTACCTATATATAGTATGTGATCCTTATTGTATAATTTTGACATAAATTCCTATTATTTCTCAAATTACTTAGATTTATTTCAGAATTTTAAGTAATTATTTTCAAATTATAGAATAATATTTTTGTCATGCTAGTATAATATCATATGACTATACTTTGATATAAACTAGTTTGGTAGATTATGCCTAAGTGGAGACAATACATGGTAAGTGTATACATGGTATGTGTGATATCTTTGAGTTAGCATTTATTTTAGTTTATTTATATTACTAGGTGTTTGCGATTGTCGACTACAATTGGAGCCGGACCGATGATTATTCTGTTTCTGAAATACTAGGCAAAATACCTTGCCTTTGTTCTCTATTTAAATTAAGTTTCTATTTTTGGGCTTATTGTTTATTGTTATAGTTGTGTGCATCCAAGTTTGACTTGGGTGCCATCGATGTTTTCATCGATGTCTTGGGTGTGTATGTTGACTAAGAGTTAGTAGACTTACCTTTAGTTGGGAAGTTATTGATATAACTTCCATGGCCTTGACACGTGCTACTACACGACACATGAGTGAGAATTCATATGCATGAGTTACCCATCGACTGGGCCATGGTGCGTTGACTCACTGGATAATTAGGTCGAGTCTAGGTAGGATGACTAGCATTGAGATGTGGATTGTTCGAGTCATGGATATGACTTGTGCGATGCATGGGTAGGAAAGACTATTAGCAGGTGTATGAGATACTCCACTTTGCTTCAGTGGTTGCCCGGTTATGGGTGTGTCTCTAGAGAATATATCCGGCAGCAGCCCTGATTGCACGTCAGATATGGTCGGGAGATATGCTAATGATGCAAAGTATGGCTAGGGGATATATCCATTCAGTGACCCTAACTGCACGTCATATACGGTCTGGATGTATACTATTACATTCAATGGCCTCTAGCAGATTCTATGCTTTATTCCTTTACTTACTCATACGCACCAAAGTCGTCTTCAATTTGTATTCACATAGCGGTTAGGTTCAGTTTGTATTATGGCATGGGATAGTGTCACGACCCGCACCCAGTTTAGGGGCACGAGTACGTGGGTACATCCAGCCTATGCTGCAGTGTCGGTGATAGAACGCTATCCTAGGTCTCAACAACATCTAACAAAAAATAATAAACTCACCAAACGGAGGACAATCTCAAAATGATATAACTCAATCAAAAAATAACTAAGATATATAATCAACACGAAATGGAATGGATAGAAGGATCACAATGTTTAAAACAAAAAATAAGATTAATATGAAAAAGTTTAGTGTTATCATCCCCACACACACAGAGTATGAAATAAATACATCTCATGAAATAACTGAAAACAACAACTAGATAATAACCTAACAATCTACTCCAAGCTCTACTGGTGTCTCCTCTAGGCTAGCTGAGATCCTCCAAGTTATCTGTAAAATTTTCAACGTTATCCTGTCAGGACAGGAATGAGCACATATCTCTGAAATAGATCCAAAACATAACAGGAAATATAGAACGAGCCGTAGCATAAAATACATAAAACACTGTAGAGAGATATACATGAATAGTGTAAATAGACAAATTTGAGTACATGAAAGTTGTATAGAAAATAAGAATTGTAAGTAAATATAAGTGATTTAGAGCACAAGATGGTTAGGTAATCGGTTTGGGTTGCGCATGCCTAAGTTAACAGATTTGTACATGACGAATACTACTTGGGAATTGATCACATAACCACTTCTACACACCCCTACCCCAATCAATACATAAGGATCTAGTCAAGTTACGTTACGTACATGATAGTTAGTTTTACATGAAGCACATATGAACACGAGAGTACATAAGAGCACATGAAGTAATACGAGATTAAGGAGTACATGATGCACATAATAAAGTACATGAACATAAAATACCCGATGCATCCGTTGAGGGGATAACACCTCATAAAAAGATCCATATACTACCAATCGATGTTACCAACGTGACAACATCAAGTAAAGTAGTCTAAAGCAGGCAATATAAATACTATCATGAATGAAAACGATCATAGAATATACTCGCCTGATATCCTGAGCAACTGATATGTATAGATGTCCAAACTGGAGTCACAGAGTCCTATTTAGAGCAATACATGTCACGACCCGCACCCACCGTGAGGGTACGAGTACGTAACAGTGCCCAGCCTACGCCGCAGTGTCGGCGGTAGAACGCTGTTCTAGGTCATGAACTATAACTACATAACATGAAATGCTCTCCAAAAGGAGAACAAACACAGAGGTACACCTCAATCACAATCTAAGGTAGAATGTAGCACGATGAAATAGATAAGAAAAACCCTCAAACTGAGGTACAACAACAAGTGAAATAATCAAGGTTAACATCTACCAGTCTCAATATCTCTAAAATATACAACTCTAAAATCATGGACAACAACTAATCATGAAAAGAAGAACAGTCTAAGCTATCTATACTAAGCAAGGTATCGTCCTCAGCAACTGCCTGAACCTCCCCAGGGATCCAGGTCGCGAGTGTCATCTCGGCAAACTCCAAAGTAAGGGGTGCAGGGTTCCTCATCATCCTCTGTAAAATTTTCAACAGGTCCAGTCAGGACGGGAGCGAGCACAATACATCTCACACAGATCATAACATGTTAGAAAATATAAACGTACAAGAGAGTACGATACATGAAACTGAAAGAAAGTACATGATGTAAATAGAGAGAGAACTGTAATAGAAATATCTACTATAAGTAGAGAGCTACCAGTGACTAGTGATTTAGAGTACAAAGTCAACATGTGAACGGCTGGATTTGCACATAAATATACTAAAGAGGCGCACATGGCTATACTAGTTTGGAATTGTTCACATGACTAATTATACTCCCCCCATACCCCAATCAATACACAAGGATCCAGACAAGTTATGTTATGTACATGATTTTCACATGAAGCCGATAGATGGGTGTACATGAAGTATACATAAGGGCTCAGAAACTGAGTGCACAAGAATTCCATATAAAGGCCCATGAAGGGTGCATATGAAGTATAGGTTATATATGAAATACATGAGAAACATGATCGAACATGATAGCACATGAGAGTACACGAGCGAGCATGAACGAGCATGAAGAACAAGATAAACATAAATAACATAAGAGCGAAGAATACACGATGTACATAAAACACACGACATGATGTATCCGATGCTCCCGAGGGGGATAACATCTCAATGTAGGGATCCATATAGTACCAATCCGTAAATAATATCGTGACAGCATCAAATAAGGTAAACTAGAGCAGGAATATAATTCTAAGCAAGTTATGAAATGATCAGAGAATGTACTTGCCTGGTATCTGAATAGCTGTGAGAATATTCTGCCCGAGATGAGGTATCTGACTCATATTTAGAGCAACACAAGTCAAGACATATACAGGGGATGATAAATATAATCTTCAATGCATCTGCATGCTGTCTACGTCAAACTAGGCTAAAGTCAACACTTGGTCAACTCTAGTCAACCACACTAGTCAACTAGGTCAAGTCCTAGCCCAAACAAGTCTAACAAGTCTCACTAGGCCTAACCAAGCCTAGGCTAGCAAGCACACATCATCACAAGGCCAAACAAGCCATCAATCACATAATTTATAATTTATATATAATTCATATATTGCATACACTAGATATACATATAGACAATCAACTATATATACATTAGGCATTCACAGGAACATTTCAATGAGCTAGTGTAAACATACATGCATATATTAGCATACAATACTAGTCCTATATAACATGACATTATATATATACATGTATATATGTATACACTACAATGCCTAGAAGAGCTAAATGTATATATAGGCATGCATTCATGTAAAGGGCTATAGAGGGTTAGTGAGTGTGTACCTGTGTATGTGTGTGTCAAATTTGTATAGGGCACATGTGAAAGTGGGGGGTATATGTCAATAGGGCATATGCATGTGTGTGTAACATATGAATCCATGTGTGTGTATACAAGTAAGGAGTGTCCCAGGTTAGCATAGTGTGTGGGTGTGATACATTATGTAAGTCTCAGATTTAGAGTTCACAGGAATGAATGACAGTGGGTATTTCAGTTTTAATTCAGTCATGTAAGATTGAACCTATACAACAAATAATATGACAACAAAACCCAATCAATATTTTAGCTAAAACAAACCATGAAATTCTTCAAATAACTCTCAATTATTAATAACCAATCTCAGGTTTGAATCTCAGATTTTGAATCAAACAAGACAGTGTAAATACCATTGAATTAGGAATTAAAAACAGTGTGTTTATAGATTGAATAGAGTGAAATCTCAGGAAGAGTGTACTGTATAAATATTTCATATATGTAACTCAATCAAGGAAACCAAAAATCAAGTTACAAATCTCAGGATTTAGTGTTCTCAAAACTCAGAAATTGGTTCTCAGGAAACCTGAGAACTAATTCAACAGTTCATAAATCAATCCCAAAACTAAATTCGAAAATTCCTATTTGTTAACATCAAACCAATCACAACCAACATTTCAGTAGACCATCACACATGTACATGAATCTAGCTTGGCAAATTATCCTCAAAAATCAGTTTGAAACTAGAAATTAATATTAGAATCTCAGTTTTTAGTTAAGAAGAGGAATCTCAGGTTTCAGCCCATTGGGAAAATCAAGTTTTCATTCAAAATCCTATTTTATTTCAGTTAAACACACAACACATGCATACAAAATCCCATTTTCAGTTTAATTCTCAGGTTTTTGGTTTGTGTGTGTATCTAAAAAAACAGGGGCTTCAATGCTCAGTTCATGGTTCCAGTTTTGTGTGTGTATGCTGGTGTCAAGTGCAACAAGTAATTGTTCTCAGTTATTTGCAAATGTGTATGTAGAGCTACATGAGAAAATATGGTGTGTATAATGTTACATTTTAGTATCCAGTTTAAGGAGTTTTCAGTCAAATAGGTTTAGGCTCAGACATTGCAAACCTGAACTTAAACTAACATGTAGAACTCAGCATTGTAATGCACCAGCCAACATACAAATTAAAGTTCTGAAATTAGAATGTGTGGGTGTGTGTATAGATGTCAGGGTATGTAGATAGGTTTTCAGTTGTTTGCAAATGTGTGTTGTGTAGAGCATATACCTATGTGTGTGTATAGATACATAGGTAATCAATATGAATTTCTCAATAGTGTATGCTAAAACAGTGGGTAGCAGTAGTCTACATAATGTAATGGGTTAACATGGCTAATTTAGCATTTAAAATCAGTTTTGAACATGGAAATAAAATCAGGATTAAAACAGAAAGCATCAGTCCACATTTCAACACACCATTCCATATTCGAAATTCCCTTACTCTTGACCATAACCCAATCTAACCTGTAAATTCAAACTAGCATGAACTAATACACATGTGTGAATTAAATATGGCAAATAATCATCAATTAAAATAGTCTAACAGGGAAACCAAATCTCAGTATTCAAATACCTAAATGTATGTATCAGAGAATAGGGAAATCCAAACCAATTTAGTATGTAGATTTCAAAATCAGTTGGGAAAATAAACTTACATCAAGTAGGAATACATATCAGACATGTAGGTATACATCCCTGATATCTATACATGCACAAACATTAAAATTAGCATCTCAATCTCATGAAACAGTAAGCCTTAATATGTATCAGTATTTCCAATTGAACCTGACCTTCAAAACCAATTTCCAAACAAAAACCTAATAATTAGTCAAATTGATTATGCCAACATGAAGTGCACATGTGTACGTGTCATAGGGAATCATTCGTGTCCAGAGAACTGGACACGAAGTGTCCAAACAGAACATAACATAGACACATGAACTGTGCACTCGAAAGTGTCGTGCACACGTGCACACCACTCGTGGATACTACACAGTGCACCATGTGTCATGTACACCTACCTATGTGTTCGCCTAGGATAGGGCTAGGGGTCTAGCACCCTGAATCGGGTCGGGGATGTGTCGTGTCCGAACCACAGGTGCGTATCAGACGCAATTTTCCGCGCGTGTGCAGCAGTGCGCGATCCGTGCACGTGTGATTGCTCCCAAACCACTAAACAAAATCCTATGAAAATTTGTGAGCCTCGTTTCAGTCACCTAAGCAGTGTCCACACAAATTTTGGTGTCAAGAGATGACGTGTCCAGTAAGATATAGTACACGGGCACTAGGGCATGTGCACGGGGCTGTGCGCGTGTGTGCGTGTCCAATTCTGACACGAATACGACACGAAATCCATATCAGTCTTCACAAAATTTATCACATACATATAGATCTAGGTATCTATGTAATTAGTTTTTCAAAAGTCGAAAATAAAATCCTTTGTGACATTTTAACAAACACCTACGCACACATCATGATACGTGTCCGATACGGACACCAAAAGGACACAAATTGTGCCCAAATTTTGGGGACAACTAGGGGACACCTAGATCTAGCCTAATATGCAAAGAAATCGGAATTAAAATATAATTTAAGGGATTTTACCTATAGGTGCAATTAGCATGAAAAAGCTTCAAATGAGGGGTGTTCTTCTTGATAGCCCAATGCTCCAAATTGATCCCAAACTGAAATGGCTCTCCACCAACAGTCCATAAACATCAATTAGGACTCAATGCAAAAGACTAGGATAAAAAAGGAGATTAAATGAATAAAATGGGAATTTAGGAGAATAGGGATTTTACCTCTCCTTCCAAATCTAGGTCAAGAATAAAAGAGGCAAGAACACAATAAGAGATTACTTATAGGCAAGGGAAAATCCTAAGTGGCTGCCATGGGTTGGTTTGTTTGGATTTTGGGCTTAATTCATGGGCCTATGGCTTAATTACAAGTCATGAAATTAATTCTAAGTCATAGGTCATGCACCCAATCACTATTCTTCCTATTCAAACCATGATTTCTAAATGACTAATCTAGATTGACTTAACTTAGACTAGGGTCTCACCATGCTAACTTAGTCACCATGGTCAGGGTCAAAACCTAGGTTAGTCTACAAAGTCTTAACTAGCAAAAGTCAAAATCAACAACCGTCAATCCATTAAATAATCAATAATTCTAAAAAGTCAAAATGACCAAATTACCCCTAGACTAAAAATAATAATTAATATTCCAAATCACAGAGTTAGGCTCTAGGGCAGACAGTCTCTACGGTTTCACTGGCTGCATATCAAAATCACAAGTCATAGTTTTTAAATAGTTTAAAAATAATTAAAAATCACCAAAAATTATATTATTATTTAAATATCATAATTAAATATATTAAAATACAAAATTTCAAAATTACCCTCATTTAGAAAACTGGGTGTTACAATACAGGTTATAAAGAAATCAAATTATATAATAATTGAAGTATACAATGCAATCTATATGATTCTTGGTCAAAGTCAACTCTTGGTCAACTCTGGACTATCGGGTCAAAGGCTAATATAGGGTATTGGTATCAACCACATCTAGTACCTATAAATCCTACTCAAGGCTAACCTATAAGGCATGTAGATATATGTTATATGTATATAGTGTATCACAACACCTATCTATATATCCACACATTTATAGATAAGGCATAATATCCAAGATGCCACTTACACTAAGGTATCTCATATAAACTTCGTACATACGTACGTATATGCATAGCTTTCATGTATGTCCTATGGGGTATAGAGGTTACCACCACCTTAACTCTTTACCGATCATAAGTATAACAATATCGGTAACATACATATGTAAGGTATTACATTAAGCCAATCAACATATGTATAACAACAAGTCTGCTACTGACCTTATATATATATACATATCTGCCATAGGGCAGTAAGTGAACATACCCCCAACTGATACTCAAGCCACACTTAGACTACATAATGTGATGCTCAAAATTATAACCTTACATATACACTAGTTATATAGATGCTAAACTAAGGTATAAGGAAATGGGAAACCAACAAAAATTGAACAAAAAACTATCATATGGGATCATCAGGGACTATAACGAGAGATGTGGACATAAAGTTAATGGATAGATCAAAGCTTCCATAACTAGACATGGTCACGACTGAACAAAGGACTGAACTAAACATATGATAGCCAAAGGCAGTAAACAAAAGGCTACCTAAACAGTTGGTGACTAAGCTAAGAAACAAGGATATAGGCTAACTGGACATCAACATGACAGTAAGGATAAAAGGGGTGTCAAGTGTGTGCAGACATTACAGGTGTGTGCAGGCAACAAGTAGATGGTAGTTCAATGTGTAAGAAGTTAAACAAAAAGGGTAACCTCATGATGCAAGACACTAATATGGATATTAAAACATATGAGTGAACCAAGGATGCAGATGGAGGCAATTGCAGGCAAGAGTGCAGGATAATATGAAGAGATGCTTGCATTGCAGTGTTCAGATGATAATGTTTATCCCTGATACATGTTTGTATCAGCGATGTAGGCTACAGGAAATGCAGGGGATAATGTATCACTGAATGCAGTGAATGTAATACAATGTACATACAAGGTGTGTGCAACATGATAAATGAGGCCTAGGGAGTGTGGAGTGTCATGACATGGATATGCAGGTAACTGTCACTGGAACAACACTAATACATGAACCTACAGTGAAGGACTGAACATTAAGTAGTATGGGCTAGTTAGGAAGTAGGGTCTGACCAAAATCAGTATCTGAACATTCTCCTAATGCAGGGTATAACATGACATCCAAACATTACCTGGGCTAGGATATCTGAATAGAACATGTATATATAAGGTGGATAAAACTAAGCATGACATGGTTGAACATCCAAATACCAAGTAACCCAACTCGAGCTGAAGACTCCCCTTAATCTGTGTCTAACATGTGTCAACTAAGAGTGTGTGTGAGTGATTGCATGGCAAATTATGTAAGCTAGTGTGTCAATGTGTCAATCACGTGTCCATAAGGTGTCAAAACAAAGTATCCTATATGTATCACACATTAACAAGTGTCGAGCATGGGTGGGTGTGTGTATGCATGGCAAAACATATATACTAATGTGTCAGTATGTCATGGTATTGTCTAACATGCCATCAAGTGTCATTATTTCCAGCAAAATGTGCCTAATGTGTCAGTAAAGTGTGTCTAGTGTCTAATGTGTGCAGTGATACTAGTATCAGACATGCCAATCTTGGTATCAGAGAGTGCTCTGATACTTCAAATATTAGAGTACAAATGTGTGAATTAGACATGTGGGTGCTGAGGTCGAGTGATATGTAAGTGCAAGTGTCAACTTGGTATCAGACGTGTGCAGAGTATCAAGGCAGTGAGTGAAGGTGTCGAGTGTGAGCATGGTATTTGTAGCTGTCTAAGTGTGCAATTATATAGAAGTGTGTCAAAGTGAATGCAAGTGTGTGTCATATGTATCAGATTTGTGTCAACAAGTATCCATGTTTCTAAGGTATCAATTGAGTATGGTGTCAGTACATGGTATCAACTAGTGTGCAGGTAAGTGTCAAAGAGTGTGTGTGAGTGTTCGACAGAACTTGTGAGTCGAATAAAACATTAAAAACTCAACCAATCCAACACAAACTTCTTAGGTAATGTGTCAGTCGATGCCCCTACCTAATCGTGTCACTAGCATTAGATATTGTGTCGTATCCAGTGAGCACAGACATGGCAGCAGCAGAGCACTGCTACTATGCCTGCACAGGGCTTGGCTGGCATTTCCGTGTTCATTTTGATACGAAAAATGACACAGAAATTGACTCTGTCCTACACCATAGCAATCCACACATAATACGCTTTCCAAATATATAATTTTTACAAAAAATAGAGAACAAAAAGTCCTAAGGGGTATTTCATCGAACACTTGAGATATCTCTCCGATACGGAGCGATAGGCCCATGATACGGGCATCAAATGGATTCGTTTCCTAACCAAACGTAGACTAGGGATAGGGGACCCTAAATTAATGCATATATTGTGAGAAATCAAGAAATAAATAGGTTTAAAGATTATTACCTATTGAGAGTTGGAATCTTAATGAAAATCCTTTTGAAAAGATCCTACACCAAATCCAATGGCCAAATTGCTCCCGATCCTTGCTAGCTAGCCAATAGAGACCTCTTCTACTCAAGAAGAGTAGTTTGCAATTGATTTGGTTGAATTTGGAGTTGATTTGAGGAATGGAGGCAAATTTGGAGAAGAACACAAACTAGGGTTAGGATTTGCAATAAAAAGGCAAGAGGGGAATAATGTTCACTTATATAGGTGGGGGGATCCATCCTTGGCTGGCCATGGGTGATTCTTGGGTTAGGGTTAGGTCCAATTGGTTTTTAGGCCTTCTTAAATTGTAAATTCAAGCCTCTTTAGTAGAGGCCCAACTAGATTAGGTTTCTTACAAATATTTTGATCCTAACATAATATCTAGATACTTTAGAACTTAGTTAATTAAAGCCTCTAGGTTTATGATCAATATCTAGATTAGGATAATTCTAGGGTTAGACCTAAAATAACATTTAGAACATTATTAACTAAAAAATTCAAAAATAATAATAATTCACAAATTACCAAAATATCCTTAGTCTAAAAAGTGGTAGTGAACTAATCTAATTACATTAGCTAGGTCTCCGTGGTCATGGTTAGTCTTTAGGCTAAGTAGTTCTAAGATTTCACTAGCAAAAGACCAAAGTCACAAGACACCAAATGAAATAATATTAAATTAATAACAAATTCACCAATTTATGATTAACATGATTTAAATCCATTATTTAACAACTAATATGATCAATTTTACAAAAGTTCAAAATTATCCTTATTTTAGAAAAGTGGTAGTGACAGATAGTATCTTATCACGGAATGGTATACAACTCCTTATCCTTGGTAGGTTGTATGGGTGGTTCGCTGTTTCGGTGGTGGGACATTAGACCATGTTATGACCTGAGCTATTTATTTCCTGTTTAGATTTATTCAGTTTATATTGGCATGTTTTTACTGTATTTTGTTATGTCCCTCTGAGGACCTGGTGATCTCTCCAGGTATTAGTTGTGCAATCAGTATATAGTAGTTAGACATGTGTTGATTGATGCATCGAGATTTCAGGTATATGGTTGGTTTTTTTTATTCTTCCTATTTTGTCGTCCTTGATTTACTTGGCTAATTTAACCTATCATTTGCAAGCTTATTCTTTTCTCAAGCTTGTTCGTGAGTGGCCAACTTTAATATATTTTGTTAATTTCTGGATATTCCTTCATTACTGTGGATTGAGATATAGATTAGTTAGCATATGTTAGTATACTAGACATCGTAGTATGTCTAGCATAAGTCCATTAAATTGGGAACTTATTCTTGTTCGTATGCTGGCATATTTGTATTTCAGTTCCTCTGTATTTTGGAACTGGGTATAACAGAGACGAAGAGAGTTGTGTGGCCGCTGCCTTCAGAGTCCAGAGGAGTTCGACGAGTTCGTACAGGAGGTGGCGGCGAGCATTCTAGAATTTTCCTCAGAACTTGATGGTTTTTGGAAGCAGATCGCGACAGGAAGAATCTTGCTTTGAGCAATGATGATTTTTATCACCCCAAAAGAGTTGATTTTCTCTATTTCTTCTTCTTCTCTAAGTGGCTTCAGGAAATTAGGAGAGAAAATGAGAACAAGAACAAGATGCACGTGACTAAAAAGTTTTGGAGGATGCGATTTGAGGACGATAAGACGATATTGCCTCAAGTCAAGAAATTCCTCAAGTTATGTCAAAAACTTGCAGATGACGACATGCAAGGGGTCGATGCTTTTATTATCGGGGGTCTAGTTGCCAAGCTCCCATCTTAGTGAAGCAACTTCATCGCGGGCATGTACCACTAGAAGATGGAGGTAGATCTTGAGCGCCTCTTGCACTGGACACATATTGAAGATGAGTTGAGGGCTCAACTCAAAGTAAACACCTTGTCCAAATAGATGGCCAAGGCCAACTTAGTGCAAGGAGGAAACTCTAAGGGGGAAGCAGAAGGCTCCCTCCAATAAGAAGGAGGATTTTTACCATCTACAGGTGAAGTCGGCTCAGTTCAAACTAAATCTAAGGTACATGGGGCTTGTCCCAACTGTGGCAAGCAAGGCCACTTCAAGAAGGACTGTAAGGAAAAACCTAAACAAAAAAAGCAAGGTAAGGGTATTTGTTGCTATAATTGTGCATGTTGACTCGACTGGTTGTAACGCCCCAGTCCCAAAATACGTAGGAATAGAAACTTAAACATGCCAGCTGTATGTATACGTAGGTTACGCCATTATATGGAACCTACGAATATATACATATGACATATTTACGTTTCTAATCCTACGTATTTGGGACTGGGGCATTACATATTTTTTGGTAGCCTATGTAGGTCAAAGCATATCGTATCGGTTATGTAATTGTTTTGCGAGCTTGCGAATATGAGTATGATTAGAAATTAGGATCTCATCTATATGACTTGATCACCTCCTTTGACTTCGTTTCGAACTCTAATTTGACTGCTTGATTTTGCATCCAATTTGATTATTTTCTAACGTATTCTTATTTTGATCATTGTTTTCGGATCTTATTTCATCGTGCGTTTCGTTCCTTATTTGATCATTTATTTTCTTAATTGATTGTTCATTTCAATAATCGCAGTGAGATAACGCAAGCTTGATTAATCTATCTTTGTTTATTCCTAGATCGTGCTTTAGTTTTAATTTTGAGGAAAAAATTATTTTTCAGATAGGTAGAATGTAAACTCCTAAAAATTTTAATTAATATTTTGGGCATTTTTTAATTCTTTTTCTATCTATTTTAAATATTGTGCTTCAAAAATTTTCTTTTAATTTCTATAGAAGGAAAGTCATAGCTATTTTTGAATAGTAAAAGATTTGCCAAATTATTTTAAATAGGATTTAATATTTATGTAAATATACTTCAAATTATTTGATAAATATCGAATATTATTTAAATTATTTTGAAGATATTAAATATTATTAGTTTAATCGATTATTAGATTGACATTATTTTTATCTAGTTTTAAATGCATTGATTCAAATTATCTGATAAGTATCAAATATGGCTTAAATTATTTTGTTAATATAACTATTAATTTTAACTAACTTTGTAATCACCAATCGCCTATATCTTCAGTGTCGGTCCCCGTGCCCCAACACCTATTTCCTCAGCTAACTCATCTGCTAGAACCACCATTCGTCTCTGCCACCATTAGCCAATTCTACCGTCATCATCAACCATCATCACTACTACTCAAATTATCGTGAGCATAGTGACGATCCCTACGGCCAGCCTCCGGCGACCTGATCTGACACCATCGACCGTGCATCTAGCTCCGTCTCACCCGATCTACCGTTGGCCGAGTTAGCACCTCGACCCTCACCGCCATGTGCTTCTCCGCAAGACCGACCATGCCGCCAAATCTAGCCTGGTGAGATTCCTCTCCCTCTTCAGTTGTGACTCCAATTCGAGTCTGACAAGCCATACCGCCAAGCACCGTACCGAACGGCTAAGCTCAAGTGAGATTCCTCTCCTCTTATTTTCTTTTTACTAGATCTCTCTCACTCTGCTTGCTCTTTCTCTCTCTCTCTCTATCTTATTTAGGCTTATATTTTTATTTTTTGGATTTTTGGAGGGGCCTTGGGTCCTTATGGACCATATTTGATGATATTTGGGTTTTAAAGAGAGAAAAAAATGTTATTAATATTATTGGGCTTGGGACTTGGGGCTAAATAATGGGTTAAATATTTCAATAATTATATGCTTGGGTTTAAGCCTTTAATCAAATAAATATTTTAAGTTTGTTATATATCTACTAGGTTTTGGGTTTACTAATGTGCGGGCCAGCTAGTATAGTTGGGTTCTTAAAAAAAGTTATATGATTTTTGACAATCATATTTATTAAACCTATATTAATTATTGTAAGCCCTCTGAAATTTTAATTAGATTTTAATTAGATTTTAATTAGATTAATTAGGGATTAAATACGATTAATTATGAATTTCTAAGTTATTCTTGATTTTCTACTTTTATTTTTAATTATCATATGCACGTTGCCGTGGCTTTTTAATTTATGAGCACAATACTAGTCGTTTTCTCAAAACCAACTTCACATACATGATCTAGTCAAGACACTCTACACCCACAACCTTCGTGTCCCACTCAAACACACCTTTTTGTGCTTCATTTTTATCGCACAACATTCCCGACACAAAATTCGATCTTGATTCATCCCACAGAGTCATATTTATTTCTGACTTGAATTGGGGACATCATTTCATCCCAAACCAGTCGACCCAAAAATATGGACATGACCCACATTGAGCCTACTACACACATGACACTTGTGGCCCATTAAATTGAGGCCCCGCATGCTACTTATTTACCCGTGATCATAAATGACTAAATTAAGCCATTTATTGTACCAAGCTCGATTTTGACCGGACCCGACTCAACTGGACCCAAACCCAAGCACCATGTCCTTCATCTTAAGAATACCTACACACACAACATCATCCTATTCCCATACAACACCAAATACCCTAGAAAAATTCACCCCAAAACCATATGGAAAACTCATTAACCTTAGATTAGAGAGAAATTCCTAATTAGACTCATTCAAACCTTCATCATGCAAATTTGCCTATTTTGGCCAAGCCATGAGATTCTTGGGGAAATTTACATATGACACATATCCCTCCTTGTCCAATCACAACTCAACAACACCTTTTGCTTTTGTAAAGTTTTCTCTCTCTTCCTAAGGAAACTCTCACGCCGACCACATTCTTTAAACCCACACTTTTTTTTCAATAACAGCTTCCTAACCCCATAGCCGAACCATCATTCTTCCCCCAAACCCTAAGCTCCATACCATCATCTCCATCTCCATTCCATCATCATTTTTTTTCCACCTCCCTCCACCTTAGCCCGATGCCCCATGCCCCGACAGCACCATGTCGCCATTGCTGCCGTATTTCCTAGCACCGTCGCACGCCACCTAGGCCGACTACCATGCCACCCCCTACCTGCGATGACCCAGGGTGGCTTTCCCTCGCCGCCAGGCCGCTAGAGTAGCCCCTCCGCGCGATGCGGCTGCTGTTGCAGCCGCTGCCGCGAGCTGCTGTCGCATGAGCCGCGTCGTCGTGTGCCACGTCGGCCTCCGCCCGACCCCCCCTTGGTCCGCGACCCTTAGGAGGTAAGAACCACCTCCAGCGGTCCCCCCACCGGCCGCTCGAGATTCGAGTGTGACATGTTCTGCCGTTGCCGAGTTTTCGACGTTTCTGTTGACGAGATGATTTTCATCATGCCGTAACCACCGTCCAGCCCCTTATGCGCCTTCGCTATCGTAGCACGCATACGAAAGAGATCTTCTTCTTCCTTCCTTTATTTTCACTTCTATATACATGTGCTTACCATTGTATTTGAACTTGGAAATGGGTTATGAACTTAGAGAACAAGTTCATTCAAATGAAGCTTGTCACATGCCCCTTCACTTCACAGCATGCTAATCTCATATTTCCCTTCTTTTGGATGTAACATAGGTGTTGTTCATATGTGATTCATGTGTTGTTTCATTTTCCCATGTTCCCTTCACTTAGGAGACACAAATGCTCTCATGTTTACTAGTAAAACCAATATACACATGTTACAGTAGCTAGGTTCAAGTCCTTAAATTGATTATTATGGATGTATTTCCTTCACTTACTTCCATGTGTATGTATAATATTAGGATGTTCTTGTTAAATATATTGCACATTAGGATTCCTTGCTAATGTTATATATATGCAAACGCAAACACTAGGTGTCTCATATATATATTGTACACAAGTTATATATAAATCAATCCACACACATTTGTCACGTTTTCCTATGAATCGTATCACCCTCGTATATATATATATATATATATATATATATATATATATATATATATATATATATATATATATATATATATATATATATATATATATATATATATATATATATATATATAAAATATTTATAATTATATATATATTTATATATTTTTTTTATATAAATATATATATATATATATATATATATATATATATATATATATATATATATATATGCAGTATTGCATGTGAATATATATGTTTATATAAATATTTAGTTGATTAGCTTATAGAGCTTCATGATCAATTCATGATCACGAAGGTTTGTTTAGCGTATCGTAAGCCTTGATTGTGTATTTGTAGGTCTCTCTGACGACACGTTCGAGATAGTAGGGACGGAGCATTGCTTGTACATTTCGGAGTTGCAGGTAAGTATACCTTGTCTCGTACTGCTATTTTTACATATATTTCATATTTCTCTTGTTAGCATGGACTTAGTTAGATGAGCCTGGGAATTTCCTCGGGCATAGTCGATGATGGCGTCGACACTTAGGAGTACATACCTGACTTACCTCTAGGCGATGTACCCTCAATTGTGGAGATATTATTATAACTCCCTTGACCATGACACGTGTTACGACATGGCACCAAGTGAGATCAAGTCATGACATGCGCTGACGCTCTCGACTGGGCATCAGTGTGAGTGGCACGTATGATGGCACATATAGAGTAGTGATGGTTCTAGATAGCTAACTTTGCATTAATATTAGATGTTTGGGTCGTGGATACGACTTGTATATTTCTGGGCAGGGAAGACAACCAGTAGGCTATGGAATAAACAGTTACATTATTTTAGCGTCAGTGGGTACTCGGTTATGGGCATGTGGACAATAGTATCGCCTAGGTGGCTAGACGAGAACTGAGTGCGCCTGGCTTGGTCATGAGAACCCTGAGAGGATTAACTCGTGAAACAACATGGATGGTCTGCCCTGTCAATAGTGTCATGTTTTCTGAATGGCGAACACTAGGGCAATGCACTCCTTCTCTACGGCGGTGTACCTATGTTCCGGACCTACCATCATCTGACTGAGATAGTAAATGGCTTGTTCATGTCCTGCGTCATTATTCTGTGCTAGCAAAGCACCGAGGGAGTGTTCCATCGCCCGTAATAAAGCAGGAAGGGATTTCCGACGACCGGGGCTACCAAAACTGGTGGATTCGTCAGGTACTCTTTAATATCATCAAAGGCACGCTGACATTCCTCGTTCCATACGAAAGAGATACCTTTCCTCATGAGTTGAGTGAAGGGTTGACATCACCCTGAGAGGTTAGATATAAACCTCCTGATATAGGCTAGTCTTCCCTGAAGGCCGCGGAGTTCACGGAGGTTCCTCGGTGGACTCATCTCCAGATTGCTTTTGTTTTATCAGGATCTATGTGATGCCTTGGGAAGTAATGACAAAGCCCAAAAACTTCCCGCTGGATACACCCAGGAAGACTTGGTGGTATTCATCTTCAGATTGGCGCTCGCATGAGGTCGAACACTGTTCTCAAATCATGTAAGTGACATTTTTGGAGCAGCTTTTGACGACGATGTCTGTCATCAATGTAACACTCCACCATTTTGCACAAAGATCTCTGAAGATGACACTCATAGCACGTTGATATGTCACCATGTTCTTCAGCGAAGGGCATGACCTTATAATACACGTCGATCGGTTTCAAATATATGCTTCTCGTCATCAGAGATATTTTGATTTGATTATCCTAAAAGCCATCCATAAAGGACATGCGCTCGAAGCCGCACGTTATCGATCATTATGTCGGTGATCGGAAGGGAATTCATCCTTAGGGCATGCGCGTTCAGATGCGGAAGTCGATGCAAATTCGAATCTTTTCATTCTCTTATGACTGGTACAATGTGGTAACCCAGTCTGGGTGCTGCTCTTCACGGATGAAACTGCTAGCTATAAGCTTATTTACTTCTTTCTCAATAGAATTCATAAGTCTGGACTAAACCGCTGCTGTTGTTGTTTGACTGCTTTTGCGTCCGATAAATGTGAGCTTATAGTACGATCTTGGGTTTAGCCCTGGCATGTCTTCATAACTCCAGCAAAGACGTTTATGTATTTTCTGATGAGTTGCAACAACGACTCCCGCTCGCCGTCGGTCCGGCTTTTACTGATGATTGGCTTTGGAGATGATTCATCACCGAGGTTAACTTGCATGACCTCGTCCTCAGTGGGGGGATCACGATGTTCAAAGCATTTCTCCTATTATGCATCTAGTTGCTGGACCCACGGCTCCAGCTTAAGTGGTTCGAGTAGATCTTCGCCTCTCTTCGATATCAGCGGATGTCATGTTGACAGATAATATCTGTCTAAATATATCTAATGCTGTTATCAGAGTCGTAAGTGGGTGACTCAGACGAATAAGAGTGCCACTGTTTTTATCGGAACGTTTGGGTATTGTTGGTGGTGTAACATACCCGAGGCCGTGTCTGGATTTGTGATAATGGTCCTGAGGTTTTTCTGCCGGTACTGACGGTTGTAGAGGCAATCCGACCGCTGTCGTGATTCAAACTCAGGGTAGCCTCCATGTCGTACCCCTGCTTTTATGAAGTATTTGGCTTGAGGACTATACAGGTAGAGTGGTAATCTTTCGGCGTCGGGTCCGAGATCGAACTCTTATTGCATGAAAGATTAAGGACCTTTTCGGCCAAAGATGATCGTATGATCCCATCCTCTTTTGTCTGGGACTAGGAAGTAAGTGCCTTTAATGGGAATAAGTTGATTTGGGGTGTGGACGTTGTCACCTGTGTGTACAGGTTAACGTCTAGACAGTCCCGTGCAACATACATTAGATTAGGCTTATCATACTCAGAGAAGTCTAATGGCAGCCTCTTATTGATGAAATAAAAATTTTGTCCACAGGTATTACAATCAGGAGAGTGGCTATCCACCTGTGTAACCAGGTATTTGGCGAGTTCTACGTCCTCTTTGGCTACCCCTTGCGTGTTCGGAGGTCGGGATGCTGTCTTGGGCAACTTGACCACCAAGGGTTCAGCTTGTGGTATTGACTTGCCTGAGGGTGTTGGATCGACACTTGGTTGTCGGCTCGTCTTGGGAAGATGGATGACAATTGGCTCGGCGAAGGACTTTGTGTCTTCCGGTTGTCTTTGAGTGGATTTTGGCAATCAGATCACCATCGGTGTTACAGGGCCTCGCATCTTCTTGTTACCTTTGATTGGATTTTGGCAGTCGGATCACCATCGGCCCTATGAGAGATTTTGGCTCTGACTGGATCTCGGGAGCCGGATGACCATTTCCAACTGGCAGGTGAGGCAGGAGAACCGAGCACCTCTTTATGCAAAGTTGCGACGAGGGGTGTGGCCTTGCCCGGTTTATAGACCTGGAGATGAATTCTCAAGGGTTCTTCTAGCCCTGTGATGGCCTCCAGTTCATCAGTTATATGTTTTCAGGATTTGTCATATAGACAAGCCTCCGAAGAATAATAAGATTCAACCCCTTTTAAAGGATCGAGGTCGGCGAATTCAGTCTTCACAAAGCTGTACTTATTGACATACTTGAAACACTGGTGAAGGGTGGATGGCACGATCATATAGTCATATATCCATGGACGTCTTAGGAGGATGTTGTAGGAGGTGTCTATATCTATGACGTAGCAGGTAACCTCCGTTTTTAGGTCACCAATATGACATTTCAATAGGATTCCCTAGGGGATAGCTCCTTTCCGAGTTGAAACCGCTAATGGCAGTGTTGGTTGCTGCTAGCCGTGCATATGGATGCCAAAAAGTTGGAGCAAGCTTTTCGGGATGATGCTTATTGACGAGCCAGGGTCGATATGCATCCGATCCACCTTGATGTCGCCTATGTATCCAGTGTAGTATAAGGGCGATCATGCAAGTTGGACTTGATCAACATGTCCTATGGAGTAAGTATAATATTGGGCATTGCATCTGTACCATTGCTGCCCTGTAGATCTGCTGACGGGTCTTCTCCTGGCGGCTTGTCCTCAGCTAAGTAGGCGTCAGCATTTTGGAGTGCTTCGCTTAACGCGACACGAAGATCCTTGGAGAGCCTTAGGAGCTCTATAATGACAACTTTGCCGACGTATTAGCCAATTGTGCTAATATGTTAAAGTTGTAAGGTCTCTCCAGCCCCTGAGGTGCATCGTTACGGAGTGGCCTGTCAAAGCGGGTTTCCTTTGGCTTGGATTATCTGCCAATGGAGGCTGAGCTGGCCTTAGAACATCAGAGGGAGGCAACGTTGCCGGGGGAGGATCTTCGAATGAACTGTCCCGTGTGGGCTGGACTTGTACTCTAGACCGGGTAACAACGGCTGCTTCCTCAGCTTCGGCTGAAATTGTATGGCAGGATCTAGACTTCCTGCCCTTTTTCTTGTTGGTAGAAGAAGACACCTCCTGGTAACTTCGAGCACTAAGTCTGGATGCACCCACATGATCTTCCTCGCGATGTGGTGAGAGGTACCTGTCCAGATGTCTGGTTCCGGACGGATGGAAGGTTGGTAACCTCCATCGTCGCCGAAGGACAGGTATTACCCCGTCTGGAGTGCTTGTTGGAGGGAAGTTGCCGAATTAAATTGACACCATGTTGCTGCCACATTAACCTCTTCAAAGTCTATCGATAGAGCTTTGGAGTCGATAAGACTCTGGATGTACCGCTATAATTGGAAGCAGTCATGAGTGGAATGATGGACATAGCGGTGGAAGTGACAATACTTTGGGTCCTCCATTTTGCTGCTCGGGGCTCGCACCTTGGTGGAGGAAGCTGATCCTACCCCCTTGCAAGAGAATATCGAAGATAGGTTTGATATGACTATCTTCAAATGAGTAATTCACCTTGGGCCACTGACCTTCCGCCTATTTTTGTTCGGGATTCTGGGTCGCATCAGCGACCATAGCCTGTTTGCCTTTATTGTCCGGTTGGAGGTGACGCTACTATTGTTGTTGCTGGAGGTGGAACCAGGACTTTTGCCCTTATCCTCTCTATCTGGGATGTGTAATCCCAACTGGCGAGCCTTCTTCAATTTTGCCTCCGTATTGGTAGCCTATGATGAAGGTCGTCCAATCCCAGAATTGATCGTCACCAATCCAGAGGCTAATTGCGGGGAGCAACTTCTTCTGGCAGATTTCAATCAGGGAGCTCTCGGGATTGCCTTCGGGCAATCTCATTGTGGTTTGGCAAAACCGCTCGATATAGTTCCTTGTTAGCTCCCTCTCTTCTGAACGACGTCCATGAGAGATACATCATCACATCATGCCCCACTTCGTAGAATCTCTCCAGGAACATGTGCTTGAAGCCGTCAAAAGAATGGATACAGTTGTCGAAAAGGTTGCGGTACCAGTCGAAGCGATCCCCTCCAATGCTCCGAAATAATCGTGTGAGGATGGCGTCACTATACGGCAAGTGGTCGGTTGTGACTTCAAAGTAAGTCATGTACCGACTAGCAGAGGTCTTCCCGTCATACGAATCGATATAGAACGGCTTGTACCATGGTAGAAATGGCACTTTCCATGCAATGGGATACGGTTGTCGTATTCTGAGGTCGAGAGGAGTCTCGGGCATTGAACATTGCTCGAATCTCTTGGACTTCCTTCCTTGCCTCATTGGCTTCATTTGCAGCTGAAGGAACGGATGCTCCTATGGGATCATAACCCAAAGGAGCGGCGGTCGTATTGGAGTCTGCGTTGACTGCGGGTCCTAAGCTTGTTTGTCTGGGCGTCCTTGCTGGTTGAGTTGGCAAGGCGGCTTTGATTTCGTCTACAGACTTGACCAAGGACAGGAGCATGGCTTCAAGTACTTCTAGACGTTGTCCGTCAGTAGGTGCTTATGATCATCGTCAGCCATAAAGACTGTCCTCACGTGGCTAGATGTGGAAGGATCGTAGCAGAGGTGCTATCTGTGTCGTACCCTCGTACAGAGAAATCGTCGAGAATGTCGAAATGTCATCCTCCTCGGACTCGGAAGGGGTGCTACCCCCTGCAGGAAGTCGCATCATCTTGGTGAGGGTGGTGGCCCTCACGAAGTCCAAGTCTGTTGCACAGTTTTGGGGAATCTCTACCCCCTGTGTGTGCTCTTGGTACACCGGGTTATCACATATATTGAGGCGACTGCTACCCCGGCTTCGTCTACCCCCAGGGAGGCCGAGGGTGCACCCCTAGGTGCTGGAAGCTTTTTTTGGATTAAGTGCCTAATTAGACACCCCCTGTGGTTGTTGGCAGTAACCCTTCAGATGAGAGTTTTCTTGCAATACTGGCCGAGTTTGCCGGGCTAGAGAGCCTGTCTTCTTTTCTCCCTTGCCGGGAGGAACCTTCTGTTTGAAATACAGGAGGCAGAAGGAAACTCCTCGTCTTCTGGAATTTGCACCCATTTTTTGAGTTGTTGTCGAACAGGTGCTGGCTGCTGCAGTCGTTGGAAAACTGACTGCCGATCTTCAGGTGCTGCCGATTTGCAGCAGCAGTTGATGATGACTTGGGTGCAACAACATCCCAAGAGGGACTCATCGGATGCCAATATTGCCACCTGGCATTTGTGAGTACTCACCTCGCGTAAGTCGGTAGCAAGCTGATCTACCTTTGTACCAAACTTGTGGACTCGGGTATCACGAGCACACCGGTGCTAAGGTATCATGTTTGCTTCCTGATCCGAGGCTAGTACAAGCACCTGCTATGAATCGTTGGAGGGAGACTTTAAAGACCCACCCTGTCCGTTAGCCCTAGAGGACTGGACGCAGGTGGTTCTGTACAATTTTCCATCAGGATCCCATATAACAGTTAACGGGGCCTGCTGACAGTCAGCAACTTGGACAGTTGACTGGGTTTGTTGGGCCGCACTGCCCTAGACTTCTTTGACTTAGCACCCAAAGGCATAGTAAAAAGTGTACAAATTGATACATCCCACATTCTAATGGGCCGCATGGAGTCGAGCTCGCAAGAGAGATGGTTGAACACAGAGCTTCTGACAGGGCCGCATGAGACACTCTGCCTATGGCAGGATTGGCTGCCGCATGGGCCATATTCCTGCGGCCAGAGTTGGCTGCCGCATGGACCATCTGCATGCGGCAGAGTTAGCTACCGCATGGGCCGTCTTCCTGCGACTGGGTTGGCTGCTGTATGGGCCATTTGTATGCAGCCAGAGTTGGCTGCCACATGGACAAACTGCCCATTTCTCTTATGCGGCCTCTTTTTGTCCGTATAGATTTCCTTGTGCCCTCAAAACTCAGCATCTTAGTATTTTCTTTGCTGGATTTGGGGACAGTGGGTCCTCTGCGGTCGAAAGCAAAGCCACAAGAGAGCTTCGATCACCGTCTTGGGCAGAAGGAGTTTCTTCGAGAACTTGGTCGGGGGTAACAGTTTGGCGTGCCGACGTTCTACGAGTTCTCTTTGGGTTGGCTCGCTTCTGTGATGGGCTGGCGCCCTTCAGAGAGCATTTCTTCGAAGACTTGTTGGTCAAAATGAACCACAAGTATTTGCTGCGTAGAGCCGAGCTTGGACGCGTCAGATTGCATCACCAGCTTCTCATCAGATGAGAAGGACATCCCCGATGGAGTTGCCATCATGTTTGCCATTAAATATCAAAAATATGTATTACAGAAACACTGAGATTGATTGTACTCGCTTGTACAAAGAAGAGCCTAGAAAGAAATCCTAGGAAACAATCTAAGTACAATTGTTTAGTTTTTGATTCTGAGGGATGACGATAGAGACTCGGGAAAGTGCTATCAACTCTGCCTTACTTCTTGGACTATCTGACGCAGTCTTTAGCTCTTGAAGAAATTGCCTTTCGAAGGTTGCTACTCTTTTGCAGGGGTGTGACCCTGCTATTTATAGTGGTATGTTTGAGCCGCATAGATGGTCTGGCCACGTGGCTAATCAGCACATGAAGACCCGTTCTTTGGCCGCCAGCTGTTGATTTGTTAGGATTTTATTATAGTAAATCTGGGTGGTTGAGACTTGGTCAGCCTGCCACGTGTCCTATCGCAGGATAGGAATTATTTTAAGCCGCATGAGTCTCTCAGTTTTCGACCATGTTGGGCCGCATGGGACTCATGCGGCTTAAGTCGCAATCTTTCTTAGCCCGCCTTAGCTTAAGGACTTTTAAGCCCATAGATTGTATTTTGGGCCGCGTAAAGGTCATGCGGCTTGGGTTAAAGTTACCTTTGAAGTTCGAGACTTTTGGGGCCGTATATGTTTGAGCCGCATAAGGTTCATGCGGTTTGGGTAACACTCCTTCTGGCAGCATGAAAGCGTATAAACCCTGCTTTTGGCGACATGACATTTTGTCTGCTCACGTCTCACGTCTTATCTTTTTGTCCGTTTTGACAGAACTTGTCATCTTTATCATACGATCTGATCAACTTGGCCGCATATCTTTCTTCTGTGGCTCGAATTAGTCTGGTTGTCGACGGGCCGCATAGAGTGTTGAATTTGTTATGCGGCTCTCCTTTGTGCGGACTTGTTTAGCCCAAAGTATATATGCAGCAAATTGTGATCCGCATGAATCTCATATTTTCCATCCTTCTACAAGAATGTATAGGACGTCCTCCATGGTTGTATGTGGGAGAAAGATGAGAGCTCGATTTTTAGTGTTCCCTATGCCAAACTTCGACGTTGTGTTGGGGATGGACTGGTTGAGCAGTATCATGCCGTCTTAGAGTGCCGTAAAGGGAGCATCATTTTCAGATCGCTAGATCGTCTAGAGTTTGGGTTCATGAGAGGGACTGTAAAGTGAGGAGTAGGCAAGCCATCGGTGTCTACATGGAGATGGAGACAGCACCACCGTCGATCGTTGTAGAGTTCATGGACGTCTTTCCGGAGGAGTTGCCAGGTCTTCCACCTGACAGACAAGTAGAGTTTCTGTCGAGTTGGTGCCAGAAGCGGCACTGGTCTCTTCTAATGTGTACTGGTTGGTGAAAAAGGAGCTAGACGAGTTAAAGCTTCAGCTAGAGGAGTTGCAGACCAAAGGATTCATCCGACCATGTGCTTCACCTTGGAGAGCCCCAATATTATTTGTACCAAAGAAGGATGGGTCCGTCCGAATGTACATTGACTATAGAGCCCTGAATGCCTTGACCATCAAGAACAAGTACCCCTTGCCTCGGATCGACGACCTGTTCGACCAACTGACTGGAGCCAGAGTGTTTTCGAAGATTGAATTGAGGTCGGGATACCATCAAGTGAAGGTGCAGAAGGAGGACATTCCAAGGATAGCCTTCAGGACTCGTTATGGTCACTACGAGTTCCTAGTGATGCCTTTTGGTTTGACTAGTGTGTAACCCCTCTTCCAAAATTTTAAAATATTTTTCATTATTTACTTGAATTAAATGATAATTTTTGGAATTTTAGAAATATTAATTAAATAGTTATTATGATAAAGGGCTTTAGTCATTGTTAAGTTTTGGAGTGCATGATGACCAAGAACTTTGGCACAGATAGTGTAGTCGTGTGCTTTGGCTAGTGTTTTATTCATGGTAGGGAAGGCCAAGCCATAAGTGTGTCCTAACTAGAAAAACCAGGCTAAGTTGTGACATGACCCTATAAACGATTTATTATTTATTATTGAGATATCGACTTTTCGGGAACCCGGTTGAACCAAACTAGCCGGACTGGACCCGAACCGAGTCCAAGCCCATGTAGAGGTGTTATGTGAGGAAAGACACCCATGTAGACATATTTTATGTGTACACATATTTTTCGTATTCTATTTTTTGGGATTAACAAATATTCTCTAGATATTTGTTAAACGTGCAATAAAAGTGTTATTGACATTTTTAGAATATTGGTTATATTACCTGCGGACCCATAAGTACGAGAGTATACAAATATTGAATATACATAATGGTATATATAAATTGACTATATGAGTAAGGAATAGGTCTTTTATTAATTGTATTTATTTATAAGTATAAATGTAGAGATTTATAAATAGGACGTCATTAATAGGAATATTAGATATGTCACACGCACACACACACACACACACACACACACACACACACACACACACACATATATATAAAGATTTTGAAAAAAGAAAAGAAATATAAAAAGAAAAAGAAAAGAAAAAAGATAAAAAGAAATATATAGATATAGCTATAAGTTAAACTATTCACTAAACAGTACTATCCCTAGGTCGAGCGAACAACAGGAAATAAACCTCTTCTTTAAACCCAAATTCTCGATCTGTTTGGGGTCAATTCTATTCAAATTAAATCCTTCTCCATCCTTATCAGATTCTCTTGAGTAAATCAAAACCTCGAATCTCATCCTACTCTAACTGAGTATATATAATCTATTTAAATTCGAAAAACAATCAAGGATATAGGTGTAACGAGATTTTGGATGAAAAAAAAACTACATAAACCACTCATGTACCCAATTCTTCTCCCACAACATGTCCCCTTGTAACGCCCCAGTCCCAAAATACGTAGGACCAAGTACGTAGACATGCCAGCTGTATACATACGAAATACATGGACCTCGTATGTATACATAAGCTGTAAATGTAGTAATCCAAGACAACTAAATCTCATCCACAAAGATAAATAATAATATAAATCGACTTTTGAGTTTGTCATGTACACAATAGTTGGGCGGAGACAAAGTCCACTACCAACCAAATTAAATAGAGAAAAATATATAAGAAAAGAATTTAGCAAGCGAGAGCAAGTGACGAATCCAAGAGTAATCATCACGACGGAATAGAGTATAAGCCATGGCCTTAGCTAGAGCACCTGCAAGAAATCACGAAAACACACACCTGGGGAAAAACCAGGTCCTCAGAGGGACGTAACAAGACACATAATATCATGCCGATAAACTGAATAAATAAGCTCAACAGAAAAGTATGCATGAGTAAAGGTTCCTATCCATTCTAGGTGATATGCACTTTGAGGACAACGTTCTACGCAGGGGCTGTAAGATCAGCAGAGTAATAAGAGAGGCAGTAAGTAGCGCTCATCCGAGACACTATCGCCCGGGGACCGAAAGTGATACTCATATGAGTCACTCTCGGCCCCAAAAGTGTGTAAAAAAAATAAATGTAGCCCCTACGCTAATAATTGTCCCCTCCCCCCAAATGATACTATACATGCGTCGTCTCCACGACACTGTTTAATCCTTAATAACCGCCAAGTCTTCTACACAATCTATTGACAGTTATATCCTAACGCACGGCCTGTACGCACCGATGTACGATCGGTACGCAAGTCCGAAGCTATATGCGACTCACCACTCACACACAATCCGTGGCACATCGTGATAGTTTATGAGATACACATACGGTGGTCCCTTAACTCTAAGCCAATTGTATAAAATATAATTATTTGTATCCATATAATATAAAAGAAACAACTAAAGAAAAGCATGCATGATATTGAGCAAAAAATTTAAACAGCAAAGGCAAGGTGTCTTGCCTGGGGTGTCGCCTGATGTGGTGCAATGTCCCGACAAGTCCAGTCTGTTTATTAGCCATGGTCGTTGCGAAAGAGTCCGTTCACGAGAAAGTAGGCAAGCATGAGTAATGAGGTAATAAAAGAAAATTTGCTAGGAGAAATACTCGTACCTATCTTTTTAGAAAAATATCCACATTTATTTGGAAACTAGATTTTGGTAGTAAACGAATTTTAATAAAAATATTTAAAAATCAAAATCATTCTAAGTTGCCAAAATAACTTCATAGCGAAAATATATCATTTTTAAATAAAAATACTACAAATCATTTTTATACAATTAAAGTTTTGAAGATAATATTGTCACTAATAATACCCCTATACAAAAATATTAATAATACTAATGTCAACATTAATAATGATAATAACCATGCTGATGATAATAATAATAAAAAAATAATAAGATTAAGAATAATAATAATAATGGTGACAATAATAATAATAATAACAACAATAGTAATAATATTAATATTAAAATACTTTTAGAAATTTCGGTTTACATAATAATAATAATAATAATAATAATAATAATAATAATAATAATAATAATAATAGTAATGAAAATCTTAACAATAATAGTGGAAGTAATAGTACTAGTGGTAATAGTAATACCTAATAATAATAATAAAGGTAATAATAATGATAGTAATAAATAATAATATAATGATATTAACAGTATTTATAATAATATTAATAATAATAGTAATAGTAATAATACTAACCTACCCTTACTAATCAGCCTTATCCAAAATTTCGTAACCAAATTGAGAGAGAAAAGAACGAAAAAAAGGGGAAAACGAGGGTCTCACCTGGGAAGGGAGGCGGAGGTCTCCGCGGCGGCGGCGCGGTGTCCGCGGGGAAGACGACGGCGAGCAAAGGCCCTGATGGCGGTCACGTGATCGGGAGGCTAGGGGCGGATGAAAGCTCGGAGCAGCCGCGACGACTTAGGGCTTCGCCGAGGCGGCGGAGAAGAGTGAGATCGGCGGAGATGGCAGATCTGTGAGGAGGCGGCGGCGGTAGCTCCACCGCTCGAGAGGCGGAGGTGCGCTCGGGGTCGACGCCGGGTGCGGCGGATCTGAAGGGGGCACCGGGATTTCGGGTGCACGGGCGGCGCGGAAGCTCGCCACGGGCGGTGCGGGAGCTAGGCGGAGTCTGCTCCGGCGGGCTGGCCACCAGGAGATGCGGAGCTCGCCGGCGGCACTTCGAGGTTAGGGTTTCCCCCCCTCCTTTCCTCTTCTGTATTGTTTTTGGGATCGTCGGTGGTGACGGGAGTCGGAGATGGCGGTTGGGGTGGTGATGCTGGTGGTTGATGGTTGTGGGAACAGGAGTCGGCCAGTAGTGGCGACTGTTTCAAAATTTTTGTTGACGGAGATGGTGGAGACGGGGATGCTGCCGGGGCAGCGGTGGACAGGGAACGTGGAGGATGGGGGTGTTGGTGACGACGACGTGGTCGTGAAGTTGGGTAGCTGGCTGGAAATCGAATTTGGCAGTAGGCGTCGAGGCGGCGGAGGCAAGGAGTTATTGGCACGGTGGTGGTTGTGCTGGTGGGAGTTACGTCCTGCTCGTCATGGGGTCCAGATTGTGTCCGGCATGTCGGACACGAAAGAGATGTACTTGTATTGGTAATCTGGATATAGTGGAATGACACCCGGGGTCGGACCCGAGGCCATCACGGCTGACACGGATAAATTTTAGACACCGACACGGCGCACGACACTTTGTGGAGAAAATTTTGGAGAATTTTTGTGGCTGACAACTAATAGGGAGGAGTACCTGCCTATTTATAGGATGTGGGAATTCCCCTTTGGATAGGATTGTGGGGGTTTTAAATTCCCATTAGATAAATCGGAATTTAATTTAAAATCAAAATCCAAATCAAAATACAAATTCAATTTAACTCAAACTTAATTCTGTTAGTTTAAAAAAATCAAATCAATATCAATTATGGATATTACTCTATTTATTTAAATCATTCCATAAAATTTAATCGAGATTTAAAATGGCCAAAATATTTTCCAAATATATTTTTCAAGAATACCAATAAATATAATTTCGAAAATAATAAAATAATAAATATTTTTAAATAACTTTTCGAATAATAAAATATCAATATTAAATAATTTCGAAAATATATATTTAAGTAATAATCGGATGTATTTCCAAATTACATTTTTACTAATTTGGATAAAACATATTTCGAAAGTAATCATAAATTCAAATCTTTAAATACCTTCTTGCTAAATTATTTTTAATAAAAATAATTATTTATATATTATTTTGAAACCACCATTGATAATAAAATCAAAAATTATTTTTCTAAAAATATGTTACTCGCACATATTCGCTCTCGACGAGAAAATACGAAAATCGTAAATTCGCGCGCGACGTACAATACAGCTACGCGACGTAAAATACAAAAATTTTAAATCAGTACCAAAAATAATAAAAATACAGTAGAAATTTAGGAGTTTTACATCCTACCCAACTTAAAAGAATTTTGTCCTCGAAATTAAGAATTTGTAGGGGGGTAAGAAGACATAAGGGGGTATCGGTGGGGAACAATCAATTATAAGGCTCAACAAAATCATGTCGCAGGAAGTTGCAATTTAGATCATAGAAAAATAATACAAGTATGGTCGTGGGTAGTGAATGAGGGTCATAGTAGGGCCGAGAAGAAGGACGAGTAGTTTAGAACGAAGGTATAGCAACATCGAGTGACAATGGTCCTAGCCGATAGGTAGGCTGGAAGAAGTTCTAGTATAACGCTTTCGTCGTCCTAAATAGGTGAAGGCGAAAGAATATAGGAGTTCGAAGGAGGCGTTTATTGAATACGAATACATGATTCAAAGACGATTGAATAATTTCAAAAGAATTGTCAAGGCAGTCGCGGATGAGATTCTAGGGCCAAGTTAACTACGTCTCCATCCACGTTGAGCAATATACAAAAGGCGAGCCAAGGGCACTATGGTTGATCAGACCATCATGCACTGGTTCTGACTTGACAGTATGTTAGTGGGAGCGACCCAATAAGATACGTCATGATCAAGCTTTGATAAGAAAATAAGCTTGCAAAATTTATGCTAAGTTGGCATTAAAAATAGTCAAAGTATAAGTAAGGAACCATGATAAAGGAGAATTAAATAGTCCTATTCTTTGAAATCAAGTCTTGTCCAAGTCCTTGGTTGGCTAGACGGGTTAGGTCCTCTAGATTCTAGGATAAGCTTGCTAATATAGGTCATTAGGTCAAAAGGGGTTGCTAGTTCATAAGGTATTCTACCCAACTTAAAGAATTAAACTAATGGTGTGATAGGTCCAGCAATTAAGAATAAATGTAAGGTGAAGCATGTAAGTAATTAAGTAGGACAAAATTGTATATTGGGTCGAAAGAATGGAGTCGAGGTCGAGTCTCATCTCAAAATTAAAAAGTATATTGGTTTCACGGTAGGGATTTGAGTCCAGTCATTTTGACCCGAAAGTTGCAATATGAAATTAGAGTACAAGGAGACGTGTTTTAGTGGCACGTGATATACCTACATGAAGGTGGACTCGTGTAGGTCTTGCTTGTGGAATTTGTGGGAAGAAAACGTCTAGTGTTGTGCTCTAAATATCCCAGTCACGATAAAGGAAAGTGGGAGTTCATGAGATAATAATTAATGCACCAAACAAATGACCGAGCTAAAGCATGAAATAAAGATAACTTAGATTCTAACAAATCAAGGCAAAATAAATTAGGAGTACCATTTCTAGAGATATGACAGCCACTTGATGGGGTATGATCAAGGAACAATCCAATTATTTCTCAAGTTTCAAATGGTTAGAAAGTCACGGTAAATCTAGATTTGAGGAAATGTCGAGGGAGTCAAGATTAGAATATAACCATATGATCTTGAAGATGACTAACAACACTTGTATGTACACTACTATTATGGTCGTGAGGGATATGGTAATTAGTATGGAATACTCCTAACTCATTAGAATTATCTTAGTGGTAATAAAGATTTTAACTGGAGTTTCCTCCAAAAGTCTCTTGATAAAAAAATATAATAAAAAAACAATAACCCACCCAAATTTTGCATTTACTCTAAGCTGCCCAATTAGATTATGGCTAACAATATCATTTCCTTTAATAATCTCAAAGTAAACTTTTACTATGTTACTACTAACTTTTTCCCAAAACTTAACATTCAAATCCAACTATTGATATCAAGAATTCATAATTCACAAATCCATAAAATCTCATAATCAATAAAAAAAATTAAATTTTTTTTTTCAATTAACTACAGAAAAAGTCTAGCAAGAAAAACATTCTCAAAATTGAAGTTCAATATCCTAATGCACTTATCAACCCTAACCCAACAATAAATTTTTTTTTTTTGCCAATTTAGTGATAATCTCAATCAAAACCTTTTTACTCAAAATCTAATTAGATTTGTAAATCATAAATCACATGCCACAATTTAAAATTTTAAAAATCTTCCACTAAAATTATTTTTTTATATCTTCCGAAATATTTTAAACCAAAATTTTAAAAAATCACTGCTTCCAGTTAACATTTAAAATTTAAGAAACATACTAATCGTAAGTTGTACGAGAATAATTTCTACTACTACATTAAAATCCAAGATTATTTTCAAACCAAATTTATAGCTGTTCAAAAGCGTATAACTATAACTCAATAAATCATAAATATTCCAACTTGAATTTGAAATCAGTTTTATATTTGCTTAAAGACGTATAGCTATAATCCAATAGATCATAATATCAAAATTTGAAAATCAAAAACAATTTCTTAAGTCAATTGTGTATAGATTCTAACTATTTTTCTGCAGCATAAAAATAAAATCCTATCAATCCTCTTATGATCACTACTAAGAAATCTCAAGATTTCAACTTCCTTAGATATCCTATTTTACAAATTACTAATAAGTAAATCACACCATTTTTTTTGCCTTTTTAATTCCATTAGAGTCTTAAATGTATTCCAATTGCCAATGTAACCCTTCTAGCCATATGGTTGACCAATAAGTATATAGTAGTGTAGTCATCTTTCTAACTGTCACTAAGCACGAAAGATAAGAATTTACGGTAGGAGGAATTCAAGCAGGATGCAAATCAAGGAGGTCGAACGAGAGTTCAACATTTGAAGTCAAGAAAAGGGTGTCAAGTAAGTGGATGAGATTCTAGACTCTAATCCTATATTGCAGGCCCGTTCGGTACAATCATGTAACCGAAACGGCAAACTAGACCTGCATGGGCCACCACAAAAATATGTAACGTCCCAGTCCCAAAATACGTAGGACCAAGTACGTAGACATGCCAGCTGTATACATACGAAATACATGGACCTCGTATGTATACATCAGCTGTAAATGTAGTAATCCAAGACAACTAAATCTCATCCACAAAGATAAATAATAATATAAATCGACTTTTGAGTTTGTCATGTACATAATAGTTGGGCGGAGACAAAGTCCACTACCAACCAAATTAAATAGAGAAAAATATATAAGAAAAGAATTTAGCAAGCGAGAGTAAGTGACGAATCCAAGAGTAATCATCACGACGGAATAGAGTGCAAGCCATGGCCTTAGCTAGAGCACCTGCAAGAAATCACGAAAACACACACCTGGGAAAAAACCAGGTCCTCAGAGGGACGTAACAAGACACATAATATCATGCCGATAAACTGAATAAATAAGCTCAACAGAAAAGTATGCATGAGTAAAGGTTCCTATCCATTCTAGGTGATATGCACTTTGAGGACAACGTTCTACGCAGGGGCTGTAAGATCAGCAGAGTAATAAGAGAGGCAGTAAGTAGCGCTCATCCGAGACACTATCGCCCGGGGACCGAAAGTGATACTCATATGAGTCACTCTCGGCCCCAAAAGTGTGTAAAAAAATAAATGTAGCCCCTACGCTAATAATTGTCCCCTCCCCCCAAATGATACTATACATGCGTCGTCTCCACGACACTGTTTAATCCTTAATAACTACCAAGTCTTCTACACAATCTATTGACAGTTATATCCTAACGCACGGCCTGTACGCACCGATGTACGGTCGGTATGCAAGTCCGAAGCTATATGCGACTCACCACTCACACACAATCCGTGGCACATCGTGACAGTTTATGAGATGCACATACGGTGGTCCCTTAACTCTAAGCCAATTGTATAAAATATAATTATTTGTATCCATATAATATAAAAGAAACAACTAAAGAAAAGCATGCATGATATTGAGCAAAAAATTTAAACAGCAAAGGCAAGGTGTCTTGCCTGGGGTGTCGCCTGATGTGGTGCAATGTCCCGACAAGTCCAGTCTGTTTATTAGCCATGGTCGTTGCGAAAGAGTCCGTTCATGAGAAAGTAGGCAAGCATGAGTAATGAGGTAATAAAAGAGAATTTGCTAGGAGAAATACTCGTACCTATCTTTTTAGAAAAATATCCACATTTATTTGGAAACTAGATTTTGGTAGTAAACGAATTTTAATAAAAATATTTAAAAATCAAAATCATTCTAAGTTGTCAAAATAACTTCATAGCGAAAATATATCATTTTTAAATAAAAATACTACAAATCATTTTTATACAATTAAAGTTTTGAAGATAATATTGTCACTAATAATACCCATATACAAAAATATTAATAATACTAATGTTAACAGTAATAATGATAATAACCATGATGATGATAATAATAATAAAAAATAATAAGATTAAGAATAATAATAATAATAATGGTGACAATAATAATAATAATAACAACAATAATAATAATATTAATATTAAAATACTTTTAGAAATTTCGATTTACATAATAATAATAATAATAATAATAATAATAATAATAATAATAATAATAATAGTAATGAAAATCTTAACAATAATAGTGGAAGTAATAGTACTAGTGGTAATAGTAATACCTAATAATAATAATAAAGGTAATAATAATGATAGTAATAAATAATAATATAATGATATTAACAGTATTTATAATAATATTAATAATAATAGTAACAGTAATAATACTAACCTACCCTTACTAATCAGCCTTATCCAAAATTTCGTAACCAAATTGAGAGAGAAAAGAACGGAGAAAGGGGGAAAACGAGGGTCTCACCTGGAAAGGGAGGCGGAGGTCTCCGCGGCGGCTGCGCGGTGTCCGCGGGGAAGACGACGGCGAGCAGAGGCCCTGATGGCGGTCACGTGATCGGGAGGCTAGGGGCGGATGAAAGCTCGGAGCAGCCGCGGTGACTTAGGGCTTCGCCGAGGCGGCGGAGAAGAGTGAGATCGGCGGAGATGGCAGATCTGTGAGGAGGCGGCGGCGGTAGCTCCACCGCTCGAGAGGCGGAGGTGCGCTCGGGGTCGACGCCGGGCGCGGCGGATCTGAAGGGGGCGCCGGGATTTCGGGTGCACGGGCGGCGCGGAAGCTCGCCACGGGCGGTGCGGGAGCTAGGCGGAGTCTGCTCCGGCGGGCTGGCCACCAGGAGATGCGGAGCTCGCCGGCGGCACTTCGAGGTTAGGGTTTCCCCCTCCTTTTCTCTTCTGTGTTGTTTTTGGGATCGTCGGTGGTGACGGGAGTCGGAGATGGCGGTTGGGGTGGTGATGCTGGTGGTTGATGTTTGTGGGAACAGGAGTCGGCCAGTGGTGGCGACTGTTTCAAAATTTTTGTTGACGGAGATGGTGGAGACGGGGATGCTGCCGGGGCAGCGATGGACAGGGAACGTGGAGGATGGGGGTATTGGTGACGACGACGTGGTCGTGAAGTTGGGTAGCTGGCTGGAAATCGAATTTGGCAGTAGGCGTCGAGGCGGCGGAGGCAGGGAGTTATTGGCACGGTGGTGGTTGTGCTGGTGGGAGTTACGTCCTGCTCGTCATGGGGTCCAGATTGTGTCCGGCATGTCGGACACGAAAGAGATGTACTTGTATTGGTAATCTGGATATAGTGGAATGACACCCGGGGTCGGACCCGAGGCCATCACGGCTGACACGGATAAATTTTAGACACCGACACGGCGCACGACACTTTGTGGAGAAAATTTTGGAGAATTTTTGTGGATGACAACTAATAGAGAGGAGTACCTGCCTATTTATAGGATGTGGAAATTCTCCTTTGGATAGGATTGTGGGGGTTTTAAATCCCCATTAGATAAATCGGAATTTAATTTAAAATCAAAATCCAAATCAAAATACAAATTCAATTTAACTCAAATTTAATTCTGTTAGTTTAAAAAAATCAAATCAATATCAATTATGGATATTACTCTATTTATTTAAATCATTCCATAAAATTTAATCGAGATTTAAAATGGCCAAAATATTTTCCAAATATATTTTTCAAGAATACCAATAAATATAATTTCGAAAATAATAAAATAATAAATATTTTTAAATAACTTTTCGAATAATAAAATATCAATATCAAATAATTTCGAAAATATATATTTAAGTAATAATAGGATGTATTTCCAAATTACATTTTTACTAATTTGGATAAAACATATTTCGAAAGTAATCATAAATTCAAATCTTTAAATACCTTCTTGCTAAATTATTTTTAATAAAAACAATTATTTATATATTATTTTGAAACCACCATTGATAATAAAATCAAAAATTATTTTTCTAAAAATATGTTACTCGCACATATTCGCTCTCGACGAGAAAATACGAAAATCGTAAATTCGCGCGCGACGTACAATACAACTACGCGACGTAAAATACAAAAATTTTAAATCAGTACCAAAAATAATAAAAATACAGTAGAAATTTAGGGGTTTTACATCCTACCCAACTTAAAAGAATTTCGTCCTCGAAATTAAGAATTTGTAGGGGGGTGAGAAGACATAAGGGGGTATCGGTGGGGAACAATCAATTATAAGGCTCAACAAAATCATGTCGCAGGAAGTTGCGATTTAGATCATAGAAAAATAATACAAGTATGGTCGTGGGTAGTGAAAGAGGGTCATAGTAGGGCCGAGAAGAAGGACGAGTAGTTTAGAACGAAGGTATAGCAACATCGAGTGAGAATGGTCCTAGCCGATAGGTAGGCTGGAAGAAGTTCTAGTATAACGCTTTCGTCGTCCTAAATAGGTGAAGGCGAAAGAATATAGGAGTTCGAAGGAGGCGTTTATTGAATACGAATACGTGATTCAAAGATGATTGAATAATTTCAAAAGAATTGTCAAGGCAGTCGCGGATGAGATTCTAGGGCCAAGTTAACTACGTCTCCATCCACGTTGAGCAATATACAAAAGGCGAACCAAGGGCACTATGGTTGATCAGACCATCATGCACCGGTTCTGACTTGACAGTATGTTAGTGGGAGCGACCCAATAAGATACGTCATGATCAAGCTTTGATAAGAAAATAAGCTTGCAAAATTTATGCTAAGTTGGCATTAAAAATAGTCAAAGTATAAGTAAGGAACCATGATAAAGGAGAATTAAATAGTCCTATTCTTTGAAATCAAGTCTTGTCCAAGTCCTTGGTTGGCTAGACTGGTTAGGTCCTCTAGATTCTAGGATAAGCTTGCTAATATAGGTCATTCGGTCAAAAGGGGTTGCTAGTTCATAAGGTATTCTACCCAACTTAAAGAATTAAACTAATGGTGTGATAGGTCCAGCAATTAAGAATAAATGTAAGGTGAAGCATGTAAGGAATTAAGTAGGACAAAATTGTATATTGGGTCGAAAGAATGGAGTCGAGGTCGAGTCTCATCTCAAATTTAAAAAGTATATTGGTTTCACGGTAGGGATTTGAGTCCAGTCATTTTGACCCGAAAGTTGCAATATAAAATTAGAGTACAAGGAGACGTGTTTTAGTGGCACGTGATATACCTACATGAAGGTGGGCTCGTGTAGGTCTTGCTTGTGAAATTTGTGGGAAGAAAACGTCTAGTGTTGTGCTCTAAATATCCCTGTCACGATAACGGACACACAAAAGAATTAAATAGAAAGTGGGAGTTCATGAGATAATAATTAATGCACCAAACAAATGACCGAGCTAAAGCATGACGTACAATACAACTACGCGACGTAAAATACAAAAATTTTAAATCAGTACCAAAAATAATAAAAATACAGTAGAAATTTAGGGGTTTTACACCCCTGCCCCTGGTGACCACCCACGACGTCGTAGCACGGCCAGCGACTGGGCACAGCCGTGCGTGACAGCAGCGAAAGCGACATCAGTAGCAGCACTCGCAGCAACAAAGACTGAGTTCGCAGGAATTTAGTGCTGACATATTTCCCTCATCACTCTACCGTTTCGTGTTCTAATTTTTCAGGTATGACTACAACCTAACCCTCTATAAAACCCTTTAAGTCAAATTAATTATACTGTCCTGGAATGTCCAAAAAGTTGACTCAAACATCGACAAAAATGATTTCGATAAACAGTTTAGAAATTGTCCAGGTACCTATGTTTGGCGCTACTTTGCGGTTAACGTGTCACGAATATTAAAAGTTTGATTTAACAATCCTGTAGCCAACATATAGGCCTTCAAAATATTTTTTGTAGAATTTAATTTTGCTGACTGTATGTCGAGGAATCAGATTTCTAAAACCTACAAAACACGTTTTCACAACAGTTTTAAATTTAGGAATTTTCTCGATACGCTGTGCGCCCCGATAAACCTGGTGACGTGGTCGCAACCCATGAGCATCGAAAGATGCTTATGGATGTTATCGATGTGTGGAATTCGACGGAACTCGATTTTATTGTGCGTGCGCGACGAAATCGAGGCGTATAAGCCGAGATACCTCGTATCAGCCCTTTTGCAAATTAGTCCATAACTTCGTGCACGTTTGACATTTCAAGACAAAACTTATGCCAATAGGACCATATCGTTTTTTAGTCCTGTATGCCAAGTTTGGTCCAATTCTGAGAAGGTCGACCGGAATGCTATTTTGGCGGGCCCGCGTCCCTATCAAATAGGCAAATTTGTGCACGATCCACCAGAATCCGACTTTGGATATATGGTTGGGTTCGTATCATCAAACTGAACCCGTAGACATATAGTTTGGTAACTTTAGAGACCATAGACCCTGGTAAGCTTTTCGGTACAAAGCGGGTCCAACGGTGGACACTATTTTTACTCGAATTATGATTTTGCCCCTGTGTCCAGAATTGGACTTTTGGGTAGGCATTCTCAGATATGTCTTTTATACCATACTCGTTGGTGATATCTGTTTCAGCATCCGGAGACTGTTGCACGATTTTGACTGTTGTGGCCCCTGAGTGGTATAGTATTATTGGTTTTACCAGCAAAGGACCCCATGCAAGTACATATACTGATTGCTTTCGATTCTGAATAGTTTTTCCATTTCATGTTTATACATATGCTCTCCTGCTTGATGACACGCTTGGTACATGGATTAGTATCATGGATCTCTACATATTGTATTTTTTGATTCTTATTTACATGCTTCTGTGTTCGTGACTTGTTCGAGTCCATGAGTACTAGTCGGGCGAGAAAATATCTTAGTAGACATGTAAACTACCCAGAAACATCCCCCATGTCTTTTGTGGAGAATAGCAGTCGCATATCTCACGTGCGGGGTACCGGATTTACCTCCTAGCCGTTCGCACGTCGAAACCAATATTTCAACACACGTAGATAACTGTCTCATTTATTCTTTCCTTGTTTTTCTCACCACTTGCCATGTCGCCCTGATTACATTTTATTCTTGCTGGTATACTCTGTTATATATTCCTGCTTTCATTCTAGTTATGCCATGACATCAGTTTACTTTCTAGTTTTCTTCCACATATGATATTTTAATGTCTTACAAATTCTATTATATTTTCGAATAGCTTGTCGGCCTGTGTGCTTGTTCCATTCCTGACTGAAAACCAACATTTTTTAGGTTAGCCGTGGCTTCTCTTAGCTTTGGGAGATACGAGTGTACTTGCAGGCCAAAACCTAGAGATTAGATAGATGCTGTAGTCATTTTCAATATTTGTAAGAACCTTGTACATTTCTTTAAATATAAATATTATAAATGTTGTAATTAATTTAGAAATGTGAATGAGTAATAAAGTATTCATTTATGTGATTTTGAGCATTGTGACTAGACAGTGTTCTACCGCCGATACTGCGGCGTAGGCTGGCTTGGACATGCACTCATATCCCGAAAAGTGGGAGCGGGTCGTGACATAATGCGCCTGCTGTTTTTATGAATCTGACGAACAGAGTGCTTCACCAGTACTTGGATCAGTTCATGGTCGTGTTCATAGTTGGCATATTGGTGTACTCGAAGAGCCACGAGGAGCACGAGAGGCATTTATAGATTGTGTTGGAGACGCTGAGGAGCGAGAGACTCTATGCCAAGCTGAGCAAGTGTGCATTCTTTTCACTACAAGAAAATAGGTCTTTTCCAACGTTTATTCCTCCGACATTTTTGTAAACGTTGGCTAAGTTAGCATATAACGACGTATTTAACAAAACGTTGGTCATGACCGGCATTTGTCTTTAAACGTCGCACAATATACCAATGTTTGTAAATAAACGTTGATAATTACCTGCGTTTGCCCTTAAACGTCGAGCAATATACCAATGTTTTTAAACAAAGGTTGACAATTACCTTCATTTTTCTTTAAACGTTGAGAAATATACCAATATTTTTAAAACAAACATTGATAATTACTTGCATTTTTCTTTAAACGTCAAGCAATATACCAACATTCGACAATTACCTGCGTTTGTCTTTAAACGTCGAGAAATATACCAATATTTTGAAAACAAACGTTGTTAATTACCGGCATTTTTCTTTAAACGACGAGCAATATACCAACGTTTTGTGAAGCATGTCACATATTTGGAAACCCTTTTCGACATTTCTTTGACATTTTTTTGGGCATTTACACTTATTTGACGTGTGAAGGAATTTTTTTTTTCTAATCCTACATAAATTAGGCAGATTTTGTTTATGGAAATTAAGGTGAACCATTGACTAAATTAAAAAAAGTCTGCTTTATACATGGAAATATGTTGGGATATATATATATATATAGCAAATGACCTCTAGCCTAGTGGTTAAGAGAGATGCATGCGACCCGAGTGGTCAGGAGTTCGAATCCCAATGGGAGCGATTCCAGAAACAATTTACCTGGTTCCAAAAAAAAACCCCAACAGTTTTTGAAAAAAGTTGGCCATACAAAACCTAACGTTTGTTTAAAATGGTTAGGAAATCAAAATTCGACGTTTTTGGGAAAAGGTTGGGAAAACTCATCGTTTCAAAAAATGTTGGAAAGTTCTCTTTTGCGACATTTTTTGTGAGAAACTGTTGGAAATATGGTAATCATTATAGAACAATTAATGGCGTTTATAAACGTCGTCTAAACCCTATGCCAACATTTTGCGTAAATGTCGTAAATTGCCAACTAGAGCAACGACAACGTTTGCAAAAACCGTTGAACAAACGTCGATAACGCCTATGCCAACGTTTTGCACAGTTTTGCCAACGCTAATAAAACGTTGGAAAAAATCATTTTTCTTGTAGTGTTTTGTACCGTGTCTCCTTTCTCAGGCACGTCGTCTCAGGAGAAGGTATCTCTGTGGACCCAGCGAAGATCTCGTCTATAGAGACATGGCGAACCCTACAAATGTCTCGAAGGTGAGAAGCTTTCTTGGACTTGTCAGATATTACTAGAGGTTTGTGGAGAACTTCGTGAGGATCACTCAGCCGATGAACCATTTGACCCACAAAGAGCAAGGGTTTATCTGGACAAAGGAGTGCCAGGTGGCATACGATGAGCTGAAGAAGCGCTTTAACACATCACCTACTCTGACCATCCATCGAGACCGAGAGGATTCATGATCTACAATAATGCATTCGAAAAGGGATTGGGATGCGTCTTGATGTAGCACAGAAAGGTGGTAGCCTATGCTTCGAGGCAACTGAAGATTCATGAGAATAATTATCCAACCCACGACTTGGAGCTTACCGCGGTTATCTTTGCCCCGAGGCTTTGGAGACACTACTTGTATGGAGAAAGGGTAGAGATATTCATGGACCATAAGAGCTTAAAGTACGTCTGTAGCCAGAAGGATCTAAATTTGAGGCAGAGATGGTGGTTGGAGCTAATGAAGGACTTCAAGATCGAGCTGCAGTACCATCCAGGGAAGGCTAACGTTGTAGCAGATGCTTTGAGCAGGAGGCCTATGGCGTACATGTTGATGACTCAGCACCATCTACTGGAGGAGCTACGAGAGTTGGAGATCGAGGTAATATTACCAGGAGCAGATGGCTAGTTGGCGAGTCTTTAAGTGCAGTCTTCGTTAGTTGAGAGGATCAGAGCCGCGTTGCCAACAGATGGCACGCCCCATCCCGTAGGACCGATTGTCCTTGCTAAGGTGTGATACCATACAAGCCTAGATTGCACTCGTGCAAGGCGGTTTCATAACGACCGATTATAACAGCTCGCGACGGGGTTGTCGCACAGAAGTCCCAAGCAGAAACATTGAATATACAGGGCAACACAAGCATAAAAACAAAATCAGAGTCTTTATTGATAATGAACATAAGATTGCAAAGGCATGTAGCCCAGATTATAATCACTCATGCTCATTTTTCTCTATGATTACAAGTCACTCAGCCCTCTCTCATCTTTTAATTCAATTTGACAAGCCAACGGATGCTTCAGATAGGCGACGTCTATACATTATGTCCCGTATAGATGAAGCCTTCAATACAGCTGCACGCCTCAAAACGTCAAGGAACTCCGTGCCTCGACACATCCAAGCGAGCTTCGTGCCAACGAGCTTCTACCATTGCCTGTACGTAAAAACTGTATGGGTGTCAGTACTCAACTGTACCGGTGGAGTGAGCTCCTCGCCCACCCATAAAAAACTAACACGTTTATTTACTTTGTGCAACATAATCCCTTATGATTGCCTTTCTATTCTTGCCTTAGGATCGATTTTAGGACAGAGTCTTGGCCTATTTGTGTCTTAGCCTATTCCCGTGCTATTGTACCGATAACTTAGTTATTGTTGTGCCTCAAGGCCATTCTCGTGCTTGTAAAATGAATGTACCGATTTGTGCTTGTATTTCGTACCATACTTTAGGATGCAACATATTTCGTGTCATCGACTTGGTCCGTGCTTCAAACATCGAGGCCGTGCCTCACAGATCAACATGATTTAACCAAACTTGTCTTACGGCTCTTCCCAATTTAACTCGATACGACTTAATCTCGACATGTGGAACTTGTTTTGAAGACTCAAACAAGATGCCACATTCGTACCGAAGTATGTGTCATTGCTATAGCCAAATCTTAGGTTCCATAATGGTGTTGCAACCGTGCATACCTACTTAACTCACTTCGTGTTGTACTTGTACTATCTTTGATTCGACCGACACCGTGCATACGAATTTTCGCTCAGCACACCAACTTATCTATATGAAAGGTCACTAGTAATATCAAGCTATCTTGGACTTATAACTGGGTTAGACGGCGAATCCTTTTGCCTATGCAAAAGTTCCCGAATCCCTCGTACCGATTCATTGCTGACGCACACCGATTCCTTACTGGCTCAGGCTATAACTCGCTCCCCCCGGGCCAACATGATCCCGGTTCCCCGACGATCATTCAAGAAGACTACACCTTGTCGACAAGTTGTCCATGACCACACACCTACGACGACTTCTAGACTCGACGTAAATGTAAGGCCTATAGATAATACAACTTGCTTTCTCTTCCTTAAACTTCTTTTATCTATGTCCATGCTTTCCATTCTTCATGCAAGACTCCCAAGCCACGGGATCGGTCTCGACGACAATGGTCACATGTACTTTATATTCTTTGAAACATGAGAAATGGCTATTATATAGCCTTCAAGATAGACCTGAACAAACGTGTTCCTTTGTGTCCCATAGACCGTAGCATACTTATCCTTGAACCGTCCATGGCTCTTGCCTTAACCTGCTTCTGTTCTATATGTAACACCCAGTTTTCCAGATGAGGGTAATTTTGAAATTTTGTAATTATAATTATTATTTATTTATATTTATTTCATATTATGATTTTTGGTGATTTTTAATATTTTTTTAAACTATTTAAAATCATGACTTGTGATTAGGGTATTTCATTTATTATTTCTAATTTGAGGGTATTTTGTCATTTTTGGGGTTATTTGAATTTATTTAATTTATTTGAATTTATGGGAATTTTTAGGATTTATTTTGGAATAATTTGAATGATGGTTGACTAGGTTGACTTTGACTAGCACTGACCTTGATATACTAACCTAGAAGCTAACCATAGTTGTGTTTGGACTTGGTTAGGTCATGCAACCCTAGTTAGACTAGAGTTAACCCATGATTTAGTCTTTTAGACTCGAGTTAGAATAGAGATTAAGTCATAAGTCATGACTTATGGTTTTGAGAACAATAGAAAATCACTTAGCCATAGCTTGTGAAACTTGGCCCAAGGCCCATAGCCGATCACTAAACCCTAACCCTAACGCACTATGGCCAGCAACATTGGGAACCCCACCCCTATTTATACTCTCTTCCATTTAGGGCTAGCCTCTTTTAGGAAAGATCACAAGTTGGAAGAAGAGGTAAATCCCATCTTTAGAAATTCCTAGAAAATCTATTTCAACTCCTTTTTAATCCAAACAAATTGCAATAGGTTCTAATTACTGTATTCTTACTGATTTTGGAGGATTACCTCAGCTTGTGTGCCATTTGGAGGATTGGAGTTGCCATTTGGAATCCCTTCTTTGAAGCTCTTTCTTGAGTTTTGATACTCAATAGGTAAACCACCTAAACCCTTGTTTCTTCCTGGTTTCTTTGCATAATAGGTTAGGTTTAGGGGTTACCTAACTGCCCACGAGATTTGGGCATAATTTGTGTCCATTTCGTGTCCGTATCGGACACGTATCGTATTGATAGAATATGTGTTTGTAGAAATGCCACATAGGAATTAATTTTCGTATTTTTAAAAAGTGATTGCATGGATTTGTAGATCTTGATGTGTGAATTGACTTTTGTGAAGGTGTCCTGGTGTTTTGTGTCCATTCGTGTCCTGTTTTTGCGCGTGGACACGCAGCACGAGCCCGTAGGCCGTGTCCTGCATCACGGGCTCCATTTCTCTGGACACAGGACATGTCGTATCCTAATTTTTTGTGTAAACCTTGGGGCAACATCTACGACAATGCTTCCAAAATTTGGGAGTGTCTCATAGTCTGTGCACGAAGAAATCGATGTCGCATTGGCTGGGCGCTATAGCACGAGGGCTGCTGTGTGAGTACACAGGTACCACAGACACGCGTGTCGTGTCATGTCTGTGGGACTCGTGGACCCAGTGCAGTGTGTGTCAGACCTAGATCTATCCTAGTGAACCTCTGGATACGAGCACGTGCCGTGTCGTATCGTGTGTCGCGTGTGGGATGCAAGTGCACGCGTGCGCGACGATTATTCGTGCACTGTCTCGTGTCTATGTACACGTGTAGTTTGGACAGGATTCGTGTCTAATTCCTGGACACGAATACACTCTCATGTACCCTCACATGTATGTCCTTAATTACCAATTGGTTATTTGTGATTTTAATGGCTTTTTGAATTCAAATTTTTGAATTCCGTATTGTACACTAATATTCACTGAAACCGACTGATACCAACTGTCCAGATTTCTAAAACTCAAATTTCATTCTTTAAACTGATGTTTATGATGATTAATGGTTCACCTACATGTTAAGTAATAATGTACATGATTACTTGTGGTTTTTAGATGTGATTTTGGGATCGAATATTCAAATTCCCTATGTGTACTGTCATTACACTGATACCCACTATGGCTGAATGTGTTCTGAATTTGATTTCATCCCTTTTTTCCTGTTTTGTGATGTTGAATGTTAATTTAGTTCATATACATATTGGTTAACTGATAAAGGGTTGATAGGTTAGCTGAATTCTATGCTATTGCTAGGAATCTTTGAAATAGGTTTTGTGTATTGATTGGGGGGATTGCCTATCACTGTTCAGAAACTGAAGCCTATGTTACTCCCTCAACACACACACACACACACACAGTCCTCTTCACTCACAAAACTGAATCATAACACACACACAAAATTCTGATTTCCAGTTTTCCCTCACACACATACACACATTTCTAAAATTTCCCTCACACCACACATGACACTCACTCACTCACATTGCTATGCATACACACACACCCTAAAACCTGCCACTTGGGTTTTGGGATTGAATTCCTAATCACCTCATGACACACACCCATATGTTAAGCCTATCTACACATTCTGAAATTCCTGATTTTTTATTCACACAAAAACCTGTTTACAGTCCACACATTTCTCTCTATGTATTGCCTGCACACTCACACACTCTCCCACACATAGGACCCTAATCCCCTTGTTGTGACAATTGAGTTGATGTATTGGGTATATTGATTGGGATATGTATAACATAAATGTTGATGTGTATTGTTAGGATGTATTATGTATATGGAGTTAGATAGATGAGGATAACTGAGTTTGAGTAGAGGGTGAGTGATGGGTTAGAGTGGGTTGAATCGAGTCACAGAGGTTATGAGAGTATGCTCATGTGTATATGTATATACATTAAGGGAATGTAATGTATATATGTAACCTAGTGTGGTAGTTAGAGGGGAGGATATGAGAGTTGGCCTTGGCTTGGACTTAGTAGCTAGGCATGGCTAGGTTTGAGTTAGTTTAGGATGTATGCAAATGTGGTTATATATTGTATGGGTCAGTTAAGCATAGGGGAGTGAGGTAGTGGGTTGGTTATTGGTTTCATATATGTACAAATGGTAGGTATAAACCTTACATTTTGATAAATTGATTAGCCATGGGTAGGTGCACCTATGTAATGGATATATAAATATATGCAAGTATGAATGCAAGTTGTATGTAAGGTGATGCAATGTTCAATGTTGAAAAATCCTATACTTACCACATGTACCCCTTACACTATGTCTCTACACATTGCTATGACACTATGTTGACACTAGCACTATGACACTAGTTCACATTGATGCATATTGCACTTGGCCTTTCCTACATGTTCACTCACCCCTATTCTCTCCATATATATGTTGTGTGTGACTAGCTTAGCTTGGTTTGGCTTGTGCTTGTGTTTGATTTCTAGCCTAGGTTTGGTTAGGTCTAGTGAGACTTGTTAGACTTGTTTGGGCTAGGACTTGACCTAGTTTGACTGTTAGGGTTGACTAGAGTTGACCAAGAGTTGACTTTGGCCTAGATTGACCTAGATTCATATAGAATGAATTGAATTGCATCTTATTATCATTTTAGACTTATAGTGACTTGTACTGTTCTATAGGAGACAAACACCACTCCTCAGACAGTATATTCTCTTCGGACATTCAGGATACCAGGCGAGTACATTATCTGATCATTTTATATCCTGTTTAGAATTATTTTCCTGCTTTAAATTACTTTACTTGATACTGTCACGTTGGTCACACGGATTAGTACTATATGGATCCTTTCTTGAGATGTTATCCCCTCAGGAGCATCGGATACTACATGTTCTGTGCGTTTTCACTTACATGGTGTATCACTATGCTTCACGGTTTATTGATCACTTGTGACATGTACTCTCATGTTCACAGAGTCTTCTTTGAATCACCCATTTATAGGCATTCCCAGATCACCCATTTATGGGCTTACCATGTATCACCCCTTGTGGGCCATTACATGGAATCATAACATAACCTGGCTGGATCCTTGTGTATTGATTGGGGGTACGGGGGAGTAGAAGTAGACATGTGAATAATATCCAAGAAGTGTAGTTCCCAGATCACTCTATAGTATAGTTCCCAGAATCTCATATGTCATTCACATGTTTATCTTGTACTCTGACTCACTAGCCACTTTTAGTTCTCTATTTACAAAATATATTTCCATTACAACTTTCTCTGTTTACATCATGTACTTCTTTCAGTTTTTGTATCTTACTTTACTGCATGATTATATTTTCTAACCTGCTATGAACTGTTGAGATGTATTGTGCTCGCTCCTGTCCTGACTGGACCTGTTGAAAATATTACAGAGGACGAGGAGGAGGCCTGTGTGGATACCTATTACGGTGCTACCTTAGATGAGTTCTTGGACCTGGACCAGCAGTAGGTCCCACTAGCAGTGGATGACACACCTCTAGACTAGGATGTTTTTTTTCATTTACATTACTCTCTGGATGATTGTATATATTGGATATTTGTGATATGTATTATCTTAGACACTAGACTCTCTGTTTGTACTTAGGGATTTCCTTTCATTTCAGCAGTATTTATCTATCTTTCTACCTTATCTTCCTACCTTAGTTGTGATTGAGTTTACTTTCTGCTATGTCACCCCCATTCAGGGAGTATAAACTGTTTAGTATTATATTGTTAGATGTTGTGACCTAGGACAGTGTTCTACCGCCTATACTGCTGTCATGCCCCGATCCGGGAAATTGCTCGTCCTCGCTAGATTTTACCCGAATCATCGTCCTCGCTGGGGCGTGATGCCGCACGTGCCTGGAGTTGCGCTCGTGCAAGGCAAGATAACAGGTTCGCATAGAACTATCTCAAATCGATAACATAAGCAGCGGAAGGAAACAAAGTAAAACACAATAATCTCTTTTATTCATAATGAACTGAAGGTTACAAAGGCTCTGAATAGCCCAACATAAAATGCCAATTGGCTACAACGCTCATGATCTCTCTAGCTCACAAAGGATTACATTGTTCCATACATTATGCCTCTTTATAGCCACCAAGTAGTCTTCGGCCGAACATCTCCATGTCGCAAGTCCGAACGCATATGCGAAAGCTCCTCTTAAACGCCAAGGACTCCATGCCTCGGCACGTCCAAGCCAAGCTCCGCCTCGAGCCGATCATAACCTGAACCTGCACATAAACTAGTGGGGGTTTAGTGCTTTCGTCCTCGCTTCGCACTGATCAAAACCCGCTCGCACCCAAACCAAACACTTAATTATTTAGTGAGCATGCATCTTATTTTGTGGTCTTTCTATTTAGCCTTAGGATCAGTTTCATGGCAATACTCATGCATAGCAATTTATCTTAAATGTGTCCCGTAACGTGTTCCTACAGCAGACACAGTTAGCCATAACATAAAACATGTGTTCGTGCTCATCTCCGTCCCGTTACCTTAGCCTGCAGTGGTTAGAACTTAACATAAAATCATCTCATTTACGTAAGCGACCATTCATAAACTTAGACCAATCATAAACGTAAACATATGTATAATGGGTGACAGGCCCTGCGCCTGTACCCAGCTCTCATACTTAGCCCACCGGCCCTATCTATATGAAGGTCACGGTGTTTCACACCGTAATGGACTTGGCATCTCATATGTGTAAGCCTACAATCGCTTCGATACGGGTTGCTAGCCCAGTATCCGAAGGATCCCAAACTTACGGATATCATAGCTTATCACAGCACTGGACGGTCGCAATCCGTCCGAATGTTGTGCACCATAAATACCACACATAATTCCCTCCTAGGCCGAACGGTCCCGGCGCCCCGGCGTAACCGTTCGAGGGAAGCCGCACCCGTGCACGGGCAATCCGAGTCCATTGACCATGCAATACGTTCCATATCATACAATCCATAGCATACCAGCCGATCTCGTATTCCATAAACATAGTCTCGCACATAAACGGTTTTCCGTGCCATAAACATAATCCACCATTCATATGGGGAGCTCCGTCGGCGTTATGCCCCAACACATCCATATTGATGCACGACGCCCAACGGCTTTGTCGTCTCGTACTCATAATCACGCGTCTCGTTCATAATGTTATTCGCATAGCCTACTTCCGTATTTACTTAGTCATTTCATAGCATAAGTGCCCGAGGGCACGCTCAGCACCGTATTCAATGTTCTACGCCTAGTGTTCAATGTTCTCGGAGCCGTGCACATGGTGCACATCTCATTATCATCTTTCAATGTTCTACCATCATTGCCCTACCGCGACCTGTGCACTCGATGCACGTCGCTTAAATGTTTCGATTGTTCAATGTTCTATCTTAGTGTTCAACGCATACTTAGACACTTACTCGCCGAGCCACGCTCGCTTACTCGATAACATCTTACGCATACCATAACATATATTTTATTAGACGTGAAGGAATAGGGAGAGAGAGTCAAGAACTCGCCCACCTTAAGCCGATACGCCTTGCCGCCTCGCCGATTGAAGCGTCTCGCTTCCATAACTCGATCGCATAGCTAACTCCCGAACATAGCCATTCCTTTGCTCTACTCGGTTGATTTAGCCTATCGCGCCCATGCCACAATCCGTTGCAGGGCCTCGATTTGGTTTCGCGGACACTTTATTGCATAAGGCAAAATGCCGACCTCTTATCGTCCAGCGTAAAAGCATAGCCTGCACACCAGATCAACTAAAATCAGCACTTGCTCAAGCGGGACTTACTCTTTGCATCGATTCGATTCATAGATTCCAACCGACTCAAAGCTTACCTTTGGCCAACGCAACACTTGCATCGATTCGCATCGATACCTCATCGGGTCAACGCAACTCTTCGAGTCAACGACTCATCGTAATGCACCGATGCGGAGTGGGGCATTACATAATATACCACTCAAAATCAGGTTCGTCCTCGAACCGAAACCAACACTTAATCCAAGTGCCTCGCATAGATCGCTTTACGATCTCGTACTACTATCGTTGGAATCATACAACTCAGTCTGGATCATACACATATTTTAGGCGTCCCACCAATATATGTATTTCAGCCAAGCTCAGTTGTAGGATATCGGGACAACTAACAAGTTCAACTTAAATCCTCAAGCATCTATCATTTCGTACTCGGCTTAGTCATGTCTTAGCGCCTTATTCCCAAAATACTCCTCGTATGTATCCGCCATAACATGCGATCATCTTCCAACACCTTGCACATAACTTAATTCAAATCCGTACTTCGATCTCATAAGTTCTCGCCGATCATCTATCACTCGCATTGCATCGACTCATTGCGCATCCGATCACAACAATTCTCCGCAATGCCTACTCGCCCAACCATTTCCTATCTCTCGCATAACTCAAGTCTTTCATCCAATCATCCATAACGCTTGGCCTTAATGACATGGACTACGTCCACATGTCTCAAATTCCTTTGCCTACAATCCGTACTAAGTCTCGCACACAACTATCCCAACACGATCTACGTTCTCGAACTACCCGCGCATCGAGTCTGGGGCTACCCCCGCTAGGCAACTTATCCAGACATCATGCTCGCGCTCTTTCGACACAAGAGGTCAACTTGAGTCTACGATGCTCAAAGGCAACAATCTTTCCGACCCAAGGTCTCTTACGATACGCTCATTTTCTATTCTCGACCGCATACGAATTCCTTTACTCAAACTTTGATTCAAGCCCGACTAGTTCATTTCATAACATCGATCATGCGCCCAACACCCATAGCCTAACCGTTACTCAAACCGATCTACGACACAACTCTTAGGGTCGTTCTACTACTCGTTGCCCTCGCGCATTGCAAAATTCTTGCAATCGCCTTACCGTATCGCTAGGCTAAGCTCGTTCCTCGACATCTATTCGATCCAACATAACTTTTCTGACCATATCGATTCTTAGTACTCGCTAACTTTCGAGACACGATACTCACTCGCTTAGACTTATCCTCAACATGTACTACCTCATTCCTTATCCTTCTTACACGACTTCTTTAGGGTCATCCTATGGGACTTCAACATTCACTTGATTTGGCGGTCAAGTCTTCTAGGGTCAGCTGCCCCGGAACTACGCTCGATAATTGAAGATCATCAACGAGGTACAGTTACAACGAACCATGCTATATCCTATCGCGGAGCCAAATCAATTCCCGACGCTTCCTATAGGACTTTATCCAATCCGACATACATCACAAATCCGTAATTCCTCTATCCCCGCGCAACTGATGCGCCGTTGCTACTCGAACGACTCATGCGCTTGCGTGCCGTTACTACTCGAATCACTCATGCATTACCGTCAGCAATATCGCACAATCCTCAATTTCATCTTCGCATCAAACCACAAGTCCATATCAAATTTGCTATGCCTCGTAAGTTCGATCATCCCCACTGGATGAATCACCATACCAGCGCTCACGCAGAATGATCGTTCTAATTTGACGTGACGCATGTGCGAGGCTGATGTTGTGCTCGCTCAAGACAAGAATGTCAACATAGTGGTTATCCACGAAGCAATCCACACTTTCGTTTTCATCCAAATACTATCCATTCACTCTCAATTTCTTTGAAGCATTCCTATCGTTTCCGTCCAAACCACCATCAACTTAACTTGCATCTTATTCATCCAATAACAATGCTCAACATAATTTTTGTTCATTCGATCAGAGTATCCCCGAGTTATTGCATATCGTCTTTGATACGCCTCAATACCATCGTCGATATGCATAACTTGAACATCCTCCTTTCTCATAAGCTCAAACCTGTTGCAATTATTGCCATTATCCGAACTCGAATACGAATCAAGTCTTGCACACACCAAGATTCATTCCGTTATAGCTAACTTCCATAATCGTGACACAATTTCCAATTCACATATTCATTCTCGTATCCCTAGCTCGTACTTCCAAATCGTGCTACCGACTCATTGCATTAACCCAAATTCGTTCGCACAATTTCTCCGTACCTACTCAATTCGTTCCGAAGACGTCTCCGTACTAACTCAACATAAGTTCGACCGGGTCGACTATTTCCTCTACGTAATATTCTTCGCATATGCTCGGCCTATCGTTCAACTTATACTTAACGAATCCTCGTTCGACGTATCATCCATAGGCACGACTTCACGCACGTAATCGTTCAACTCAATTCACCGAAGCATTCTTGCATCGACTTCTATCAAGTCATTCCCACTCGAGTCTCGATTCTACTCTGTCCGTTGCGGACAAACATATCGTAACAAAGTAATCGCCTCGACGTAACCTATCTTAAGTCACCAACCGGCTTAACATAACCATCGCTAAGTGGTATCCCATATACCACTCAGGATCGAGCCTATCGTTACCGATACCATACTTCGCTACACTTACTCGCATAATTGGTACTGCATATACCACTCGAAATTGAGTCATTACTCGACATCACACTTCGCATAGGTCCGACTCCTACCTCAACTTAACCGTCCCGTATGGCGATCCTTCCGATCCCAGCTCTAACGTTAGCTCAAGTTTGACACACATTCAATCTAACTGTACCATGGCGATCGTATCGATCACGCCCGCAACATTCGCTTACTCGTAGCTCAACGCGACATACGGCCAACAAAAAAGTTCGCCTACTCCAACTCGACTTAGAGTCCGACTCGACTCCCATCTCACTCATTGCAACTCGTGCAACAACTCGTTCTCGATGCTTAAGGTCATTTCTCAATCTCGCACAACATATCGCTATCCATCCGTATAGCCATACTACGCCTATCATACCGTATCGACTTATTGCACTGATGCAACGAACGATCCACGACTTGCTGCACTCCGTGCAACCAACGACACATAACCATTCGCATAACAACATAACACGCACCGCCTCATATATCGACTCGTGGCACCTTGTGCAACCAACAACACATATCCCCTCGCACTGCGTGCGACCAACAACACATAACTCATCGCACTGCGTGCGACCCACAACACATAACTCCTCGCACTGCGTGCGACCAACAACACATAACTCATATATTATTGCACTTCGTACAACCAACACCACCATATTCGTTGCACTTCGTACGACCAGCATCCCATCACCCGTTGCACTTCGTGCAATCAACACTCTCCGATGGCACCCGGAGATCGCATAATAGTCACGACATACTTGTGGCAGATGTACGCACTTAATATAGACTTATTGTATGGAACATCCAATGTAGCGTCGAGCAGATCCATGAGTCATGCGGTTGCGGAACAACTTAGAGTCAACTGAATTTCGATATCGAAGCAACTGAGGGTCAAAGAGATTCACGCACGGTCCAAAGGATGGAACCGCTCTGATACCAACTTGTCACGCCCCGATCCGGGAAATCGCTCGTCCTCGCTAGATTTTACCCGAATTATCGTCCTCGCTGGGGCGTGATGCCGCACGAGCCTGGAGTTGCGCTCGTGCAAGGCAAGATAACAGGTTCGCATAGAACTATCTCAAATCGATAACATAAGCAGCGGAAGAAAACAAAGTAAAACACAAGAATCTCTTTTATTCATAATGAACTGAAGGTTACAAAGGCTCTGAATAGCCCAACATAAAATGCCAATTGGCTACAACGCTCATGATCTCTCTAGCTCACAAAGGATTACATTGTTCCATACATTATGCCTCTTTATAGCCACCAAGTAGTCTTCGGCCGAACATCTCCATGTTGCAAGTCCGAACGCATATGCGGAAGCTCCTCTTGAACGCCAAGGACTCCATGCCTCGGCACGTCCAAGCCAAGCTCCGCCTCGAGCCGATCATAACCTGAACCTGCACATAAACTAGTGGGGGTTTAGTGCTTTCGTCCTCGCTTCGCACTGATCAAAACCCGCTCGCACCCAAACCAAACACTTAATTATTTAGTGAGCATGCATCTTACTTTGTGGTCTTTCTATTTAGCCTTAGGATCAGTTTCATGGCAATACTCATGCATAGCAATTTATCTTAAATGTGTCCCGTACCGTGTTCCTGCAGCAGACACAGTTAGCCATAACATGAAACATGTGTTCGTGCTCATCTCCGTCCTGTTACCTTAGCCTGCAGTGGTTAGAACTTAACATAAAATCATCTCATTTACGTAAGCGACCATTCATAAACTTAGACCAATCATAAACGTAAACATATGCATAATGGGTGACATGCCCTGCGCCTGTACCCAGCTCTCATACTCAGCCCACCGGCCCTATCTATATGAAGGTCACGGTGTTTCACACCGTAATGGACTTGGCATCTCATATGTGTAAGCCTACAATCGCTTCGATACGGGTTGCTAGCCCAGTATCCGAAGGATCCCAAACTTACGGATATTATAGCTTATCACAGCACTGGACGGTCGCAATCCGTCCGAATGTTGTGCACCATAAATACCACACATAATTCCCTCCTAGGTCGAACGGTCCCGGCGCCCCGGCGTAACCGTTCGAGGGAAGCCGCACCCGTGCACGGGCAATCCGAGTCCATTGACCATGCAATACGTTCCATATCATACAATCCATAGCATACCAGCCGATCTCGTATTCCATAAACATAGTCTCGCACATAAACAGTTTCCCGTGCCATAAACATAATCCACCATTCATATGGGGAGCTCCGTCGGCGTTATGCCCCAACATATCCATATTGATACACGACGCCCAACGGCTTTGTCGTCTCGTACTCATAATCACGCGTCTCGTTCATAATGTTATTCGCATAGCCTACTTCCGTATTTACTTAGTCATTTCATAGCATAAGTGCCCGAGGGCACGCTCAGCACCGTATTCAATGTTCTACGCCTAGTGTTCAATATTCTCGGAGCCGTGCACATGGTGCACATCTCATTATCATCTTTCAATGTTCTACCATCATTGCCCTACCGTGACCTGTGCACTCGATGCACGTCGCTTAAATGTTTCGATTGTTCAATGTTCTATCTTAGTGTTCAACGCATACTTAGACACTTACTCGCCGAGCCACGCTCGCTTACTCGATAACATCTTACGCATACCGTAACATATATTTTATTAGACGTGAAGGAATAGGTAGAGAGAGTCAAGAACCCGCCCACCTTAAGCCGATACGCCTTGCCGCCTCGCCGATTGAAGCGTCTCGCTTCCATAACTCGATCGCATAGCTAACTCCCGAACATAGCCATTCCTTTGCTCTACTCGGTTGATTTAGCCTATCGCGCCCATGCCACAATCCGTTGCAAGGCCTCGATTTGGTTTCGCGGACACTTCATTGCATAAGGCAAAATGCCGACCTCTTATCGTCCAGCGTAAAAGCATAGCCTGCACACCAGATCAACTAAAATCTGCACTTACTCAAGCGGGACTTACTCTTTGCATCGATTCGATTCATAGATTCCAACCGACTCAAAGCTTACCTTTGGCCAACGCAACACTTGCATCGATTCGCATCGATACCTCATCGGGTCAACGCTACTCTTCGAGTCAACGACTCATCGTAATGCACCGATGCGGAGTGGGGCATTACAACTGCGACGGAGGCTGGACGTACCCACGTCTTGTGCCCTTACTCTAGGGTACGGGTCGTGACACGTTTTTAGTGGTGGCCCATGCAGGTCGAGTTTATGTAGTGGTATTCGAACTAGAGTATCACTACAGCCTGCAGTAGGATTAGGATTATTTTTGAAGTACTCAATCACATTAGAAAAAACTCTTAACAGGATCCCTGCCATCTAAATTCCTGATACTTCCTTGAATAACTGTCCTCCCTTGAATTATTATTTCTATCTCAGTATTGATTCCTTGTTTGATCTGTCTTCAGGATGGTTATGGAGACACGATCTTATCGTCTCGATTAGGAAGATACCACTGAGGGGTCTACCACTCCTCGTCCTGATCAGTAGGGCCCCGAGACTGTAGTTCCTGTTATGCCAGTTCAGGCTGGGATATCTGCAGCTTATGGGAGTGTACCTCTTCCTACTCCGAGACTTTCTCCTGTCGTCCCGAACGTTCTTCAGCAGCAGTCGCCATCAGGATCAGAGGACGTGGCACGGTTGTTCTCCTTCTTCCAGCAGATAGTAGAAACTCAGCGGCAACAGTTGTTCAAGAGGGGACGGGACGCTCACGGTACCAGCAGCAGCGGAGGCCAGGCCAAGAGGCCCCATGTGCAGATTCAACAGGCGCAGCATCAGTATCGGGGTTAGGACCCGAAGGCGATTAGTTTTCCCTACTGTAAGAAGCCGGGACACATCTGGGAGCAGTGCAGGAAGAGGTTGAAGGTTTACTATTTCTGTAGGTCAGGTGTCCACCAAAAGATGGATTGTCCCATTACACCTCTTTTTGAGGGAGCTAGTGGCAGTGCGGGCCTGGCCAAGATACCCCTCTTGCAGATTCAACATCAGTATCAACAGATGCCTGATCAGCAGCAGTTCCAGGGTCAGGGCCATCACCAGAGATAGCAGCAACCCAGACAGTATCAGGCACCCAGGCAGCAGACAATCAGTTGTCCCTACTGCAAGAAGCCGGGGCATGGATGGGGTGAGTGCAGGAAGAGGCTGGGCAGGTGCCTACTATATGGAGTAGCGGACCACCAGCTGAGGGAGTATTCACAGAACATAGGCAGAGTAGTTCAGGGAGCAGCACCAGGAGCAGGAGCGAGGACTCCGGTAGGCCAACAGAAGGGATTACCCTTACTGACTCAGCAGCAGAGGTACATACAGCATCAGCAGCAGGCCTGGGGAGGCCAGCAGGAGCGAGCTTTCGCCAGGACAGTCGAGGATGCTCAGGCCGTTGGAGATCTAGTTGTAGGTTCCATTCTTTTGATTCCATTTCCGAAATTGCCTCTTATAACTGTCTTGAAATTTTGATTCCCTCTGTTCCTTGTTGATTGATCAAATTTGTCCTGTTGTTCTTCTGTTATGTTTGATTTTCTTCTAAGATGAATCATATGGGCTAGGTCACCCAGTTATGGAATCCAGAATCTTCGATAGTCGTATTAGCTTGCATAGTGAGGACATATAGTCAGATTTATGACGTATTTCTTGGGTGTGGGAATTTAAGATTTTTACTGCCAAGCATGCGGCAATACAAAAATTTTAAATACCATGATTCTAGAAGTATGTGCCTTGTTCAAGAATTCTGTGATTATCGTAGCCTTGCTCACCAACATGAAGAAGACTCTGAGTAACATGATTTTGGACAGACGCATATGATTATCAGATTTTATCTTGAGAAGGTTTCAACATATCATCTCTATCATACCCTTCTGTTGTTTTTAAAAATTGTATTCCATCAATAACTTAGGAGTAGGGATATTTAGTTTTGTAGAGCTTATTCATATGTGATTCTTTCATAGTATAATGATATGGTGACTTGTAGAGTGCCTGTACCCTGGGGATGATAGTTAGCATTGGTATTAGAATAGTAACCCAGTGTAGGTTATTTCCTTGTTATTATAATACCAACCAGTTTACATATAGGATGTTTGTATGCCTTACAGCCTTGATGATTGATATTATTTTCCCTTATCTTTTCCAGTGAGACACCCATGACCAGAGCCTATCCTTGAGTATAGTGGTAGTTTCACCTAAGACATAGAGGTCTATGTATATAGAAAGGTTACAAATGATATTGGCATATGGGATATGGGTTTGGTTGGTACCTATAGGTCATTGATGTATAGGATTATTGACATGTTGTTAGCCTATATTGGTTCACTTCCTATTTTAGTTAAGTTCTCCTTGTGTTGAGTTCAGTCATGTTGATCAACCTTTGTAGACAGTGTGCAGACCCTCCACTAGATACCCTGTCCCCTTGGTTCAGACTTGTACAAGTTGTTCACTGCACTCGTCTTTCATTATTTACCATGTTGCATCATAGGTTTCACCGGACCATAGTTCAGTCCCTTTGGCATCATTCTCTTTTGCCTATATTGATGTTCAGACCATTCATCCTTAGCCTAATCCTAAGCTTTTATTTTAGCCCCATATGAGTTTAATCTACTTTAACCCTTGGTTGATCAGTCATATATATATAGATGATATACTTAGGATATATGTGATGGGTTGTTGTTCTTGAGCATACATATATATGTGGTATCTGGGATTTGTGTGCTTAGCTTTTAGGTACTTAGTTATGGGTGACTTGATAGGATTGGAAAGTTAAAGAGCTAGCCTATTATAGAGTCCTCTTTTTGCTAAGTTCTAGTTGCCAACATCTGGGTAGCTAGCATGGGTAAAATTCTAAGAAGTTGACCAGCTGATGACCAAGTACTAGGATGTTGAGAAAATTGACTAGTGATTGACCCTTGACTATGTTTGACCTAGAAGGGGGTGCGATCATCTTAATTTCGAGGACGAAATTTTTGTAAGGTGGATAGGATTGTAACACCCAGTTTTCCAGATGAGGGTAATTTTGAAATTTTGTAATTATAATTATTATTTATTTATACTTATTTTATATTATAATTTTTGGTAATTTTTAATCTTTTTTTAAACTATTTAAAATCATGACTTGTGATTAGGATATTTCATTTATCATTTCTAGTTTGAGGGTATTTTGTTATTTTTGGGGTTATTTGAATTTATTATAATTTATTTGAATTTATGGGAATTTTTAGGATTTATTTTGAAATTATTTGAATGATGGTTGACTAGGTTGACTTTGACTAGCACTGACCTTGGTAAACTAACCTAGAAGCTAACCCTAGTTGTGTTTGGACTTGGTTAGGTCATGCAACCCTAGTTAGACTAGAGTTAACCCATGATTTAGTCTTTTAGACTCGAGTTAGAATAGAGATTAAGTCATAAGTCATGACTTATGGTTTTGAGAACAATAGAAAATCACTTAGCCATAGCTTGTGAAACTTGGCCCAAGGCCCATAGCCCATCACTAAACCCTAACCCTAACGCACTATGGCCAGCCACATTGGGAACCCCACCCCTATTTATACTCTGTTCCATTTAGGGCTAGCCTCTTTCAGGAAAGATCACAAGTTGGAAGAAGCGGTAAATCCCATCTTTAGAAATTTCTAGAAAATCCATTTCAACTCCTTTTTATTCCAAACAAATTGCAATAGGTTCTAATTACTGTGTTCTTGCTGATTTTGGAGGATCACCTCAGCTTGTGTGCCATTTGGAGGATTGGAGTTGCCATTTGGAATCCCCTCTTTGAAGCTCTTTCTTGAGTTTTGATACTCAATAGGTAAACCACCTAAACCCTTGTTTCTTCCTAATTTCTTTGCATAGTAGGTTAGGTTTAGGGGTTACCTAAATGCCCACGAGATTTGAGCACAATTTGTGTCCATTTCGTGTCCGTATTGGACACGTATCATATTGATAGAATAGGTGTTTGTAGAAATGCCACATAGGAATTAATTTTTGTATTTTTGAAAAGTGATTGCATGGATTTGTAGATATTGATGTGTGTATTGACTTTTGTGAAGGTGTCCTGGTGTTTCGTGTCCATTTGTGTCCTATTTTTGCGCGTGGACATGCAGCACGAGCCCGTAGGCCGTGTCCTGCATCACGGGCTCCATTTCTCTGGACACAGTACACGTTGTGTCCTAATTTTTTGTGTGAACCTTGGGGCAACATCTGCGACCATGCTCGCAAAATTTGGGAGTGTTTTATGGTCTGTGCACAGAAAAATCGATGTCGCATTGGCCGCGCGCAGGCTGCTGTGTGAGTGCACAGGCACCACTGACACGCGTGTCGTATCGTGTCTGTGGGTCTCGTGGACCCAGTACAGTGTGTGTCAGACCTAGATCTATCCTAGGTGAACCTCTGGACACGAGCATGTGCCGTGTCGTATCGTGTGTCGCGTGTGGGATGCAAGTGCACGCGTGTACGACGATTATTCGTGCACTGTCTCGTATCTGTGTACACGTGTAGTTTGGACACGATTCGTGTCCAATTCCTGGACACAAATACACTCTCATGTACCCTCACATGTATGTCCTTAATTACCGACTGGTTATTTGTGATTTTAATAGCTTTTTGATTTCAAATTTTTGAATTCCCTATTGTACACTAATATTCACTGAAACCGACTGATACCAACTGTCCAGATTTCTAAAACTCAAATTTCATTCTTTAAACTGATGTTTATGATGATTAATGGTTCACCTACATGTTAAGTAATAATGTACATGATTACTTGTGGTTTTTAGATGTGATTTTGGGATCGAATATTCGAATTCCCTATGTGTACTGTCATTACACTGATACCCACTATGGCTGAATGTGTTCTGAATTTGATTTCATCCCTTTTTTCCAGTTTTGTGATGTTGAATGTTAATTTAGTTCATTTACATATTGGTTAACTGATAAAGGGTTGATAGGTTAGCTGAGTTTTGTGCTATTGCTAGGAATCTTTGAAATGGGTTTTGTGTATTGATTGGGGGAATTGCCTATCACTGTTCAGAAACTGAAGCCTATGTAACTCCCTCAACACACACACACAGTCCTCTTCACTCACAAAACTGAATCATAACACACACACACAATTCTGATTTCCAGTTTTCCCTCACACTCACATACACATATTTCTGAAATTTCTCTCACACCACACATGACACTCACTCACTCACATTGCTATGCATACACATACACACCCTAAAACCTGTCACTTGGGTTTTGGGATTGAATTCCTAATCACCTCATGACACACACCTATTTGTTAAGCCTATCTACACGTTCTGAAATTCCTTATTTTTCATTCACACAAAAACCTATTTACAGTCTACACATTTCCCTCTATGCATTGCCTGCACACTCACACACTCTTCCACACACAGGACCCTAATCCCCTTGTTGTGACAATTGAGTTGATGTATTGGGTTTATTGATTGGGATATGTATAACATAAATGTTGATGTGTATTGTTAGGATGTATTATGTATGTGGAGTTAGATAGAGGAGGATAACTGAGTTTGAGTAGAGGGTGAGTGATGGGTCAGAGTGGGTTGAATCGAGTCACAGAGGTTATGAGAGTATGCTCATGTGTATATGTATATACATTAAGGGAATACAATGTATATATGTAACCTAGTGTGGTAGTTAGAGGGGAGGATATGAGAGTTGGCCTTGGCTTGGACTTAGTAGCTAGGCATGGCTAGGTTTGAGTTAGTTTAGGATGTATGCAAATATGGTTATATAGTGTATGGGTCAGTTAAGCATAGGGGAGTGAGGTAGTGGGCTGGTTGTTGGTTTCATATATGTACAAATGGTAGGTATAAACCTTACATTTTGATAAATTGGTTAACCATGGGTAGGTGCACCTATGTAATGAATATATAAATATATGCAAGTATGAATGCAAGTTGTATGTAAGGTGATACAATGTTCAATGTTGACAAATCCTATACTTACCTCATGTACCCCTTACACTATGTCTCTACACATTGCTATGACACTATGTTGACACTATCACTATGACACTAGTTCACATTGATACATATTGCACTTGGCCTTTCCTACATGTTCACTCACCCCTATTCTCTCCATATATATGTTGTGTGAGACTAGCTTAGCTTGGTTTGGCTTGTGCTTGTGTTTGATTTCTAGCCTAGGTTTGGTTAGGTCTAGTGAGACTTGTTAGACTAGTTTGGGCTAGGACTTGACCTAGTTTGACTGTTAGGGTTGACTAGAGTTGACCAAGAGTTGACTTTGGCCTAAATTGACCTAGATTCATATAGAATGAATTAAATTGCATCTTATTATCATTTTAGACTTATAGTGACTTGTACTGTTCTATAGGAGACAAACACCACTCCTCAGACAGTATATTCTCTTCGGACATTCAGGATACCAGGCGAGTACATTATCTGATCATTTCATATCCTGTTTAGAATTATTTTCCTGCTTTAAATTACTTTACTTGATACTGTCACGTTGGTCACACGGATTAGTACAATATGGATCCTTTCTTGAGATGTTATCCCCTCAGGAGCATCGGATACTACATGTTCTGTGCGTTTTACTTACATGGTGTATCACTATGCTTCACGGTTCATTGATCACTTGTGACATGTACTCTCATGATCACAAAGTCTTCTTTGAATCACCCATTTATGGGCATTCCCAGATCACCCATTTATGGGCTTTCCATGTATCACCCCTTGTGGGCCATTACATGGAATCATAACATAACCTGGCTGGATCCTTGTGTATTGATTGGGGGTACGGGGGAGTAGAAGTAGACATGTGAATAATATCCAAGTAGTGTAGTTCCCAGATCACTCCATAGTATAGTTCCCAGAATCTCCTATGCCATTCACATGTTTATGTTGTACTCTGACTCACTAGCCACTTTTAGTTCTCTATTTACAGTATATATTTCCATTACAGCTTTCTCTGTTTACATCCTGTACTTCTTTCAGTTCTTGTACCTTACTTTACTGTATGATTATATTTTCTAACCTGCTATGAACTGTTGAGATGTATTATGCTCGCTCCTGTCCTGACTGGACTTGTTGAAAATATTACAGAGGATGAGAAGGAGGCCTGTGTGGATACCTATTACGGTGCTACCTTAGATGAGTGCTTAGACCTGGACCAGCAGCAGGTCCCACTAGCAGTGGATGACACACCTCTAGACTAGGATGTTTTTTTTCATTTACATTACTCTCTGGATGATTGTATATATTGGATATTTGGGATATGTATTATCTTAGACACTAGACTCTCTGTTTGTACTTGGAGATTTCTTTCATTTCAGCAGTATTTATCTATCTATCTTTCTACCTTATCATCCTACCTTAGTTGTGATTGAGTTTACTTTCTGCTATGTCACCCCCATTCGGGGAGTATAAACTGTTTAGTATTATATTGTTAGATATTGTTACCTAGGACAGCGTTCTACCGCCGACAATATGGCGTAGGCTGGACGTATCCACGTCTCGTGCCCTTACTCTAGGGTGCGGGTCGTGACACTATACGACACTATCGCCCCAGTCATACTTTATATGATGAGCCTTAAGATTATGGGACTATGTGACTTTGAAAACCACAGAAAATATGGGATAGTGCTTGTTATGACTTCGATAGTCTAAGAAAACTCTTGCCTAACTCAATCGTGCAACAACTTAACCTGTGGGATGAGCAAAGGCTATGCCAAGCCTTGGACGATAGGACCGTGCTTGCTTTATCAAGCATTTATACGTGTGATGCCTATGACTTAGGCCAAGTTCATAGTTTTGTGACGACTTAGACCAACTTTCCTTCTCCCAAATCACGGAACGAAGGACCGAGTGTCATTTTGAAAGCACACCGTACAACGATTCTAAGCAGACCGTGGAACCTTTTCCATGTTCTAACTCAATCCGACCCAACTTGGGATTATTCCCTTAGCCATGTGGATTCGTCTTTTTTTATTATCAAGCCTGCTTGTGCATTTGAAAAATTTCAATTTATTAAAGTGAAGCCCAAGCTGAGGCAAGTTCACCGAAGCCACTTACCTGAGCGAGGACTTGCCTCGATCGAGCAGGACTTTGAGCAGGCCGTCGTATGGCTAAGTCCGAACGCCGTTAGTGTTTCGATTCCTCCGATTGAGATGAACGGGATAGGGCATTACATTATACACCACTCAAAAAAATTTGTCCTCGAAACTTACTGAGTACACTTATCGACTTATAACTTGATTCAATATCCGATGGTTCTCGCACACACTTTGCCTATGTGTTTCCTCAATCTGAGCCACGATCGTGCCTTATTTATTTCTTACCCCTAACAACTATATCTTAAGACCTTCAATTACGTCTCGTTTCTTTAGTCTTACTGGAGTTTAATGTATCACTTAGTTGGATTGTGCACATATTTAAGGCATCCCTAAAATACATGTATTTTAACCAAGCCTCGTGATAGCAAATTCGTCATTCTAATTCGAGTAAGATCGTGCACATATTCAAGCGTCCCTGAAATATATACATTTAAGCCAAGTCTCATGAGTGGAGTTTCCATATTCTAAATCTCGAAACAGGGACATCTCGTCTAACCGCTAGGCCATCTCTCTAGGCTAAAGTCAATGTCAGCATTAGAATCATAGTTCTCCAACAATAATATCAACACTGAACCTAATCCTAAGGTCAAACCAAAGTTGATAATACAGATTTTCTACCCAAGCTTGTATCACTCTGATTTCTAAACTTTGAGCATAGGTTCCTCTTATTCGCACTTACAACACTTAGTTCAAGGGGTCCGAGTCATTCAACAAAGCCATCCTATCATAATTTTACTCAACCAATTCCTCGACATATCAATATCGTTCGTCCAATAAGCAATTCACGTAGTCTATCTCTTTGAACACGTTCGATATAATCTACCTATCCATCCTTCCCAAGTCAAGCATGCTACGATACGATTTGTCACTAAACCATAATCCTCATTCCATATTCCCTAAGTCGCTTATCACAATTCACATATTCAACCACAAGGTCGTCTAGTATAACACTATGTCATGCCCCAATCTCATGCAAGTCTGATTATCCGCGGTGGACATAAAATCACTATGCCAATCCTTCCATAGGATAATCTTTCTCATCGGGGCGTAACTCGTACATTGATTCTAGAAAATTTTATTCTTGATACGCAAATTGGATCTACTCAATCCTCAATTTACTTAATCGTCAAGTCCGACCAATCCTCAAATTTACCTTCGCATCAAACCACAAGTCGAAGCAATCCAAATTGCCATGCCCTGATCTCCCGAGTTCGATCATTTTTGCGACATGAATCACCATGTCAACGCTCACGCGGAATGATCGCCCTAAATCCGACGTGACTCATATGTGAGGCTGGAGTTGCGCTCGCACAAGACAAGATCGCCGACATTGTGAAATCATGTTTACACAGATCTATTACAAACTCTTCATGATTACATATAAAGACTAAAACCTAAAGCACACAGCATAATAGCCTACAAGTGTGCAATTTTTAAAAGAGCGCAGTCCATAAAGCACAGCAATGTCAGAGCGAATCACTTTCTTGTTAGAATTGCAGCACTTTTTAGCTCCAATATGGCTAATAAAGCATTTATTGAGCTGGACAGAGCACAACCTATGGCTCTTCGGATTGGCAACCAATCCAAATCCAGTGTCTTGGGCCTCAAAGACCTCCAAGTTGTTGTTCAGGTTCGAACCCCCATTCCATATGCTCAAGTGCATCTCGAAACTCTGAAGTTGTTCTTTCACAAGACTATAGCTTCTTTGAATGAGGAGATCTACAACCAACAGTCGACTTTGTTTGCCATGACAAAAGTTGAACAAACTTTTTGTATTCAAACGTATAAAAGTAAAAAAAGCCTTCTAAACATAAGGATTAAGTACATAAATTTCTAGGGAATTATGATGGTGGAGATCAAGCACCACAACAGCTCCTTTACTCCGTTGACGATCTGATGAGGGCTTGAACTCGCTTTGACTTTCTGATGCTCGAGAGTGGTACTCGGGGTTGCTAATCAGAAAAATGCCAACCTTTTTAATGAAGGCCAACTCCTTCTATTTATAGGTCAGTACATATACGATGTGCATAAGGTTTTTGGGCACGCAGGAGCGCTGCGCATGGCGATATTAGATAATCTGTTGTAGCTACACGGTGAGGGCTGCTACTGAGCTGACATGTGGCGGATGCTAAGATTCTCTTCTATCAAGATCTTGGGTGGTTATCAACATAACCGAATAAATGTCATATGGCGTGTGCTTATGGCTCGATAATCTTGATCGGATGAAGCCGAGTAGGTTTTGCTCCTATCCATAGAATCAGATTTTGTCCCTATCTTAGGGGCAGCGATTTAAACAAATCGATTGAATATTGCCCTTGTTAACAAAGCCAAACTCTGTTCCTATCTTAGGAGTAATAGTTTAGACAAACCGATCAGATAGCTCCTATCAATAGGACCAAACTTCGTTTTTATCTTAGGAGCGACGGTTTAAATAAACCTATTGGATCATATCTAAAAAGATATAGATGCCAGAATGGCCATATAGAATAATGCCACCTCATAGAACTGTGTGTCTATATGAGTTGCGCTTCTAGTAAGGTTTTAATGTCACTGCGCTTTTGTACGACGATGAGACTGTGCCGAAACAGCAAAGTCACTGCACTTTAGGGCGACGAGGATACTGTGTTGAGGCAACAAACTCACTGCACTTTGGTCCACAACAGAGACTGTGCTGAGGTAACAAAGTCAATACGCTTTAGGGTGACGATGAGACTGTGCTGAAACAACGAAGTCACGACACTTTAGTGTGACGAGGAGACTGTGCTGAGACAACGAAGTTACTGTACTTTAGGGCGACGATGAGACTGTACCGAGGCAACGAAGTCACTACTCTATAGGACGATGAGGAGACTATGCTGAGGCAACGAAGTCACTACACTTTAGGGCAATGAGGAGACTATGTTGAGGCAACAAAGTCACTGTGCTTTAGGGCGATGAAGAGACTGTGCTGAGGTAACAAAGTCACTGTGCTTCAGGGCGACGAGAAGACTGTGTTGAGGCAACGAAGTCACTGCACTTTAGGGCGACAAAAAAACTGTGCTAAGGCAACGAAGTTACCATACTTCAGGGCGACGAGGAGACTGTACACAGACAATAAAGTCACTGCACTTTTGGGTGACGAGGAGACTGTGATAAGGCAATGAAGTCACTATGCTTTAGGGAAATGAGAAGATTGTGTTGAGGCAACGAAGTCTCAAATGAAAAAGCCGTTGAATGGGTTGCACTTCTGGTATATATTTAAAGGGGCTGCGCTTTTGGGTTGAACAACGGGGCTGCAATTTTAGGTTGATTCGAAGGGGTGAGTTCTGTCAAAGTTATTTTCTTAAGAACATTTAAATGACCGCCCTTGAATGGATGAGTCAACACCCTCTTTAATTACTGCTGTTTGGGGGCTTGAGAAGCGGTAACATGGCTTAGTCAAATGAATCAATTAAATGAGATTCATTGTGCTGAGTCCTAGGTTCATTCCATTACTCTGGAGTCCTTTAAATGACCACCACAAGGCCTGTAGGTTGGACCACACAGCCTTTATATAAGAGGAGCTTTCGATTATCACTTTGCTCATAATTTCTTATAATTTCCCTGTCATGCTCGACCCCGACTTAGCTTTGGACGGCCATAGGCCATGTACAAGTCGACTGTTGGTTGTAGATCTCTTCGTTCAAAGAAGCTGTGGCTTTGTAGAAGAACCACTACTGAGTTTCGAGATGCACTTGAGTATTCGTAAGAAGTTTGAACCTAAACAACATCTTGGAGGTCTTCGAGGTCTAAGCTACCGGATTTGGATTGATTGCCTACCCGAAGAGCCATAGGTTGTGCTCTACTCTACTCAATAATGGCTTTATTAGCCATATTGGAGTGGGTGGGGATGCGTTCCCTGTTATGTTGGAAGAGCCATAGGTAGTGCTGTGAGCTTTGTGCAAGAGCTGCGTTCTTTCTCGGGCCAATAGCTGCTTCATTGGCCTTATTGGAGTTTCTCTGTGTCTGAATAGGAAGTGATCCGCTATGATGCTGCTGTGTATTTTGGGGTCTGCACATTTTGCATACTTTATAGGTCGTTTATTTAGGGTTTAGTATTTATATGTAATCCTGAAGAGTATGTAAAAGATCTTTTGTAAACATGATTTTAATAAAGAACTTTCTTTTATGCACTTGTCTTCGTATGTCTCCTGTGCTTATGTGAAGTATGTGAAGCGACTGTTGTCTTCTGTGCTTTAAATAACTGTTGTCTTCTGCGCTTCTGTGGAGTATGTGATGCAACTGTTGTCTTCTGCACTTCTGTACCACCTGCATTATTTTCATGCTTCTAAAAGACCCCCTTATAAGTTTTCAAACTTGAACAAGTTTGGAACACTTTGAATAGAAGCATGAAATGTCATGTGTCATCATAGCCGGTCGCTGACAGGCTGGCATCATTTTAGCCGTCAGTATTAAATACTACGAGCCGACGTTTCAAAAAAAAGTAATAATAACTTCTTATTTTTAGTACTTAAAACCCATCATTATCTCCCACAAAATTCGAAGAGTTTCTTCGTATACGAAGATTTTTTTTCTTCATCTGTTGACGTGGCCTTGCTCTAGAAATAGAGTTTTGCTCGGAGAGCGAGAACCTTTTCTGCCACCTGTGTTCTCTTTCTGAAGAAGCTTTTCATTCCAGTCTTCCGTTTCCTCAAAACCCTAGTCTTCCCGCCATGGCTCCCAAGCGATCGAGAACTCTAAAAGCTGCCAGAAAGAGAACATGGAAAGGTTGACGGTAGAGGCAGTCGAAGAGTTAGCCGGATGGGCTTTTGAAGAGCCGGTTAAAATGACCATCGAGCAGTTAGTCAATGAGGTCATTATAAAAGCGACCCAGGAGGTAATCGAAGAGTTGGCAGATGTGGTCCTCGGAGAGACGACCGATGAGATCATGGAAGAGCGGGTCGAAGAGTGTAACCCCACCTTCCTGAGATTATAAAAATATAGTACTTTCCTATGGTTTAATAGGCCTATTTATATATAAATATTAACATTGATGGTATTAATGTTATAACTATAATATAGTGTTGTTACATTGAATATTTCTTTTCCTTAGCTTATTTCATTTTTGGCCATTTCACTATTGGGCTTTGTTAGAATTCCAAATAGTAAATTAATTATGTTTCTTCCATGGAAATATTCAGTTGTGAATTAAGCCTAACCATGTGCCATGTGCTATTGAAACTAATTCTCAAAATTTTGCAAAAAATTTCCCTCCAAAAGGAAATCAAATTTTCCAAACTAACCTTCTTCAACTGAAGCCAACAACCAACTCTATATAACTCTCTGTCTATCTCTTTTCTTTCATTTTTGATCCAACATTTCTGAGGACAAGAGCCAATTTTCTCCATATTATTCTTCTTCTTCCTAACCAATCTCTTTCAAACCCTAAATTCAAAAAGAAAGACCAGCCATGGCGGACACCATTGCTTCGGCGGATACTATTCTCTGGTCGACGAACGGCGTGTAAGGTTCTTGACGACAGTCGTACCTTTATCTCTGGCGATTCTCCTTCTTCCCGGCGATTGGACGGCGACAAGACTGGTGAGGAATCGATCCTAATTTCTATTCGAGGTCTAGAGAATTTTGGATGATTAATGTTCGATTTCTTTTCTTGATCGAGGTTGATCTGCTCCTCTTCTTAGTACGAACGTCGACAAACCAACGCTGAGCCTCCGTTGGATCTCTGTAATCTGTTCGCGCAAGTCCAGAACCATCAATTGGTGAGTCGGTTGGATTTCTGTTTTGACATTCTTTGAACTTTGGGATTCGACTAAGTTCTTGATCGAGAACTCTGTTTTCTTGGATTTAATCAATTCTTTATTGGTGTGTTAATCTATGAGATCAATGAGATCTGAGCATTTCCTACATTCTTGGCTTCAAGGAGCAGAGGAGGCTCGGGAGTGTGATCTTGTGTTGATGCTCGCTACATGTTTGATGAAATGACAGAACCAGGAACAGAGCTGTAAACTGGACACATGAGACTCGTGTCCGACTCCTCAGAGCAGTTTCTCTCAGTTAGGAGTAATCTTCCTTCACCGGGTATTGCACTAACTTTATGAATATGTTGATTTTGTTACGAATCTAGAGTTGATTGTTGGTATCGGCCAGGGTTGAGGTTAGGACGCAAGTACAGTTCTGTGCGTGTCATGTGTGTATCATATTCGTGTCTATTGTAGGTGTCGTGTCTCGATTGATCATTGCCAGTACAGTATAGGCGGCCACATGAGCAGCAGTGGCGTATTGGCGAGTTGTATCGCATTTAGACGATGTTGTTGGATTGGTTAGATCATGTCGGCTGTGTCTAGGGTTGGTGTCAAGCGCGGAGGGAATGGTTACTGCCTTCATGATGTTTGATTCATTAATTTTGGTTGTAATATTTTTATTATTGTTCTGCATATCTTTTCTTTTTGAAATATTTTAAAGCTAGGAACGCATAGTCGTTGGGTGATGGACTTGATGAGTTAGTTTGAATAAATAATAGCAGTAGTAGCCTTTGTAAGTAAGCAAAAGTAGGTTTGAATCCATGGTTTTGGGTTGTAGCCAGTGTGCTATCAGGTGTTTTCATTCCTTCCTTTCAAGTCTGGGTTTATGGCATATAAATTCGAATTGTTTGCTTTAGATTTGGTTTGCTGTATAGAAGACAGTTGAGTCTTTGTGTTATTAATTTCTATTTTGAGTTTGTTGAAGTTGGTGGTATTTAAGGAAGTTTGGGCAATGTGTTGGCAAGGAAGCTCTTAGCTGATTGAGTGAATTCAAATATTCCAATACTATTCATTGCTTCTTGGGTTTTGGCTTGAATATTAAGGACTGAAAGATGGGCTGAGTGATGAATTATTTTTGGACTGGTCTTGGACTGAGGATGCCCAGTCCTAGTATGGACTAAAAATCTTATAGGGAATAATTATACAACTATTAGTACCATAGTCTATATTGCTATTTCAGTGGAATATTTTGATACTTGAATTTTCTATAAGTATATTAAAACTAGTTGAACAATTATAAGTCTCATTAGAATGGTTTTGCTACTAAATTGTATTTTCTAAATTATATTAGAGTTAATTAACTTATTATTAGATAATCATATCTTAGTTGTCTCCATACAATTATAATTAATTTCTCCTTAAATAACTAGTGATAGTATGTATAATTATACAATAGATAGTTTATAGTTAAAGGAAAGATAGCTAGTGATAATTGTATAAAATTTAATCAACTTGTACCCATTAACAGGAGGACTCATAGATCTACTTTATATTTTCTGATCACCCTGAGCAAGGCAAGTACATTCTTGTACTTTATTTCTTGTACATTACATTCATGTACTTTCTTGTTCTTTTCTGTGCTTTACATGTTCTCTTGTACATTTTCATAGCATGATGTTCTTGTTCATTACCTAGAATTGTACTTTGCTCCGCTCTTGACTGGATATATTGCAGGTGTACTTGCAGGATATTGTTCTACCTTATGGGCCAGAGTCCGGGATCTTAGCTGAGCAGGATGGAGACATGACTTAGCTATAGGCTTCAGGTTTAGACTGTTTAGCTTTACTCCTAGATATTTTTTTTTAGAGTTCATAGCGTATTTCATTCTTGTTGAATCTGGTACCTTTACGTTATATAGACTTGTGGATTATGATGATCTTTCTGGGATCCTTTATAGATGCTATGATTTGTACTTATTCATATTGACTTGTTAGATTCCCTAGTTTGGTACAACTTACTACGTCGAGTCTTCCAACGTAGGCTGGGCGTGTCCGACTCGTGTTCGATTATTCAGGAGCAGATTGTGACATGTTTTTAGTGGTGGCCTATGCAGGTCTATCCTAATAGTACTTAGGCTATAGAGTACTATTGGGGAACCTGTTAGACTAAGAAAAACTCATCACAGCATAGGATTGCGGGAAAATGGTACTGGGTATATATTACTAAGTCTGGTTATACATATTACTAGGATTGCTTATTATCTATAGTTAGGCCGTTTAATAATTTTTTTAAGATGGTTTAGACACGCAATACCGAAATTATTGTTCCACATACACTTAAGGTTTTCGAGATTTCATCACCTCTAGTCGTCCCTACTATCACCATTGGTAGTACGCAGTTGGTAGAGATGTTCCAGGAATTCTTGATGCCCAAAGAGAGCAGGCTGATCTTTTTGAAGCCAGACTTGAAGACGTGCTTTCCTGGCCAAAGAGGACTTCTGATTTCCAGAATCTCGGACCTTTGGATTTTTTGGCATCGAGCACATTCCTTGCGTCGGAGAGCAGATCGAGAACCTGGAAGTGCCACTTTTGAGGATCATCCAAGTCTCTGAGGATCCGGCTCCTCTGAAGATTAAAGCCACTAGCCAGGAGACCTAGAACATAGCAAGGACAATAGAACGAAACGAAAAGCTGAAGCCAGGAGAGACATGAAGACTTATGACGGAGATAACAACTACTCTGGACCCATAAAGCGTCGCCACACTCAAACAACGCCTCTTCAGCCCCGTTATCATATTCAGACTCAGATGATGATCATTTGTGCTTTCTGTCGCCATCCAGGACATCGCTTCGAGGAATGCCGTAAGAGACTGAGACTATACTTGTTTTATGGATCGCCTGCCCATGAGGTCAAGGATTGTCCGAAGTTCGCTTATCACACAACCCGATGACGAGCACGAGTAGCACTAGAACCCCAGCAGCCATATCTTTCTACCGAAGCTCCGGAACCTCAGCCACAGAGCCTTTATCCAGCGATTACTTGCACCTTCTACTACCGTCCAAGACATCTTATCGACATGTGTCGCAAAAGGCTCAGACTCTACCTATTTTGCGGATCAGAGGAACATCAGATGAGGCACGTAGATGTAGTCCTTTGATTACACTTTTGTTTTTATCTGGGAACTGTGTTGGTAGAGCGAGTGGTAATGCGTTGACTCTATTGACGATCTGACGACGATCTTGAATTCTCTGAAGGTCTGGGTTGCTCTCGATGCCAGAGCATTTTGAGGGGAAGAAGTCGTGAAGTGTCTCTCCTGATCTCTGGATATGATCTGTGGATATATCTATGTGAATATATATCTCTCTATATCTTCTATATTGAAGGAATGGTCCTTCTATTTATAGACAGCAGGCTGAGCTGCCTCTGCGCGCATATGTAGGATGTGCCTGGATATGGGAATGCCACGTTGCTACTGCTGGCGGAGGCGCATGGATGATGTGCCTCGAATCTGTTTGAACTGCTGCATTGGGCTGCGATAGAGCTGACACATGGCAGTTGCGAGGATTCGGTTGTTGTTGAGATCTTGGGTGGTTAGCACCCATTCATAGGCAGAACTGAGTCAAATAACACGTGACGCATGTTCATGGCTCAAAGATCTCGAATTTGGAGGAGAGTGAGATTTTTTGATGCACCTAGGATCGGGTGCATCGAGAGGACTGGGCTACTGTCTTTAGGGATCAGGAGCGAGTCCGGGCGCATGGGTTTTGAGGTGCATGCAGGACTTCACATCAGGATCCACATAGGATCAGGCACATAGGGTAACTTGGTCTATGACTTCGAGGAGTTATAGGTAAGTACAGGCGCATGGCTTTTGAGGTATATACAGAGCTTTTGGGCGCATGGCTGTGGATGCGCATGCAGAGACTTGGCTTCTGTCTTGAGATCAGGAGTAAGTCTAGGGGGCACATGGCTTTTGAGGTGCATGTAGTCTTCTTGGCGCATGGCTGTGGGGCGCATGTGAATGAACGATCGGCCACGTGGCAAGGACAGTTGTAGCCGACCAAAAGTGTAATGATGGTGCTGATGTCAGCGACTCTTCATTTTCTACAAAGGGCGGCTGATTGGACGACTCTTTGGAAGATGTGTTGCCGCCTTTGTCACTTAGCATTAAATGCATGATGATGACAAGTTTGAAATGGGTGCACCGGTTAATTTCGATCTGGGCGCATGGGTCTATGTCCCACAGGGGGCATCGGTAGGGGGCGCATGTGTCGACGGTGCATCTGCCATGTGTCGCATCCTCTTTGGCCCATCTGTTGAGTTCTTTAGGTGTTAATGGCTGCCATGATTTTAGAAGAATACGAAGAGACATATTCATTTCCATAAATAAAAATTCATTGCACGAAAGTCGGAGAGGCTTCCACTTGGCGCACGATTGTGGTGTTACTACCACTTTTTAGCTTAGAGGGTATTTTGGTCATTTGTGAATTATTTGATTTTACTTAAAATTTTATTATTTAATTAATTGCTAATTGTCATGTTAGCCCTTAATCTAGTTTTGACCTATTCTAAGGGTTAGTCATTAACATGGAGGCTAAGTTAGAAGATGTTAACTTTATGGCTAAGTTAGAAATATCTAGATATTTTGTTAAGTTAGATATTTTAGCATGAGGATTGAATATACACATGGGACTTTACTAAGGGACTTAGAAACTTACCAAGAGGGAAGCCCATAGCTACCTAATGAATCAAAACCCTAACCCTAATTCGTACATGGCCGGCTAAGAGAGACACACCCCCCTATATAAATCTCTTCATTAATGCTTACCTCCTTTCATTTCACATGAAGCCTAGTTTTGTATTCTTCCCCAAACCTTCACTATTCATCCAAATTACCTCCAAATTGAACCTAATCCCTTGCATTGGGATCCCTTGCAGTTGAAGAAGGACTTAGAGGCTAGCTAGCTAAGGTTTGGAGCTCACTTGGCCATAGCACTTAGAGGAGGACACCTTTCTTTAGAGTTATTCTTAAGATTTGCTCCCAATAGGTAAATATCCTAAATCCTATTAAATTTCTGTTTTCTTTACGTAGATGCATCCATCTAGGTGTCCCCTAACTGTAGGTGTAGTTTGGTAGGAAATGGAATAAGTTTGGTGTCCGTATCAGACACGTATCAGTGTCCTATACACTATGTTTGATAAAATGCCACAAAGAGTTTTATTTGCATAATTTCCAAATCTATTTGAACAAATTTGTAGATCTATATATTGCTTGTTGATTTATGTCATACTGAGGTAATTTTCGTGTTGTGTCCATGTCCAAAATGGACATGAACCAACAGTACGAGACTCGGTTCACTGTCCTGCTGCCACAGTATTTGTACGAGCTGTACAGGCCACGTGGCAACCTGCCACTTGGTCAGAGGGTCGGGGCAGTGACTGACATGTCACCCCCAAGCCACTCTTGACCTCGTGTCGTGTCGGACACGAATTCTTTCGTGCACGGGTTTTGCACTAAACCACATAGTTGGGTTTTCACTCCCTGATATGCACACACACACGCGACTCGACGCACGTTGGACATGATACAGACACCTAGACACGTTCAGCTAGACCTAGTCTAAGTATGGACATGACCATGTGTCATCCTGTGGGTTATGTCATGTCCACTTCTTCACGAACTGGCCGCACGAGGCTGCCTGTTTGCATGTTTGGGTTTTAGTGATTAAATCATGTTAGGAAACCTTGTGTCCAGTTTTATGGGCACGAGAAGACCCCTTGGACATGAATACAAGTTTGACATTCACTGGCACGTACTAATTTGTGTTGATTTGGGTTTTCGAGCATGGATTTAAGGTTTTGTTCAAATATCTTGATATTGTGAAACATGCTGAGTTCAAACTGAAATTTTAAATTGTTTTAAATATTAATTTAATGATTAATTAATGTTTTTATAGTATATTTACTGCAACTATAACCTGTGATATCATGTATTATGCCTGGGATGAATGTGTATTTGATTTGGTGTTTGATGATGAGGGTTTCGAGCTTGTGTGATACATTATGCAACACATAGGGTTATTTGCATTGGTTAAAATATATGAAAATAGGGTTGTATATATGTTGATTCCTGAGAACCTGAGCATGACCCCCTGCTATACACAAAACACCATTTGCACCTCATGTTACCTATGTAACAGTTTACACTATGTACATAACCCCCTTGCATGTAACACATTATACCCTTTCACTATACTGTTGCACTCTTGTTGACCCACACACACATACCCTATCACTATACTGCCACAACCTTGTACACACACATACACCCTATCACTATACTGCCACAACCTTGTATACACACACAACACTATATATAACTTACCTTATATATATATACATCTGTATATGATAATGTGTTGATAATGAGAATGATGATACCAATATAGGCACACATGTTGTATATAGAGTGATGCTTGTGTTAGGCAATAGCCTATAGGTGTGATATATCTAGTATCTAAGTATATAGACTTGTGTGGTTTGTTTTCACTTGGTAATGTGTTTGATTGCTTGTATAGGCTTGGTTAGGCCTAGAATGACTTGTTAGACTAGGATTAGACCTAGAATGTCTTGGTTGACCTAGTTTGACCTTATAAGTTGACCAAAAGTTGAGTTTAGTCTAGAATGACCTAGAAATCATATAAAATGTATTGTAAAGTTCAATATTACCATTTTGGACATGTTGTGACCTGTGTTGCTCTAAATAGGACTCATCTACTCTGTCTGGACATCTACACTTACCAGATACTCATGATATCAGTAGAGTACATTCTCTGACCGTTTCTTACTTGCTAGTACCTATATTCTTGCTCTAGATTACTTTACTTGATGTTGTCACGTTGGTAACACGGATTGGTACTATATGGATCTTTTTATGAGATGTTATCCCCCTCGGGAGCATCGGATACTTCATGTCATGTGCGTTTCACTTACATCATGTATCTCTATGCTTTCACTATTCATGTATACTCTTATGATTCATGTACTCTCATGTTCACAGAGCCCTCATGAATCAATTTCACGTGCTCTCATTTATGAGGTAGTGAAATCATGAATCTTAACATAACTTGTCTCGATCCTTGTGTATTGATTGAGGATGGAGGAGTAGAAATAATCATGTAAATAATTCCAAAGTAGTGTAACCTTGAATCAACTCTGTAGTATAGCCATGAATCATATCCAGCTGTTCACATGTCTATCTTGTACTCTAAATCACTAGTCACTGATAGTTCTTTACTTATAGTATATATTTCCATTATAGTCATTGTAGAAGCATGGAAAATATTGCTTTTAGTCCCACATCGGAAAGGAGAAGAAGAAAGGGCTCACTCCATTCTATAAATAGAGCCCCCTTACCTCCTTTGAAAAGGGCACCAACTTCTCTTCCCTCCTTCCAAACTTGGACTCTTCCTATTACGCACCTTCGGGTGCTAAGTAGAAGAAGTCTAGGGCAGCGCGGGCTCATCGGGCTCAGTCAGCTGTCCCAACCTCTGACCATCAAGAGCGTCCCGCTAAGCGGGCCTCTGATGGAAAGTTGTACAGAGCCGCCTGTGTCCAGCCCCCGGGGGCAAACGGACAGAGTGGTTCTCAAGAGTCTCCCAACAAAGATCGAGGGCAAGTGTTTCTATTAGCCCCCACATCAGGGAGAAAATATGATACCTACGCACTCGTGTGTTCGGGATACCCGGGCCCACAAAGCGAATGCACGGGCAGATCAAGACATTCCTCATGCGAGTCATAAGACGTCCTTTATGCGGCTCGGTCATGAGACATTCCTCATGCGGCTCGGTCATGAGACGTCCTTCATGCGGCTCGGTCATGAGACATTCCTCATGCGGCTCGGTCATGAGACGTCCTTCATGCAGCTCAGTCATGAGACATTCTTCATGCGGCACAGAACCCAGGAAGCTTCATGCGACTCAAAATCAGACGAGCTTTATGCGGCTCAAGAGTATCATGCGGCTCAAAAGTCACCAACATGGACATGCGGCTCAACGCACATAGGCAGCTCGAGTAAACTCCATGCGGCCCAGAGAGAGAGGCCACGTGGTCTTCAAAAACAGCTGTGCCCAACGTGTGGACGCATTTAATGATCTGACGGCTGACAGACCTGACAAGTGACAGACCTGACATAAAGTTGTCATAACGACTGACACGAAAAGCAGTACTTCGGGAATAAGGAAAATCTTTAAAGTGGCACTGTCTACCAAAGTTTTGAGGCAAGCTTATGCGGCCAAGAATAAACGAGTTCCTGCGGCTCAATACAACGCTAGCTTATGCGGCTCGCAGAGATTATGCACATACGGCTCATTGAGAGTTCATCCCCTGCGGCTCAATAAAGTACTGCCCTATGCGGCTCACGAAGAGTATCTCCCTGCGGTTCAAGTGTTGCCCATCCTATGCGGCTCCGGCAGTATCCACAATCAAAACACGTGGCATCGGATCAATCAAGGATTTAACCGAATCCCAACAAGAATATTTGACATCATCGTCATAATTACTAAGATCAGGGCATATCATTTATTATCAAGCCAATGGGACACGTGGCAAGCAATCGGGCATTGGTATAATCAATCATGAAGATTTAAAGCAATCAACATTAATTGCTCACAAGATTCGGTGCTATCGTCATTAATGGCCGAGATTCATTGTAATCAGGACCAAGGGTTCATTTAGATTGAAGGAGCGTCGACATTCCAAAACAATAATCATTAGCAAACCCTAATGATCATACCCCACTCTTATAAATAGCCAGCATCATTTCTTTGCAAAAGAGGTCGGCAACAAAAAGAATAAAAAAATAAACAGAGTCAGAGAGAGAATACACAGAGAGAGAGAGAGAAGCCAGGAGAGCAACAGAGGAGCAAAAAGGGCATTTCTTCGTCAACGACCAAGCAGATCTTCCCCGAGTCAAGGCTGCATACCGATCGTCCAAGGAGTAAGGCAGAGCGGCCGTCGCTTTTCCGAGCCTCTATCGTCACCCCCCAGAATCTAAAATAAACAATCGTACTTAGACTGTTGTACCTAGGTTTTCGTTCCTAGGCTTTCTTTGTACGAGCGAGTTTGTATTGTGAGTCTAAGTTCAGTCCTCCGATAATTGTTCTGTACTTTTACAATCAATGGCAAACAGTCATCTCTTTTACTTCATGTACATTCTTTCAGTTATTCATGTATCTTACTCTATTGCATGCTTTATATTTTCTGACATGATATGAACTACGTGAGATGTATTGTGCTCGTTCCTGTCCTGACTGGACCTGTTGATATATTACAGAGGATGAGGACGAGACTTTTTGTACTACTTACTATAGAGCCGCCTTAGATGACACCTGCGATCTGGACCACCAGCAGGACCCACTAGCAGTAGAGGATAATACCCCCATAGTTTAGGCTTGCTAGCTTAGACTTTATCTTATTTCTATTGTCTTATCTTATTTAGATACTTTATTGCATATATTTGGAATCTTGTGTTATTTGGGATATTTGTGGAGACGTTATCTTAGACACTTTGACTTCTCTCATGTTTGTATTTTTTTTGGAGTCATATCATATCTATCTATCTATCTTATCGTATCTTCTACCTTAGATTGTGATTGAGATTGTATCTATCTTACTGTTCCTCCATTCGGAGCGTATATCTTGTGCAGTTATATTTCATAATGTGTTAGATGTTATGACCTAGGACAATGTTCTACCGCCGACACTGCAACATAGACGGGATGTACCCACTTCTCGTGCCCCTACACTGGATGCAAGGAGCAGGAGCCAAGGCTCCAGCAGGGCAGCAGAAGGGACCTTTGCAAACTCCGCAGCAGAGGTTCGTATAGCATCAGCAGCAGGCCAGGGGAGGTCAGTCAGGGCGAGCTTTCGCCATGGAAGCTGAGGACGCAGAGGCCATCGAAGATCTTATTGCAGGTTCTGTTCTTCTCGACTCTATTCCATATTTTGCTTTGTTCGATTCAGGGGCTTCCTACAGCTTTGTGTCTGTATCTTTTGCTATTAGATACCACATTGTATCTAAATCGTTGCCTAGGACTTGCAAGAGCACGACCGACCGGGGGTGGTATTATCCTCGTTAGTAATATTTGCAAGGGTCGAAGAGTTGATTTGGAAGACCGAGAGTTGGATGTGAGTCTGCTCGTGATGCCATTGCCGAACTACGATATTGTACTCAGTATGGATTGGTTGAGCAGGCACCACGCCAGCATAGATTGCCGCAGGATAAAGTTCTTTTTAGAGCACCCAGAGAGCCAGAGTTCGAGTTCATCCGACGGCAGGCGGAGCAGAGTAGCAGAGTTTTCTGTAGAGTATCAATTGAGGAGCAAGTAGTGCCACACCCTTTGATAGCCGAGTTCATGGACGTCTTTTTGGAGGATTTGCCAGGACTACCACCGGACAGTTACGTGGGGTACTCTATAGACTTTGTGCCCGATACAGAGCCGATATCTTAGCACGTCTATAGGGTGAACAACAGTGAGCTGGTAGAGTTTAAGAAGCAGATGGATGAGCTGCAGGACAACGGCTTCATCCGATCGAGTTCTTCACCATGGGGTGCACCGATACTCTTTGTACCAAGAAGGATTGGTCGGTCAGGATGTGTATCGACTACAGGGTACTCAAAAACCTCACGATCAAAAACAAGTACCCGTTGTCGAGGATCGACGATCTCTTCGACTAGCTGAGTGGGGCGAGGGTATTTTCTAAGATTTATCTGAGGTCAGGTTACCATCAGGTGAAGGTGAAGAAGGAGGATATCCCGAAGACCGCATTCTGGATGCGATATGGCCAGTTTGTTCATGGTGATGCCGTTTGGGTTGACTAATCCCCCGGCGGTATTTAGGAACCTGATGAATAAAGTGTTGCACCAGTACTTGGACAAGTTTGTGGTGGTGTTCATCATTGATATCCTAATGTACTCGAAGACCGAAGAGGAGCACTTGAGAGTGGTTCTGGAGACTCTCAGGAGGAAGGAGCTTTATGGCAAGCTCTCAAAGTGTGAGTTTTTTTTGGACAGAGTTAACTTCTTGGGTCATGTGGTGACTTGAGATGGGATCTCAGTTGACCCAAAGAAGATCACGGCAGTTGAGGCTTGGACAGCACCGAGTTCAGTAGCGAAGATCAGGAGCTTCTTGGGATTGGCATGATACTATAGGAGATTCGTGCAGGATTTCTCTCGGGTTATAGAGCCATTGACTAGGCTACCCCAGAAGGACACAAAGTTTATCTGGTCATAGGAGTGTCAGGTCACTTTTGATGATTTAAAGAAGCGGCTGACGACAGCTCCAATTCTGACATTGCCATCAGGATCAGGAGAGTTCACTATCTACAGCGACGCCTCAGGGAAGGGTTTAGGTTGTGTCTTGCAGCAGTATGGGAAGGTGATTGCCTATGCTTCCAGGTAGTTACGTTCCCATGAGAAGAACTACCCTACCCATGACTTGGAGTTGGCAACAGTTATATTTGCTTTGAAGTTATGGAAATACTATTTATACGAAGAGCGGGTAGAGATCTTTATAGATCATAAGAGCTTGAAGTATGTGTTTACATAGAAGGAGCTCAACATAAGGCAGCACAGTTGGTTGGAGTTGATGAAGGACTTCCACATTTCCTTGCAGTATCACCCAGGGAAGGCCAACGTAGTTGTCGATGCCTTGAGTAGGTATCCGACAGCCATGTGTTTGATGATGGATCGTCACTTGCTAGAAGATTTGGAGAACCTGGGGATCTAGGTGGTTGTGCTAGGAGTTCAGATGCAGATATGGGGTCTTCAGATTTAGTCGGACTTGATGGAGAGGATCAAGTCGACTCAGTTTGAGGATGTTGCTCTGCGCTGTATCCGAGAGCAGGTTCGAGCAGGATTAGTGGATGATGAGTTTATTCTTGCAAATGATGGTGTATTGAGGCACGATTCCACACTGTGTGTGCCCAGCGGAGAGCTTTGGAAGCATGTCATGCAGGAGGCCCACCGATCTCAGTACTTTATACATCTAGGTGCCAATAAGATGTATAGGGATATGAGGGAGCATGTTTGGTGGTATGGGATAAAGCGGGATGTAGCTCACTTCATAGCCAGATGCTTGGTCTGTCAGCAGGTCAAGGCAGAGAGGCAGAGGCTAGGAGGTTTGTTACAGCCATTTCCCATTCCGGAGTGGAAGTGGGATCACATCACGATGGACTTTGCTTCTGGATTGCCGCGTACACCAGGAGGGAAAGACGCAATTTGGGTCATCGTAGACATGTTGACCAAATTAGCTCACTTTTTGCCATTTAAAGTGGGTACGTCTACAGAAAGGCAAGCAGAGATGTATATACGGTAGATTATTAGGATACACGGAGTTTCGGTGAGCATTTTCTCGGATCGGGATAGCCGCTTTACTTTCCATTTCTGGCGGAGTCTACAGAGTAGTTTGGGCACTCAGCTCAAGTTTAGTACTGCATACCACCCTCAGACGGACGGACAGTCAGAGAGGACTATTCAGACACTCGAGGACATGCTACGAACTTGTGTCTTAGATTTTGGAGGATCCTGGGAGGATCACCTGCACTTAGTGGTGTTTGCATACAACAACTATTTTCAGGCCAGCATTGAGATGTCACATTCGAGATACTGTACGGGCACAGATGTCGTACACCCTTATCTTGGGATAACGTTAGAGAGCGAGCTTTATTGGGACCTGAGATTTTTGTAGATGCAGCCGAGAAGGTGAAGCTCATCAGAGATCGGCTTTGCGTGGCGCAGGACAGACATCGGCACTGGGCCGATAGCTACCGCAGATCTTTGGAGTTTAAGGAACAGCTTAAGGATAGGATTAGAATTAGGATTTGTTTTGTTTGTGATTTTTTTATCATGTTTGTATATATTAGTAATTGAGGCCTTGTTTTTTATTAGGTTGGAGATCTGGTTTTCTTGAGGATTTCTCCGACACGTGGTACGATACGTTTTGGTAGAGGTGGAAAGCTTAGCCCGCGCTTCATCGGACCTTTCGTGATCAGCGGGAGAGTCGGTGATGTGGCTTATAGGCTAGACTTGCCACCTGTATTAGTGGAAGTCCATAACATATTCCATATGTCGTAGTTGAGACGGTATATGGCAGATCCTAGCCATGTACTTGATCACTCAGAGATTGAGGTGGGACCTACGCTTAGATATCCACAACAGCCTGTAGAGATTCTAGATCGATGAGAGAAGGTTCTGAGGAACCAGGTGATACCCTTGGTTCACGTCACATGGAGGCATCATTCTCCAGAAGAGCCTACCTGGGAGCGGGAGGATGAGATGCGCGAGCGATACCCATATCTTTTTGGCCTTGAGGTATGATTGTCTATCCTTCTCATCAGTTCAGTTTCGCCTTTCAATTTCGAGGACGAAATTCTTTTAAGGAGGGTAGATTTTTCACTACCACTTTTTAGCTTTGAGGGTATTTTGGTCATTTATGAATTATTTGATTTTATTTAAATTTTATTATTTAATTAATTACTAATTGTCATGTTAGCCCTTAACCTAGTTTTGACCTAATCTAAGGGTTAGTGTTTAACATATAGGCTAAGTTAGAAGATGTTAACTTTATGGCTAAGTTAGAAATATCTAGATATTTAGTTAAGTTAGATATTTTAGCTTGAGGATTGAATATACACATGGGACTTTACTAAGGGACTTAGAAACTTACCATGAGGGAAGCCCATAGCTACCTAATGAATCAAAACCCTAACCCTAATACCAACATGGCCAGCCAAGAGAGGCACACCCCCCTATATAATATATCTTCATTAATGCTTGCCTCCTTTCATTTCACATTAAGCCTAGTTTAGTGTTCTTCCCCAAATCTTCACCATTCATCCAAATTACCCCCAAATTGAACCTAATCCCTTGCATTGGGATCGCTTGCTGTTGAAGAAGGACTTGGAGGCTAGCTAGCTAAGGTTTGGAGCTTACTTGGCCATAACACTTAGAGGAGGACACCTTTCTTTAAAGTTATTCTTGAGATTTGCTCCCAATAGGTAAATGCCCTAAATCCGATTAAATTTCTATTTTCTTTCCATAGATGCATCCATCTAGGTGTCCCCCAGCTGTAGGTGTAGTTTGGTAGGAAATGGAATTGGTTTGGTGTCCGTATCGGACACGTATCAGTGTCCTATACAGTATCTTTGATGAAATGCCACAAAGAGTTTTATTTGTATAATTTTTAAATCTATTTGAACAAATTTATAGATCTATATGTTGCTTGTTGATTTGTGTCACACTGAGGTGATTTGTATGCTGTGTCCGTGTCCAAAATAGACACGAACCGACAATACGAGACTCGATTCACTGTCCTGCTGCTACAGTGTTCGTACGAGCTGTACAGGCCACGTGGCGGCCTGCCACTTGGTCAGAGGGTCAGGGTAGTGACTGACATGTCACCCCCAATCCAATATCGACCTCGTGTCGTGTCGGATACGAATTCTTTTATGCACAGGTTTTGTACTGAACCGTACAGTTGGGTTTTCACTCCCTGATACGCACACACACACACACGCAACTTGACGCACGTTGGACATGATACAGACACCTAGACATGTTCACCTAGACCTAGTCTAAGTGTGGACACGACCATGTGTCATCCTGTGGGTTGTGTCGTGTCCACTTCTTCACAAACTGGCCACACGAGGCTGCTATGTGCATGTTTGGGTTTCAGTGATTAAATCCTGTTAGGACACCTCGTGTCCAGTTTTATGGACACAAGAAGACCCCTTGGACATGAATACGAGTATGACATTCATTGGCACATACTAATTTGTGTTGATTTTGGTTTTTGAGCATGGATTTAAGGTTTTGTTCAAATGTCTTGATACTGTGAAACATCCCGAGTTGAAACTGAAATTTCTAATTGTTTTAAATGTTAATTTAATGCTTAATTAATGTTTTTATAATGTATTTACTGCAACTATAACTTGTGATATCATGTATTATGCCTGGGATGAATGTGTGTTCGATTTGGCGTTTGATGATGAGGGTTTCGAGCTTGTGTGATACATTATGCAATACATAGGGTTATTTGCATTGGTTGAAATATCTAAGAATAGGGTTGTATATATGTTGATTCCTGAGAACCTGATGCCCCCCTGCTATACACAGAACACCATTTGCACCTCCTGTTACCTATGTAACAGTTTACACTATGTACATAACCCCCTTGTCTGTAACACATTACACCCTTTCACTATACTGTTGCACTCTTATTGACACACACACACACCCTATCACTATACTGCCACAACCATGTACTCACACACCCTATCACTATACTGCCACAACCTTGTACACACACACACAACACTATATATAACTTACCTTATATATATACATCTATATATGATAAGGTGTTGATAATGAGAATGATGATACCAATGTAGGCATATTTGTTGTATATAGAGTGATGCTTGTGTTAGGCAAAAGCCTATAGGTGTGATATATCTAGTATCTAAGTATATAGACTTGTGTGGTTCGTTTTGGCTTGGTAATGTGTTTGATTGCTAATATAGGCTTGGTTAGGCCTAGAATGACTTGTTAGACTAGGATTAGACCTAGAATAGCTTGGTTGACCTAGTGTAACTTTATAAGTTGACCAAGAGTTGACTTTAGTCTAGAATGACCTAGAAATCATATAGAATGCATTGTAAAGTTCAATATTACAATTCTGGACATGTTGTGACCTGTGTTGCTCTAAATACGACTCATCTACTCTGTCTGGACATCTACACTTACCAGATACTCATGATATCAGTAGAGTACATTCTCTGACCGTTTCATACTTACTAGTACTTATATTCTTGCTCTAGATTACTTTACTTGATGTTGTCACGTTGGTAACACGGATTGGTACTATATAGATCTTTTTATGAGATGTTATCCCCCTCGGGAGCATTGGATACTTCATGTCATGTGCATTTTACTTACATCATGTATCTCTATGCTTTCACTATTCATGTATACTCTTGTGATTCATGTACTCTCGTATTCACAGAGCCCTCATGAATTAATTTCACATGCTCTTATTTATGAGGCAGTAAAATCATGAATCTTAACATAACTTGTCTCGATCCTTGTGTATTGATTGGGGATGGGGGAGAAGAAATAGTCATGTGAATAATTCCAAAGTAGTGTAACCATGAATCAACTATGTAGTATAGCCATGAATCATATCCAGCTATTCACATATCTATCTTGTACTCTAAATCACTAGTCACTGATAGTTCTTTACTTATAGTAGATATTTCTATCACAGTCATCTCTTTTACTTCATGTACATTCTTTCAGTTATTCATGTATCTTACTCTATTGCATGCTTTATATTTTCTGACATGATATGAACTGCATGAGATATATTATGCTCGTTCCTGTCCTGACTAGACCTGTTGATATATTACAGAGGATGAGGACGAGGCTTTTTGTACCACTTACTATGGAGCAGCCTTAGACGACACCTACAACCTGGACCTCCAGCAGGACCCACTAGCAGTAGAGGATGTGTTACGACCCGCACCCTCGAGTAAGGGCACGAGACGTGGGTACGTCCAGCCTACGCCGTAGTGTCGGCGGTAGAACGCTGTCCTAGGTCAATCATCTAACAATATATAAGATACCTGTACAGTAAATACACTCCGAATGGAGGTGACATAGCAATACAGTCTTAATCACATCTAAGGTAGAATATGATGAAAAGATAGATAGATATGGAACGAAATGAATCAACAGAGATACAATCAGATATAAGTCTAAGTGTCTAAGATAACATCTCCATAAATATCAGATAAAACAAATTCCCAGTATATACAATAATGTATCAAGGAGAAAGACAAGGTAAGAATCTAAGCTAGCAGTCTAAACCACTGGTGGTAGATCCTCTACTGCAAGTGGGTCCAAGTCACAAGTATTGTCTAAAGCTGCACCATAATGGGTAGACACCAGAGCCTCATCATTCTATGTAAAATTTTCAACAGGTCCAGTTAGGACAGGAACGAGCACAATACATCTCAACAAATCATAACAGGATAGGAAATATAATCATGCTAGAGAGTAAGATACATGAAACTGAAAAATAACATGATATAAAAGAGAGAGATACTGTAAGTTAATATCTACAATAAAATAGAGAACAAATCAGTGACTAGTGATTCAGAGTACAAGATAAACACGTGAACAGCTGGAGGGTGATTCATGACTATACTAAAGAGGTGATTCATGACTATTCTACTTTGGAATTATTCACATGCTCAGCTTTTACTCCCCCATCCCCAATCAATACATAAGGATCTAGTCAAGTTACGTTAAGATTCATGACTATACTACTTTGCCCATAAAGGGTGATTCAAGAGTGATTCATAAAGATTCGTAAAGGCTCTGTGATTCATGAGAGTACAGGAATCACAAGCTGATACATGAAGATTCATGATAATAGAAGCATAAGATACATGATGTAAGTGAAACACACGAGACATGAGTATCTGATGCTCCCGAGGGGGATAACATCTCATAAAGGGATCCATATTGTACTAATTCGTGATACCAACGTGTAAGCATCAAGTAAAATAATCTAAAGCAGGAAATATAATCCTAAACAAGATATAAATTGATCATAGGATGTACTCGCCTGGTATCCGAATATTTGAAGAGAATATACTGTCCGAGGAGTGGTGTCTGTCTCCTATAGAACATTACAACTCACTATCTATCTAAAATAATAAAATAGACTGCTACAATGTATCTACATGATGTTTGGGGTCAATCTAGGGTAAAGTCAACCTTTGGTCAACTCTAGTCAACCCTAACAGTCAAACTAGGTCAACTTTAGTCTAGTTAGGTCAAACAAGGTCAAACTAGTCTAGGTTGGTCTAACCTAGGCTTAACAAGTTAATCTAGGACTCTAACCAATTAGCCTAGCAAGCACACACCATTCAAGTCACACAAGTTTACATAACCCACCTCATGTGTATATATTCCATATGCCATTGGCTATTCTACCTAGGCCATAAGCCATATACACATATAGGCCATACACCCATTTCTACCATATATCTATATACACATTAATTATATATATCAATAATTAATATCTATTTCATTACGTATACCACATTAGGCTATATAAGCTACAACCATACAAAGCTACTAAGAACAAGTATGTATATAGGTAAATATATGTATAGGCACATACACAAGGGTTTAGCTAGGCTTGTATAGGCTATAGGCTAAATGGAGTCACACACATTTCACACACATATATATAATTTAATATAAGTGGCATACATATTTAAATATGTACTTTACACAAGAATATAGTTTATACACATATATTTTACATATTTATCTAGCCAATTAGGGATATATATATATATATATATATATATATATATATATATATATATATATATGCATAATTAGAGAGAGAAGGAAGGACAGTGTATACATATGTGTAGTATGTATATGAGTGTGTGTGAGTGGCACATGAGTGTGTGTGTATGGTACATAGGCCAGGGTGTAACCATGTGTGTGTGGGTGGATGTGTGTAATGGAGAACAGGAAGAGTGTTCTCAGTTTTCAGATTTAAGTGATGTGTGTGTCAAGTAATGTGTGTGATTATGTAGTACATGTGAGGGTTTAGGTTAGTTAATTTATCAATGTGTGTAGGAAATCAGTTTACTAGTTAGGGTGTTCTCAGGTTACATAGTTTGATAGGTGATGTGTGTGTGTGTTTAGCTAATAGGAGGCCTGTGTGTCTCAGGAATGTGGAGTGTGTGTGAGTGTGTGAATAAGTTACATGTGACAGGAATTCAGTGGATAGGGAATATGTGAATAGGTGTGTAGATGACAGGTTTGTGTGTGTTTCAGTATATGGAAGGATGAGTGTATGTGTGTGGGAATGGTTCAGATTTGTGTATGTGATACAATGTGTGAATAGGTTACTTTTGATACGGAGTGTGTATAGATGTGTACCTGTGTGTGTATGTGTCATAGAGGGTGTAGGCATGTGTGTGTGAGTGAGTTAAATAAGAAAACAATGGGTGTCAAATGTGATGGACTCAATTCTCAGTTATTCCCAAACCCAAATGACAGTTCAATAATAACCCTTAGCAGTTAGCCACCAAAACCTAATCTCGAAAACCCAATGCCCAACACAAATCACAAACTAACATGATCATTATTCATTAAACATGTAGGTGAATCTAATTAATCATTTAACCATCATTTAACTGGTAATTATGCAGTTTAAAATCAGAAAATCAATTCAGTAAAGGGAAGTATCAGTGAAGTATCGGGTTTTAGGGGATTTCATGAATTCAAATCTAATTAATCATCAAATTTACAATCAATGAGTTGGTAATTAGTGTCACATATGTGTACGTGTCCTTTGAGTCATTTCGTGTCCAACAAGCACGACACAGACGTGTCTACAATAATGCAAACACGTAGGGTGCACCCAGTGTAGCACAGCGTCGTGCACGAGTGCACACGCGTGTAAGACATGACACACGATACTTCGTGTCACGTGCACACACCCACATGTTCGCCTAGGATAGGTCTACACGCTGGCATGCCTGACACGTGTCCACGACGTATCCACAGTAGACACGAGCGGGTGTTTGCGCGTGTCTGTGCGTGTAACTATTGTCAGCGCGCGACAGCGCGTGTCTAGTGTGGGTCAAAATACTCCCTAACTAGTCAACAAGATCCTACAAAACTTTATAGGCCTCGTGTCAGTCATCTAGGGAGTGTCCATGCCAAATTTTGTGTCACGAAGTGGCGTGTCCAGTGAAAACTAGGACACGGGCAGCAGGGCACCCAAACGAGCCCCGTGCTGCGTGTCTAAGCACAAAAACACGACACAAATCGACACGAAATTGTAACTCCACTTCCCAATTTTGAGAAAAATAAATTTTGATTTAAAAAAATTAGCAATCGTTAATTTTGGTTTCAAATAAAAAGGTTAACATATTTTTTTAACTAATAATTTTGATGATCTACTTTGGAGGGAATTTAATTTAGGAGAAATTTCAATTTTAAAAAGTTGTTACAACCAATTTAGTGGTCCCCTTATTTAAAAAAATGTTTTTAACTGTTTCTCAATATTTATGTAATAAGCGAAAAGGGGGAGGGGGTATGTGCAAAAGTGTCTTTGGTGGGGGGAGTTTAATGTAAATTTACCATCCTCTTTTTTTTACTGATTTGGTGAGAGAGAGAGTTTATTTCTTCTCAGCTTGAAAAACCGAGCTCTCCATCCGTTTATTTTTTTCCCCAAATTTTTGGACTAAGCCCTAACCCTAGTTTTCTCCTCGACGATGCGCGGCTCGACGCACGACGTTCTTCTCAGTGGCGCACGGCTACGAGTTCCTCCAGCGGTGTTCGTGTTTCCGAACGACGATAGCACGAGTTCCTCCGACGACGGCGAGTCCACGATGACGGCGACGGCGAATCCACTGACGACGATCAAGCGACGGCGGTGCACCGTTCCCTTTTCGACAGCGCCATCTTCTCTAGCGGTGCGGCTTCCTCCTCCGGCGTGCACCGACAACATGATGAGTTTCTCCGACGATGTCGAGTTCTCCACGACGATCTAGGTTCGTATAGTTTTGAATTGTTGGAAGATCCGTTCATTTCTTGCTCTTGTTTAAATCGGTGATCCAAATATTCAGATCTGGAACTAGGTGGTCGGTCCTGTAGGAACGTTGAGCACCTCTAGAGGGGGGGTGAATAGAGTGCGTGTGTGCAGCGGAAATAAAATTACCAATTAATAATTTAAACTATGGCAATGATGTAAGAGCATTAAGTAAAGAAAGGAGAATCAAACTCAGTAACACAGCGATGTATACTGGTATCCCTCTGAGAGGACTAATCCAGTCTCGAGTACTCTTGCTCGATGTTAATCCACTAAAGGCACAAGCTTTAACTGAGTGCTTACAACTCTTACACCACCGTGCTTGTTGACGAGTGCACGACCAACTCCAACACACACCGTGCTTGGTGACGAGCGCACGACCAGCTCCACAACGAGAATTTGTTGTTGAAACTTGACGACCTCTTTACAACTCTGAATAACCAAAAGACTTCTAAATCAATCTGATAGTACTGGCTTTTGGTTAAGAGAAGTATAGGTGAGATTTGAAACTTTTAGATCACTAGAAAACACTTGAATGAATAGAGAAGAGAATGAAGAATGAATTGATTGATTTGAAGTGAAAAGTTCTTCTCTATTTATAGGTGTTTTCATCAACCGAACTCGGGCAGAACTCGGACAGAGTTCGGATGCAAATATCTCGTAAAATAGACGTTGCTCGCAGATTTGGAGGCAACTGAAGTTTGAATACAAACTGACCGAACTCGGTCAGAGTTCGGACCAAACTCGGGCCGAACTTGGCTTGGAGTTCTGTCAGGAGATATTTTAAAATTCTTTTGTAAAACAGTTTTCAAACATATTTTTGGTTATTTATAAAATCATTTGAAAAGGAATATTTTCGAAATATATTTTTGAAATATTTGTAATCGAGAATATGAAAGGATAAAGTAGGTTTTGAGAAAGGAGGATAATTTTAACCCTAAGCTAGTATTACCATAATTGATTTTACAAAGTAATTCCTAGACTCAATAAAATGTAAAATACAGAATAAAAGTAAAAACTAGTCTTCAGAAGTTTTGATGACTTTGACGCTTGGATTTATGCAGTACATCGTCCGTTGAATAAGATTTCATGCATCCTGAAATAGTTAGCAGCATTTTCTATATTTTGTGTATGAACTAAAGTATAAGTTGATTATCGAAATCGGGTGTGACCATGGAATGGGCCAACAATCTCCCCCATTTTGATAATTGACAAACACTACTAAAATACCCCACTTTACCGACGGAAGTTTAGCGACGGACGGATTCCGTCGCTAATAGCGACCAGTTTCCGACATCTTAGCGACGGATTAGCGACAGACAACATAACATAATTTTTTCCAATTTTAAATGTAAAAATTTGTCGGGTTTCCGTCCCTAAGTCGACGAACGTTAGCGACGGATTCTTTTTCGTCGCTTATTCGTCGCAAATGTTGGCGGCAAAATCTTTAAAACATTGGCGGGAACTTTAGCGACTAACTGGCGACGGATATATTGGCGACGGTTTAGCGACTAATTTATTCCGTCGCTATTCCGTCGCTAGGTTCTGTGCCCTAACTTAAATTGAACCGACGGGGGGGGGATTTTTCATTCCCCCCAAAACTCTCTCTCTCTCTCGCGGCTCTCTCTCTCGCGCGCGGCTCTCTCTCTCTCTCGCGGCTCTCTCTCTCTCTCTACCAGGTATCTCTCTCTCTCTCTCTCTCTCTCTCTCTCTCTCTCTAATTTTGGGTTTTGGGGCCAGGGGGGAGTGGGGGGGGGGTCGGCTTCGCGGGGGGTGGAGAGGGCGGGGGGGGGTGGTGAATGGGGTCAGGGGGTCGGGGGGTGTGGGGAATGGGGGCAGGGGGTGGGGGGGTGGGGAATGAGGGTCGGGGGGTCGGGGGGGGTGGGGAATGGGGCCAGGGGGGTCGGGGGGTGTTGAATGGGGGCAGGGGGGTCGGGGGGGTCGGGAATGGGGGCAGGGGGGTCGGGGGGCGGGGGGTGGGGGGGTGGAGAGGGCAGAGGGGTCGGGGGGGTGGGGAATGGGGGCAGGGGGGTCGGGGGGGGTGGGTAATGGAGAGGGCAGGGGGGTCGGGGGGGGTGTTGAATGGGGGCAGGGGGGTCGGGGGGGGGGAATGGGTTGCATTCCCCGATACGGATACGGTTTGGCATGTCCCGATCCTAAGAAATAATACTATTTAATTTAATTTAATTTCATTTAATTTCAAAACTACTAAGAAATAATACTTAAAACACTTAAAATTATGCCTAAATGTATAAATTATATGTTTTTAAATGTAAATAATTTATTAATAATTATTTGTTTTCCAATACCAAAAAAATCCGATACTTCGATCCGATACCGCCGATACTACCGATATCGCCGATACCAATACTAGATTGCTTAGACTTATATTGCAAGGTAACTAGATACAAGTTATGATACAATGTAAATGCAAGTATACATGTTAGCTAGATAGCTTAGACTTATATTGCAATCTCCTATTCACACGAGTATTGATATCGCCGATGCCAATACTCGTAGGAATATATAGTCCGATACCGATTCCGATACCGATACTTTGAACCTTGATTTAAATACATGTTAGTATAGTATCTTCACATATATGTTAAGAGTATGTACATGATTAGCAAGGTAACTAGATACAAGTTATGATACAATGTAAATGCAAGTATACATGTTAGCTAGATAGCTTAGACTTATATTGCAATCTCCTATTCACACGAGTATTGATATCACCGATGCCAATACTCGTAGGAATATATAGTCCGATACCGATTCCGATATCGATACTTTGAACCTTGATTTAAATACATGTTAGTATAGTGTCTTCACATATATGTTAAGAGTATATACATGATTAGCAAGGTAACTAGATACAAGTTATGATACAATGTAAATGCAAGTATACATGTTAGCTAGATAGCTTAGACTTATATTGCAATCTCCTATTCACACGAGTATTGATATCGCCGATGCCAATACTCGTAGGAATATATAGTCCGATACCGATTTCGATACCGATACTTTGAACCTTGATTTAAATACATGTTAGTATAGTGTCTTCACATATATGTTAAGAGTATATACATGATTAGCAAGGTAACTAGATACAAGTTATGATACAATATAAATGCAAGTATACATGTTAGCTAGATAGCTTAGACTTATATTGCAATCTCCTATTCACACGAGTATTGATATCGCCGATACCAATACTCGTAGGAATAGTCCGATACCGATATACATTGTAGAGCTCTGTTTTGCTATTCTGGACATGTTGTGACCTGTGCTGTTCTAAATAGGAGCCAGACACACTCCTGAGACGGGGGAGTATGTATAGTGATGTGGATTCTTACTAACTTATCATGTGAACCCATTTATGGGCCCTTTATTGAACCTTCTCATGTGCAACTTTCAGTCCATTCACAGTTCCCTATATTGTACTCTACATCACCTAGTTCACTTATATCTAACATCCTAACCCTAATCCAAATTTATGAGTATCGGTATCGGGCTATTCTTATGTTTAGTTTGTCTTACGATACAGATTTTCACATCCAAATTGAGGATGAGTCGTTATTTTGTTGATCGTACATGGATGTACAAACGGCAACACGAGAGTAGAATTGGTGTGAGTGACGATTTTCAGGCAGGCGTGGAAGTATTTCTTAATTATGCAATGAGCAAAGCTCAGTACATGGACGGTAACAAAATTAAGTGTCCATGTGTTAAATGTCACAATAGACGTTACGAAGAAGTGGTGACTGTGAGAGATCATTTGACCCATAAGGGTTTCGTACGTAATTACGGCCTGTGGTCATCGCAAGGTGAACTATATTCGGAAAGACAGACTGCGGAAGCTGCTACTTATGCTTTTGATGATAATGCTGCAACAGATGTCATCGAAGACCACGGATGCTCTGTTGATTATGGAGATCTGCAGAACCTTGCACGAGATATGGTGTATGATGCGGCAGGGCCTAATTTTGATCCGGAGGATCCTAATCCCGAGGCGAAGGAGTTCTATGACATGTTTCAGGACGCAGATACTTCTCTATATCCTGGTTGTGAGACTCATTCCGCACTGTCAGTGACGATGCGGTTGTTGAACATAAAGTCTGATTTTAACTTGCCACAAGCTTGCTATAATCGGATCATAGAAGTAATCAAGGAGGTGTTACCGAAGGAATCAAAAGAGCTACCAAAAAACTTCTACAAGTCAAAGATGATGGTCCGACAACTGGGACTGGGGTACGAGAAGATAGATTGTTGTCGCAACGGATGCATGTTGTACTACAAAGAGAATTGCGTATCAGAAAGTTGCAGCTTCTGTAATGCGGATCGTTACAAGCCAGTACAGGGAAAAGGAAAGTCGACTAGAAAATGACGTCCTTACAAGTATATGCATTACTTGTCGATCACGAAGCGCTTGCAGAGGATGTATATGTCTCTAAATACAGCAGAACACATGACGTGGCACAGCGAAGAACGCATAAAGGACGAAGGAGAATTGTCACATCCTTCGGATAGAGAGGCGTGGAAACATTTTGATTTGTGTCATCCAGATTTTGCTGCAGAGCCTAGAAATGTACGCCTGGCGCTATGTGCTGATGGCTTCGCCCCTTTCGGACAGTCGGGATCTCAGTACTCATGCTGGCCGGTCATTCTTACCCCTTACAATCTGCCACCATGGATGTGTATGAAGACTCCTTATATGTTTATGACAGCTATCATACCCGGTCCTAAAAATCCGACGAAGAACATCGATATATATTTACAGCCGTTGGTGGATGAGCTGAAACAGCTGTGGGAGATCGGCGTCACGACCTATGATATTTCCAGGAAACAGAACTTTCAGATGAGAGCATCACTCATGTGGACAATCAATGATTTTCCAGCATACGGTATGCTGTCGGGATGGAGTACGCACGGCAACATGTCTTGTCCGATATGCATGGAAAATAGTAAGGCGTTCCGCCTTAGGCATGGAGAAAAAACTTCTTTCTTTGACTGTCACCGTCAATTTCTGCCCGCGACCCATCCTTGGAGAAAGAATAAGGACGCGTTCAGATATGGAAAACAAGAATTTTCTCAACCTCCTGCCAGATTTTCGGGATACGATATTTGGGAAGCTGTAAAGGAATTGCCCACCGCAATGGAAGATCCATCGAACCATCGTGTCGAGGGGTTCGGACAAAGCCATAACTGGACCAAACAGAGTATCTTCTGGGACTTGCCTTATTGGAAAGATAATCTTATAAGGCATAATCTTGATGTCATGCATATCGAAAAGAACGTGTTCGATAATGTCTTCAATACCGTCATGGATATTAAAGGAAAGACGAAGGACAATCTAAAAGTAAGACAAGACATAGCCGAGATATGCAAGCGTCCTCATCTGAACTTGATACAAAGGGGTGCTGGTGGACAATTAAGTAAGCCTATAGCGCCATACACATTGAACAAGGAAGATAGATTAATAATCTGCAAGTGGATATCTAATTTAAGATTTCCCGACGGCTATGTTTCGAATTTGTCTAGATGCGTTGATCTCAATGAACGCAAGCTAACGGGAATGAAGAGTCACGACTGCCACGTGTTTATGGAAAGATTACTGCCCATTGCTTTGAGAGAGTTGTTGCCTTCTGCTGTATGGGTTCCGTTGGCCGAGCTGTCTACATTCTTCAGGGATATCTGTTCAACTAAGCTGACGGTGCAACATATGGTACAACTTGAGGAGAAGATTGTCTTAACAATCTGCAAGTTAGAGAAAATATTTCTACCGGGCTTTTTCGACAGCATGGAGCATCTACCGATTCATCTAGCATACGAAGCCCGTATCGGTACATCTGTTCATTATCGATGGATGTACCCCTTTGAAAGGTAAATAAAAATCGATATAATTTAAGTGAAATTTAAGTGGATTTTATAATTCATTGTTAATTCTCAAGATAATTTGTCTCTTTAGGTACCTACACCATCTAAAGAAGAAAGTTGGCAACAAGGCTCATATAGAGGCTTCGATATGCGAATCATATCTTATTGAGGAGGTGTCAAATTTCTGCTCCATTTATTTCGATACTCATGTCGAGACAAATCGAAATAGACCTCAAAGGAATAAAGAAGACGTTGAGGATGGAGGTATATTCAATTTAAGGGGCAAGCCTATTGGGGCTAGTAAGAAACGGTGGTTGACCGACGATGAGTATGATACCGCTCACCGATATGTCTTGTTAAATTGTGACATACAAGAAGTGAGAGATTTGGAGAAGTAAGTGACTACGCCTCGTTATAATCTCTAATTTGGTGAATTAAGTGACTACACTTATTTTTATTCTCTCTAACAGTGTATTTAGAGGTGAAGTCAAAATGAGGACACCATATATTACAGATGAGGGACTTCAAAGAGAGGTTGATTGTACCTTTCCGTCCTGGTTTCGTAAATACGTAAGTAACTGAGATAATATGTTATGCGGCTACCATTAAAATATATGCAGCTAAAATATTTAAATTATCAATACATGTTTACAGGTTTTATTGCCTGAAACAACACTCATAAATGAGAGCATTCGTTATTTGGCATTGGGACCGAAGAAGCATGCAAAGACTTTGTCAGGCTATGTCGTTAATGGCTTCAAGTTTAAGTCAACTCAGCATGCTATAAATGCCGAATTTCTCAATGACGGCTTCGATACCAAGAATTCTGGTGTTTGCATAAGAGGCACCATCTATGACGATGAGCCGGACTTTGACTATTATGGAGTGCTTCGGGAGATTGTAGATTTACAATATAGTGCCCCATATGATATGCATATTGTGATGTTCAAATGTGAGTGGTTCGATACGAGACCAAATATCGGTTGGAGAATCGATAAACAATTTGGATTCGTCGATATAAATCATCGCAGGAGGTATAGAGGGTCCGACACATTTGCGATAGCAAGTCAGGCTGTTCAAGTCTACTATACAAGCTACCCAAGGCGTCGTAGAGATCGATTTGACTGGTGGGCAGTATGCAAGATTAAATCTAGAAATACATTCAACGTTGGAGACCCAGCATACCAAGAGGACCAGATCGAGAAGCCCCAATACATGGGACAACAGTCGGATACCATGGACGTGGAAGATGTCGATATACCTCATACTGAGGAAAATAGAGGGGAGGAAGAGGTTGATATACAAGACTTAGCTGTCAACCAGGGGAGAAAGAGGCGTCTTGTCCCAAGTATTGAGCCTGAAGAAGAAGTAGAAGAAGAAGAAGAAGAAGAAGAAGAAGAAGAAGAAGAAGAAGAAGAAGAAGAAGAAGAAGAAGAAGAAGAGGATGAGGATGAGGATGAGGATGATGATACAGATGAAGTCGACGATGAGGATGATGATATAGATGAAGTCGACGATGAGAATGAGGATGAGAACGATGACGATGACGATGAGGACGAGGACGATAACGATGATTAGATTAAATATCGGTATATATTAGAAGCACTTACAACTAACTTAGTGAATTCAGTTTAGACGGACACATTCTTATTTCAGTTTATGTTTTTGTCGTTCGATCATCTACTTATTGTATGATTTTCTTTTTACAGATGGCACTCTTAGTTCTCATTGTCTTGACGGCACTCGCCGCCCTGCTGCTGGTATATATATTTTAGTTCAGTTTTATATTCATTTATACTTCTATATTGTTAATTATATTTATGTGTTCTATTTACAGGTCATGGTCACTACCACTCGTGCTGCTGGTAGCGGCAGTGGCCGTGGCCGTGGTGGTGCTGGTGGTGGCGGTACTGGCCGTGGTGGGCGTGGTGGCGGTACTGGCCGTGGCGGTACTGGCCGTGGTGGTAGCGGTCGTGGTCGCCTTCCACATTCCCCGGATATAGAGTCCTCCGATCCCGACCTGGAGAGCCCGGCCACAGACTCTTCCCGCCGTCGATCTATCTCTGCGCTACCTTCATCTTCATCGAGGCCTGAGACTCCATCCGCTAGCGGATCCGTTCCGCCCCCGGATGCACCAGCGGGTACACCATCAGTTACTGCAGGGTGGGCTCCGGAGTACCCCCGGATTCAGCTTCATCCTTCTACCGGTGAGTACATCCGCGGACCCGCAGATCCTCCGACGCCTCCAGAGAGGCCGATAGGCGAGAACCGACGAGAGCTATGGCCCGCGGGTGATACGTAAGTAAATTTAAGTTAATTTATTAAATTTGTTTCATTTATTCAAGTTAATAATCCAGTCTTTGCTTCTTTGTAGGTTTTTCCCGTATGATGCTGCCCGGATACTCGGGCAAATTATTCGGGAAAACTACCATGGCCCCTACCTCAATTTTTCTGAGGTGCCTCAGAACATGCAGTACGTCTGGCTCGAGGAGATGAAGGTATATATATATCTTTTGGTTAATTATTAATTATTCTTTAATCCACTAATTTTTTAATTACGTGATAATTTAATTTGTATGTCAGACGACGTTCTGGTGGCCCCCCCATCGCGAGGAGTTGATTCGCAAGGCCTACAAAGCCGTCGCCGGGAAGAAGATACGGGATGCGGTGTACGACGTTCGTACGGCGCATTCGAGGAAGAAGTGGCTCCGGGAGGAGTACTACGAGCAGATGTTGGATAAGATGAATACTTCTCAGTACAGGGAGAAATCAGAGAAAGCGAAGGCGAGCAGACAGGCCGCTGGTCTGCATACGGGAGGTTCAAAGCCCCACGCAGCGACGCGTGCAGATTTGGTGAGATACCGCAAATTCATTTCACTATTAAATTTGGTACTATTAATATACGTAGTTAATTAAATTCGACGTATATTTCGTATGCAGGCACAACGGGCGGTAAAGGAGGGGAGAGAGCCGGAGTCGGTCACCGCCTACGATGTATTCCTGCATACACACAAGAGGCGGGCAGACGGGAGCTTCGTCGACGCGAGGGCCCAGGCGACTGATGTAAGTAATTACGTTTATGAGATTTATATTAGAAATATAATTATTGTTAACTTAATTAGGTGAACGTAGGATTCAAATTATAACTTAGGGAAACATAGGATTTAGATTATAACTTAGGAAAACTTATAGTATAAACACATTCATTGGATAGGCTGCATATCGTGAGGCCCTTAGTCAGATTGAGCCCCCTGCCGAGGTTGTCGGCGAAACGATGCCCACCCAGACGCCCTCTTCTATGGCCGCTCGCTACGATGACGTGTTCGTAGAGTCTGTCGGCGGCTTTAATAAAGGGCGCGTCTACGGTGTAGGTTCCATGGCGGCGTCGTTGCAGGGCGCGACTCCGAGATATCCACCGCCCTCGCCTCCTCCCGCGCCCCTGTCGGACGATATGAGGGCGCAGCTTGCGACTCTCACCTCCGATATGTCGGAAGTGCGGAGTCTAATGTCGGATGTGCTGGAGCGCCTTCCGCGTCCTTCTTCTGCTCCCGGTCCAGATCCGTCTGCTCCCGGTACGTCTAGTGCGGTTGCCGGTCCTTCCGACCCTGGACGTTATTCATTTGACCGTTCTGCCGAGGTCCGCCTGGTACCGGATACTGCGCTCATTGGGCTCATGGACTTGATGTCGCCAGAGCAGCTCCGCACGCTTCCAGAGCATGTGTTGTCCCAGGTACCGGCGTACATGGTGGAAGAGTACATCCGCAGAGCCGAGGCGGCGCCGAGACGACGACGCGATCCATCTCAATGATATTTGTACTGTTTTTGGATATTTGTACTGTTTTTGGATTTTGAATTCTGGATATTTTGGAAGCGTACATGAATGTTTGGATATTATGAATTTGTGTATTTGTGTTTGGATATTTGTACATAGATGTTTGGATATTTCTGTTTGATATTGGATATTATGAATTTGGATATTTGGATATTTGTTGATCGTACATGGATGTTTGGATATTGGATATTATGAATATGTGTAATATTTACGAAAAGGAAATAGAATGTTTCTGTAATTTTTTTAATTAATGTTGCATTTAGCGACGGACTAGCGACTAACTAGCGACGGATATATCTTTTAGCGACCGATGAGCGACTAACTAGCGACGGCAAATCCGTCGCTAACTGGGTTATATAAATATTTGCAGTTACCGACGGACGAGCGACGGAATATCCGTCGCTAACTGGGTGATATAAATATTTTGCAGTTAGCGACCACCTAGCGACTACCTAGCGACGGCGAATCCGTCGCTAACTAGTTGAAATAAATTTGCAGGTAGCGACGAGCTAGCGACGAACTAGCGACGGAACTTCCGTCGCTAACTGGAATATTAGCGACGGAATATCGACTACCTAGCGACGGCAAATCCGTCGACATGGTTCTGGAAATATGGTAGGTTTCCAGAGACTTAGCGACGGATAGTGGGTCGCTATTCCGTCGCTAATCTGTCGAGGATGACGACGGACTAGCGACGGCTTAGCGACCCATTATCCGTCGACATGGTTCTGGAAATATGGAAGCTTTCCAGAACCAGGCCGACGCCCTACCCGTCGCTAATCCGTCGCTATAACGTCGAGGTTAACGACGGAATGGCGACGGAATAGCGACTGATTTTGCGTATCAGGAACCTCTCTGATATGCTTTTACCGACCTATTTACGACGGCTTAGCGACGGATATTTTAATATTATATGGCATGTAAACCGACGGGAACAAGTCGCTAATCCGTCGCTAAACCATTGAAAGGCAACCGTCGGTAATCAGTCGCTAGTCCGTCGGTTAATCATTTGTCCGACGGCTTAGCGACGGACAAATTTTAGCGACGACGTATTTCACGACGGCCATTTTCATCAAATATTCGTCGCTATTCCGTCGGTAATTTATGTTACCGACGGATGAGCGACGGATGTGGCCGTCGCTAAAGTTGGTTATTTTGGTAGTGAAACTTGAGTCTATACCAAAATATATTTATATCAAAATAGAACAAAATATCAAAATACCTGAAAATTTTTGTTGGATTTTGAATTTATGTTGTATATGCGCTTTGCGATTTGGGTATACCCTTTTTCTCCCCCTTTGTCAAGTAGAAAAATGAACAGGCTCCCCCGTAAATGATGAAGCCAACAATAGAGTAGACAAGACAAAGTGAAGTAAAAGAAGTAATCATAGCATAGACAACTGGAATGAAATGAACTATCACATAAGAAACTGAAATATCATAAAAAGATTTCCACTAGAAAGCCAAATAGTACAACTGATAAATGTCTAACTAAAACAGTTTAGACATGAAAATAAAAAGTACTACATAAACTGCATCAAACTAAACAAAACTAAATCCACTATCCCATGGCTGAATCCACATCACATCGCTGCGTCGTCCGCACCGGGAGGATCATGAGGGAAATAAGCAGTGGTCGGGTCGAAGTACTGAAAAGTAGTCTCATCAGTAAAATGGGGACCAGGGAAAGCAGGGTGTGAAAGGATAGTGAGTGGATGAACGGGATCATGAACCAGGCTGTAGTGGAGATCGGCAATACTGTTTCTCAGCACCTGGGCCTGAGAAATATGCCGGAACTCGGAGTCCTGATAACGTTGCGTGGATACAGCAACGAAATCATCAAACCGCTGGTAGAATGCCTGATCAAGTCCTGGGGCAGGGGCCAGAGCAGGATGAGCATCAGCTGGAGGGGCCTCAGCATCAGCAGCTGGGACAGCAGGAGCAGCACCAGGAGGTTGAGAAAACCGACGAGAGCGGGTCAACTCAACAGGTGGAGAAGAAATGGCACACGTTTCAAGATCAATCTCAAAACGTCGAAATATACTAGCAAGGTGCATAGGAAAGACTAGGTTCCTACCTGCATTCTTGCAGTTGAGCATCCAAGACATCATGGTTTTTGGAACGGAGAAAGGAATTCCAAAATGAATGTGATAAAGAGCAGAAAGTTCCAAAAATGTAACTTCATCGGTAGAGCCTTTCTTCGGAAGAAGGGCCGAGAAAATCATACGATGAAGCTCGTAAAAAGTTTGGTTTAGATGTCTAGAAAAGATTCTCCGGAGAGGAGGAGTAGGATGACAAATCAATTCCCTAAAAGAAGCTAAAGTGACATCGGCAGGGAACTGAATATGGTGGATGTCAACAAGTGCATCACCAAGATCAGGAACGTGAAAATATTCACTGATATCGGTGGCGCTAAATTCTAGTTCCTGCCCAGCAATGCAGGAATAGAAGTTCCCGTTTTGTTTTACTTGCAAATTGCAGTAAAACATACGGACTGCATTGTCGTAAATGCTATCTTGGACCTCGAAAAAGTCGCGAAATCTAAGTTGATCAAAAACAGGAGCATATTCAAAGAAGGTTGTAAAATTGACGAAGGCTCCAGCACAAATATGACGTAAAGAGAAAGAATCAAACCAGAGATCGGAGAAGTCTTTGTCGGGAAACAAAGTGCCATCAAATTCCACGGGATCTCTAGGTTTGGTTGGACTGAAGAGACTTGCCGGAGTGTAGTCGGATGAGGAGGAAGCACCTTGAGAAGAAGTTCCTCGTTGACGTTTCGGAGCCATGAGGAGATGGAGGAAGAAGATCGCCCACTTGAACTCGTCGATTCCTTGCAAAGAATGAGGAGGAAAGACTTCTAGAAGGAGATGGTAGTATTCCACGTTTTGGTGTGGAGAAACAGTGGAAGGAAGGATGAAATATATAGGTGCTAGGGCCGGCTGTTCGGTTCTGGAACCATCACAGCGCCGACCGAACTCGGTCCGAATTCGGTCCGAACTCGGTCAGAGTTCGGGCCGAGTTCGGCCATTTGCATTCCCGAGACAGTTAAAGCAGTCAGGTAAATAAAGATTGTAATTAATGACGTTTGACTGGTTTATTAACTAACTGCTGTTATTTTCGGGTTAACTGTAGGGGTTGTCCCAGCTAACGGTGGTTCACCGGGGAACTCTTAAGTACCGCTTCGCTTCGACCGTAGCCGTGGTGACAGACATACCCTTTGTAAGTTTGTCCCCAAAAATAATTTTCATTAGATAATAAATTATCAAGTCATAAATACAGTTTTTAATTACCATATGTTTTAAGAATCCGAGAATTCAAGAATGCCGAGCTCACGCCTCAAGATGTTAAAACGGTCTTCAGCCAATGGTTTAGTGAAAATATCTGCTAGTTGATGTTCAGTATCAATAAATTCTAAGCAAATATCCCCGTGTTGTTGATGATCACGTAGAAAATGATGTCTAACTTCTATGTGCTTTGTGCGTGAATGACAGATAGGGTTCTTAGTCAAATTAATTGCACTAGTGTTATCACAATATATAGGAACATTTGTATAGTGCAGATTGTAGTCCTCTAAGGTTTGCTTCATCCACAAAATTTGAGCACAACAACGTCCTGCGGCGATATACTCAGCCTCAGTTGTTGATAATGCTACTGAATTTTGTTTCTTGCTAAACCAAGAGACTAAGGCCTTTCCCAAGAAATGATATGTACCACTGGTACTCTTACGGTCCACTTTGCATCCAGCAAAATCAGCATCCGAGTAACCTATAAGGTCAAAGGATTTGGTTTTGGGATACCATAAGCCAACTGTAGAAGTTCCTTTAAGGTATCGGAAGATACGCTTAACGGCACTAAGATGTGATTCCTTAGGGTTTGCCTGATATCGTGCACATATGCAAACACTAAACATAATATCAGGGCGACTAGCAGTTAAGTATAATAAACTACTAATCATACCTCGATACTTACGCTGATCAACAGGTTTGCCACTTTCATCAGCATCAAGCTTTGTAGATGTAGCCATAGGAGTCCCAATTGGCTTCACATTCTCGAAGTCGTACTTCTTCAGTATGTTCTTTGTGTACTTGGCTTGGTTGATGAATGTTCCGTTCGAGTGTTGTTTGATTTGCAATCCTAGGAAGAAGTTCAGCTCTCCCATCATGCTCATTTCAAATTCACTCTGCATACACTTGGCAAATTCTTGACAGAGTTGTTCATTAGTAGAACCAAAGATGATGTCATCTACATAAATTTGCACTAGAAGTATATCATTATTCATAGATTTAATAAAAAGAGTAGTATCAATCTTGCCCTTTGAAAAACTATTTTCAAGTAAGAAGGCGCTTAGGCGTTCATACCAAGCACGAGGTGCTTGTTTGAGTCCATAAAGTGCTTTCTTAAGCTTGAAGACGTGATCAGGTTTTTGAAAATCTTCAAAACCAGGGGATTGTTTCACAAAAACTTCTTCTTTCAAAAAACCATTTAGAAATGCGCTTTTACGTCCATTTGAAAAAGTTTGAAATCATTAAAACAAGCAAAAGCGCAAGACATGCGGATGGCTTCTAGTCTAGCAACAGGAGCATAGGTCTCATCATAATCAATTCCTTCTTCTTGATTATAATCTTGTGCAACTAGACGTGCTTTGTTGCGTAGAACTTGACCATCTTCACTAAGTTTATTTTGGAACACCCATTTGGTACCAATTATCGATTGACCAATAGGTTTAGGAACGAGTTCCCAAACTTGGTTTCTCTCAAATTGATTAAGTTCCTCTTGCATGGCAGAAATCCAAAATTCATCAGAAAAAGCCTCGTCAACATTCTTAGGTTCTATTTGAGAAATAAATGCTACATTAGCTGCTACTTCAGAATCTCTAAGAGATGAACGAGTACTTACACCTTTGGATACATCACCTATTATGAGAGTTTCTGGATGATCTGGTTTGAATCTCAATGATTCGAATCTTTGGGCCATCACTTTCACAAGACTCTTCTCAGTTCCTGCATCTTCGGAACTTTTATCAGTTCTTGCCTCTTTGGTAGAATCTTTCTCAGAACTCTTCTTTGTCTTTGTAGGTGCATCTTCATCATCACTGTCGCTAGATCTATGACTATTCAACTCATCAAAGGTAATATTAATACTTTCTTCAACAATCAAAGATCTTTTATTAAAAATTCTATATCCTTTACTCTTAGCAGCATATCCGAGAAATATCCCGTCATCTGCTTTGGAGTCGAACTTACCCAAGTTATCCTTGGTGTTCAGGATAAAACAGCGACAACCAAAAACTTTAAAATAAGAAATGTTTGGAGTTCTTCCAAACCAAAGCTCATATGGTGTTTTCTTCGAGATAGGTCGAATTAACACCCTGTTTAAAATATGACAGGCTGTACTAACAGCTTATGCCCAAAAATATTTAGGAAGATTATGCTGATTAAGCATGACTCTAGCCATTTCGCTTAGAGTACGGTTCTTCCGCTCCACAACACCATTCTGTTGGAGAGTTCTAGGACAAGAAAATTCGTGGTAATATCCACTATCATCACAAAACTTTTTGAAATCAGAATTTTCGAATTCGCCACCATGATCACTTCGGATACGAGTAATCATGAAGCCTTTTTCGTTTTGTACCTTTTTATAAACTATCTGAAATTCAAAAATAGCATCACTTTTGTTTGATAAAAAGTAAACCCATGTAAAACGAGAGAAATCATCAACAATGACAAAAGCATAGAGTTTACCGCCAAGACTAGCGACTCTACTAGGACCAAATAAATCCATATGAATCAACTGCAAAGGTCTCGAAGTACTTACAGCGTTAATGGATTTAAAAGAAGACCTATGTGCTTTGTTCTTTTCACAGTCAGCACATACCATGTCTCTCTTGAATGAAATTTCTGGGAGTCCTTTTACCAACTTTTTTGTGTTCAGACGTGAGATAGTATCCATGTTTGCATGTCCTAGTCTCATGTGCCATAGTCAGCTTTCATCTTGATTGGCTACTAGGCATCTTCCTGCATTATTAGTATTCTCCAAAAAGAAAACATAAATATTGTCTTCTCTAATCCCTTTATATATGGGATCACCAGATGACATATCATATATGGTACATTTATCTTTCACAAAATTGATACCATAACCATTATCTGCCAAATGACTTATGCTCAATAGGTTATGTTTCAATTCAGTTACTAGACAAACATCCTTTATTATTGGGAAAGGAGAAATACCTACAGTACCATTACCTATAATATCACCTCTCAAGTTATTTCCGAAGGAGACGTATCCTTCTTTCTTCATCGATAGCGTAGCGAATAAAGATGCATCACCAGTCATGTGTCGCGAACATCCGCTATCGAGGATCCATTTGTTTCTAGCATGAGAGGGTTGAGGGTCCACCTACAAAACAAGTAGATGAATCCTTTGGTACCCATTTTCTGAAGGGTCCACTCAGATTAGCTTTAGGTTTCCAAACTAGAGTATGGTTATCAACAAGCTTTCTTGCCATACAGTATTGTGATATATGACCGTGTGTACCACAATATGTGCAAGTCAGTTTAGTGGAATAAACTGTGTTTGCAGGCTTGTTTTGTTTGGAAAACCTATAAGTGAAAGCATAATAGTGTTCGTGTTTCCTCTGTGCTTTCTTGTGTTTAGTCCTTTTTGGTGTATACTTTGCATTAGGACTAATCTTGGGCTGTGTCACAGGTATTGCCTGTTTGCCCAACTTGATTTCTAACTTTTTAGAAATCGCTACAGACTCTTCGTATCTTTCAGTCATATCAAAGAGTCTTTGTTCAGTTACTAGGTGCAACTTCTTCTCTATGTCATAAAGTTTGTGTATTTTGACATAGTCCTCTTCTTTCTTTTCAATGTTGAGGATAGCCTCATGATAGTCTACTTTAAGTTTAGCTATCTCTTCCGTGTTACCGGTAGTAGATGTCTCTTTAATGTCTTCAAGTAGATTAGACAATCTAGCTATCTCGGCTGTGTGTGCCTTAATCTTTTTTCGAGATTGCTTATACTTGTCGAGCACAGTTTTGTGATCTTCAAGTAAATCGCTAAAGGCAGTCTCTAGTTCATCAAAAGTAAAATCATCAAACAGAGGATTAGATGATACCTTTTCGAATGCCATAAGACAAATATTTGTATTGCTGCAGGGTCTGTCTTTTTCTTCTGAGTCATTGGCATCACTCTCGTGCCAGATGCTTGTGTTGGCATACTTTCGGCCAGATGTGGATCTTCTGTTTGATCTTGACCGATCATATGGACTGCTCTTCTTGGTAGCTGGACAGTCCTTCTTCATGTGCCCTGATTTCTTGCACCCGAAGCATATAGTCTCGTCTTCATTGCTTTCTTGGATGTCTTTCTTCTTTCTGCTTGTGAACTTTAGATATTTCTTGAAGTTCTTCACAAGTAAGGCACGTTCATCACCACTTGATGATTCTTCATCTGAGTCGTTGTATGTTGATTTTCTTGCTTGAGCTTTGAAGGCGATGGTCTTTTCTTTTGGTGTGGCCTCTTCAAAGTCTTGCAAGTCGAGCTCATGAGTCATCAATTTGCCCATCAGTGTTTCTAGAGTCATCGTGGTGAGATCGTTTCCTTCAATGATTGCTGTGGCTTTTGGATTCCAGTTCTTTGTTAGAGCCCGCAGCACTTTCCTGATTTTCTCATGGTTGCTGTAATCTTTACCAAGAGATTGAAGAGGATTAGTTATATCAAGGAAACGAGTAAACATCTGTGTAATTGACTCACCGGGTTTCATCTTAAAAGATTCATATTCCTGAGTCAGTCTACTAATTTTGGATTCTTTCACTTGGGAAGTCCCTTCATGGGTTACCTCAAGAAGTTCCAAATTTCATGAGACGTCTTGCAGGTTGAAACTCTGTTGAACTCGGTTTTGTCAATTGCACAGAATAGTGCATTGATGGCTCGAGCATCAAGACTAGCCTTTGCTTTTTCAGCATCGGTGTACTTGTCATGCGGCTTTTCCATAAGAATACCTTCAACCACAGTAGGTGGTGGTGGTTTCTTATACCCATCAATGACTATTGACCATAAATCAAAATCTAGAGACTTTAGAAAGAAAGTCATACGTGTTTTCCAGTATGTATAGTTTGTTCCATCAAATAGGGGAGGTCTATTTGTGGATTGCCCTTCACCGTTGAATATAGATTTCACGGCTGCCATATATATACTCTCTAGGGTATGTTATATCAGAATATAACCTGCTCTGATACCAATTGTAGGAACGTTGAGCACCTCTAGAGGGGGGGTGAATAGAGTGCGTGTGTGCAGCGGAAATAAAATTACCAATTAATAATTTAAACTATGGCAATGATGTAAGAGCATTAAGTAAAGAAAGGAGAATCAAACTCAGTAACACAGCGATGTATACTGGTATCCCTCTGAGAGGACTAATCCAGTCTCGAGTACTCTTGCTCGATGTTAATCCACTAAAGGCACAAGCTTTAACTGAGTGCTTGCAACTCTTACACCACCGTGCTTGTTGACGAGTGCACGACCAACTCCAACACACACCGTGCTTGGTGACGAGCGCACGACCAGCTCCACAACGAGAATTTGTTGTTGAAACTTGACGACCTCTTTACAACTCTGAATAACCAAAAGACTTCTAAATCAATCTGATAGTACTGGCTTTTGGCTAAGAGAAGTATAGGTGAGATTTGAAACTTTTAGATCACTAGAAAACACTTGAATGAATAGAGAAGAGAATGAAGAATGAATTGATTGATTTGAAGTGAAAAGTTCTTCTCTATTTATAGGTGTTTTCATCAACCGAACTCGGGCAGAACTCGGACAGAGTTTGGATGCAAATATCTCGCAAAATAGACGTTGCTCGCAGATTTGGAGGCAACTGAAGTTTGAATACAAACTGACCGAACTCGGTCAGAGTTCGGACCAAACTCGGGCCGAACTCGGCTTGGAGTTCTGTCAGGAGATATTTTAAAATTCTTTTGTAAAACAGTTTTCAAACATATTTTTGGTTATTTGTAAAATCATTTGAATAGGAATATTTTCGAAATATATTTTTGAAATATTTGTAATCGAGAATATGAAAGGATAAAGTAGGTTTTGAGAAAGGAGGATAATTTTAACCCTAAGCCAGTATTACCATAATTGATTTTACAAAGTAATTCCTAGACTCAATAAAATGTAAAATACAGAATAAAAGTAAAAACTAGTCTTCAGAGGTTTTGATGACTTTGACGCTTGGATTTATGCAGTACATCGTCCGTTGAATAAGATTTCATGCATCCTGAAATAGTTAGCAGCATTTTCTATATTTTGTGTATGAACTAAAGTATAAGTTGATTATCGAAATCGGGTGTGACCATGGAATGGGCCAACAGGTCCGATCCCATTTCCATTCTGACTGTTCGATACGATTTCAGCTCGAGCTACATGAATTGTTGTTCGATTCGAGAAGAGCTCGACTTCGTCCCTATTCTGGAGGAGATTGCCAACTGCGTAGCAACTCGGGGTCGTATCATTCAGTAGGGATACTCGATCTGTGTTTGAAGTGTCTTGAGTCAGAATTCTCAGGTAAAAATTGTTCCTCTGCTTGTCGCTTACATTTACTTTGAACAGCACTCGTGTCTCCGATTTCTATCTGTTATATTTTTCCTGCTGTGTGTGTGTGTGTTCAGGCGAAATAATGCTGTTCGTGGCCTTGTGCCGTATTGACCCGGGTGTGTTATTGTTGTTCGTGTCTTGACTGGGTAGCGTGTCCGAGTTGGCAGAGTTCGTGAGCTTGGAGTCTTATTTTAGTTACATTGTATATTTAATTTCCTAATCGATTTAGTCGTATTATTACTTCATATATTTTTCTGTGAGTATTTTCTTTGGGAAGATGGGTCGGAAGCTTTAGATGTTGATGGCAGAATTTTGGAAGTGAGCTTGGGGGAGTCTTGTGTAGAAGAGTGCTTGATTTGGAATTAAATTATAGTTATTTTCGTATGGCATGGAGAGTTGCTGGGCCCTTTAATGCCAAGTATTGGTTTGAACTGTTCGGTTCTGTGTGTGTGCAGTAGCAAGCCTGCTATTTTGAATTAGCACTTGTATGAGGGTGCCGGTTTTGAAGTTGTATTATAGTGATTTAATTAACTAAGCTTTATGTTTTTTTAAATTCTATATTTTAAGAGGGTTCTATCATTGGATTAAGAAATGGTAAGCTGGTGCTAAATGTGTAAATGTTTAAGTAGATGAGCACAGTGGTGGACTCCTATGGGTGTGGTTCCAGGAAAGGGTGGCCTATTAGTTTGAATTCATCTATTTTTTTCTTTAACCAATAACTATTTGAACTACCAATAACTGACCTTAGCTTTCAGGCTTTCTTTTGTGCTGTCAAAAAATTTGGTATATTCAGGAATGATTTGTCATGAGCTGAAGCTCTATTAGATAAGCATTCATGCATATAGATTATGTTAGAATATGGATAACTCTATACTACGAGTTGTCTATTAATTTTCTAGATTACCCTTGCCTATGTAATATCCAGTGCTATCCTATGATTATTGCATTGGATATTAATGTTTTAAGTAGGACAAGTTCATAGGTTCGGGTTTTTCCAAAGTACTCTTGGTAGGCTTGGGGTGTTGGCATGAAGACACTTTTCCTAAAATGTTGGAGTATAGTTGGGATTGGTTGATATAGTTTATGTTTTATTTGAGCTAGTTGTATACCTGTTTTAGTTGGCTCTATATATTTTCTATTTGGTGTTTTGGTTTTGACAATTGTAGGAATTTAGATGTGTGTGGAATGGAAGAAGAGATAACTGTTAACTAGTCCTATTCCACTTCTACATTGAACATGTCATGTAACTACTTTATAATTTGGTAGACTCTTGGGTTAATTATGCAACCTATTGAACTAAATTGGGAAATTCTTTTAAGATTTTCAATTGTATCTTCATCAAGGCAGTATACTTTGTTTGACTAATACTATTGATATGATAAGATAAGTAATTTTATGTAATAATGATAGTAAAAGTTATTCGATATCTATGAACCTAAGTCTAGTTAGTCTTTATGATTTAATTTTATTTGTTAGAAAATAAAGTACTCCTTCTATCTAATATTTTGAATAAGGTTACTAGTTATTTATATGGTTAGACTTTAGAATACATAAATGAATAGATTAGTCGGCAACAATCTAGCAACTAGTAGTTAATCTTAACCCACTTGTATCGATTATTCAGGTGGACTTCCAGATCTACTACCCTCACTTGATTACCCTGAGCAAGGCAAGTATACTCCTCGGATTTGTTCATTTCTCATGTCTTGCATGTTCATTCTTGAATCTCCTTGATTGACACGATGTATCACGGTATTGTCTGGTTCCATGTTTCATGTATTACTTGTGTCTGGGAGGGGAAATACTATAGATATGTGATCAAACCCTATTACTACTCATGTGAATAGCTTGGGTCCTGTACCGTGCACGCGGGACCAAAGCCGTACCATTTCATGTTTATTGCATCTACCCAAGCCGATCACAATCTTGATGTATTTCAATATTGCACATATCAGGATTCAGGTTGTATTTTAGGATTCATGGTTGTATTTTATGTTCAGGTTGTATTTAATGTTCAGGACTCATACCATGTTCCCTGTTTTGCTTTCAGTATTTTCTGCTCAGTTTCATGTCTTGTCTCATTTCTTGTACTTATATATATTCCATTTGTTTGATTCATTCTATGATGTTCATGTTCATTTCCTTGGATATACTTAGCTCCGCTCCTGACTTGATAAGTTGCAGGTATGCTTGCAGGATATCATTCTACTATATGGGCCAGAGCCCAGGATATTAGCTGAGCATGATGAGACTTAGCTTGAGGCTTCAGGTTTAGACTACTTAGCTTTACTTTTATATATTGACTTTAGAGTTCATAGCACTTTTCATTCCTGTTATTTCTGGTACATTATGATATCTAGATTTGTGGATTATGGTGATCTTTCTGGGATACGTTATAGATGCTGTGATTTTTACTTGTCTTGATTATCTGGTTAAATTTCCCTTGCTTTTGGTACAACTTACTTCATTGTGTCTAACAATGAAGGCTGGGCGTGTCCGACTCGTGTCCGATTATTCGGGAGCGGGACGTGACATATTTTTAGTGGTGGCCCATGCAGGTCTATCCTAATGGTACCTAGGTCTTAGCGTACTATTGGGGGACTTAATTACACTAGGGAAACTTGATCACACCATAGGAAAATCGAGAAATAAGGGTATATCAGGTATATCAGGTATATTGATATTCTATAAACACTTGTTGTATTTAGGTCTAGGTTATTTTAACAGTTTTCTATTTTTTAGATAGTTCAAAAGCATGCGACATCGGAACAGTCGATCCACCTACACTTGAGAATTTTGAGCTTCCACTACCTTCTGTCACTCTACTATCCCCATGGGTAGTACGTAGATGACGGAGACGTTTGAAGAGTCCCTTGACAACCAGAGGGAGCATGCCATCCTTTTCAAGCCAGACTTGTGAATATACTCTCTGAGCCAGAAAAGACTTCTGATTTCCAGACTCTCAGACAGTTGGACTTTTCCGACACCGAGCGCATATCTTGCCCCAGAGAGCAGATCGAGAACCTGGAGTCGCCACTGAAGATCAACCAAGTTTCTGAGGATCTGACTTCTCTGAAGATTAGAGCCACCAGCCAGGAGATCTAGAATATAGCACGAACAATAGGACGCGACGGGAAGCTGAAGCTCATGAAGGACATTAAGACTTATGATGAAGATATCAACTGCTAGGGATCAGCAAAGCATTGCCACACTTAGACAGCACCTCTTCAACCGCACCATCAGATTCAGATGATGGCCATTTGTGCATTCCCCGCCATCTAGACATCGCTTCGAGGAGTACCGCAAGAGACTCAGACTTGTTTATACTGCGAACCTTTGCCACTGAATGAAGGATTGCCCGGAGGACGCTGGTCGTACTACCAAGGACGAACACGAGGAATGCTAGTACCACAGAAGAAGGACCCACCTCTCCAGATTCAACAACAGCATGGAGCACTGCCACAAGGACTAGCCTATATCAGGACAGCTGAAGAAATTAAAGTGATTCCAGTCCCGAAGAAACACTGAAGACAGACTGAAGACAGAAGGTTTCTTTTGCGTGGTTGGGAAAACCATGGATCATGATTCATAATCCAATTTTTTCTTAGATTCCTCTTGCACCTGGATTGTTTCTTAGAAACTTCCTTGTTCCTATTTAAGGATTATTAGATTTTATTTCCTATTCTGGAACCTTGGTCGCTATTCGAGATGTATTTTGAAAGTTTGTTTCCATTCTTGTTCGTAACACTGCTCTTATTCGAGATTTTCTTTCTGCTTGATAACTTGTTTCCTATGGCATCATTTCCTAATTCAAGATTTGGTTCTACTCGAATTTTTTTCCCCATTCAGATCCTGTTGATATTTAAGATTTTACTTCGGATTACATTCCTATACAAACTTATGCCATTCAAAACCTTGTTTGAATCTTGCTTCTATTCGAGATTTCATTTGCAGATTTCGTTTTCTATCTTTGAAATTTTGACTCATTTTCTATGAGATTTTATTTCTCATTCGTGAATTATTTTTTTTTTGTTCTATTCACGATCTTGTTTGATCTTGCCTCATATTTTGAGATTTCACTTGTTTCATATCCGATATTTAATACCATATTTTCATAATCATTTTTCACGACTTTGTTTTCTATTATTGGATTCTACTTGAAATTTTGTTTCCTATTTGAACTATGTACTATTCGAGAATTATTCCTACTCAAAATATTATTTTGAAACCTTGCTTGAACCTTCGCTTCTATTGATGCTTGTTTGGGATTCTATTTCCTATTTCTGATTTTATCTTTATTCGAGATTGTTCTTTATCTGCGGCTTTGTTTCAAACTTATTTGAGATTTACTTGTCTCATATTTATGATCCAATACCTTGTATTCCATTCACTAATTGATACATGCTTTCCATTCACTCTTCGTAACCTAGCTTTCTATTTGAGATTTTTATTTGAGATTTTGTGTCCTATTCGTGACTTTGTTGATAATTGATTTCCTATCTAAGATTTGTTTTGAAATTCCTTTCCATTCGAGGTAGTGTTTGAGACTTCGTTGTTATTCGTGAGTTTGTTATACATTGATTCATGAACAAGGATTTTGGTCATTATTTCGAGACTTTATTTTCTATCTGGTATATTGCTTTTATGTCACCTTGATATTTTGCTACCTATTTGGGATTAAGTCCATGTACTAAATCTTGTTACCATTTCAGATATCAGTTAAAATTCCGTCATAATTTGAAACTTCGCTCCCTGTCTGAAATTTTAAATCTCCTTGGTTGTCTTTTATACTCACTTATTGGATCCTTTGTCGTCTTTTAGTACCTAATAAACCCTTGTATTCTAACAGACAGGTAATCTCACCATTTTCGTGACTTGGACTATTGAAACTCATTTTGAATTCCTTGGAACTCTTTTGAAATTCCTAGGGATAAAGTCGAGAGGCTATTCGATGACCTACTATGGCACGATAGTTGCGCGCTGCAGCCATTAGCTGGATTATGGATACTGAGGGTTCATTGCAGCCAGTAGCGCACTGGCGAGGCAGGAACTTTAAGTTGAAGTGATTTCAGACAATAATAGGTTTTCGAGTACTGTCGAGACTTGTCATATTCTTCATACCTTGACCTCTTTGGTTGTTTCGTCAATGATTGTTGGAAAATGGATAAGGTTGACAGATTATTCGGTGACATATTGTTATTTGAGTCACGGAGCTGAAAGTCCACTACTGTCAGATATATACTGGCGGGTTAGGGATTCTAGGCAAAGTGATTTCAAATAGCTATATGATCCCGGACACCATGGAAACTATATCCTTTTTTATATGATTATTTGTTTTCGAGAATCACAGATCCTTGCACGTTCATCCTGATTTGATACTGTATCTCCTGAGTATTTCGTACGTTTCCTTAATCGACCCTTGCTAAATTTTCCTTCTAGCATTTTATCGTTAGATCATTGAAATCCTCAAAAATTGTATATTACCAGATTGTGATTCCGTACTTCATTTGTGACTTGTCTAAACTTTGATCTTAAGTCATGTCTATCTGACCATGATTTTTTATCTTGTTCTAGTCTACCTTTGTTAAACTATCGATTTTTGATCGTACTTAATAATTGTGTATTCATGATTTTGCTCCTCTAAGATGTAGTTGAACTTCATTCCATTCGCGCCTATTTAATCCTTGATCATTGTTAGATCGTATTATTTTTCTTATATGTAATTATTGTACAGGGTCTCAAGGCTCAGAGAGCGTCTCAGAGTTGCACAGGATCGGCAGAAGCACTAGGCGGACAACAGCAGATGGCCACTGGAGTTCGTAGTTAGGGATAAAGTGTTCCTGAAGATCTCACTTCGACAGAGGCAAGAAGCTCAGTTCAAGGTACATCGGGCCTTTCGATGTAACGGCACAGGTTAGCAAGGTGGCATACCGACTAGCGCTTCCAGCTAGTTAGGAGAGAGTGCATGACGTTTTCCACATATCCCAGCTTCGACGCTACATTCCAGATCCGAGCCATGTGGTGAATTATTCAGAGCTGGAGGTGAGTCCGAGCTTTAACTACGGGGAGCAGCCAGCGGAGATCTTGGATATGAGGGAGAAACAACTGCGGAACCAGACTATTCCACTTGTCCACGTCATGTAGAGACACCACTCTCCGGGAGAGTCCACATAGGAGCGCGAGGATGAAATGCGGGAACGCTATCATATTTTGTTTGATTGAGTGTACTTTGATATTGAAATTTTAAATACAATAAAAAATAAATTATGTTTGAACCTTCTTGAGATTTTGCTTTAAAATTGTTTTGTTTGTCTCTCGAATTTCGAGGATGAAATTATTTTAAGGGGGGAGATTTGTAATTCCACTTCCCGATTTTGAGAAAAATAAATTTTGATTTTTAAAAAAATAGCAATTGTTGATTTTGGTTTCAAATAAAAAGGTTAACATATTTTTTTAACTAATAATTTTGATAATCTACTTTGGAGGGAATTTAATTTAGGAGAAATTTTAATTTCAAAAAGTTGTTACAACCAATTTAGTGGTCCCTCATTTAAAAAAAATGTTTTTAACTGTTTCTCAATAGTTATGTAATAAGCGAAAAGGGGGAGGGGGTATGTGCAAAAGTGTCTTTGGTGGGGGGAGTTTAATGTAAATTTACCATCCTTTTTTTTTACTGATTTAGTGAGGAAGAGAGTTTATTTCTTCTCAGCTTGAAAAACCGAGCTCTCCCTCCATTTATTTTTTCCCCAAATTTTTGGAGTAAGCCCTAACCCTAGTTTTCTCCTCGGCGACGCACGGCTCGACGCACGATGTTCTCCTCAGCGGCGCGGCTACGAGTTCCTCCGGCGGTGTTCGTCTTCCCGAACGATGATAGCACGAGTTCCTCCGGCGACGGCGAGTCCACGGCGACGACGACGGTGAATCCACTGACGGCGATCAAGCGACGGTGGTGCACCGTTCCCTTTTCGACAGTGCCATCTTCTCCAGCGGTGCGGCTTCCTCCTCCGGCGAGCACCGACGACATCACGAGTTTCTTCGGCGATGTCGAGTTCTCCACGACGATCTAGGTTCGTATAGTTTTAAATTGTTGGAAGATCCGTTCATTTCTTGCTCTTGTTTAAATCGGTGATCCAAATCTTCAGATCTGGAACTAGGTGGTCGGTCCGATCCCATTTCTATTCTGACTGTTCGATACGAATTCAGCTAGAGCTACGTAAATTGCTGTTCGATTCGAGAAGAGCTCGACTTCGTCCCTGTTCTGGAGGAGATTGTCGACCGCGTAGCAACTCGGGGTCGAATCATTCAGTAGGGATACTCGATCTGGGTTTGGAGTGTCTTGAGTCAGAATTCTCAGGTAAAAATTGTTCCTCTGCTTGTCGCTTACATTCGCTTTGAACTGCACTCGTGTCTCCGATTTTTATCTGTTACATTTTTCCTGCTGTGTGTGTGTTCAGGAAAAATAATGTTGTTCGTGGCCTTGTGCCGTATTGACCCGGGTGTGTTATTGTTGTTCGTGTCTTGACTGGGTAGCGTGTCCGAGTTGGCAGAGTTCGTGAGCTTGGAGTCTTATTTTAGTTACATTGTATATTTAATTTCCTATTCGATTTAGTCGTATTATTACTTCATATATTTTTCTGTGAGTATTTTCTTTGGGAAGTTGGGTTGGAAGCTTTAGATGTTGTTGCCAGAATTTTGGAAGTGAGCTTGGGGGAGTCTTGTGTAGAAGAGTGCTTGATTTGGAATTAAATTATAGTTATTTTGGTACGGCATAGAGAGTTGCTGGGCCCTTTAATGCCAAGTATTGGTTTGAACTGTTCGGTTCTGTGTGTGTGCAGTAGCAAGCCTGCTATTTTGAATTAGCACTTGTATGAGGGTACTAGTTTTGAAGTTGTATTATAGTGATTTAATTAACTAAGCTTTATGTTTTTATAAATTTGATATTTTAAGAGGGTTCTATCATTGGATTAAGAAATGGTAAGCTGGTGCTAAATGTGTAAATACTTAAGTAGATGAGCACAATGGTGGACTCCTATGGGTGTGGTTCTTGGAAAGGGTGGCCTATTAGTTTGAATTCATCTATTTTTTTCTTTAACCAATAACTATTTGAACTACCAATAACTGAACTTAGCATTCAGGCTTTCTTTTGTGCTGTCAACAAGATTTGGTATATTCATGAATGATTTGTCATGAGCTGAAACTCTATTAGATAAGCATTCATGCATATATATTATATTAGAATATGGATAACTCTATACTACGAGTTGTCTATTACTTTTCTAGATTACCCTTGCCTATGTAATATCCAGTGCTATCCTATGATTATTGCAATGGATATTAATGTTTTATGTAGGACAAGTTCATAGGTTCGGGTTTTTCCAAAGTACTCTTGGTAGGCTTGGGGTGTTGGCATGAAGACACTTTTCCTAAAATGTTGGAGTATAGTTGGGATTGGTTGATATAGTTTATGTTTTGCTTGAGCTAGTTGTATACCTGTTTTAGTTGGCTCTATATATTTTCTATTTGGTGTTTTGGTTTTGACAATTGTAGGAATTTAGATGTGTGTGGAATGGAAGAAGAGATAACTGTTAACTAGTCCTATTCCACTTCTACATTGAACATGTCATGTTACTACTTTATAATTTGGTAGACTCTTGGGTTAATTATGCAACCTATTGAACTAAATTGGGAAATTCTTTTAAGATATTCAATTGTATCTTCATCAAGGCAGTATACTTTGTTTGACTAATACTATTGATATGATAAGATAAGTAATTTTATGTAATAATGATAGTAGAAGTTATTCGATATCTATGAACCTAAGCCTAGTTAGTCTTTATGATTTAATTTTATTTGTTAGAAAATAATGTACTCCTTCTATCTAATATTTTGAATAAGGTTACTAGTTATTTATATGGTTAGACTTTAGAATCCATAAATGAATAGATTAGTCGGCAATAATCTAGCAACTAGTAGTTAATCTTAACCCACTTGTATCGATTATTCAGGTGGACTTCCAGATCTACTACCCTCACTCGATCACCCTGAGCAAGGCAAGTATAGTCCTCGGATTTGTTCATTTCTCATGTCTTGCATGTTCATTCTTGAATCTCCTTGAATGACACGATGTATCACGGTATTGTCTGGTTCCATGTTTTATGTATTACTTGTGTTTGGGAGGGGAAATACTATAGATATGTGATCAAACCCTGTTACTACTCATGTGATTAGCTTGGGTCCCGTACTGTGCACGCGTGACCAAAGCAATACCATTTCATGTTTATTACATCTACCCAAGCCGATCACAATCTAGATGTATTTCAATATTGCACAAGTCAGGATTCAGGTTGTATTTCAGGATTCATGGTTGTATTTCATGTTCAGGTTGTATTTCATGTTCAGGACTCATACCATGTTCCCTGTTTTACTTTCAATATTTCCTGCTCAGTTTTATGTCTTATCTCATTTCCTATACTTATATATATTCCATGTTTCTTGATTCATACCATGATGTTCATGTTCATTTCCTTGGATATACTTAGCTCCGCTCCTGACTGGATAAGTTGCAGGTATGCTTGCAGGATATCATTCTACTCTATGGGCCAGAGCCCAGGATATTAGTTGAGCAGGATGAGACTTAGCTTCAGGCTTCAGGTTTAGACTACTTAGCTTTACTTTAGATATTGACTTTAGAGTTCATAGCACTTTTCATTCCTGTTGTTTCTGGTACATTATGATATCTGGATTTGTGGATTATGGTGATCTTTCTGGGATACGTTATAGATGCTGTGATTTTTACTTGTCTTGATTATCTGGTTAGATTTCCCTAGCTTTTGGTACAGCTTACTTCATTATGTCTAACAATGAAGGCTGGGCGTGTCTGACTCGTATCCGATTATTCGGAAGCGGGTCGTGACATAAATACAAATCATCCTTCAAAAAAATTCATACACACATATAGATCTAGGGATCTATGAAATTAGATTTTCAAAATACGAAAATAAATCCCTAAGGGACATTTTAACAAACACCTACCTATCCATTATGATACGTGTCCGATACGGACACCAAATGGACACGGATTGTGCCCAAATTTCAGGAAAAACTAGGGGACTCCTAGATCTAGCCCTAAATGCAAAGAAATCAAGAAAATAATGGGTTTAAGTGGTTTACCTAATAAGTGTCAAACTCAAAGAAAGCCCCAAATGGAAGGATTCCAAATAGCAACTCCCAAGCTCCAAATAGCACAAAAACTGAGATGATCCTCCAAAAATAGTAAACACACAGTAATTAGATCCTAATGCAAAAGACTAGAGTTAAATAGGAGTTGAAATGAATTTAATAGGATGTTAGGAGAATATGAATTTACCTTCCTTCAAAAATCTAGGTCAAGAATAAAAGAGGCAAGAACAACTTAAGAGAATACTTATAGGCAAGGAAAAATCCTAAGTGGCTGCCATGGGTGGGTTTGTTGGGGTTTGGACTTAAGTCATGGGCCTATGGCTCAATTACATAAGTCATGAATTGAAAAATCACAAGTCATTGAGTTAAGTCATAAGTCATGAAACCATTCCACTTAAACTTAACCTTCCTACTTTAAAACTAATTTCTAATGACTAAAAGTAGGTTAACTTAAGTTAGACTAGGGTCACCAAAGCTAGGATTAGCTTCTAGGCTAGTCTACAAGGTCTCAACTAGTCAAAGTCAAAAATCTCAATTAAATTAATTTAAAAAAATCACAATGACCAAAATACCCTTAATCTAAAATGTGGTAGTGACAGGATGATACCCCTATAGTTTTGGCTTGCTAGCTTAGACTTTATCTTATTTCTATTGTCTTATCTCATTTGGATACTTTATTGTATATATTTGGAATCTTACGTTATTTGGGATGTTTGTGGAGACGTTATCTTAGACACTTAGACTTTTCTCATGTTTGTATTTCATTTTGTGGATTCATATAATATCTATCTATCTTATCGTATCTTCTACCTTAGATTGTGATTGAGATTGTAGCTATCTTATTGTTCTTCCGTTCGGAGAGTATATCTTGTGTAGTTATATTTCATACTGTGTTAGATGTTGTGACCTAGGACAGCGTTCTACCGCCAATACTGCAACTTAGGCTGGACATGCCTACTTCTCGTACCCCTACACTGTTGCGGGTTATGACATGTGGGCTACCCGGGTCTACAAATAGCCGCATAGAGGGAAGCTTATTTCTATTATTCACTTGTCTTTTGGAGATGAACTAGGCTGGCGCCCTGTTTTGGCGAACCATCGAACTCCTCATTCGAAGAAGCTTTAACGACGAGCTCCTTCCGAAGGTGAAGATGTGTCGAGTTGGTTCTTTCATACGAGCCTGTAAAAGTGCCTATTACATCCAAATATCGGGATCGTCGTATCCCGACACAGGCTGAAGGTGCCTATTACATCCAAAGATCAGGGCGATCGTGCCCCGATTTTGTTTTGCTGGAAGAGCCGCAGGTCAGGGCTTTCGTGCCCCAATTTTATTAGGCTTAGAAGAGCTACTCCTCTTGCTAGAGTGCCTGCATGTTGACGAGGAAGTAATTCGCTCTGACTTTGTACGGGGATTCGCCTATGCTGAGATGCTGGATTGATGCGCCTGGCTGTAGCACTTGAGTGATACGCCCGACAACTGGTGCGCCTGGCTGTAGCTTTTAGGATTTTCTTTCTCTTTTATTAAAGAATTCTCCTTTGTAAAGAGTTTAGACATGTAACAGACTTTTATACGAAATAAAAGCCTAGTTTTATGATGTCTTATACTATTGGTTTGTGTTCTGCTGTACCGTGTACTCTTGTCTGTTATTGTGCATATCAGTGTAGAGCGCATGAGAATTTATGGCGCATAGGGACTCTGGCCTGAAATTTCATGCTTCTACAAGATCCCCTTCAAAGTTTCCAAAACTTTTTGCCAAGCTTTTGGAATACTTTGAACAAGAAGCATGAGTAGCTATCTTGGGCGCATATCCTCCTCTGAGCGCATGACCTCTGAACGCATGCCCTTTTTTCGCATAACTGCGAGGGCGCATGCTGTGGGGGCGCATGCTATTCTCGAGAAGAGATAACGCCTCTGTCACTACTACATTTTAGTTTGAGGATAATTTGGTCATTTTGATTTTGAGAATTATTTTATCATTTATTGCATTGGTGTTGTATTTTTGACTTTGCTAATTATGACTTTAGAGACTAGCCTAGAGTTTGACTTTGACTTTAGTAACGTAGTTAGCATGGTGTGGAACCCTAATGTGACTTAAGCTGGTCTTAGTTGACTTGAGTGTGGCTAGGGTTCATGAGAGGATTAGGAGAGCTTTGTATTTGGACTTATAGCTAAGGGGTTAAGCTAGCTAGCTTATGAACTTGACGCAAAGCCCATTTACATGAGGCCCTAACCCTGATCCCCTACATGGCCAGCCACCACAGCCCAAATTAAACCTAATTTCAGCCTATATATTGTCTCTTCATAACCACTTGCCTCTTTTAGAAATTTCCTTTTAGGAAACCCTAATTTCTTCCCCCTTACATCATTCCTCCACCAAATTGATCCCAATCTTTTGCACTTGATTCCAAATCTGGAGTAGAAGGAGAAAGAGGCCAGCTTGCAAGGAGGGGAGCTCATTGGGACATAGCTTGAGGAAGGAGACTTTACTATTTGAGGATTTTTCTTGGAGATTGGCTCTCTATAGGTAATCCTTTCAAATCACCCTAAAATCCTGATTTAAATCCATAGATGCATCCATCTAGGTGTCCCCTTGCTGCAGGAAAAGTTTAGTAAAAATTCGTGTTGATTTGGTGTTCGTATCGGACACGTATTAGTGTAGGCGTTTAGGTGTTCGATGAAATGGCATAATAGAATTTTTACTGTTATTTTCAAAATGTATTTGAACTAATTTGTAGCCCTGTAGGTGTGGTTTGATTTCGTGTTTGACTGAACTAATTTTTGTGTCTGTGTCGTGTCGAATAGGGGGCTGGGCACGCCGCATAGACAATGCGGGCAGTGTCCTGCTACCCGACCGCAAGATCTATGTGTCTGTGTCACTTGGACACGTGACACTTGGTGAGCGTCTTGGGGCAGCGACTGACACATCAGTCCCTAAGTGGCGTGTCGAGTCGTGTCGTGTCGGCATCGTATTTATAAGTGCACTGATTTTATGAATACTGTGCAGTAGCCGTGTCTAGGCTCTGATACGCGTGTCGTACAGAGCGTAGGCACGTCGTGGACACGAAGTGTCATGTCGTGAGTTTAGCCTTATGTGTGGGCAACATGTGGACACAACCACGTGACTCTACGTGAGTCATGTCGTGTCATGACCCGCACTCGGTGTAAGGGCATAAGACGTGGGTACGTCCAGCCTACGCCGCAGTGTCGACGGTAGAACGCTGTCCTAGGTCCAACATCTAACACAATCTAGAATATGCTCCAATTGGAGAATAATATATATGGCACAACTCAATCACAATAACTAAGATGGAATAGAAGAAAGATAATCTCAATAGAGAGTCACAATATGAATAATAATCCCGGTGTAAACCACACCATAATAATATCTCAATACAAACACAGTGTCTCAACAACTAGATAAAGATATAAGTCTAATCTAACTCATGGCAAGTCTTCAGTGACTACTGGACCCTGCTGAGGGTCCAGGTCACCTGTGTCAACTAGGCCTGCTCCATAGTAAGTGTCACATCAATCCTTATCATCTATAATATTTCAACAGGTCCAGTCAGGACAAGAATGAATATATCTCTCTCACACAGTTCATAACATGAAAGGAAATATGAAACAAGCTATAGAATAATATACATGAACTGCTGTAAAAGAAATAGTAGAGAGACTATAAAAAAAGAACATGATATAGTGGAAATAGATATACATGATATAGATAAGAAAACTGTGCTAACTACGTGATTCAGAGCATATGTTTGGTTATGTAAACAGGCTTAGGTTCTACATGACTTAAACCTAGTTTGGAGTTATACATGAAATGGTGTAGATCACATAACCAAATAAATACTCCCCCTGCCCCAATCAGTACACAAGGATCTATCCAGGTTATGTTATTGCACATAAAAGTAGTGTTTCATATGGATAGCTAGTCCACATACACACTGGGTTATACATGAAGGCTCACATGATCATGAGTGTACATGAATGTCAAATGAATATACATGAATAAGTATGAATATAATAAGTAGACAATGCACATGATAAAGTACATGAGCATAATATATCCGATGTATCCAAGGGGATAATATCGCATGAAGAGATCCATATAGTACTAATCCATGATAATATTGTGACAGCAACAAGTAAACTAGTCTATAACAAGTAAATATGTCCAAGCAAGAATGAAACGGTCAGAGAATGCACTCTCCTGACAATCCGAGCTGCTGATGAGGAAGTGTAACTGAACTGGAGTGAGGTAAACCTATTTAAAGTAACCACAAGTCACAACACGGTCTAACATATTATAAGAAAGGGCTACAATGCAATTCTACATGCTTCTAAGTCCTTCTAGGTCAAAGTCAACCTTGGTCAACTCTGGTCAAACCTGGTCAACTCTGGTCAAACCTGGTCAACTCTAAGTCAACTAGTCCGTTTACTAATTTTTAGGTCACACACAAGTTTACAAGTCATTCCGAGTTCGTTTGAGTTGATTTGGATCAAGTATGACCCGAAGTTGACTTTTGTCAACTTGGTCAACTTGTCAGTCAACTCGACTAAACTAGGCTCATTGGGTCGATCCTAATCTGTCCCAATACCCTATGGTTACATTCATAATCAATCCACATACATATAGGTATATTCACATTCATTAAGGTTATATATATATATATATATATATATATATATATATATATATATATATATATATTTTTATATATATATATATACATATATATATATATATATATATATATATATATATATATATAACGGACACGCGAGAGAGAGAAAGAGAGAGAGAGAGAGAGAGAGAGAGAGAGAGCGTACTTATGGGGAGATCTCTGCCATCCTCGGCCTCCCTGTTCAGTTGGGTGGATCTGGACTTCTCCAGCATAGCCAGGAGCCTGTCGAGCTCCGTGTCGCGTTGGGGCACGGAGCTCGACTTCTCCTTCGCGAGGCTCACGCCGCCGAGATGGACCCTCCCGTCGTCTCTCTACTGGCCCCCCTCGACCTTGGCTTCTCCTCCGCGGTGGACACCGTGCTGTGGGCCGCGGTCACCGCTCTCGAGTCCGTAGCCTTGGTTTCCATGCTCTGCTGCTTCTTCCTCTTCTGCGGCTGCAACCTGTGAGTGATCCTCCTCCTCCCCTTCTTGGTCAGTCGACGATGCTGCGTTTAAAGTGTTCGATTGATTGATTGTATGGTTGTGAACTTGTATGTTGTTGTCGAGTAGGCACCACTGCTTTTGGGGACTTAAATGATCATCTGAATCTTGGATTTCCACATAATATATATATATAAATATAAATAATATATATATATATATATATATATATATATATATATATATATATATATATATATATATATATATATACATACACATATAAATATAATATGTGACTTGAAGGAAGTGTGTGTGATAAAGGACTGCTGTTATGAATCGAATCTGAGATTAAAAACGAAGTTCTTAACTATGGGGATATATCCCATATATAAAAACATGTACACATTTTTTTTAGAGGGAAACTTATACATATATAGATATATACATAAATATACATATACATACTCATATAGGTAAAGGAAATAGGCTACTCGAATCCGAGAAGTGGACTCAAACCTGGAAATCAGAATCTTGGACTCTCATTCCAATCATATTTACATATACACAAGTCATTTATATATAAATATATATATCTACACACATATACATATATATACATAAAGGAAAATCCAAATTGTATATGTAAATGGTAATTAAATAGGATATAAAACCAAATATCAATTCCCACAAACCCAGAATATCATATATGAATCGTAAACTCAGAAATTGATACATAAAAGTTAGAAAATCAAAATATTCTAAAACTATTCAAATTTACATTGAAGGAAAAACCCAAATTTCACATATCGACCAAAAACTCAAAATACTCTATTAGAACCTGTGAAACTTGGCAAGTACGTTGGTCTCGACATGTGAGACGTGCTCGGGTACTCACGGAGTCACAACCGTGTCCGTATCGTGACCAGAGAATGCGTATCAGAAAACCGATTTTGTGTCACAAGTGCGCGTATATCGCTGGATTGAATGCCATACGCACAACGAGAAACCTCATGCTCGTGCACACAACTAGGTAGGGTCCCGGTGTAGGGCTAGGATATGCTGACACGACACCCTATCACGCCTACTCGACACAACGACCCGCGATAGCCGTGTGGCCTGTGCGCGCGCGTGCGCGTGCGTGCGTGCCCATGGGCGCGTGTCGAGCCTCATGGCTCACGATTTGAGCCATGACGTGACTCGAGATCGGGTCCCTGGGTAGTCTATGTAGCATTTGGGTTCCAAAAATTTATTTTCTATTTTGGAGATTTTTTTTATTTTTATTTTAGTTAGAATCAATTATTTACTAGGATGTTGATTTGGGATCGTAGGATTTTTGCCTAAGTCTATAAGTTAGATATAAGGAAATTAGGTTATATATAGTCTCTGGGGCCTCTAGATAGTCCCTAGAATATTATTTCACCATTTTAGAATTTTTGGGATTTTATGAAGATTTTTAGATAATTTTTATATATGGTTTCATTATTTACTTAAGTTTCTAGGAATTTTTGTGGAGGCATTCGAGAGTATTTTTGAGGCCAAAGAATTTATTTGGGCTCTAGAACCACTAAAATATTTTCTAGATTTTTCTAGGAATTTTTAGAAATTTTCTGGGATTTATTTGGAATTTTTAGGATTTTTCCTGATTTTTATTTAATTTTCTGTAATTTAAAACCTATTTTCCAAAATATTTACCCAGTCAGCCAAGGGGGGCCCACCCGTCAGCCACTGAAAGCGGGAGGGCGGGCCCCACGTGGCAGTGAGAGAGGGTGGGTGGAGCTCGGTCTCCGAGCCAAAGTGCTAATCCGAGCCAAGCTCGGAGCCGAGCCAAGCTCGGTCTATTATGGACAGTTGGATCCAGCTATGGGCGCACAGGATCGCGCCACGTGGCAATCCGAAGCCGACTCACTAACGGCTTAGCAGCTCACCCTATATATATATATATATATATATATATATATATATATATATATATATATATGTTATTAGCTTTTTCCGAAAACCCTATTTTATTCAGCAGCTTTTAGTGGGAGAGTTTGATTGGGATCTTCGACTTCGCGGAGCGATTGCCGTTGATCTAGACATCCTTTTTGCGCGCCGTTTTTTTTGTTGGAAGCGTTTTGAGGTTAGGTTTCGGATTATATAATTTATTTTCTGGTATTTTGTCCTCGAATTTCTGAATAATTATTTGAGTGTCGGTTGTCCAAAAATTTACACGTCGCATGGTTTTCGAGATTCCGAGCAATCCCGAACTCTGTTTCGCGATCCGTTTGAAGTTTTGGAAAGCTGACACCGAGCCCTAAAATTTATAACTTTTCCAGAAATTCAGAGTTTCATCTAGTATTTTATTTTGTTTATAGAAGTCAGATTTGGTCTACGGTTCATCGATTTGGTCATGGTTAGCCATAATGGCAATAACTTTTGACCAAATCGTGATTTTGTGGCACGGTCGATTCCAGTGCACTCATGGCGCTGAAATCTATCATGTTGCACACTCAAACTTAGAATTCATAATGTTTGACCAATTAGTCAACAGTATGTCTCGGTTTGCGTGCTACGGGTCCCGAATTTGGATCCGTGACTTTCCTTGGCCAAATATTTTTGTGTAAATTATTATTTCAGAATTAAATAGGTTAAAAATAGAATTTTAGGTGATTTATTCCAGAATTAGAATAGTATTAATTGACTTAACCCATTAGCCACTTTCTAGGATTTTAGAGTGGGAATTGTTGATCTAACTTGTGGTTTTTATGTGACGGGGTAGATCGGACTACGACGTCTTGACTTGTGACTTTATCATCTATCGGAGCAGGCAAGTATCACTATGACCTATGTTTCCTTTATTTTATGCTGCATGTATCTTCGTGTCGTCGTTTCACTATTACTTCATTTTGGTCCATGATTGTCATTGCTCATGATTAATATTGTGCACGAGAGTTAGAATCGTTAGGATATATACATGTTCATCTTTTACTCATTGTTTCCTATTGTTTACAGTTTATCGTATTGCTAATGTTTATCGTAGTGGACATGTATTGTGAGTGAGTCGGGCGGGGGAATACAACAAGTAAGCATGTGGTCAACGAATTGAATACAGACCCCCTATACATTGATTGCATAATATCAGTCACGCACCATATGTATGACTGACGGATATCCCAAGCCGTCTACATGCTGAAAGTTGGTATTCTAAAACACACAGTACACGTGACTTAATTATTGTTGCCATGTCGTCTATTGTTCTTCTTTCGTCAAGTTTACCTTCTTATTGTCATCATGTCTTAGTGGTATGTCAAAGTCTACCTTCATATTGTTATCACGTCTCAAAGGTACTTTCTTATCATACAATGTCATGTCTATACTTATCTTCAGTTAAATTCCTTTTATCTTTCCTTCATGCTTGTATACTATATTGTGTAATGTAGTGTTATGGTGATCTTGCTCCAATCCTGACTGGATAACTATTTTTCAGCTTTAGAAGAAGAGATTTGCCCCGAGGTCTACGGTGAGTATGTTGGCGACACTGATGTCACTGGCGTACCCGGTTCCAGTACTGATGCGAATTAGCATATTTTCTTCCTTATGGATTCGCATTAGTTAGTAGTTATAGTTATGGAGTTTAGTTGTCTATTTTATTTTCTGCTATCCGGGTTTGTTCCCGAGACTTTCTGAGTTGTAGTAGATTTTTCATATTTATTATTGAGACTATTGGATATTTTAGTAATTTTTGCTGGCTTAGTTGTGGATGATATATAAGCATGTTGTGCTTGTTGTGGACCATTGTTATCATAGACAGCGTACTACCGCCGATGCTGCGACGTAGGCTGGACTTGGCCACGTACTCGTATCCCAAAATTGGGAGCGGGTCGTGACAAGTTTTTATAGTGGCCCATGCAGGTCCAATTTCGCAAAAGACTGCGAACTCGTGGTAGTGCTTAAGTTAGCTGTACTACTACGAGCCTGCGAATAGGTTTGAAGTTAGGAGGTTATATCATCCACAAATAGGGTCTCCAACCTTATGAGTCTATTTTATCTTAGGATCTTATTGTCTCTTAAATTGCATCTTGCTTGATTCCGTCCGTGATTTCTTCGATATGTTTGCATCTACCGTTCTAACCATGTCATTTTTTCCTTTTAGTTTGCAATGGTTGAGACAAGGCGCAGTGCGATCCGTAAGGGGAAAAGGGTAGCTAACCCTTATGCTACTCCCGAACCCGAGGGATCGACAGCAGAGAGTACCGAGTTCGTAGAGCCTTCTTTAGTTTTAGTTGTTATGCATGCTTAGTTAGTTTGTAGTATGATTATTATGGATCAGTTTCCTTATGTTCCTAGCCATTATCTCTCCGTGACTTAGCTTAAGAAATTATTGCTTGTAAGAGTTAGGTATTATACTATACTATTTGTGATGTTTTAATTTTTGAGGACAAAAATCTTTTAAGGGGGATAGTTTGTAGCATTTGGGTTCCAAAAATTTATTTTCTATTTTGGAGATTTTTTTTTTTTTTTTATTTTAGTTAGAATCAATTATTTACTAGGATGTTGATTTGGGATCGTAGGATTTTTGCCTAAGTCTATAAGTTAGATATAAGGAAATTAGGTTATATATAGTCTCTGGGGCCTTTAGATAGTCCCTAGAATATTATTTCACCATTTTAGAATTTTTGGGATTTTATGAAGATTTTTAGATAATTTTTATATATGGTTTCATTATTTACTTAAGTTTCTAGGAATTTTTGTGGAGGCATTCGAGAGTATTTTTGAGGCCAAAGAATTTGTTTGGGCTCTAGAACCACTAAAATATTTTCTAGATTTTTGTAGGAATTTTTAGAAATTTTCTGGGATTTATTTGGAATTTTTAGGATTTTTCCTGATTTTTATTTAATTTTCTGTAATTTAAAACCTATTTTCCAAAACATTTACCCAGTCAGCCAAGGGGGGCCCACCCGTCAGCCACTGAAAGCGGGAGGGCGGGCCCCACGTGGCAGTGAGAGAGGGTGGGTGGAGCTCGGTCTCCGAGCCAAAGTGCTAATCCGAGCCAAGCTCGGAGCCGAGCCAAGCTCGGTCTATTATGGACAGTTGGATCCAGCTATGGGCGCACAGGATCGCGCCACGTGGCAATCCGAAGCCGACTCACTAACGGCTTAGCAGCTCACCCTATATATATATATATATATATATATATATATATATGGGAGCGGATCGGGAGCCCCGTCCGCGGAGCCCCGCCGAAGCCCCGCTCCCCCTTAGCCGTTGGATCGCGCGGGCGAGGGCGGGCCCCACGCGGGCCCCGCGCGATCCGATGGTGCAGGGGGGGGCGGGGCTTCGGCGGGGCTCCGCGGGCGGGGCCTTTGATCCGCTCCCTATATATATATATATATATATATATATATATGTTATTAGCTTTTTCCGAAAACCCCATTTTATTCAGCAGCTTTTAGTGGGAAAGTTTGATTGGGATCTTCGACTTCGCGGAGCGATTGCCGTTGATCTAGACATCCTTTTTGCGCGCCGTTTTTTTTGTTGGAAGCGTTTTGAGGTTAGGTTTCGGATTATATAATTTATTTTCTGGTATTTTGTCCTCGAATTTCTGAATAATTATTTGAGTGTCGGTTGTCCAAAAATTTACACGTCGCACGGTTTTCGAGATTCCGAGCAATCCCGAATTCCGTTTCGCGATCCGTTTGAAGTTCTGGAAAGCTGACACCGAGCCCTAAAATTTATAATTTTTCCAGAAATTCAGAGTTTCATTTAGTATTTTATTTTGTTTATAGAAGTCAGATTTGGTCCACGGTTCATCGATTTGGTCATGGTTAGCCATAATGGCAATAACTTTTGACCAAATCGTGATTTTGCGGCACGGTCGATTCCAGTGCACTCATGGCGCTGAAATCTATCATGTTGCACACTCAAACTTGGAATTCATAATGTTTGACCAGTTAGTCAACAGTATGTCTCGGTTTGCGTGCCACGGGTCCCGAATTTGGATCCGTGAGTTTCCTTGGCCAAATATTTTTGTGTAAATTGTTATTTCAGAATTAAATAGGTTAAAAATAGAATTTTAGGTGATTTATTCCAGAATTAGAATAGTATTAATTGACTTAACCCATTAGCCACTTTCTAGGATTTTAGAGTGGGAATCGTTGATCTAACTTGTGGTTTTTATGTGACGGGGTAGATCGGACTACGACGTCTTGACTTGTGACTTTATCATCTATCGGAGCAGGCAAGTATCACTATGACCTATGTTTCCTTTATTTTATGCTGCATGTATCTTCGTGTCGTCGTTCCACTATTACTTTATTTTGGTCCATGATTGTCATTGCTCATGATTAATATTGTGCACGAGAGTTAGAATCGTTAGGATATATACATGTTCATCTTTTACTCATTGTTTCCTATTGTTTACAGTTTATCGTATTGCTAATGTTTATCGTAGTGGACATATATTGTGAGTGAGTCGGGCGGGGGAATACAACAAGTAAGCATGTGGTCAACGAATTGAATACAGACCCCCTATACATTGATTGCATAATATCAGTCATGCACCACACGTATGACTGACGGATATCCCAAGCCGTCTACATGCTGAAAGTTGGTATTCTAAAACACACAGTACACGTGACTTAATTATTGTTGCCATGTCGTCTATTGTTCTTCTTTCGTCAAGTTTACCTTCTTATTGTCATCATGTCTTAGTGGTATGTCAAAGTCTACCTTCATATTGTTATCACGTCTCAAAGGTACTTTCTTATCATACAATGTCATGCCTATACTTATCTTCAGTTAAATTCCTTTTATCTTTCCTTCATGCTTGTATACTATATTGTGTAATGTAGTGTTATGGTGATCTTGCTCCAATCCTGACTGGATAACTATTTTTCAGCTTTAGACGAAGAGATTTGCCCCGAGGTCTACGGTGAGTATGTTGGCGACACTGATGTCACTGGCGTACCCGGTTCCAGCACTGATGCGAATTAGCATATTTTCTTCCTTATGGATTCGCATTAGTTAGTAGTTATAGTTATGGAGTTTAGTTGTCTATTTTATTTTCTGCTATCCGGGTTTGTTCCCGAGACTTTCTGAGTTGTAGTGGATTTTTCATATTTATTATTGAGACTATTGGATATTTTAGTGATTTTTGCTGGCTTAGTTGTGGATGATATATAAGCGTGTTGTGCTTGTTGTGGACCATTGTTATCATAGACAGCGTACTACCGCCGATGCTGCGGCGTAGGCTGGACTTGGCCACGTACTCGTATCCCAAAATTGGGAGCGGGTCGTGACAGTCTATGTATAGGGCAACTTGCTCGTGCTCCTGAAACGGGTCTTCGATGTGCCGTGTCCGCATACGAAGGTTGTGTCAGCGACGGAATTCAGCCATGTGCAATGTGTGGGATGACCAGTGCACGTCAAATTTTTTCGAGCTCGCTCGTAGAAACGTTGTAAAATTTTTGGAGCATGTGGACAGAGGTTGCCCCCATGTTCTCATGAAATTTCAAGCGAGACAGAGCTCTCTGCGTCGATTTATGATGCATAGACAGCAGGACGTGCACGGGATCTCGTGCACGCATGTCCGTGTCCGTTCGGATGCTAAAATCGTATCAATTTCCGATCCATCTTCATGAAAGTTGTTAAAAATCATATTAAGAAGGAATTCGTGAAAACAAAATAAAAAATTAACACTTTTCAGTTCTAAGTTGCATTTTGCCGAACACGTGCTACGGAAGACCGATACGTGTCACATACCGCTATCAAACGAAACCAAAATTCTACCAAACTTCATACACTGATTGAGGGTCCATATATGGACGCAATAATAAAGAAAATTCAGAAGAAACAAAGGTAGAACGGGGTTTACCTATTTAGAGTCGGAATCTCAATAAAAAAATTTCTCGAGCGCTTTGTCGGCCGATTTCTCCTGAGCAAATGCCTCCTCCTCCTTGCTATAAGTACTCTACCAAATTCTCCTCCTCCCAACGAGTGCAACAGAATTCGTTTGAGGTGAAACGGACTCCGGATGAGAAAACTAGGGTTTTGGAGAAAAGGAAACTAGGGTTTTGCTCTTTGGAGGTTATGTGTTTCACTACACAATGAGAAAGGGGGCTGCTTATGGCCGACCAGGGGTAGAGGTGTTATGGTTAGGGTTTGCACATGGGCCAAGCACTCCATAATTTGCTAAAAAGCCCGTGTCAAAAAGGCTTTAAGAGAAATAGCTTAAAATGAAATAAATGATTCTAAAAATAAACAATAATTCTAATTTAATCTTAAAAGGCCAATAATACTTCTAATTACATTATTAGGCGTCTAGTCAAGGCTGACTAAGGTTATACCATCTTGGTCCTACCAAAACACCAATCCAACCACACAACAATCAATTTAATTAATAAAATAGGTAATTAATAAAAGTAATGCATAATGACTAAAATACCCTTAGCCTAAAATAGGTAATTAGCCAATCTAGTCACATGGTCGAGTCTCCTTGGTCATGGTTAGTCTCTAGGTCAAGCAGTCTCTAGGGTTAAGCTAGCAACAACCAAAATCATAATTCACCCATCTAAATAATATAGAATAAATAAAGAAAATCACCAAAAAATCATAATATGATTTAAATATTATTATTAAATGATAAAAATTACAAAAGTTCAAAATTACCCTCATTTCAGAAAAGTGGTGGTTACAAGTCTACCCTCCTTAAAAATAATTTCGTCCTCAAAATTAAGATGATCCTACTCCTTCTAGGTTACACCCCCAACATTCAAGGTCAAGCTTCTATTTAGCAACACACAAGATCAACAAGTAAAATATAGGTAGTGGGTTTAAAATGGGTCATGTCCAAATTTGGGCCGGCATGTTTAGGTTGAAAAGGTGTCCCCAATTTGAGTTGGAAATATAAGTGACTCAGCGGTTAAATCAAGATGGGATCTTATGTCAGGAAAGTCATAAGATAAAAATGAAGCACAATATGGTGTGTCCAAGTAGGACACGAAGGTCATGGTTACAGGATGTCCTATCTAGATCATGCATGTGAAGTTAGTTTTGAGAAAATAACTAGTCTTATGCTCCTGAATTAAAAGTCATGGCAATGTGCATATGATAATCAAAATTAAAGTGGGAATGGTCAAATGGCCTAAATTGAACCGGAAGTTACAATACAAAAGTAGTACAAGAGAACAAGTTTTAGTGGGATATTATATACCAGTATGAAGTTAATCTTGTCTACTACAACTCGTGAAGGAAGTTTCTAAAGATTTACATCTCTAACGCTCCTGAAATAAAAGTCACAGAAAGAACATTCGTCTCTCTGGAATACTCTCTCCAAAGTCCTCATCTAGCCATACCAGTCATACTGTAGCATAAGCAGTCACAAGGTATCAAACATACAAACAATATGGTAGGGTACAGTAATCATCAAGATAGGCTAAGGTATAGGTCAAAAACTCACCTCTACTAGGTCTGGTAGCTGGAACTCTCTCCTGGAGATAGGCCTCGACTAGGGGCAGGTGTAGTAGGACAGTCTTGTATCTTGTGTGCAGCTGACCCACATTATAGGCACAATCTTAGTCTCTTCCTAAAGTCCTTTCATATGTGCCTAGGCTTTTTACAGAAGGAACATGTAGGCACTCGCTCAACTGGCCTCTGCTGCATAGGAATCTGAATTGGATAAGCTGGTCTACTCTGGAAGCTGGGGTACTCCGGAGGCTCTGGGTATATACTACTCCTCGTCCTCTTGGGACTAGGCTCTCCCCCCGAATGAATGTAATCCCACAACAGTTGGATACTGAGACTCTGCTCTCTCATAAGCTCAGCCTGAAGTCTCTATACCTCCCACACATCCTGAAGAAGTCTATAAATCTGAGCCCCATCAGAAATGGCATGGGGTACCACTTTAGGAGGCAAAGGGAGGCCCTCAGTCTCTGGCTGAACTGCAGCCCTCTCCTGAAGGATAGGAGATGGAGGAAAACTCTCCGGTGAGGCTGCTAACACCTCCTGAGTAATAGAAGGGGGATTTACAATCTCGGTCTCATCTATAACTGCAACTGTGCACTGGGGATAGACTCTGGTCATTAGTGTCATTCTGGAAAAGATAAGGAAAATAATAAATCATTGGGCTGTAAGGCAGTCTATCATCCTATATGAAAACTGGTGATAAAAAAAAACTGGAATTAACTATATAGGGTTACTATTTTAAAGATGATCAAAATTGAAAGTTTAAAGCACGACTGTCAACAGCATTGAAATCCAATCACGATATATATAAAATAAAATTTAGTCTCGGCACGATCTAAGTTGATCAATCTCTGGATAAATCAAAATTTGGGCAAGATGGGGAACAAGGTCATCGAAGTCTGAGCACGAGCATCCAAGGATGGAGATCTAGGTCACAATTAATTTTAATTCAATTAAGTACAACCCAGGATATTAATATGATAAGAAAAGATGACCAAAATTGATTGGTCGTGATCAATGGAGTTAGAATTCAATGATATTAAACTAAAATTTAAAGTATAATTCAGAGATATGGAATAAGTCAATTTTTTTCTTTTGATAGGGAAAACAAAAGACAAGGTTTCATAGGAAAGTCAAGTAAATCATCTCTCTGATACCATCAAGCTTATCTAATCATCATTTGCCAATCATATCTTTATCTTATAAGTCCAAATATGGAAATCAACCTTTATATGACTACCACCAAGAATTTATACCCTTTCGTTATGAAGATTGGAACTTGTCATGATCATCATAGGCTCAATTTCTAAATTCTAAAACATTACTCATAAAGCATACCCTTTTATTTATTAACACTCAATACTAACCACTTAATCATCTTTAAATCCAAGTTCTTCCACCCTGTCTTAAATTAGATCCAAAACCTCTAAATTAAGTTTTATGAAATCCTTGAACTCGTTCAAATTACTCTCCGCGTGTTATTCGATCTGAAACTACTAGGCCTTACAAAACTTATTCTCCATTAAAATCAACCTTCATATTTCCTTAATCCTACACCTTCAAATATTATTCTCCTTAAAATTTAAAATTTTCTCAAAAACCTATATATTTTCTATAACTCAAAAATCCTTGTTTTCTTTCTATTCCTAACCATTTTCTTGCAATATCATATTCAATTTTGTATTGCCATCGAATACAATTAAAATCTCTTTTCCATTACTAATTCCCTAAATCTAACATCATAGCCTTAAAGTGAAACGTCTCAAGAATCAATAACCAAAATTTATCCAAGTCCTCAAACTATGTCGACCTCGAATATCCTCGTCAGTTAGGAAATACATCTATGAATTATTTACATCCAAAATATTTCTCTATACGTGATCATTTCTAATTAATAATATTGATCTCTTGAATTCATTCCCAATCTTTACCACATCTCTATCTCAAAATTCTATATTAAGGTCCATCATATTATATTCCTTCCTAAATTATCATAAGATATCAAATTACGTTCTTTCCGAGCTAGATGATTTACGTCACTTCCTCGACCTTTCCAAGGTAAAGAGATAAAGAGATTCAAAGTTTCAAAGTATAGATAACAGAATTAGATACGAGATAGGTGATTGATGTAATTGGAACAGAGTTAACTAAGATAAGGGAAAATGGTAATACAAGAAATAATGGCAAGAAAGAAATAATGATAAAACCTGTTCTTGCTTATCTGTTCAAAAGAATGAACGAATTTTGAGATATAATCAGATAACCATACCGTCTTCCTGAAATTATGTTGCTAGAATTTTGCCACGCCAGTAAGCATAGCTACAATAAACAATAGAGTCCGTGACTAAGGTATACACCCTATAATCATGTTATTTAGAATTCTTACCACGCCAACCGGTATGGCTGCAAGAAAATCTAGATTCCATAACTCGGATGAGTATATCTAAATTAGGCTCTACGTCCTTGTCATGCTAGCCAGTATGACTGCGATAAATTCTAACTCCATAAATAAGGCAGACATTTACCTTTCTCACTGTCTTTACCAAGTATGTTATCAGGTTATACCATAAATTCCAAAATAAAATAAAGATAAATATAAATATATTTAAATACAAATACAAAGTTAACAACTAATCATCAAGATTCAAATGTGTGGGCAACACGTGGACACAACCACGTGACTCCACGTGAGTCGTGTCGTGTCCACGAGCTCGTGGACTCGCCGCACAAGCCTGTGTAGTGGCCGTGTGTTGGCGAGTGTTCATGTGTGTCTGGACACGTCGTGTCCTGTTGTGTGGACACCATATGACTCGTGGGACACCCAGAGATATGCACTAGTGATTACCAACCACTAATTCAAGATTTCTATTTGATTTTGTGTCGGATTTGGGTTTTCTCCATTTTCACTGATACGTGAACAGTGACCTATTTTCTGAGATTTCGAATGTATTTTAATTGATTTCAAATGTAATTTAAATGTTATATATATATATATATATATATATATATATGATATCATCTCTGGTTGTTGGATTTGTGTTGAGGATTCAATATGGAGCTCGATTGGTTGTATAAATGAGGACACATAGGTTTAACTGCTGGGTTTCAAAATTTTCGAATGGGGTTATGCACATATATGTGTGTTGATTTGAATGAGAGATTACATAGTATTTTCCTAAGATTTTAAGCCATATCACTGTTGTACACACATGACCAAATTTCACATAAACCTGAGAACTGATCACTGTCAACCTATGTGTAACCTGAGAACTGTACACTCCTCACTATCACTCTCATCTACCTATATTTACACACACATACCCTATCACACTGTGCAGTTGATACACACACACACATGTCACTCACTAATACACTCATGAACTGTACATACCCACACTATATACTAGTGTACATGACACTACACACACACAAGGTACTGCTGCCTTGACTGAACCCGAGAACAACCTGGAACTGACACACACATACACACAGCTGAACTCAAACACACTCCATATCACTCTATTACCTGACACACACACTCACCATGAAATAGTGGTACAAACACACCCTAAGCATTGTCACACAAGTACCCTTGCACACACACACACACTCATACATGTGAGACACACACATAAACCATATTCACATACACCCATGACACCATGTATCCTTAACCCTTGTAGGTAACCCAATACACACACTCACCCCCCCACTTACATACATGTATATCATGTTTGTGCCTTGTTTGTGTTTTAGGCACTAGCCTATATGAATATCTATGTATATATTTTATAAGGATGAATATAAATAGTTTGTATTTGTGTGTAATAACTTGTTAGGGCTTTGATTGTGTTTGAGTACTAGCCTAGGCTTAGTTAGGCTTAGTGAGACTTGATTGGACTAGGTTTGGCCTAGTTGACCTAGTTTGACTAGTAAAGTTGACTAGAGTTGACCAAGAGTTGACTTTAGTCTAGAATGAACTAAAATTCATATAGAATGCATTGTAAAGTCTAATATTACCATTCTGGACATGTTGTGACCTGTGTTGCTCTAAATAGGACTCATCTACTCTGTCTGCAAATATATACTCATTGAATACTCAGGATACCAGGCGAGTACATTCTCTGACCATTTCATACTTGATAGGATTTATATTTATGCTCTAGATTAATTTACTTGTTGCTGTCACGTTGTTAACACGGATTGGAACTATATATGGATCCCTTCATGAGATGTTATCCCCCTCGGGAGCACCGGGTTACGTCATGTCATGTGCGTTTCACTTTCATCATGTACTCCGGTGCTTTCACCATTCATGTGCACTCTTGTGATTTATGTACTCTTATGTTCACAGAGTCCCTCATGTATACTTCATGTGCACCCATTTATGGACCCTCATGTGAAATCATGTACAATAATATAACTTGTCTGGATCCTTGTATATTGATTGGGGTACGAGAGAGTATAAATGGTCATGTGAACAATTCCAAAGTAGTGTAATCATGTGCAAAATCTTAGAATAATCATGTGCAAATTCAAGCTGTTCACATGTCTATCTTGTACTCTACATCACTTGTCACTGTTAGTTCTTTACTTATAGTAGATATTTTTTTACAGTCATCTCTTTTACTTCATATATATTCTTCAGCATTTCATGTATCTTACTCTATAGCATATTTACATTTTTTGTCATATTATGAACAGCGTGAGATGTATTATGCTCGTTCCTGTCCTGCCTGGACCTGTTGAAATATTATAGATGACATTGAGGAGTTCTGTCCTACATACTGTCACGACCCGCACCCAATGAAGGGGTACGAGAAGTGGGTACGTCCAGCCTACGTTGCAGTGTCAACGGTAGAACGCAGTCCTAGGTCACATACATCTAACAATTATAAGGTACCTGTACAATGTATACGCTCCGAATGAAGGACAATATAGAAATGTACAACTCAATCACAACTATGGTAAAAGTACGATAAGGTAGATAGATAAGATCTGAATCCACAATGAAATACAAAATAAAAGAGAGAATCTAAGTGTCTAAGATAACAACTCCACAGTATCCAACCATCACAAAATCTCATATATACACAATGAGTATCCAAATGAGATAACAACTAAAATGAGATAAAGCCTAATCTATGGGGGTATCAACATCTACTGCTAATGGATCCTGCTAGAGGTCCAAGTCGCAGGTGTCGTCTAAGGCTGCTCCATAGTAGGTATTGCAAAATGCCTCATCCTCGTTCTCTGTAATATTTTTAACAGGTCCAGTCAGGACAGGAGCGAGCACAATACATATCACGTAGTTCATAATATGATAGGATATGTAAATATGCTATAGAGTAAGATACATGAAACGTTGGAGAATATATATGAAGTAAAAGAGATGACTGTAAAGAAATATCTACTATAAGTTAAGAGCTAACAATGGCTAGTGATGTAGAGTATAAGATAGACATGTGAACGGCTTGAATTTACACATGAGTATTCTAAGAGTTTGCACATGATTACACTACTTTGGAATTGTTCACATGACCATTTATACTCCCCCGTACCCCAATCAATACACAATGATCCAGACAAGTTATGTTATTGCACATGATATCACATGAAAGCCCATAAATGGGTGCACATAAATGTATACATGGGTGCTCTATGAACATGACAGTACATGAATCATAAGAGTGCACATAAATGGTGAAAGCACCGGAGTACATGATGAAAGTGAAATGCACATATCATACCGTAACCCGATGCTTCCGAGGGGGATAACATCTCATGAAGGGATCCAATAGTACCAATTTATTTTAACAACGTGACAGCATCAAATAAAGTAATCTAGAGCATAAATATAAATCCTATCAAGTATAAAACGGTCAGAGAATGTACCCGCCTGGTATCCTGAGTATCCGATTAATATATATGTCCAAACAGAGTAGATGAGTCCTAAATAGAGCAACACAGGTCACAACATGTCCATAATGGTAATATTAAAATTTAGAATGCATTCTATATAAATTCTAGGTCATTCTAGACTAAAGTCAACTCTTGGTCAACTCTAGTCAACTACACTAGTCAAACTAGGTCAACTAGGCCAATCCTAGTCCATTCAAGTCTCACTTAGCCTAACCAAGCCTAGGATAGCACTCACACACAATCTCAAAGCCACACAAGTTATCACACACATTACATATATAGGTACATATATATACTCAATGTACATAGGCATACACATAGGAAATTATATATAGGCTATCATATAGGCTAATGCCTTGCATTCAAGGTAAAGTACAAATCATATATGCATATACAAGGGGGTGAGTCTGTGTCAGGTTTTCAGTCAACAGTGAACATGTGTTCTTAGGTTTTGTCAACAGTGAATATGTGTGTGTGTGTGTATAGATAGATGGGAGTGACATGGATGTGTGTGTATGTTCTCAAATTTCAGGTTTTAGTGTGTGTATATATCAGGTTTTTAGTCAATAGCAGTGAAGGGTGTGTGTCAGAAAAATACACCATGTTAGCTCATTCAAACAACACACATCATATTTACATATACCCTATATATATATATATATATATATATATATATATATATATATATATATATATATATATATATGCATTTATACATTCATTAATGTTATTACTATATACATACTACACAAATCTCATAGTCTACCATATACACTATATATCTATATATCAATAAAAAGCTATATTCATATACAATATGATAAATATACATGTATATATAGAGAAGGAAGGGGAAAAAGAGAGTGAACACTATCATGTGTGTGTGAAGAGTGAGAGTGCATAGTGAAAGGGGCTGGACAGTAGGCAATGGTATGCAGGATATGCAAGAATTGCAATAAGCCTGTACAGGTAATGAAATGAATTGCAGTGAATGAACTACAGTAGCTAATGTGTAGGGCCATGTAAAGAAAGGAATGATGATTGGCAGAACAACTAAGCTAAGGTCTGGATATCTAAGGCAGTTACAGTACTCAGGGGTTGAAATCAAGTCAAACAAGGTTGCTACCAAATCCATCTAAGGACAGATACATCATGTATTTGGCTAAACTCAAATAGGACTAAGGGACTAACACTTAGAGATGTGACTGACATGCAATATGGACAAAGGACTGAGCACTCAAATCTGGACAGTAAGAATGTAGGAAAAAACCCTTATTGTGGTTGAGAACTGATACTCAAAGAGTATTCATCTAAAATTTAGCAAGGATTTGATTGTAAGTCAAGAAGATGTGGCTAATGTAAAACATTCAAGGGGCTGGGCTTTGTAGGATGAAGGACAAGATATTTGGTTACGATGCACAGGTAGATAAATAGGGTCTGGACCATAGGATCAAGGCTGAACATCTAAGATGTAAAATGCAGGTGACTAACAAGTGCAGTAAGAACTAATAAATACAGTGGAATGAGTGACAGGAAATCAAAGTAAGTGTAATGAAACTAATGCAAAAAAGACAATATACAGGATTTGTAAAGAAGTGAAGGTGCAGGACATCTAAACAGCAGGACAGTGAAATCTTAATGAAAGCAAGGTGAGTTGGTTAATTAAGAGTATGTGTGAGTGATTGCATGGCAAATTACGTAAGCTAGTGTGTCAATGTGTCAATCACGTGTCCATGAGGTGTCAAAACAAAGTATCATATATGTATCACACATTAACAAGTGTCGAGCATGGGTGGGTGGGTGTGTGCATGGCAATGTATACTAATGTGTCAGTGTGTCATGGTATTGTCTAGCATGCCATCAAGTGTAATTGTGTCCAGCAAAACGTGCCCAAATGTGTCAGTAAAGTGTGTTCAGTATCTAATGTGTGCAGTGACACTAGTATTAGACATGCCAATCATGGTATCAGAGCGTGGTCTAATACTTGAAATATCAGAGTACAAATGTGTGAATAAGATAGGTAGGTGCTGTGGTCGAGTGATGTGCAAGTGTCAACTTGGTATCAGACGTGTGCTGAGTATCAAGTGTCATCCTTATACGTGTCCTCGTGTCCAAATCCCAAGCCAAACTATGTCAAAACTCAACAAATATGGTATCGGTGAACACAGTGTATAAGCTGTCTCGTACGACTATATCGAGTCCAATAGGACACGACACAGTGCACGTTGGGTCTCATGCTAGGGTATACATTTAGAGGGGGTCTAGGGCTAGACAATCGACCCCCTGAATCGAGTCCAATATGTGTCACGACAGGATACGAAGTCCGTGTCAGAATAGATTTACCGCGTGTGTATGTGCGTGTGTGGTTCGGTACGGGGGCTAGTGTGTGTCCGACACGATACTATATGACCTGACACTTAAGTGTCTTAGTGTCAGTCATTAGCCCTAGCTGCACGTCACGCGTCGTGTCCCTAATCGACACAAACACGACGCACCACTGCTCGAGCAGCAGGGCACGGTCGAGCGCTGCGCGCGGAGTGTCCTATTGCTTGCAGAAACGACACAGACATGTGTCCAATCTCAGAGTGACTCGAATCAATGTACAATCATAAATCAACAATATTAATCAAAAACATTTCAAAAATAATAGGAAAACATTCACTGTGGCATTTCATCAAATAGTTACATACAACCTATGATACGTGTCCGATACGGACACCAAGTTGACATGAATTCACACAAGACTTACTCTACAGCTAGGAGACACCTAGATCTATGCATCTATGCAAAGAAATCAGGAAATGGAGGTGGTTTGAGGGGTTTACCTATTGAGTGTCAAACTCAAGGAAAAAAACTCCAAATAGAAGAATCCTTCTTACAACTCTCAAGCTCCAAATTACACACAAGCTGAGATTACTCACCAACAATAGTAAATAGGGGTTAAATAGATCCCAATGCAGAAGACTAGAGTTAAAAAGGAATAGAAATGAAGAAATTATGAAGGGTTGAAGAATGGACAATACCTCTTTCTTGCCAAAATTAGAAGTGGTATAAAAAGAGACAAGAATGATTCAAGAGGTATTAAATAGGGGTGGAGAAAACCCTAGGCTGGCCACTTAGAGGGAAATTAGGGTTAGGGTTGATGGCTAGTGGGCTTGGGCCAAGTTTAGATGTTGAATGGTTCAAACCCTTAGCCATTAGTTCAAACACCTAAAGCACCTAATCTCTCCATGGAACTCAGTCCAAAACAAGTCAACTTGGGTCGACTTAAGTTAGACTAGGGTCCATACCATGCTAACCAAGTCACCAAAGTCAAAGTCAACATCTAGGTTAGTCTCTAAAGTCACAACTAGCAAAAGTCAAAAATAAAAATCACCAATCAAACAATTATAAAGTAAATCAAAATAATTCATAATGACCAAAATACTCCTAGGCAAAAATGAAAGATAAAACATCATAATCACATGGTTAGGATCTAGGTCAAGTAGTTTCTAGGATTTCACTAGCAAAACATCAAAATCATAAGCCTTAGAATTAAATAGTTTTAAAATGATTAAAAATTACCAAAAATCATAACATGATTTAAATACCATTAATAAATAATCAAAATTATAAAATTTCAAAATTACCCTCATTTAGAAAATAGGGTGTTACAAGTCTACCCTCCTTAGAGAAATTTCATCCTCGAAATTAAGAAGGTCGTAATCCTGTTGGTCAACCCCCAACAATCAAGGTCAAAGCTTCTACTTAGCAGTACCCTGGGTCAGCAAGTCCAATATGGGCAGTAGGCATAAGATAGGTCATATCCAGAATTTGGGTCGGCAGGTTGGGTCAAAAGGTGTTCCCAATTCGCGTCGAAAATAGAAGTGACTCCATAGGGTGAATCAAGATGGGGGTCTTGTGTCGGGAAAGTCGTATGAAGCAAACGGAGCACAAGATGGTGTGTCTGAATAGAACACGAAGGTCATGAGTGTAGGGGGGTCATGTATAGGTCATGCAGGGGAAGTTGGTTTTGAGAAAACAACTAATCTTGTGCTCCTAAATTAAAAGTCATGGTAATGTGTATGAAATAATCATAATTAAAGTGTGAATGGTCAAATGGCCAAAATTGGACCGAAAGTTGTGTTGGCAAAATAGTATAAAGGACAGCGCAAGTGGGACAGTCTATGGTCATGGGTGCCAGGCTGGGAAGATAAGGAAAACAATAAATCAAACAGGCCTATAAGGGTTACCATTCTAGGGTCAGAGCTACACTATCACTTCTAAGTCAAAAGGCCTAGCACAATCACCAATTCATTAAGATAAATTCATAACAAGGAAGTTATACAATGGATTATACTAACAAGTTAGAGCTACCGTTAGTCCTACTCCTAAGTTAAATGATGAGAAAGCAGAACAAAACAAACAACAACAATTTTTTTCAAAAGACTGAATCAAAAATTAGAGATGATATGTTCAAAAACTTTTAAGATGAAATCTGATAATCATATACGTTCATCCAAAATTATGGTACTATGAATCCTCGTTATACTAGTAAGCAGGGCTATGATAACCATAGAGTCCCAACTAATGTACACACTTCTAGAATAATGGTATTTAAAAATTTTGCTCTGCTGCTAGCTTAGCTGCAAAAACCTTAAATTCCTACACCCGAGAAATATATCCAAAATTAGACTGTAGGGCCTTGCCATGCTGGCTAATGTGACTGTAGAATACTAGATTCCATAACTGAGATGACCTAGCCCAGATAATTTATCTTGGCAGAAAATTAAATCAACAATGAATACCAAGAATCAGATTCATCTACGAACAAGAACGATAAATAAGATCTGTTGGAACTGAATTTCAAGATGGTTATATTAATGCAAGGGAGGAACGGAATCGAGATGAACAGAACCTACGATAAGCTCTCCTACTGCCTGTGCATCCTTAGTTGCCATAGCGTAAGCTTGCCCTGCTGGCCTTCTCCTCTGGCCTACTGCTGATGATGGATAAACCTCTGCTGCCCTGTCAGAGCCCTAGCTCCCGCTGCTGCCTGAGTCAATGGTGTCTGGTTCTTGGGACACTTCCTATACTGATGCTCTGCTGAACCACATAGTAAATACCTGCCTAGTCTCTTCTTGCAGTCATTCCATCCATGACCCATCTTCTTGTAAAAGGTACAACTAATGTGCTGCGGGCTGAGTGTCTATTGGTAAAGTGTATGCCCCTGGCCCTGAAAGTTCTGCTGAACAAGCCTCTGCTGATACTAATATTGAATCTATACGTGAGGCCTCTTGGCTTGACCTCTACTATTACTGGCTCCATGAGTGTCACGTTCCCTATTGAGCAACTGTTGCCGCTGAGTCTCCACTATCTGCTGGAAGAAGGAGAATAACCCGCCACGTCCTCTGATCTTGACGGCGACTGCTGCTGAAGGATGTCCGGGATGACTGGGGAAAGTCTCGGAGTAGGAAGAGGTGCACTCCCAAAAGCTATAGATATTCCAGCCTGAGCTGGCATAACATGAGCTGCAGTCTCGGGGTCCTGCTGATCATGACGAGAAGTAGCAGACCCCTCAGTGGTGTCCTCCTGATCGAGACGATGAGATCGTGTCTCCATAACCATCCTTAAGATAGATCAAACGAGACGGCAATCACTGATAATAAAGCGATAACATCAAAGGATGACGATTTATTTTCAAGGGAAGACAATAATGCAGCAAAATTTAGGTAACAGGAATCAGATTAAGAGTCTTTCCTAGGTGTGATTGAGTACCTTAAAAAATATATCCTAATCATACTACAGGCTATAGTGATACTCTAGTTCGAATACCACTACATAAACTCGACCTGCATGGGCCACCACAAAAAATGTGTCACAATCCACACCCAGTATAGGGGCTCAAGAAGTGGGTAGGCCTAGCCTACGCCGCAGTTTTGGCGGTAGAACGCTGTCCTAGGTCACATACATCTAACAATTATAAGGTACCTGTACAATGTATACGCTCCGAATGGAGGATAATATTATAGAAATGTACAACTCAATCACAACTAAGATAGAAGTACGATAAGGTAGATAGATAAGATCTGAATCCACAATGAAATACAAAATAAGAGAGAGAATCTAAGTGTCTAAGATAACAACTCCACAGTATCCAACCATCATAAAATCTCAGATATATACAATGAGTATCCAAATGAGATAACAACTGAAAATAAGATAAAGCCTAATCTATGGGGGTATCCGCATCTACTGCTAATGAATCTTGGTGGAGGTCCAAGTCGAAGGTGTCGTCTAAGGCTGCTCCATAGTAGGTAGTACAGAATGCCTCATCCTCGTTCTCTGTAATATTTTTAACAGGTCCAGTCTGGACAAGAGCAAGCACAATACATCTCACGCAGTTTATAATATGACAGGATATGTAAATGTGCTATAGAATAAGATACATGAAACGCTAGAGAATTTATATGAAGTAAAAGAGATGACTGTAAAGAAATATCTACTAAAAGTAAAGAGCTAACAGTGGCTAGTGATGTAGAGTACAAAATAGACAAGTAAATGGCTTGAATTTGCACATGAGTATTTTAAGAGTTTGTACATGATTATACTACTTTGGAATTGTTCACATGACCATTTATACTCCCCCGTACCCCAATCAATACACAAGGATCCAGACAAGTTATGTTATTGTACATGATATCACATGAAGGCCCATAAATTGGTCAACATGAATGTATACATGGGGGCTTTGTGAACATGAGAGTACATGATTCATAAGAGTGCACATGAATGGTGAAAGCACCAGAGTACATGATGAAAGTGAAACGCACATGATATACCGTAACCCGATGCTTCCGAGGGAGATAACATCTCATGAAGGGATCCATATAGTATGAATCCGTGTTAACAATGTGACAACGTCAAGTAAAGTAATCTAGAGCATAAATGTAAATCCTATCAAGTATAAAACGGTCAGAGAATATACTCGCCTGGTATCCTGAGTATCCGATGAATATATATGTCCAGACAGAGTAGATGAGTCCTAAACAGAGCAACACAGGTCAAAATATGTCCAGAATGGTAATATTAAACCTTACAATGCATTCTAGGTCATTCTAGTCTAAAGTTAACTCTAGTCAACTTTACTAGTCAAACTAGGTCAACTAGGCCAATCCTAGTCCATTGAAGTCTCACTAAGCCTAACCAAGCCTAGGCTAGCACTCACACACAATCTCAAAGCCACACAAGTCATCACATACATTACATATATAGGTACATATATATACTCAATGTATATAGGCATATACATAGGAAATTATATATAGGCTTTCATATAGGCTAATGCTTAGCATTCAAGGTAAAGTACAAATCATATATGCATATACAAGGGGGTGAGTGTGTTAGGTTTTCAGTCAACAGTGAACATGTGTTTTCAGGTTTTGTCAACAGTAAATATGTGTGTGTGTGTGTGTGTGTATGTGTGTGTGTGTGTGTGTAGATAGATGGGAGTGACATGGATGTGTGTGTGTGTGTCAGAAAAATAAACCATGTTAGCTCATTCAAACAACACACATCATACTTACATATACCATATATATATATATATATATATATATATATATATATATATATATATATAAAATATATATATATTATATATATATATATATATATTCATTTATGTTATCACTATATACATACTACACAAATTTCATAGCCTAACATATACACTATATGTCTATATATCAATACAAAGCTATATTCATATAAAATATGATAAATATACATGTATATGTAGAGAAGGAAGGGAAAAAAGAGATACATGTATATGTAGAGAAGGAAGGGAAAAAAGAGAGTGAATACTATCATGTGTGGGTGAAGGTTGGGAGTGCATAGTGAAAGGGGCTGGACAGTAGGCAATGGAATGCAGGATATACAAGAAATGCAATAAGCCTGTGCAGGTAATGAATTGAATTGCAGTAAATGAACTACAGTAGCTAATGTGTAGGGCCATGTAAAGAAAGGAATGGTGATTGGCTGAACAACTAAGCTAAGGTCTTGATATTTAAGGCATTTACAGTACTCAGGGGTTGAAATCAAGTCCAACAAGGTTGCTACCGAATCCATCTAAGGAAAGATACATCATGTATTTGGCTAAACTCAAATAGGACTAAGGGACTAATACTTATAGATGTGACCGACATGCAATATGGATAAAGGACTGAACACTCAAATCTGGACAGTAAGAATGTAGGGATAAACCCTTGTTGTGGTTGAGAACTGATACTCAAAGAGTATTCATCTAAAATTTAGCAAGGATTTGATTGTAAGTCAATAAGATGTGGCTAATGTAAAACATTCAAGTGGCTGGGCTTTGTCGGATGAAGGACAAGATATTTGGTTACAATGTACATGTAGGTAAATAGGGTCTGGACTATAGGATCAAGACTGAACATCTAAGATGTAAAATACAGGTGACTAATATGTGCTGTGATAACTAATAAATACAGCGGAATGAGTGACAGGAAATCAAAGTGAGTGTAATAAAACTAATGCAAGAAAGGCAATATGAAGGATTTACAAAAAAGTGAAGGTGCAGGACATCTAAACAGCAGGACAGTGTAATGTTAATGAATGCAAGGTGAGTTGGTTAATTAAGAGTGTGTGTGAGTGATTGCATGGCAAACTAGGTAAGCTAGTGTATCGATGTGTCAATCACGTGTCCATGAGGTGTCAAAACAAAGTATCCTATATGTATCACACATTAACAAGTGTCGAGCATGGGTGGGTGTGCGTGTGTATGGCAAAACATGTATACTAATGTGTCAGTGTATCATGGTATTGTCTAGCATGCCATTAAGTGTCATTGTGTCCAGCAAAATATGTCCAAATGTGTCAGTGAAGTGTGTCCAGTATCTAATGTGTGCAGTGACACAAGTATTAGACATGCCAATCATGGTATCAGAGAGTGGTCTGATACTTGAAATATCAGAGCACAAATGTGTAAATCAGACAGGTGGGTGTTGTGGTCGAGTGATGTGCAAGTGCAAATGTCAACTTGGTATCAGACGTGTGCTGAGTATCAAGTGTCACCCTTAGACGTGTTCGCGTGTCCAAATCCTAAGCCAAACTGTGTCAAAACTCAACAAATATGGTATCAGTGAACACAGTGTATAGGCTGTCTTGTGCGGCCATGTCGAGTCCAATAGGACATGACACAGTGCACTTTGGGTCTCATGCTCGGGTATATACTTAGAGGGGGTCTAGGGCTAGACAATTGACCCCCTGAATCGAGTCCAATACGGGTCACGACAGGACACGAAGTCTTTGTCAGAATAGATTTGCCGCGTGTGTGTGCGTGAGTGGTTCGATGTCGGGGCTAGTGTGTATCCGACACGATACTATATGACCTGACACTTGAGGGTCGTAGTGTCAGTCATTAGCCCTAGCCGCACGTCACGCGTCATGTCCTCAATCGACACAAACACAACGTATCTCTGCTCGAGCAGCAGGGCACGGCCGAGCGCTGCGCACGGCGTGTCCTATTGCTCGCAGACACGACACAGACACGTGTCCAATATCAGAGTGACACGAAATCAATGTACAATCATAAATCAACAATATTAATCAAAAACATTTCAAAAATAACAGAAAAACATTCACTGTGGCATTTCATCAAATACTTACATACAACCTATGATACGTGCCCGATACGGACACCAAATTGACACGAATTTGCATAACACTCACATACAGCTAGGGGACACCTAGATCTATGCATCTATGTAAAGAAATCAGGAAATGGAGGTGGTTTGAGGGGTTTACCTATTGAGTGTCAAACTCAAGGAAAAAGCCCAAAATAGAAGAATCTACCTTGCAACTCTCAAGCTCCAAATTGCACACAAGCTGAGATTACTCACCACCAATAGTAAATAGGGGTTAAATAGATCCCAATGCAAAAGACTAGAGTTAAAAAGGAATAGAAATGAAGAAATTATGAAGGGTTGAATAATGGACAATACCTATTTCTTGCCAAAATTAGAAGTGGTGTAAAAAAGAGGCAAGAATGATTCAAGAGGTACTAAATAGGGGTAGGGGAAACCCTAGGCTAGCCATTTAGGGGGAAATTAGGGTTAGGGTTGATGGCTAGTGGTCTTGGGCCAAGTTTAGATGTTGAATGGTTCAAACCCGTAGCCATTAGTTCAAACACCTAAAGCTCCTAATCTTTCCATGCAACTCAGTCCAAAACAAGTCAACTTGGGTCGACTTAAGTTAGACTAGGGTCCACACCATGCTAACCAAGTCACCAAAGTCAAAGTCAACATCTAGGTTAGTCTCTAAAGTCACAACTAGCAAAAGTTAAAAATAACAATCACCAATCAAACAACTATAAAATAAATCAAAATAATTCATAATGACCAAAATACCCCTAGGAAGAAATGACAGATAAAATATCCTAATCACATGGTTAGGCTCTAGGTCAAGTAGTCTCTAGGGTTTTACTAGCAAAACATCAAAATCATAAGCCTTAGAATTAAATAGTTTTAAAATGACTAAAAATCACCGAAAATTATAACATGATTTAAATACCATTAATAAATAATCAAAATTATAAAATTTCAAAATTACCCTTATTTAGAAAACTGGGTGTTATACATACTACGAAGCAGGCCTAGATGACACCTGCGAGCTGGACTCCCAGGAGGACCCAGCCCTTGTAGAGGATATTACCCCAGTAGTCTAGGCTAGTTAGCTAGACTAGTTATCTTACTTTATTGTCTTATCTTATTTTGGATACATTATGTACTTATTTGGGATTCACTAGAACAAAAAACCCTTTTAATGACGGCTAAAAAGCGTCATTAATGACGAACCATGACGCTTTTTTTTAACAGCAACCGTTATGAAAACGGGTGTTATAAATGTTTTTTAAAAGCGTCATAAAAAAACCGTCATGAATAGTTTCTATAAAATTATTATGAATAGTTAATATATAGTGCATAATTCAGAATAATTTTAAAACGTCATGAATAGATAATATGTATAGGCTCAATGCAGCACATTTATAACACTTTATACTATTCAAATTAGCATATTTATAAAGCTCTATACTGTACAGTATATATTACATTCTAAAAACTTAACATTATATATCACCATCTTTATTACATTTCTCAAAATAGAGTACATATCAACATCTTCATTACATTGAATATCCAAAAACAGAATGTACCCAAAAAATAGGATTAAATCTCTCTTTTGCTAACCAAATTATTAGAAATATTTACTTAAGTAGATTCTGACCATGGATCTTCTCTCTGTCATCTCTTGAAGATATCGGGAGTCCCAAAAAGAAGTAGTGTCGCAGCTGAGCGACGACTTGGTGCTGCTGTAGCCGGCGCCGTCGTGGGAGAGCCTCATCCTCTGATCCCTTACTCTCACCTGAACCCTCACCAGCGCCTGCATGTACCTCAGCGTCACGTTGTGCCCTTTTTGCAAAAAATCGGAAATGTCAGCTTAGCACTTTAGTAATCAACGATGAAATATGAGCCTAGCAATCAACCTGTATTTTACCAAGCCAATAAATTAAATAAAGTTGACAAGAAATTTATATATTAGAAATCAAAATCGAAAATGCATAATTAAGAAAGCATCACTTATTAGACTGACTGCACTTGGTGCAAATGGAGAATTGCTAAAATAGAATGATATTCAAAATGCCAACCAAATGGAGGTCTCGTGTTCCAAATCCTCACCCTACCTATATCCACAATTTAGATGTTATCAAGTTAGAACCAGGTATAAATGACACATTATAATTTGTAACATATTTCAAAATAAAAATATAATAGAATGAAATGTAAATTCGATATTGTATTGCCTAGTAGCAAATACTATGACAAATGTAAGTTTTTGGCGTAAACAGTTAGTTCTTTGGTTCAACTTACAATCTATATATTCAACCTCCCTGAGATGGTTGTGGTCATATAATTGTATCATAACACAAATAAGAGAAACATAACTAGCTTTACAGTTTTGAAATCAAAAGAAAAAAGGCTTATCCCAATGGATATTTACTGGCAGATGATTGAATTAGTAAAAATGTAACCAAAATTTGAATAAAGAAAAGCGAGTAACAAACCCGGTACTAGCTATGGGATGATTTCACTTCCTTTGTGAGCATCCTGGGTGCAATTGCCATGGCCATTAGCTCTTGGAAGAGAAGCTTGCAGGCATAGGGTATATGTACCTGTGGTTCATAAATTAACAACTTAGAATACTACATGCGGTGCTAGAAAAATTGATTTTGAAAATTAAAATCCATGGCCTTTCGGAAAAAAAAAGACATGCAAACTCTAAATTTTTTTTTTGGACAAATGTATAGTTGACAGCAAAGGAAAAGGGTTGTTCAACAGAAAAGGCAAATCAAACTTGTACACATACAATTTTTTTAACATGCAACAACATGGCAAAACTTTAAATATACTGTGCCTTTGATATGCCATTCTTTCATGTCACATTTAAATTTGTAAAGAAGTCTTTGATACTACTTTCCTCTTGTTGCGACAAATTCATTTAAAAACATGTAGAAAAGAAAATCCACGGGACTAGAAAAAGGTAGAGAATTGGCATAGTAGGAGGAGGAACCCAAGGCAAAAAGAAAACAATGTTATCCCATCTTCCATTTAGCTCTCCCATAGGACACCTTCTCCGTCACATTAGCAACTTCTTCACTGCCTCAATACATGTTACTTGTTTGAAGAAACCTAATCCTAATACTAAATTAAAAAGATGGACATGAATTATAGCACCAACAACAAAGCAACCCTTATCAACTCGATGACTCAGAGAGGGGAAATAAAACTCAGGGGCATGTCCACACGAGTATTAAAAACATCATATATGCAACTTGGCTTTCCTAAATATAGTGCACATAGAAAAGAGAAGAGCAGTGTCTAATGAATTCGACTCTTCATATTATACTTGAACATTGCGATAAGGATGCTGGTGGTGGTACACACTTGAGAGAACACTTGTGTGTGACTGAGAAACCGGCAGAGAAAGGAGACCTGGCTTGCTCAATAGCATCTGAAGGAATGGATTTCATAATATAGGAAGAAAAGCACTGCAATGTGCCCTTTTAGTCCCACAGTCGAGCATATAATTTCCCTCCTCATCCCTGTCGGCATTGAGCCTCAACGAAAACCATCCAAAGTTTTGATTACCTATAGGGGTTATGTAACGCAAACATGGGATGGAAGTGCTGTGTACTGTCCATCTTGTCATGGATATGCACACAAAATCTCTTCCAACAAAAGTTTAGCATCACAATTACAGAACCAAACCACAATGGAAAGAAGTAAACATTGAATACGTTTACAGGAGTATCTTTCAATACATAGTTACAGCAAAATAGATGCCGTGGAAGGAAATCGGAACTGTTGCAGATGATGAAGCAAATGACAAGAAATAGAGCAATGTGAGCAAAAACTACCAATTAATAGGATACATCAAACACATTTAATTCCTAAATCTGGTCCAAAGCATACAGTTGTTTTCTTCTCCCTCCCCCAATGGTGCAGTTCCATAAGGCTAATCTACGGGGAGTCACAAGCATCAGCTCAGACAACTCCCAACAATGCACAACATAAGCTAACCAACAAAATCTTGACACAGTCCAACAACATCCAGGTATTGTGGCAGAACTACTACTGAAAGAAAGAAAAAAATTAATCGCATAACTTACAATTTCACTAGCATCCCTCTGCATCAAAAAGCAAACCACTAACACCTAGATCCATTTCAGCCATTACCAGCTTCGATGGATGTCATCGTAGTCTCCGGGAAAGATGTGACAATGGCGTCGGCAACCGACGTAGACGTTCGTAAAAGCTAAATTTGCTTTATGGAGAAAGTCGAGAGAGAAAAATATGAAGGCTAGGGCTTCTGGTCTTCTAATTTTATGATGCAATCAATTAACTATATCAAAAAAATCGATTCTAGCGCCAACTCGAAAGAAAAGAACCAATTTAACCATAAACTACGAAGAAGAGCTCACCTGACGATTGACGGTGTCGAGGTACGGGCAGTCCCTTCTGACCTCCACCAGCCGCTGCTTCTTCTCCGACGGTGCAAGAGCTGGCAGCGACCGATCCTCGTCCTCCTCTTCCTCTTCCCGACCGCCGTGGCCGTTCCCTCTCGGCTCTTCGTCCTCATCGTCGCTGTAGCGAGCGATTGAGAGGAGGGAGTCGTTCTCCTGGTTGGGGTAGAACAGCCCGTAGTTCCTCTCGGACGTGGTTAGGGTTGAAAATTGGGGGAGAAAAGGTTTGAGGAGGAGAGATGATGCTCGTTAGAAAATGGATGAGAAATGAATTTTCTCTCTCCCACTGAGCTTTTATACAGTGAAGGAATTACAAGTTTGCCACCGCTCTAAAATATTAATGACGTTTTGTTTTATAAACGTTATAAAAAGCCCAGAATTAGCTCAAACCGTCATAGAAAAAAGGTATTTCTCAACTTTGATAACGCTTATGTATCAGCCGTCATTAAAACTCCTTGTCGAGCGTCATTAATAGGTCTTTTTGTTGTAGCGATTTTGTTATTTTGGATGTTGCGGAGATGCTATCTTAGATTCTTAGGCTTCTTCTCTTATTGTATTTCATTTGGCGACTTTCATATCTATCTATCTTATCGAATTTTCCACCTTAGTTGTGACTGATGTTGTACATTTCTATATTATCCTCCATTCGGAGCGTATATATTGTACAGGTACCTTATAATTGTTAGATATATGTGACCTAGGACAGCGTTCTACTGCCGACACTACGGCGTAGGCTGGACGTGCCCACTTTTTGTGCCCCTACACTAGGTGTGGGTCGTGACACATTTTTAGTGGTGGCCCATGCAGGTCTAGATTTGTAGTGGTATTCAAACTAGAGTATCACTACAGCCTGCAGTAGGATATAGGATATAGTTTTGAGGTACTCAATCACATTAGAAAAACTTTGATCCAATGATTGCCATCTAAATTCTTATTGATTAAATGTTTTCCTTTGAATAAATAAACCGTCCTCCTTTGATTGTTTGCTTCATTCTCAGTAATTGCTTCTTGTTTTGATCTGTCTTTAGGATGGTTATGGAGAAGCGATCTCATCGCTCCGGTCCAGGGGATACTATCGAGAGGTCGACCACCTCTCGTCCTGTTCAGCAGGTCCTCGAGACCGCAGCTCCTGTTGTGCCGACTCAGGTTAGCATTTCTGTTGCATTTGGAGGTACACCTCCGTCTGTACAGAGACCTTCCCCTGTCATTCCTGATTTCTCTCGGTAGTAGCCACCTTTCGAATCAGTTAACGCAGGGCAGTTGTTCGACTTCTTTCAAAGGATGGTGGAGGCCCAGTGACAGCAGTTCGCTCATTTCCAGTAAGGCATAGAGAATGCCCATCAGCTTGCCCTGACAACTATGGAGAGAGTTATTGCCCAACCGCAGGAAGCCAAGATACAGCCATATCAGCCGAGGACACCAGGGATCCAGGACTTCCAAAAGATAGGTCCGTAGGACTTCCACGGCACTGAAGGGATTCTGTATACGGATGACTGGATAGAGCACATCGAGGAGATCTTCCGGCTGACGGATATTCCAGCACGACTGCAGATTGAGGTGGCAGGTAGTGAGATGCAGGAGCTGGCCCACACGTGGTACCAGATGGACCCAAGGGTCGGTACAGAGGGACATACATAGGCAGCCTTCAAGAAGCTGTTCAAGGAGAAGTTTTTCCCTGACATAGCTCTTGGCTCCCTGGAGACGCAATTTGAGAGCTTAGTTCAGGGCAGTCATACTGTCAAAGAGTACGCTGGGGAGTTCTGCCGTCTGGGCTGATTTGTTTAGGGGCTCAGTGAGACGGCGAAGGCCCAAAGATTCCGGAAGGGGTTAGTCAAGGAGGTCAAGTCCTTGACCTAGAGTGACCGAAGTACCACTTTTGAGGAGATTCTGGTGGGTGCCCTAGCTGTAGAGGATGATCTTGAGCTGAGGCTCAAGAGGGAATGAGACACTCGGGGAGCCAGTGGCAGCGGAGGACCGACCAAGAGGCCTCACTTTCAGCAGCAACATCAGCATCAGCAGAGGCAGTTCCAGCTACAGTAGTTCTAGGGTCAGGGTCATACACCTTTCCAGCAGGTACAGTAGCAGCAGCCGAGGGTTCAGCCATGGGCACTCAGGCAGCAGCCCGTTAGTTGTGGTTTCTACAAAAAGCCAGGACATGTATGGAGTCACTGTAGGAAGAGGCTCGGGAGGTACCTACTCTGTGGTTCGGCGGAGCACCAGCTGAGAGAGTGTTCTATGTCTTCAGAACGAGCAGTTCATGGAGCGGGAGCCAGAGCTCCAGCAGTGCAGCAGAAGGGACCCTTGCAGACTCAGCAGCAAAGGTTCGCTCAGTATCAGCAACAGGCCAGGGGAGGTCAGCATGGGCGAGCTTTCACCATGGCAGCTGAGGACGCAGAGGCTATCGGGGAGCTCATCGCAGGTTCTATTCTTTTCGACTCCATTCTAGCTTTTGCATTGTTCGATTCGGAGGATTCCTACCGCTTCGTATATGTATCTTTTGCTATTAGACACCACATTGTATCCGAATCGTTGCCTAGGACTTGCAAGATCATGACTGGGGGTGGTATTATCCTCGTTAGTGATATTTACTAGGGTCGGAGAGTTGATTTGGGAGGCCGAGAGTTGGATGTGAGTCTGCTCGTGATGCCATTGCCGAACTACGATATCGTACTCGGTATGGATTGGTTGAGCAGGTACCACGCCAGCATAGATTGTCGGGGGGTAGAGTTCTTTTCATAGCATCCGGAGAGCCAGAGTTCGAGTTCACCCGACGGCAGGCGGAGCAGAGCAGCAAAGTTTTTTTGTGGAGTATCAGTTGAGGAACAGGTAGTGCCACACCCTTTGATAGCGATGTTCATAGACATCTTTTCGGAGGATTTGTCAGGGCTACCACCGGACAGAGACGTGGAGTTCTCTATAGACTTAGTGCCCGGCGCAGAGCCGATATCTCAGCACATCTATAGGATGAACAACAGCGAGCTGGTAGAGTTAAAGAAGCAGGTGGATGAGCTGCAGGATGATGGCTTCATCCGGTCGAGTTCTTCACCATAGGGTGCACCGGTACTCTTTCTACCGAAGAAGGATGGGTCGGTTAGGATGTGTATCGACTACAGTGCACTCAACAACCTCAGATCAAGAACAAGTACCAGTTGCCGAGGATCGACGATCTCTTCGATCAGCTGAATGGGGCGAGGGTATTTTCTAAGATTGATCTGAGGTCAGGTTAATCGGGTAAAGGTAAAGAAGAAGGATATTCCGAAGACCGTATTCAAGATGCGGTATGGCCAGTTTGAGTTCATGGTAATGCCGTTTGGGTTGACTAATGCCCCGGCGGTATTCATGAACCTGATGAACAAGGTTTTCCACCAGTACTTGGACAAGTTCATGGTGGTGTTCATCGATGATATCCTAGTATACTCGAAGACCGAGGAGGAGCATGAGGAGCATTTGAGAGTGGTTTTGGAGACTCTCAGGAAGGAGGAGCTTTATGGCAAGCTCTCGAAGTGTGAGTTCTTTCTGGACAGAGTTGACTTCTTGGGTCATGTGATGACTGGAGATGGTATCTCAGTTGACCCGAAGAAGATCAGGGCAGTGGAGGCTTGGACAGCACCGAGTTCAGTAGCGGAGATCAGGAGCTTCTTAGGATTGGCAGGCTATTATAGGAGGTTCGTGCAGGATTTTTCCTGGGTTGTAGAGCCATTGACTAGGCTGACCCGGAAGGATGCAGAGTTTGTCTGGTCAGAGGTGTGTCAGGTTGCTTTTGATGAGTTGAAGAAGCGGCTGACGACAGCTCCGATTCTGACATTGCCATCAGGATCAGGAGGGTTCACTATCTACAGTGACGCCTCAGGGAAGGGTTTGGGTTGTTTCTTGCAGCAGCATGGGAAGGTGATTGCCTATGCTTCCAGGCATTTACGTCCCCATGAGAAGAACTACCCTACCTACGACTTGGAGTTGGCAGCTGTTATTTTTGCTTTGAAGTTATGGAAATACTACTTATACGGAGAGCGGGTGGAGATCTTTACAGATCATAAGAGCTTGAAGTATGTGTTTACACAGAAGAAGCTCAACTTGAGACAGCGCAGGTGGTTGGAGTTGATAAAGGACTTCGATATTTCACTATAGTATCACCCAGGGAAGGCCAACGTGGTTGCCGATGCCTTGAGTAAGTATCCGACAGCCTTGTATTTGACTATGGATCGTCACTTGCTAACAGATTTGGAGAGCTTGGGGATCAAGGTGGTTGTGCTAGGAGTTCAGAGCAGATGTGGGGCCTTCAGATTCATTCAGACTTAATAGAGAGGATCAAGTTGACACAGTTCGAGGATGTTGCTCTGCGGTGTATCCGAGAGCAAGCTCGAGCAGGGTTTGTGGATGATAAGTTTACTCTTACAGAGGATGGAGCATTGAGCCATGGTTCCAGACTGTGTGTGCCCAGTGGAGAGCTTCGGGAGCAGGTCATGCAGGAGGCCCACCGATCTCAGTACTTTATACATCCAGGTGCCAATAAGATGTATAGGGATCTGAGGGAGCACGTCTGGTGGTATGGGATGAAGCGGGAGGTAGCTCGTTTCGTAGCTAGATATTTGGTCTTTAAACAGGTCAAGGCAGAGAGGCAGAGGCAGAAATATTTGTTGTAGTCGTTGTCCATTCTAGAGTGGAAGTAGGAGCACATCACGATGGACTTTATTTCTGGATTACCGCATACACCAGGAGGAAAAGACACAATTTGGGTCATCGTAGATAGGTTGACCAAATCGGCCTACTTTTTGCCATTTAAAGTTGGTACGTATACTGAGAGGCTAGCAGAGATGTATATGCGGCAGATTGTCAAGATTCATGGAGTTTCGGTGAGCATTGTCTCGGATCGGGTTAGTCACTTTACTTTCCATTTCTGGCAAAGTCTGCAGACTAGTTTGGGCACTCAGCTCAAGTTTAGTATTACGTACCACCCTCAGACGGACGGACAGTCAGAGAGGACTATTCAGACACTCGAAGACATGCTGTGGACTTATGTTTTGGATTTTGGAGGATCCTAGGAGGATCACCTGTACTTAGTGGAGTTTGTATACAAGAACAGTTTTCAGGCCAGTATTGAGATGTCACCATTCGAGGCACTGTACGGGCACAGATGTCGTACACCCTTATCTTGGGATGACGTTGGAGAGCGAGCTTTATTGGGACCTGAGATGGTTGTAGATGCAGCCGAGAAGGTGAAGCTCGTCAGAAACCGGATTCGCGTGGCGCAGAACAGACATCGGCACTGGGCCGATAGCTACCGTAGACCTTTAGAGTTTGAGGTACAGTTTAGGAATAGGATTAGAATTAGGAGTTGTTTTGTTTGTGATATTGTTTGATCATGTTTGAATATATTAGTAATTGAGACCTTGTTTGTGATTAGGTTGGGGATCTAGTTTTTTTGAGGATATCTCCGACACGTGGAACGATACGTTTTGGTGGAGGTAGAAAGCATAGCCCGTGCTTCATCGGACCTTTCATGATCAGCAAAAGAGTCGGTGACATGGCTTACAGGCTAGACTTGCCACCTGCACTAGTGGGAGTCCATAACGTATTCCACGTGTCGTAGCTGAGATGGTATGTGGCAGATCCTAGCCATGTACTCGATCACTCAGAGATTGAGGTGGGATCTACTCTTAGCTATCCAGAGCAGCCTGTAGAGATTCTGGATCGACGAGAGAAGGTTCTGAGAAACCAGGTGATACCCATGGTTCGCATCGCATGGAGGCATCATTCTCCAGGAGAGTCTACCTGGGAGCGAGAGGATGAGATGCGCGAGCGATACCCATATCTTTTTGGACCTTGAGGTATGATTGTCTATCCTTCTCATCAGTTCAGTTTTGCCTTTCAATTTCGAGGACAGAATTCTTTTAAGGAGGGTAGATTTGTCACTATCACATTTTAGTTTGAGGGTAATTTGGTCATTTTGGTTTTGAGAATTTTTTTATCATTTATTGCATTGGTGTTGTGTTTTTTGACTTTTGCCAGTTGTGACGTTAGAGGCTAGCCTAGAGTTTGACTTTGACTTTAGTGACTTAGTTAGCTTGGTACGGGATCCAAATGTGACTTAAGTTGGTCTTAGTTGACTTCAGTGTAGCTAGGGTTCATGAGAGGATTAGGAGAGTTTTGTATTTGGACTTATAGCTAAGGGGTTGAACTAGCTAGCTTATGAACTTGGCACAAAGCCCATTTACATGAAACCCTAACCCTAATCCCCTATATGGCCGGCCACTACAGCCCAAATTAAACCTGATTTCAGCCTATATAATGTCTCTTCATAACCACTTGCCTCTTTTAGAAATTTTTTTTAGAAAACCCTAATTTCTTCCCCCTTTCATCATTCCTCCACCAAATTGATCCTAATCTTTTGCACTTGATTCCAAATCTGGAGTAGAAGGAGAAGGAGGCTAGCTTGCAAGGAGAGGAGCTCATTGGAACATAGTTTGAGGAAGAAGACTTCACTATTTGGGGCTTTTTCTTGGAGATTAGCTCTCTATAGGTAATCCCTAAAAATCATCCTAAAATCCTGATTTAATTCCATAGATGCATCCATCTAGGTGTCCCCTAGTTGTAGGAAAAGTTTGGTAGAAATTTGTGTTAATTTGGTGTCCGTATCGGACACGTATCAGTGTAGGCGTTTAGGTGTTCGATGAAATATCACAATGGAATTTTTACTGTTATTTTAAAAATGTATTTGAACTGATTTGTAGCCCTATAGGTGTGGTTTGATTTCGTGTTTGACTAAACTAATTTTTGTGTCTGTGTCGTGTCGAATGAGGGGCTGGGCACGCCGTACAGACAATACGGGCAGTGTCCTGCTACCCGATCGCAAGATCTCTTTGTCTGTGTCACTTAGACACGTGACACTTGGTTAGTGTCTTAGGGAAGTGACTGACACATCAGCCCCTAAGTGGTGTATCGAGTCGTGTCATGTCGGCATCGTATTTATAAGTGCACTGATTTTATGAACACTGTGCATTAGCCGTGTCTAGGCTCTGATACAAGTGTCGTACAGAGCGTAGGCACGCCGTGGACACGAAGTGTCATATCGTGAGTATAGCCCTATATGTCGGCAATACGTGGACACAACCACGTGACTCCACGTGAGTCGTGTCTTGTCCACGAGCTCGTGGACTCGCCGCACGAGCCTGTGCAGTGGCCTTGTGTTGGCGAGTGTTCGTGTGTGTCTGGATACCTCATGTCCTGTTGTGTGGACACCATATGACTCATGGAACACCCAGAGATATGCACTAGTGATTACCAACCATTAATTTGGGATTTCTATTTGATTTTGTGTCGGATTTGGGTTTTCCCCATTTTTACTGATACATGAACGATGACCTTTTTTTTGAGATTTTGAATGTGTTTTAATTGATTTCAAATGTAATTTAAATGTTATATATATGTGATATCATCTCTGGTTGTTTGATTTGTGTTGAGGATTCAATGTAGAGCTCGATTGGTTGTATGAATGAGGATACATAGGTTTAACTGCTGGGTTTTAAAATTTCTGAATGGGGTTATGCACATATATGTGTGTTGATGTGAATGAGAGATTACATAGTGTTTTTCTAAGATTTTAAACCATATTCCTGCTGTACACACAGGAATAAATTTCACATAAACTTGAGAACTGATCACTGTCAACCTATGTATAACCTGAGAACTGTACACACCTCACTATCACTCTCATCTACCTATATACACGCACACCCTGTGCAGTTGACACACACACATGTCACTCACTAATACACTCATGAACTGTACACACCAACACACTATACACAAGTATACACGATACTACACACACACAAGGTACTGCTGCCTTGACTGAACCCGAGAACAACCTGGGACTGACACACACACACAGCTGAACTCAAACACACTCCATATCACTCTATAACCTGACACACAAACACACTATGAAACGGTGGTACAAACACACCCTAAGCACTTTCACACAAGTACCCTTGTACACACACACACACACTCATACATGTGTGACACACACATAAACCATATTCACATACACCCATGACACCATGTATCCTTAACCCTTGTAGGTAACCCAATACACAGACACTCACCCTCCCCCCACTTACATATATGTATTATGCACTAGCCTATATGAATATCTATGTATATATTGTATAATAATGAATATACATAGTTTGTATTTGTGTGTGATAACTTGTTAGGGCTTTGATTGTGTTTGAGTACTAGCCTAGGCTTAGTTAGGCTTAGTGAGACTTGATTGGACTAGGATTGGCCTAGTTGACCTAGTTTGACTAGTGAAGTTGACTAGAGTTGACTTTAGTCTATAATGACCTAGAATTCATATAGAATGTATTACAAAGTTTAATATTATCATTCTGGACATGTTGTGACCTGTATTGCTCTAAATAGGACTCATCTACTCTATCTGGACATATATACTCATCGAATACTTAGGATACCAGGCGAGTACATTCTTTCACCGTTTCATACTTGATAGGATTTATATTTATGATTTAGATTATTTTGCTTGATGCTGTCACAATGTTAACACGGTTGGTACTATATGGATTCCTTCATGAGATGTTATCTCCTTCGAGAGCATCGGGTTACGTCATGTCATGTGGGTTTCACTTTCATCATGTACTCCGGTGCTTTTACCATTCATGTGCACTCTTGTGATTCATGTACTCTCATGTTCACAGAGCCCCACATGTATACTTTATTTATACCCATTTATGGGCCCCCATGTGAAATCATGTATAATAACGTAACTTGTCTGGATGCTTGTGTATTGATTGGTGTACGGGGGAGTATAAATGGTTATGTGAACAATTCCAAAGTAGTGTAATCGTGTGCAAGCTCTTAGAATAATCATGTACAAATTCTAGCCGTTCACATGTATATCTTGTACTCTACATCACTAGTCACTGTTAGTTCTTTACTTATAGTAGATATTTCTCTACAGTTATCCCTTTTACTTCATATATATTCTTCAGTGTTTCATGTATCTTACGCTATAGCATATTTATATTTCCTGTCATATTATGAACTGCGTGAGATGTATTGTGCTAGTTCTTGTCCTGAATTGACCTATTGAAATATTACAGATGACATTGAGGAGTTCTGTCCTACATACTACGAGCAGGCCTAGATGACACCTGCGAGCTGGACTCCCAGGAGGACCCAGCCCTTGTAGAGGACATTACCTTAGTAATCTAGGCTAGTTAGCTAGACTAGTTATCTTACTTTATTGTCTTGTATTATTTTGGATACATTATGTACTTATTTGGGATTTTGTTGTTCTGGATGTTTTGGAGATGCTATCTTAGACTCTTAGGCTTCTTCTCTTATTATATTTCATTTGGCGACTTTCATATCTATGTATCTTATTGAATTTTTCACCTTAGCTGTGATTGAGTTGTACAATTCTATAATGTCCTCCATTCGGAGCGTATATATTATACAGGTACCTTATAAATGTTGGATGTATGTGACCTAGGACAGCGTTCTACCGCCGACACTGCGGCGTAGGCTGGACGTACCCTTTTTTGTGCCCCTACACTGGGTACGGGTCGTGACAGCTTCGAACTTTGGGAAGATTACTAAAAAAAAATTTTAGAAGATTTGCAGCTGCCAGTTTTACGAGACCCGAAGCGTTTGCTGAGTCACGCCTCATCAGTTTACACACGTGACCGGGCCTATAAATAGGCTACTGAGGGAGAGAGAGAGGGTCTTCTTTCCTTCTTCTTCTTCTTCTTTAAACAGCCTTTGTCTTCTTCTTCAGAGTTTTCCCTCCTTCTTTGTTAGAGAGATGGCTCCCAAGACTTCTCGAGGCGGTGCTGGCCGAGGCAAGGGCAAGGGCAAGGAATCGGTGGAGGTCTACACGGGGGATGCCCACGTTGTCATGGTGACGCATGCCGACGTACGGCTGAAAGTGATCGGTGGGTAATCACTTACCGAGTTGCATCCCGATGACACGCCTAGGCTGATGTGCATGGACTTTGTCCTGATGATGCGCTGAGGCTCCTTCTGCTGACGGGAGTGGGCTTAGGTCCTAATGATGCACCGACGCTACTCTTCCGTGCACCTGGATATTGATCATGTACGTTTTTTATGAGGCTCTATCTGTGCGCGTGGGTTTTGACCTAGTGATGTGCCAGATTGTTGATGTACCTTCGATTCTTGTTTTGAGCTTCTAAGTCTTTTGCTAACTTTTCTTTGATCCTGTTGCAGTATCCAATCCGAAGGTAGAGGCTATCATGAAGGAGGAGATATGGACTCCTCTCATCAAACAAGAGCCGATGACCATTAAGGAGGACGTGATACCAAAGGTCAAAGTCAAAGAAGAACCGGTGACCATCAGGGAAGAGATTACTCCCAAGATCGAAGTTGCCGTTAAGGAGGAGCCGCTGCCAGAGGGTAATAGCACCGGGAGTTATGGTCCTCCTGCCCCTGCCGAGGACCTTAATCAGATAGAGCCTTCATATACGAAATGTCTGAGGGAATGGTACATGCCTCAATGCAACTATGATCCCTGGTTGTGAGGATTCATTTGGTTGTCTTGCAATCGCCGTTCCTGGGAATATGAATAAAGTCAATGTCCCTATTTTGTCTTAGTGTTTCTGTCTATCTTTTAAGATGCGAAGATGTAGATCACGACCCGCACCCTAGAATAAGGGCACATGACGTGGGTACGTCCAGCCTACGCCACAGTGTCGGCGGTAGAACGCTGTCCTAGGTCATAACATCTAACAGATAAGGGTAATATACAGTTATACTCCCCGAATGGGGGTGACATAACACAATATAACTCAACCACATCTAGGATAGAACAGGAATGAGATAGAAAGATAAAGACAGATAACAACCAGGAATGTAACATCACAGAGATACAAATCCAGAATTCTAAGTGTCTAATATAATACATCTCAGAATATCTCAAAGTCTAATACAGAAATCCCAAAATAGTAAGACAATCCTAAACTAATGGAAGTAACATCAACTGCTAGCAGGTCCAAGTCACTAGTGATGACTAATGCTGCACCAAGAGGGATAGACACCAGAGCCTCATCATTCACTGTAAAATTTTCAACAGGTCCAGTCAGGACGGGAACGAGCATCTATCTCTCAAAACAGTTCATAGCAGGTTAGGAGTATAAATCATGCAATAGAGTAAAATACAGGAAGTGCTGAAAAGGAAGTACGAGTAAACAGGAGATATTTTGTAACTGAAAGTAAATACATGATAGTAGAGACTGTAAGTGACTACGTGATTTAGAGCATAATGGTTATATAAACGGCTTGGGGGCACATGAATACAAATAAGGAGGCATATTTATACAGCTACTGGGGATAGTGTTCACATAACCAATTCTACTCACCCCGCCCCAACCAGTACACAAGGATCCATTCAAGTTACGTTATAAGCACATGAATACAACTAAGATACGTGAACTCATGTAATGAGTAGTACATGAGGCACGTGAAAGCACATGAGAACATGTAAAAACATGAACTAGTACGAGTACAAGGAGTACCTGATGCACATGATAAAGTACATGAACATGAAATACCCGATGCACCCGTAGAGGGATAACATCTCAGGAAGGGATCCATATAGTACTAATCCGTGAAGATACGTGTCAGTATCATGTAGAGTAATCTAGAGCAAGAATATAATCCAGGTAAGTATAAAAAGATTAGAGAATGTACTCGCTTGTAATCGATGAATCTGAGAGAATATAGACTGTCCGAGGAGTGGTGTCTGTCTCCTATTAGAACAGCACAAGTCACAACAAGTCCAGAATGGTAATAAGATGCACTATAATACGTTCTACATGAATCTAGGTCAAACTAGGCCAAAGTCAACTCTTGGTCAACTCTGGTCAACCCTAGAGTCAAACTAGGTCAACCAAGTCTAATCTAGGTCAAACTAGTCTAATATAGGTCTGGCAACTATTCTAGGTTCTAACAAGTCTACTCTAGGTTATACCATGACTAATAGGCAATACCATGCTAAAATCTACAATTCACCATAACAATATACAATACCTTAGTCCTAGGGTATTCCATACTCTATGACACATATCACCACCCCACATATCAAGACACCATATATACCCAATATATATATATACACATATCACACATTATATATCTAACTAATATATATGTATAGGACTAAAACATCACAAGGCACATTTTATCTACACACAAGAAGTGAAGGGAACATATGGTGAACTAATGAATATGTGTGGAAAGGAAGTGAGGGTGGAAAACACATGAGAACTATGTGCAAGTGTGTCTAGCAATAGGCTTGTGTGTGAATCAACCCAAAGGTGTGTGTGTGCCTCATGAATATTGTGATAGATTAGAGAGTGAGTGAGGACTAAAATCTGGGAGTAAACTGTGGTGTGGTGAGGTGTGTGTACTGTTCAGAAAACTGGAATAACAGGGACTAATTTCCAGGTTAAACCAGTTCACAAACAACTCCTATAATTGAATTCTCAGTTAAGCAAAAGAAAGAACATTGAATAATGAAAGGGAAATCAGTTTACAAACTAAACATTATAGATAACTATTCTCAGGTTATTCCTACATGTAATGTAAGGAATCATTTCCAGGAATGAAAACTGAGAACCACTCTCATCTTAGCTAAACATTGAATCATAGGTTATACAATAAAACCCAACTCAATTTCCATTTATCAATTAACAGTGAAGAAAAGCTCATGAATCACACATAACTAATTAACATGCCCCAATATGAAATCCCATATTTTAGTTCAGATTTAACAGTTAGGAAACCCATTTATTGAAAGCCTTTCTCAGTTTTGAAAGCCATTCCCAGGTATAGGGACATCCCATTCATAATTGAAAGGAAGGAACTCCATGTTCAGTACTTCCTGTTATAGGAGTAACTCAGAAACAAGAATAAAAAGGAAACTCGGGTTTGCACATAACATTAACATTTTAGATTTACCTCCCTGCTCATTTCAGTTATCAATACAACTCAAACCATCAAGAGTTTTGAAGAAAACAGTCCTTAGAAGAAACTCTGATTTATGAACCAAAACATCACCAAATCAGTCCAAAATTGACATACAAATAGGAAACACTTAGGAGAACATATTAGGCACTTAAAAACTTGTAATTAACTGTGTTAAGAAGGTTTAAAAGACTGCTAAAACTCATCTTGCAAAACTAGAAAATTTCAGAAGACTGATACATGGGTTTTCAGAAAAAAAAAAGGGAAAATGACAAGTAAACAGTGAAATTCGAATAAAAATCAATTGAGAGGTTGGTAACTATTAAACACAATGCATACATGCTACGTGATGTGTTTGTGTCCACAGAAGTGGACACAAACGTGTCCAATTAATTTAATACACAAAAATAGTGAACTGCACACAGAGAAACCAATCGTCGTGCACGTGTTCGTGTCGATCGTGTGCACGACACACAGCGACACGACTCACGAGATTTGGTCCACGTGTTCACCTAGACTAGGGCTAGTGATAGGACAACCTGAATCGTGTCCAAGTCGCGTGTACACGACACGAGACATGCGTGTCAGTGCCCAAATTGACAGCCGACTGCGCAGTACACAAATCGGTGCACGCGTTCGTGCGTGTCCGATACGACACGTGGGGCTCTGAAATTTGGGGAGCCCCATGTCAGTGTCAGCCCCTAGCTACATGTCAAATTTGGCATGTCGAGGAGCCGTGTCCGTGTCGCAATCACGCCCAAGCAGCAGGGCACGCACAGTGCCTGTGCACGCGCACGCGCGACAGTGTGTTCGCGTGTCCGTGGGGACTCGACACGACACTAAGATGACACGAAAACTACAGAAATGCATAAGCGACACATAGACCTAATTTCCTATTCAAATACAATTCCAAAATCACACAAAATGCCCATTGGGGCATTTCATCAAATACTTAGTAGCATGCACTGATACGTGTCCAGAATGGACACGAAACGACACGAAAATTTGGGAAACCCTATTCCTATAGTTAGGCTAGGGTTAGGGCAACCTAGAAATGAATTTTACAGTATTTAAAATGAATTAGAGAGGATTATACCTATAGGTAAACAATGGGTCAAAATCCCCAAATGGGAAGAGCTCCACAAGCCACTAAACTTCCTCAAATTGTGTGTTCCCTGAAAATACTCCATAATAACAGCAAGTAGACTATTATTAGGTCCTATTGCAATTTATTTGAAGGAATTTGGAGAAGAAATGGATTTTCTAAGGAATTACAAAGATGGGGACTCACCTCTTCCAAATGGCAAAGTTTCCTAAAGAGGCAACCCAAGTTTTAAGAGCATATAAATAGGGGAGGGGCTGACCATAGTGGCTGTCCAGAAATCCTAGGATTAGGGCTTGGTTTAATGGGTGTGGGCTGTGGGCCATTAAGCCTATTAGTCATGAAATGACTTGTGACTTCACAAGCCATTTCTATATCAAACTAACTCCTAATTTCACCAAATTAATCCCAATGAGTTCATCCTCATGAACTTAAGTCAACCTAGGTTCTCAAATCCTAATCACTTAGCCAAGACCTAGGTTAGCCACTAGGTTAGTCTACAAGGTCAACATAAGTCAAGTCCACTAAAACACCAAAATCGATTATACTAAAATCACCTAAAAATCACTAAAAATCATATTAATTCTAATAAATCTAAATAATACTAACTATCACTAACCATGGTTAGCTAAGACTAGCTGTGACTAATCTAGGTTAGGTCCAAACCAAGTTAGGCTGTCTCTAGTGTTATACTATCAAAACACCAAAAATCATATGTCATAATTTAAAATACTTTTAAAATAATTTAAAATTACCAAAAATTATATCATGATTTAAAACATCATTATTAAAAGATTAAAATTACAAAATTTCAAAATTACCCTCATTTGGAAAACTGGGTGTTACAATCCTACCCACCTTAGAAAAATCTCGTCCTCGAAATTAAAATGTTCCTACCCCTTCCAGGTCAAACCCCCACAATCAAAGTCTCAAAACTTAATCAATCATAAAATTTTAAAAGGACGGTATACAGGATCATGGCATACGGTGGTAATGAAAGTCTCATCTAGGTATACTAGTCACACTAAGATCAAAGCAATCATAAGGTATCAAAACATACAACAATATGGTAGGGTGCATCAATTTCAAAGACTGGCTAAGATATAGGTCAAGGACTCACCTCCAACTAGGTCTGGTGGCTGGAACTCCCTTCCGAAGGCGAAGTCTTGGCTGAGATAAGTGCAGCAGGACAGTCTCGCAGCCTGTGTGCAGCCGACCCACACAACAGGCACACTTCTCTTCTCTTCCTACAGATGTCCTACACGTGTCCAGGCTTCTTACAGAAGGTGCAGGTAGGCACTCTCTCAGCTGGCCTCTGCTGAACAGGAGTCTGGACTGGGTAGGCTGGTCTAGGCTGATAGTCTGGGTGCTCACGGGGCTCTGGGTATACACTGCTCCTCGGCCTCTTAGAACTAGGCACTCCTTCTGAATGTACCAAATCCCATAGCAGTTGGATTCCACGGCCCTGCTCCTTCAGGATCTCAGCCTGAACTCTCTGTGTCTCTAACACATCCCGGAGAAGTCTGGATATCTGAGCTCCGTCAGAAAACAAACCTGTCGAGGGTATGGTATGGGGTACTGCTCCTGGAGGCAGAGGAGGAGACTGGGAAGGACTCTTGGTCTCAGATGAGACTGCCACCCTCTCCTGAGTAACAGGTGGTGGAGGGTAACTATCAGGTGAGGATGCTAACACCTCCTCGATGGCGGGAGATGCCACTACCCTTGGGTCAGCCTGAGGGGTCACTACCTCCTGAGCAATAGGAGGTGGAAGCACACTGTCAGTAGCTGCAGCTGCTCTCAGGCGACAGGCTCGGGTCATGGGTGCTATACTGGAAAGGATAAAATACAACAATTATTAAAGCTGTACAACAGTCTACCATCCTATCTGTAAAACTGGTATTTATCAAGAAAATAAAATAAGACAACTACCAATCATCTATTAAGGGTACTATTTAAGAAAATCATGACCAAAAGTTTAAGGAACGAAAGTCAATAGCATTGAATCCAATCACAATCTAATATATATAGAAGAGAGAGTGTTAGAGGGAAAAGCTAACATTATGCAAGGGTCATATGGTTAGTATGAAATATACATGAAAGTGTATAGGAGGATTTGAGTCTCAACTGTAGCTATCAAGTTACACTATTCATGACATATTAGTTAAGCAATCTACAAGGCACAAGCTATTACTCCTAACATGTATGGCTAACCGTGTATATATGTATATCTATATGTATAGAGAGGTAAAGATTTAATTATGCATCTACATACATTATAACATGTTTACAGAACTATATATATATCTATATAACTATATGAACATAACATAGAGATGAAAGGTTAGGTTTTCATGGCAGTTGTAAACACTAGTGTAGAGTGTCAAGTGTACATGGGTTAAACTTGAAACAAAGTGTTCAATCATTCAGTTTGCTCAACATTACATATTAGATCTGAAATTGAACTACACATATTGAAAGCAATGTAAAAAAATGTTAACATGTATTCAATTTTCAAGGTTTTTGGAGAAATTCGAACATCAAAACCAACTCAATGTTTACCACAATCACAACCTAACATGTAGGAGTATGAAACTTAACATTATATACCTATACGCAACAATGTATACGGCTCAAAACATTACAATTTAAAACTGCAATTTGAACTAAATACTTAGAATCCAAGGTTAAGGGTTTACTATGTACACATTCTCAGATTTGACAATTCAAACAAAACTCAAAAAAAAAAATTGAAATGAAACCCTGTGTATAACATACATGTGTAGTGATGTAAGCAAGACTAATAACATGAAATTTAAATTTAAATTACAAATTTAATATGGGGAAACAGAGAACTAGTCACTGATACTGCACTATATTAGAATATTAGGATTTGAGAACTTAACATTAATCATATTAACATGCATTTATATAGGTTGGTAATCAAGTGTAGTATGCATACATGTCAGGCAAGTATATGTGTCCACTATATATATATATATATATTAGGGTAATACAAGATATAATGGCAAGAAGAAAACAATGATAAAATCCATTCTGCTTATCTGTTTAAAAGAAGAAACCATTTTGAAACCAGAGCTACAACATCAATCTAAGTTAAGGTCTAGCAAAATCACTAATTCATTGTATTAGGAAGAATTTATTGCAAGAAGTTACACAAGGTTCATAATAACAGCCAAGCTACTCCTACTCATACTCCTACTCCTAAGTTAAATGATGATGGAAACAATTTATAATAACTGGAATGAAGATAGAAACGATATATTTAAGAACCTTTCCAAGATACAATCTGATAATCATATGCGTCTGTCCAAAATCATGATACTCAGAATACTCGCCACGCTAGTAAGCAAGGCTGCGATAAACGGTAGAGTCCATAACAGGGGCATGCACCTCTATAATCATGTCGTTTGGAATTCTGGCTATGCCGACAAGTATAGCTGCGAGAAATTCTAAATCTCATAACCAAGATACGTACATCCGAAGTCGGTCTCTATGTTTCCGCCACGCCAGCTAATATAGCTGCGATAAACTCTAGGTTCCATAACCAAGTAGACGTTTATTATCCCCGTTATTCCGTCAACATATGTTATCAGAAGGTACCGTAACTCAGGCCATAAAATTCATCTCGATAGAAAAATCAAAATTAACAACGATTCATCAAAATCAAATTCAATAATCAAGGAGTGAGAGCGAACAAAACAAGGGGAAGGATCTCAAATTGAAGTTTAAATAAGATTCTCAAGGGTCATCCCAGGAATCTTTCAAGGAATCCTAACTTGTGATTGAGTACCCTCAAAAATAATATCTCCTAATCCTACTGCAGGCTGTAGTGATACTCTAGTTCGAATACCACTACATAAACTTGACCTGCATGGGCCACCACTAAAAACGTGTCACGACCCGCACCCTAGAATAAGGGCACATGACGTGGGTACGTCCAGCCTACGCCGCAGTGTCGGCAGTAGAACGCTGTCCTAGGTCATAACATCTAACAGATAAGGGTAATATACAGTTATACTCCCCGAATGGGGGTAACATAACACAATATAACTCAACCACATCTAGGATAGAACAAGAATGAGATAGAAAGATAAAGATAGATAACAACCAGGAATGTAACATCACAGAGATACAAATCCAGAATTCTAAGTGTCTAAAATAATACATCTCAGAATATCTCAAAGTCTAATACAGAAATCCCAAAATAGTAAGACAATCCTAAACTAATGGAAGTAATATCAACTGCTAGCAGGTCCAAGTCACTAGTGATGTCTAATGCTGCACCAAGAGGGATAGACACCAGAGCCTCATCATTCACTGTAAAATTTTCAACAGGTCCAGTCAGGACGGGAACGAGCACATATCTCTCAAAACAGTTCATAGCAGGTTAGGAGTATAAATCATGCAATAGAGTAAAATACAGGAAGTGCTGAAAAGGAAGTACGAGTAAACAGGAGATATTTTGTAATTGAAAGTAAATACATGATAGTAGAGACTGTAAGTGACTACGTGATTTAGAGCATAATGGTTATGTAAACGGCTTGGGGGCAGATGAATACAAATAAGGAGGCACATTTATACAGCTACTGGGATAGTGTTCACATAACCAATTCTACTCACCCCGCCCCAACCAGTACACAAGGATCTATTCATGTTACGTTATAAGCACATAAATACAACTAAGATACGTGAACTCATGTAATGAGTAGTACATGAGGCACGTGAAAGCACATAAGAACATGTAAAAACATGAACTAGTACGAATACAAGGAGTACCTGATGCACATGATAAAGTACATGAACATGAAATACCCGATGCACCCGTAGAGGGATAACATCTCAAGAAGGGATCCATATAGTACTAATCCGTGAAGATACGTGTCAGCATCATGTAGAGTAATCTAGAGCAAGAATATAATCCAGGTAAGTATGAAAAGATCAGAGAATGTACTCGCCTGTAACCGATGAATCTGAGAGAATATAGACTGTCCGAGGAGTGGTGTCTGTCTCCTATTAGAACAGCACAAGTCACAACAAGTCCAGAATGGTAATAAGATGTACTACAATGCGTTCTACATGAATCTAGGTCAAACTAGGCCAAAGTCAACTCTTGGTCAACTCTGGTCAACACTAGAGTCAAACTAGGTCAACCAAGTCTAATCTAGGTCAAACTAGTCTAATATAGGTCTAGCAACTATTCTAGGTTCTAACAAGTCTACTCTAGGTTATACCATGACTAATAGGCAATACCATGCTAAAATCTACAATTCACCATAACAATATACAATACCTTAGTCCTAGGGTATTCCATACTCTATGACACATATCACCACCCCACATATCAAGACACCATATATACCCAATATATATATATACACATATCACACATTATATATCTAACTAATATATATGTATAGGACTAAAACATCACAAGGCACATTTTATCTACACACAAGAAGTGAAGGGAACACATGGTGAACTAATGAATATGTGTGGAAGGGAAGTGAGGGTGGAAAATACATGAGAACTATGTGCAAGTGTGTCTAGCAATAGGCTTGTGTGTGAATCAACACAAAGGTGTGTGTGTGCCTCATGAATATTGTGATAGATTAGAGAGTGAGTGAGGACTAAAATCTGGGAGTAAACTGTGGTGTGGTGAGGTGTGTGTACTGTTCAGAAAACTGGAATAACAGGGACTAATTCCCAGGTTAAACCAGTTCATAAACAACTCCTATAATTGAATTCTCAGTTAAGCAAAAGAAAGAACATTGAATAATGAAAGGGAAATCAGTTTACAAACTAAACATTATAGATAACTATTCTCAGGTTATTCCTACATGTAATGTAAGGAATCATTTCCAGGAATGAAAACTGAGAACCACTCTCATCTTAGCTAAACATTGAATCATAGGTTATACAATAAAACCCAACTCAATTTCCAGTTATCAATTAACAGTGAAGAAAAGCTCATGAATCACACATAACTAATTAACATGCCCCAATATGAAATCCCATATTTCAGTTCAGATTTAACAGTTAGGAAACCCATTTATTGAAAGCCTTTCTCAGTTTTGAAAGCCATTCCCAGGTATAGGGACATCCCATTCATAATTGAAAGGAAGGAACTCCATGTTCAGTACTTCCTGTTATAGGAGTAACTCAGAAACAAGAATAAAAAGGAAACTCAGGTTTGTACATAACATTAACATTTCAGATTTACCTCCCTGCTCATTTCAGTTATCAATACAACTCAAACCATCAAGAGTTTTGAAGAAAATAGTCCTTAGAAGAAACTCTAATTTATGAACCAAAACATCACCAAATCAGTCCAAAATTGACATACAAATAGGAAACACTTAGGAGAACATATTAGGCACTTAAAAACTTGTAATTAACTGTGTTAAGAAGGTTTAAAAGACTGCTAAAACTCATCTTGCAAAACTGGAAAATTTCAGAAGACTGATACATAGGTTTTCAGGAAAAAAAGGGAAAATGACAGTTGATGTAATCCTTTACTTCCTGCTTAAATGAAGAAATGAAGAACTTTTTGCTTTCGTTCATTCTTGTGATAAATCTTGTGATCTTTTGGTGGACCTATTATCTTTTGCGCACCTTAGTTTCTAGGTACATATAATAATTACTCATGGAGGACACCGACACATTCACTCAGAGGTAATGTGGACGAGGTGAATATGGGGTAATTCTACTAGTGATTTTATGTAGACTTATCATCCTTGGCATACCTTGGTATTAGGTACGGATAATAAGTTTAGAGTGAGGACCGACATATTTACTTAGAAGTAATATTGACATGGTAAATATGGGGCTAAATGGTAGAGTTTTCCTACTCAGAGGTGACATGGACGTGGTAGGAGTGGACTTTGTGGGGATTTATAGAACAATTCAGAGGCGATATGGACGTGGATGTTCTATGGTTGATGTGCAACAACTCGGGGATTGTTGTGCAGGATGTTTACTCAGAGGTAATGTGGACATGGTAAAAATAGTAATAGCATGATCTTGCGTAGTGTAAAATCCTGCTTCATAGGGTGTAAAAAAGCAACTCATAGGTGATATGGACATGCTTATTCTTCTCTTAGGAATGCAACAGAACAGTTGGGTTCCAGAAGCACATGATTGTCAAAGAAAGGGGTGTGAACCTGGTTTTGTCAAGTTCATGAAGTTCTCTCTTCTAGGGAGAGGGTAGTACATTTTCAACAGGTGTCAAGAATAGTACTTCTTCGAGAACTTGCCGTTGACGGGCATCATGAACAAGTCCCTATTAGATTGAGCGAGACGATAAGCACTGTTTGAGTATACCGTCTCTATGATGAAGGGTCCTTCCCACTTGGGTTCGAACTTTTTTGCTGTCTTGTGAGTCATTACCATCGGTCTTCTGACTGCCAGAACCAAGTCACCTACTTAGAAAGTCCTCTGTTAGACTCTTTTGTTGAAAGCCTGTGAGATGCGGGCTTGGTAAAGTTCGATGCATTGTTGAGCCAAAAGGCATTTTTCGTCCAGTGCTTCCAACTCTTGTAGATGGCGACGTTGATTGTCTTCTTCCGTCAGTTGATTCGTGATCGCAACTCGGAGTGAGGGTATCTGGATTTCCAGTGGTAATACTGCTTCACTCCCATAGACCAAGGAGAACGGTGTGTTGCCTGTCGGGGTTCGTACCGTTGTGCGATCGGCCCAAAGGCATTCATCGAGCTTCTCATCCCAATCGCGCTTGTTGGTTGATATGACTTTTTTGAGTAGCTTGACGATGCTTTTATTAAAAGCTTCAGCCAATTTGTTTGCTGTTGGATTATAGGCGATCGATGCCATATTTTAAATACGATTCTTGTCGCAGAATCTACTGAACGCATGGCTGATGAATTATGGACCGTTGTCATGGATGATCCACCGGGGTACCCCGAAATAGTAGATGACGTGATGCTTGATGAAGCTGATCACCTTTGAGCTTTTTATCTCTATCAATGGTACTGCTTCTGCCCATTTAGAGAAGTAGTCGATGATTGCTAGGATAAAGCGATGTCCCCTGTATGAGAAAGGGGTGATAGGTCCTACTATGTCCATGTCCCAGTCTTCAAATAGCCAAGACGCGACGGTAGGATGTAGAGGCTCTGACGGTCTGTGGATGAAGTCGGCACGACATTTCTTTGCATACTTGACAGCGTCGACCATCATGGTGGGCCAGTAATAGCCCATATGTGGAAGTCGATCCTGTAGCTTAGGACCTGGTTGATGGGCTCCGCATGTTCCATCATGAGCTTCTCGAAGGGCTTCAACAGCTTCTTCGTTTGATAGACATCGGAGGAGAAGTCCATCGTAGGATCGTCGATACAACATTTTAGTGGTTGTATCGTAATAAAATCAGAGGGAACGCCTTCTGACTGAGACTGCCTCCTTCGGGTCTTCTGGAAGGATTCTGTAGACGACAAAGTCGATGAATGGGAATCTCCAGTCTCTAACGTTAACGCTGGTATCTGTAGCCATGGCATGAATTGTCTGCATGCATAGATTGTTTTTGGGACAAGCTAAATCCTGACCCACCAGTGTAATAAAGTATTGAGTCCCGACTAGTGCAGCCAATGTAACGCCCCAGTCCCAAAATACTTAGGACCAAGTACGTATACATGCCAGCTATATACATACAAAGCACACTCCAATATATGGAAACCTCGTATGTATACAAAAGCTGTAAAATGCAGTAACCATAAAACTAATCTCATCCACAAGCCAATATATCATAAAATCAACTTATAAATGTCATTTGTACAGAACGTTGGGCGGAGACAAATCCACTACCAACAAAAAGAGAGAAATACATAATGATGATAGAAGAGTCGAGCGAAGCGAAAGACGATCCAAAATCTAGCATCACGAAGATAGATTGTAAACTATGTCCTTGGCTAGAGCACCTGCAAAAATCATAAACACACCTGGAGAAATCACCAGGTCCTCAGAGGGACGTAACAAGATACAGGAAGAACATGCTAATATAAACAGTCAGAATAATAATAATATGCAAAAGACTCTCCTAGACACAAATATGCAAAGGAGATTTTAACCGTCTATTGTGCAATTTGGAGGACAACTTTCATTGCACATGGGTGTGATTTAGGCTATAAGTACGTAACTGGCATCCAGTCATACGTATCCGGCCGTAACATCCAAAACATCAGAGGTTATCTACAATATATTACGCTATAGTTCCTTTCAAAAACTATGGTCTACCTGTTTGGCATTCCATACGCACTAGTTATAACGCCCCAGTCCCAAAATACATAGGACGAAGTATATAGATATGCCAGCTATATACATACGAAGTATACTCCAATGTATGGAATCCCCGTACGTATACATAAGCTGTAAAAATGTAGTAAACCATGATAACTAAATATCATCCACCAAATACGAGAATAATAATATAAATCAACTATTAAATGTGTCATTTATATATGTAGTTGGGCGGAGACAAATCCACTACCAACTATTTTAAAAGAGAGAAATATATAAGGAAAAGATAAAAAAAAAATGACAAGATGAACCAAGGGCAATCATCTTCGAAGGAATGGAGAAGATCACAGCCTTGGCTAGAACACCTGCGAAAAGTCACAAAGCACACACTTGGAGATATAACCAGATACTCAGAGGGACATAACAAGATACATAAAGAACATGCCACATAACTGAATATATATAATATATCATAAATCACAAGTAAAGTAAAATAGTCCCAATCGTAACAAGATCCAATACCTTATCATCCAAACAGTGGACTACCCCTACAACCAAACAATGACAAGGGGTAGAACACTATTCTGTGATGCGACATTATCCCAAGCTACTAATGGAAAGGGGGTGACATGACATTGACTAGGGTTACCTAACCATCTAAAGTGTTTATGCAGTTGAGAACAAACCTTTTGTTGTATGAGCCCTGGCTGTAAATATGATCTGGTATAGTCCCCACTTGGGCACCAGAGACCTAAGCGCATGACGTTCAAAAACGATAGTGGCCAACCTGAGTGGATCATCTTACCCCAAGCGCATAACGTTCAAGAACGTCAGTGGCCAACATGAGGGGGTAAGCATACCCGTATCTCCAGCAGAGCTTCTAGATTATAAGGGAATGTGTAATAGAAGCCCATACGACAAGGAAATGTTCTTCCCACCTGATGCACCTATCGAAGTCGCATCCGCGATCATGTACCTCTACTAACCTACTAAGTCTCCTAACATGCCTCTATTAGCAGTTAGACCTAATGCATGCGTACGGGTGATCAGCCAACACGCAAGTACCTCTATATGCTACTCATCTCACACATACCTCATGGTACAACAGTGTCAAGTTTTATGCAATACACTACAAATGGTAGTCCCTTAACTCTATGTCCATATGCAATCAAAGGATAATAAGTAAAATAAAGCTAACATCACTGAGCAGATAATAAATCAGGAACTGTAATAATGGTACATCTAAAGGAACAAGAAATAAATAAATAGTGATATTCAAATAACAAAAATACAGACTAACAGTAAATATGACAAGGTATCTTGCCTGAGGTTGTGTGCAAAAGGGCGACGTCAAATAGCTCGAACCGTCAGAATAGCGAAGCGATGAAAGTCAAATCCCTCATACATCCTCGGATGCTAAAATAAATACCACGAACGTGTTTGGAATATAATCCTGTCCAAAAGTTCGATTATGGAACAGGAGCAAAATCGTAATTTTGGGTCAAAACGATGTCCGCCGTTAGACCCGTTTTGTACCGAAATACGTGCCAATATCTATGGTCTCTAAAGTCGTCAAACTATATGTCTACGGGTTCGGTTTGAGTAGGTAAACCCAACGGTATATCCAATTTCGGATTTCGATGAGCCGTGCACAAATTTGTCCATTAGAGCGGGTCGCAGGCCCGCCAAATAGGCGTTCTAGTCGACCATCTCAGAATTGGACAAAACTTGGCGTACCAGACCAAAAAATGATACGGTCCTGCTGGCACAAGTTTTGTTTCGATTCGACGAACGTGCACAAAGTAATTGAAGAATTTGTAAAGGGGCCTATACGATAAATTTTGACGAATACGTATCAAATTCGTCGCGCACACGCAACCAATTTAAATTCCGTCAAAGTCCACACATCCATGAAGTCGATATGCACCTTTCGATGCTTTTGGTTCACGACCACGTTGCCCGGTTTTGTCGGAGCACACGTCTTATCGGAGGTTTATCATTAAATTTTACTGTTTTAAAAATATATTTTCCTTGATTTTTAAAAACAAATAACTTGAACTACATTTAATTAAAATAGGAAGTAAAATGAGGCTTTCAATCTCTGTTAGGTTGTCTATAATACTGTCTAGATGGATTTTCAAAACTATTATCAGGTTGACGAGGATCTGTCCGTAAACAAGGGTTCATAAACTGCTCTACGTCCTGTTTTCGAATAGGATTTTGATCGACTTTGGGTCGATTTCCTGGACAGGTTGTGCAACGATATCAAGAACTAACTATTGGGGTTTGAAGACGGTATTATAAACAATACGCAAGTACGGAGGCTATATTCTACTCATAACTCACACATCTCGTGGCACATCAGTGTCAAGGTTTATGTAATGTACTAAACTAGTGGTAGTCCTTTAACTCTAGGTGCACATGCTACCTCTAAGGTCAACCAGGAAGTATATTGTGAAAGCAAATAAACAGATAATAAATTTTCACAAGATATACTAAAAGAACTTGAAATAAAGACTAAAATAAATGCAACTAATTATAAACAGTAAATAATGGCAAGGTATCTTGCCTGGTGTCACGCATGGTGTTGTGCGATGTTCCATTAAGTCATGTTTGTCCAGTAGCCATGTCCGATGTGTAATGGTTCGAGAGTCACGAGGAAATATGAACGTGTCATTAGTCATAATTTGTGAAGATAAAGGGAAAATTGCGGAGGATAATACTTATACTATTCTCAGAAAATTATTTATGATGATTGAAAAATAGATTTCTATTAGCTAAAATATATTTTTAGATAATACCAAAAATCTAAAAGAATTATTTTACTGAAAACAGTTAAGTTTATTAAAATATGTTTTCTAGGTAAAGACTATAATTTAATAGCAAAACATAGTTGTCAAGAAATATATATATATATATATATATTATATATATATATATATATATATATATATATATATATATATATATATATATATATATATATATATATATATATATTATAAATATATATATATATATATATATAATTTATTTTAACTGATAAATATAGGGTCAAGGCACAAACTATAATAAATATAAATAATATTTGAAAACTATTTTCATAATTATTTTAAAATCTAATATAACTTATTTACAAACCTTATATGAATTTATTTAAGATAATAAATAAAAAAGTCAAAAAGAATATGTACCTTAATATAAGGAACTCATATAAAAATATTATATATAAATTTTATTTATGTATATATATATAGTTAACCTAATATAACTGTAAGGATATATATAAAATTCAAATGGTTTTAACCCTAGAATATAATTTAAATTAATAGTCCAATGGCCCATACCCAAATTTCTTAGTTGTGTACCAAAAATAAAACAACACAAAAAAAATAATTAAAATAAATAAAATAAACAAAAATAAAAAATAAAATGCAGCAGTACAGTACTGCTGATGTTTGACTTATTAAAAGGTGTAAAATAAATAGGGAATTAGAGAAAGGAAAGGAGAGAGGAGAAGGAGGGAGAGTAGAGGAGAGAGGAAGAGCGGGTGATAGTGGTCTTACAGAGGGGGTGGAAGCGGCGGAGCTCGGCGCGGTGGCTTCCCGTGCGTGCGGAGCAGAGCTCCCGCACTGCAGGACTACGAGGCTCGACGAAGGTGCGCCTACCAGCGGTAGAGCTAGAGCTGAGGATGCGGGACGGAGGGGTGCCGAGGAACGCGCTGCCCTGGAGGCCGCGGTAGCCTGCTGCGGTCGACGTCGTCGAAGGAACGCGGCGCCGGCACGGAGGCGGCTATGTCCAGTTGTGGGGCGAGGTGCTCACCAACCCGAGGTCGTCGAGAGAGGCTCGTCGGCCAAGCGGAGGTAAGTTGGGGGTTAGGTTTTTGTATTATTTTTTTGGCGATGCTGGTAATGGTGATTTGGGTTTTTGGGGCGGTGGTGGTGACGGAGAAGATGGTGGTGGTGGTGGTGTAGATTTGTGGGGGGCATCGGTGGTAGTGCTGTCGTAGGTCGGAGTCGGGAAGACAGGTTGGTGATGGTGGTCGGGGACGTTGGTGGGGCAGCGGTGGTGGTTTTAGGCCGACGGGGGTGGTTCGGGTGGCGGCCGCGGTGGTTGTGGAGGTGTTGGCCGAAAACGGCGATGGCTGCCGTGGTGATGAAAGAACGACGGGAAAGATGGCTGGTGGCGGTGACGTGGGTGTGGTCAGCATTACTGGGAGTCGGGGAAGGAGCCAAGGGGGTGGCTCGACGGCAAGAAGCAAGAGGTCGGGGTAGGAAGGTTAGGGCTAGGGCCATGCCTGGTTGTGTCGGGGCTGCGACTATATCCTGTGAGACACGAAATAGGATTGTGGGTAGCACCGTATCCGGGGTGTCGGACACGACGGAGGAATATTGTATATGTAATACCGAAATATAGTGGAGGGAAGAGGCACGGACACGATGCACGTTTTTGGATGGTAGAAATTTATGGATGAGTACCTCTCCTTATATAGGAGGTGGGAATTCCCAGTTGGATAAAGATTAGGGAGGTTTAAATCCCCTTTTAGATAATTGTCACATTTATTTTAAAATAAATCAAATCCAAATCCAAATCCAATTAGATTTTATACATAGAAAATTTAGCTAAATTAAATAATTGAATCTTAATTTAAATTTTCATAAATAATAACTTAGATACACTTTCAAATTTTCTATTAATTTATAATTTCAAAAATTACATTATTATTTAAAAGTAAACTAATAAAATTTTATGATTATATATGTATGCACGAAGAATATTATTTATTATTAATAACTTTTATAAACGAAAGGCTTTTATAATTAAAATAACAAACTTAGAAAATTTTGGTACGATAGCAAGAATAATTATTATATATATTATTTTGAAACTACAAAAATAGAAAAACATTTTTTTCTAAAAATATGTACGCTCGCACATATTCGCACTCGTCGAGCAATTACGAAAAACGAAATTTCGCGTGCGACGTCCAATACAACTACGCGACGTACAAATACAAAAAAAAATCAGTACCAAATTTATTTAAAAAAATAGTGGAAATTTAGGGGTTTTACATCCTACCCAACTTAAAGAAATTTTGTCCTCGAAATTTAGGAATAGATAGGGTAGGTAGGGTTGTATGGGGGAGAAAGAGTCTTAATCGATAAAAAATTTAAGTATGATTCGAAAATGGAATCCAACGATAACAAGCAATTTGGGTAACAATAATTTAGATAACTAGACAATCAAAATTTGGATATAGTTTAGGAGACGATCGTATGACACCCCGTTAGTATATGATTCAATCACACCACCATCAAATATCATATATTGTGTAATCTGAGAAAAGGTAATAACTTCCTCGACCTATTAATAACTCCATCATTCGAAATCTAATTTCATTGTCGATGTCGTCACGATCTTCTAAGTTTGTGATTTACCAAGTGTCGTCAATGTCTTTCGATACTCCACTCTTTAAATATTTCTCTTCAAATTTATATTCCATAGGAAAATTTAAATTCCTTGAACATGTTTCCTTTCTTCTTTACTACATTTGAGATCTACTGAACTTGCAAATTTTAAATTCCAAAAATATTTGAATCCAGTATCTTATGATAGAATTTAAATTCAATAAGTAGATAATCTTTTTCTTCCAACATGTGTGTATATATATATTTCTCAAACTAAATTTCCTCTTCCATAATCTCTTCAAAATTTTTTAATACATCTTCAATTTAGTTCGTCGAAGGTAAGAATCAACTCACCTTAATGTGAAATTCTTATGCATACCTATCATAAAAAAATTTATCCTCGTAGCAACAGAATTTTTAAAATCACCTTCACTCTATTTATCATCTCAAAAATTTCTCAATAATGAAGAACCAATTTGTAAATCAAGAAGTCTACTCTCCTTTGATCATATCTTCATAACTAAATCTTTTATCATCATAAATAAATAAAAAATTACTCAATCCTTTATTTGTTTGTGTCTTCCTCGAAAATTGTAATCCAATGATCTTTTAATTTATGATGGAAAAATGGAACATATCTTAACTTCATGTTCATAACCATCTTAGAAACATATTCCTTAAATCGTCAAAATTTAAAAGAACACCATCCAAAGTTGGATTGACTACTTGTCAATCGTGGAGTTTATTTATCCTTGATCCACCTTACATTCCTTAATTCATCTAGTAGGGTTGCCACCTACTACAATTGTCCTTATATATACCTTGTAACCTTATAATCGTAAAAATTTCTATAGGATTTCCAAATTTAGCCTTGTATAACTGAAGGGTGCCACGACCAAACTTCTACACTTGCACAAGGACATCAAAGGAACAAGGTTGCACATACTACGGAGGAATCATAGTGAAATATAAGTGAAGCAATTTAATTGGAAGGGAGAAAACTAGGGGTTGCCAATATTGAAGAGCGAAAGATGTTTTATGTCTAAGTGAATCAAGATAAGACATGAAAATAAAATGACAAGGGTTAATCAGTCAAGATAAAACACAAGGTTAAGCATTTAAGGGATTTAGTATATCGCAATCATATATTGGGTCAAAAAATTGAGTCGATGTTGAGTCCATATATGTAGTCAAAAGTATATCGGTACCATGTTATGGGTTATAGTTTAGTCTTTATGACCCGAAAGTCGTATCATAAAAATAGAGTACAAGGGAATGTGTTATAGTGGGACATGATATACCTACATGAAAGTGAGCTCGTCTAGGTCTTGCATATAAAATTTATTGGAAGGAAAAGTCTAGTCAAATATAAATGTCACTATAAGGAACACCAAATGATCAAAAAAGAAAGTGGGTTCTCATGTGGTACTAATTAATGCACAAAAAGGATACAGTTAAAGCACGAAATAAAGATAATTTAGTAAACCTCGGAGATCAAGGTAAAATAAGTTAGGAACACAGTTTCTAGAGAGAAAGTAGTCTCTTAGATAAGGGTATGGTCAAGGTGATGATTCTAATCATTTCTAAGTTTCAAATAATTAAATGGTCATAATAAAGATCTAGATTTGAGGGAAGGTTGAGTAAGACAAGATATAGTCACATGGTTTTCGTAGATGACTAACTACACTTGAGTATATACTACTATCATAGTCATGAGTGACATGGCAACTAGTGTGGTATACTCCTATCTTATTAGGGCTATCCTGGTTGCCTATCATTATATTTTTTTAAACTCGAGCTTCCACAAAGTTACTTAATAAAATTCTCAAAAATAACCTACCATAATTTGTATCCTTTCTAAGCCGTCCAACTTAATCATGACTCAAAACAAAATTTTCTTAAATCAATCTCGAAGTAACCCTTATCATATCACCACTAACTTTCTATAATTTAATATTATCAATCCAACCTTTAAACTCAAGATTTCATAAACCATAATTTTTTTACCAAAATTTTTGATATCCATAATCACAACTTTTTAAACTCAAAATCTAAATAGATTTATAAATTATCAATCATAGGAAATAATTTGAATTTTGAATTTTTTTTTCTTTTCATCAAAGTATATCTTCCAAGATATTTTAAACCAAACTTTTTACTATCATTATTTCCACTAAAACATATTAATAATAACTTGTACGACTCAATTTAAATAATCATACTGCCACATTTAATATTTAAGATCATTTTCAAATCAAAATTATATCCCTCCAAAGATGTATAGCTATGACTCAATAGTTCAAAACTCAAAATTAAATCAATTTGTTTTCTCGATCTAGCTATCCTCTTGTGTATACCACCTGTAATATCAAAATAAAATTCCAACTATCCTTTGAAGGCGGTAATATGCTACTACCCAACTTGGAATTAGCTAATCCTTAAGATCAAACTATTAAAAAATGTCTTTATAACTCAAATAGAACCTCAATGCATATTAATTGTCAATGTAACATTTTCTAGCCATGTGTTTGACCTATGAGCATATACTAGTGTAGTCATCTTCCTAACGTCACTAAGCACGAAAAATAAGAATAACGGTAGAAAGAGTTCAAGCAGGATGTAAATCAAGGATGGCAACTAGATTTCGAAATTTGAAGTCAAGAAAGGAGATCAAGTAGGTGAATGAGATTCTAGACTCTAATCCTATGTTGCAGGTTCACATCGGTACAGTAACGTAACCAAAGTGATAAACTCGACATGCATGGGTACCACAAAAATATGTAATGCCTTAGTCCAAAAAATAGAAGGACTAGAACGTAATCATGCCAGCTGTATACATACAAAGTATAAGAAATCCTCGTATGTATACATAAGCTGTGAAATATAGTAACCAAGGTACTAAATCTCATCCATGAAGATAAATAATGATATAAAAGTAACTTTGAATTTGTCATATATACAATCGTTGGACGGAGACAAATCTACTACCAACTAATTTAAATAAGGAATAATTATATAAAGAAAATAATTTGGTCGAGCGAAGGAGATGACGATCCAAAAGCAATATCTCGAAGGATTAGAGCGCAAGTTATGGCCTTAGCTAGAGCACCTGCAGAAAGTCACAAAATACACCTAAAGAGATCACCAGGTCCTCAGAGGGACGTAACAAGATACAATAAACAACATGTCATATAATTACTGAATATAAAATCTGCCACAAATGAAAGTAAGTGACAAGACATTAATGAGGTAACCTAACCGTAATAAAGTGAACATGCAGTTAAGAACAAACCTTTCGTCGCATGAGCCCTGGCTGTAAATAGGATCTGGTATAGTCCCCATTTGGGCACCAGTGACCTAAGCGCATGACGTTCAAAAACGACAATAGCCAACCTGAGGGGGTCATCATACCCGTATCTCCAGCGGAGCTTCCGGGTTACAAAGGAATGTGTAATAGAAGCCCATACGACAAGGAAATGTTCTCTCCACCCAATGCACCTATCCAGTCGCATCCATGACCATGTAACACTACTAACCGTCAAGTCTTCTAACATACATCTATTGACAGTTAGACCTAATGCACGTCCCATACGCATCAGTGATCAGCCAACACGCAAGTCCGGAGGCTATATTCTACTTACAACTCATACATCTCGTGGCACGTCAGATATCTTTTTAAATAATCATATATTATTCTTCCAACATCCGTTGATTTTCTTCCATCCTGCGACTAATCCCATTATTCATATCCCTTCGCCACCTAGTTAATTCGACTATCCTAAACCTGATGGAACAACATATGCCATAATCAGAAGCCGTCTTGTCTAGCTGTAACCTAAAGTCAAACTCTGTGCCAATATGATCATCGTACCACACCAGGCGATCCTACCAGGCAAGTATACCTTCCTATAATTATTGTCATTTTATTTATTTTTAGTATTTATTTACTTTGTTAGTTTTCTTTGTTATAAACTGTGCGTCCAAACCACACTTGGGTGCAAGCGACTCTATTAGTCGTTTTTCGTTGCTTTATTTTATTTGATGCATGTTGACTTAGTTTTAGCAGACTACCTTCTTGTTGTGGGATATTCTTATATCTCCTTCGGCCATGACACTCTCACTACATGGTTTGAGATATTTTGCTAGGGACACGGCTTGCATATTGATTGGCCATCTCTATAGTCGTGTGTCAGATAGATGATCATAACTGCTATGATTAAGGTATAGAGACTCTGTACCAATATGATCATCGTACCACCACCTACATCTTTTCGAAAACCGATTTATGACTTGACGCACTTACTCTTCCTTTGTAACCAGCCTCATTGTATATTATATTTTGTTTCCATATATTAAGTTTTATTTTAATTTCGAGGACAATTTTTATAAGTTGGGTAGGATATAAAACCCCTAAGTTTTTTTTTTTAAGTTTTACTTTAATATACTTAATATACTTTACGGTATTTTTATGGACTTTTAAATCAATATTTGTTTAATATTTTGGTAGCAAGATAAAAGCTACAATAAAGATATATATAGATAAAATTTTAACAAATATACCTACTAAATATACTAGAAAGGTATTTTTATTTTTTAGGAATTTACAAAATTTTATTTTTATTTTATAGTGCCTTATTTGTTAATTAAAATGTATTGTAAATAATAAATGAATTATTTTGGTAATATTTAATAGTAGCAAGAATTGATACTATATATGTAAGTAGGTAAAAGTTTAATGTATTTATCAAAAATATTTTAGGATTTCTTGTGAATTTTATAAAATTATATTTGAAATTTCATTAGTATTTAGAAGTTACATATATATATATATATATATATATATATATATATATATATATATATATATATATATATATATATATATATATATATATATATTTATTTATTTATTTATTTATTTATATATATATATATATATATATATATATATATATATATATATATATATATATATATATATATATATATATATATATATATATATATATATATTTATATATATATATATATTTATAAATAAAAAAAGAATTTCCTCAGGTGAACTGTACCTGCAGGGGGGGCAATGTTCACCCGAGCGCCCAAGCCCCCCCGATCCTGATACACACACAACAACGCCAACAGTAATACATGAAAACACTAAAATACCTAACCCCGCGCCAACCCCCTGGCCGCACACCTCCCTCCTCAACGTCATCGTCTAGGCCACCGTCGACCGCGCGCAGCCACGGAAAGTGGAGCCACAGCAGCCACCTGCTTCCTGTGCAGGCCGAACCCCCCCACCCAAGGTACTAGATTATAATCCAATTTTCTCCCTCTATGCTCAATCAAATTTTGATCCGTCAACTTCTATTGATAGACAACAAAACCATCTTCAAACCCAAGTAGTTAGTTCTTGACATCATTGCACGACCTGTCCAGGAAATCGACGCAAAGTCGATCAAAATCATGTTCGAAAACAGGACGTAGAGCAGTCCATGAACCCCTGTTTACGGACAGATCCTCGTCAACCTATTAACAGTTTTGAAAATCCATCTGGACAGTATTATAAACAACCTAACAGAGATTGAAAGCCTTATTTTAGTTTCTGTTTTCATTAAATATAGTTCAAGTTATTTGTCTTCAAAAATCAAGGAAAACATATTTTTAAAACCGTAAAAATACCTCTGATACGATGTGCGTCCCGACAAACCGAGCGACGTGGTCGCGAACCGAAAGCATCGAAAGGTGTGTATCGACCTCGCGAACGCGTGGGCTTTGACGGAATTCAAATTGGTTGCATGTGCCCGACGAATTTGATACGTATCCGTCAAAATTTACGGTATCGGCCTCTTTATAAATTCTCCAATTACTTTGTGCACATTTGTCGAATCGAAACAAAATTTACGCCAGCAGGACCATATCATTTTTCTGGTCCTGTACTCCAAGTTTGGTCCGATTCTGAGAAGGTCGACTGGAACGCCTATTTGGCGGGCCCGTGACCCGCTCTAACGGGCGAATTTGTGCACGGCTCACCGAATCCAAAATTGGGCATACCGTTGGCTTCGTCTCCTCAAATCGGATTCGTAGACATATAGTTTGACAGCTTTAGAGACCATAGATATTGGCACGCATTTTGGTGTAAAGTGGGTCCAACGACGGACATTATTTTGACCCAAATTTATAATTTTGCCTATGTTCCAGAATTGGACTTTTGGACAAGCATTTTCTAGATATATCTTATATTCCAAACACGTTCATGGTATTTATTTCAGCATCCGAGGACGTATGAGGAATTTGGCTTTCATCGCTTCGTCATTCTGACGGTTCAAACTATTTGACGTCGTCCTTTTGCACACAACCTCAGGCAAGATACCTTGTCATATTTACTACTTATATTTAGTCTGCATTTTTTTTATTTGGATATCATTGTTTATTTATTTCCTATTCTTTTAGCTGTACCATTATTACATTTCCTGATTTATTACCTGCTCAGTGATATTAGCTTTATTTTATTTATTATCCTTTGATTGCATATGGACATAGAGTTTGTATTGCATAAAACTTGACACTGTTGCACCACGAGGTATGTGTGAGATGAGTAGCATGTAGAGGTACCTGCATATTGGCTGATCACCCGTGCGCATGTGTTAGGTCTAACTGCTAATAGAGGCATATTAGGACACTTAACAGTTAGTAGAGGTACATGATCGCGGATACGACTTCGATAGGTGCATCGGGTGGGGAAAACATTTTCTTGTCGTATGGGCTTCTATTACACATTCCCTTGTAACCCGGAAGCTCCACTAGAGATACATGTATGCTTACCCCCTCATGTTGGCCACTGACGTTCTTGAACGTTATGCGCTTGGGGTAAGATGATCTACTCAGGTTGGCCACTGTCGTTTTTGAACGTCATGCACTTAGGTCACTAGTGCCCAAGTGGGGACTATACCAGATCCTATTTTCAGTCAGGGCTCATGCGACGAAAGGTTTGTTCTCAACTGCATAAACACTTTAGATGGTTAGGTAACCCTAGTCAATGTCATGTCACCCCCGTTCCATTAGTAGCTTGGAACAATATTGCATCGCGGAATAATGTTCTACCTCTTGTCCTTGTTTGGTTGTAGGGGTAGTCCACTGTTTCGATAATGAGGTATTGGATCTTGTTACGATTGGGACTATTTTACTTTACTTATGATTTATGATATATTATATATATTCAGTTATGTGGCATATTCTTTTTGTATCTGTTTACGTCCCTCTGAGGACCTGGTTATCTCTCCAGGTGTGTGCTTTGTGACTTTTTGTAGGTGTTCTAGCCAAGGCTGTGATCTTCTCCATTCCTTAGACGATGACTGCCCTTGGTTCGTCTAGTCATTTTTATCTATCATTTCCTTGTATATTTTTCTCTTTTAAAATAGTTGGTAGTGGATTTGTCTCCGCTCAACTACATGTATAAATGACACATTTCATAGTTGATTAATATTATTATTCTCATATTTGGTGGATGAGATTTAGTTATTATAGTTTACTGCATTTTTACAGCTTATGTATACATATGGGGGTTCCATACATTGGAGTATACTTTGTATGTATACAGCTGGCATATCTACGTACTTCGTCCTAAGTATTTTAGGACTTGGGCGTTACATATTTTTGTGGTGGCCCATGCAGGTCGAGTTTATCACTTCGGTTATGTTATTGTACCGATGTGAGCCTGCATATAGGATTAGAGTCTAGAATCTCATCCACATACTTGACTTCCTATATTGATTTCAAATTTTGAATTCTCAATCTGACTACCTTGATTTCCTTCTGCCTGATTCCTTTCCATTATAAATCTTACCTTCTTCCTTCATGTTGGATAGAGAGCGTAGGAAGACGACTCTTACTAGATATACGTGTTATATCCCTCAACCACTATATTGCTTGATTTTTATAAGTTGGGTAGTATGCCTCGCATCCTATCACCCGTGTTCTTATAATCCATTAATGAAGTATAACTGGGTGGTACTAAATATGTCCTAATGTAGGAAGATATGTTAAGCTAGAATATAGAGATTTTGTAGGCCATACTCTGTTGGTCAACCAAGGCTTGATACAAGAGACAGTAGGACGACTGTATAAACAGGAACACCAGACACGACGTAGATTATTGTGAAACTTGAACCACTTATAACTATTTTCATCGTTATTCCTCGTACTTCTACTTTGCAGTACCATGAATGATGACGTTATTTATAGCCTAGTTTTGCAAGATTATTCTTTATCGAGCTTGTTCAACACATATGTATACCGGGGACGCCCACAAGTATATTGTCTAATTAGAATCAATGTGTTATGGTCTGATCAAACCATAGTACATTTGGTTCGCTATTCATTCGTTAATGCCACGTGGATTAAGATATCGAGGTATCTAGGATCTCATCCGCGACTGCATTCACAATTCTACTTGAATTATACATTCGTCTTTGAAGCACGAAATTGTATCCGATGACATCTTTCTTGAACTCTTTATTGCTTTTGTCTTTCACTGATTTGGGAAGACGAACGCTCGTATTGGTAGATAAATACAGAGTATCCCCCATGGCCATGATAGTGGTATACACAAGTGTAGCTACCATCGGCCAGCCCTGTGACTACAACCTTGCCTTGAGTTACTTGTCCTCCCCTCGACCCAAAAACTAATGTCATGACCTTCTAGTCATTTGAGTTTGAAAATGAATAGGATCTTACCCTTGGTTAAAACATAGCCTAGGAGACTATCTAATCTCTAGAAATCAATTATTGTGAGCCTCCAATTATTCATCTTGATTCCTGGCTTAACTAGCAATCTGTATGCCTTAACTCAACCCTTACTTGACTAGGCCCCCACAGTTTAGACAAAAGAGGAATAGACAAAAAATAAGGAAAAGCATTTGTAAGGACTGCGGTAGACACCCATTCCAAGATTAGAGATTCAATAGATGTTACTCTAGGTACAATAATTCTATACCAAAGTAGTGACTTATCATTAGAACAACACCTTTACTATCTTAGCAAAAATCTGTAGCATGACGCCCCGTCATTATATTGTACTAGTTATCAACTGTGATGTATGACCACAATATTCGATACCACTAGAACCCTTATAACCATAGTATGATAGGCTTAACTGTTGGCCCATTGGTCATATGGTCAACCTGATTTTAATAATTGATCAAACTCTGTCTTGATATACGAAGCTAGTCGGGACATCTCGGATTCTTGGATATGATCAAGATTGGCTATCCACTCCATTCAAGACCGAAGATCTGTTTGCCTACTCGAGTCTGTAATTCCTTATGCAATATATTTTTCATTTTATTTGAGTCTAGGAATATGTTGTACAACGAGTCGTACTGGCAAATAGGCTACCCTCAAATGAGTTCAAAATATTTTTAAAATGACCTCTCAAAAAGGTTTACAAAAAGGTTTTCAAAAGGTTTTCAAAAATTACCAAAAGCTTTTTCAAAAACCCTAACTAAACCCTGACTTAACCCTGACAGAACTCAGACCGAGTTCGGCCAGAGTTCGGCCAGAGTTCGGTTGGTGGCCGTTGTGATTTTGAATCTTTGGAACTTGGTCCTCCTGTAGTTGCGGATTTGACCGAGATTTGATCAAAGAGTTCTGCCAGAATTCTGCCCGAATTCTGACAGAAGTCTGCCTTTGGAACTCCTATAAATAGACAAGGATTTCGATTATTTCAATTCACTCATTCACTTTCAATCTTCTCTCTATCTAAAGCTTTCAGTCTTCCAAAGAGTTTTCTAGAGCTTTCAATTTCAGATCCCAAGCCAGTTACAATCCTCTAGTCAATTTGCCAGTGCGGTACGGTCTAGAAGTTTCTGAGAGATTGTAATCAGAAGGCTTGATTGAAGAATACCTCTCCACATTTGAAGTTGGATGAGTTCTTCGTATCAAAGCTCGCGTTGTAGAAGTTGCAAGGACTTTGTAAGAAAACTTGCGGTTTTTCCAATAGTAGATTCAACTGGTAGCAAGAGTTCTACCCACTGGATTAGTCCTCAATAGAGGGATACCAGTATACATTGCTGTCTTTGCGTTTGCTCTCTTAACTTTGCCTTTATATTATTTTAGTTGTGATTAATATTCTGTGATTGTGCTGCTAACATTTTTAATTAGCATTTTTCCGCTGCCAACTCTATTCACCCCCCCTCTAGAGTATTACGCTTTACTATTTCGTTCCTACAATTGGTATCAAAGCAGGTGTTTACAGGTAAAGCAAAGATAACAGTGCAATTATTTATTCATTTCAATTAACTGTTATATAGATCACAGCACAACACATGGCAACTGTGAAATTCACAAGTGAAGGCCAGGCCACAAACAGACCCCCACTGTTTGATGGTACGAATTATATATATTGGAAAACACGGATGAGTTTCTTCTTGAAATCTCTTGACTTTGATTTATGGTCCGTTGTTCTTGATGGCTATCAGAAGCCACCTCGTATAAATATTGATGGAGTTTTAGTTGAAAACCCCATAGCAGATATACAGAGGAAGAAAATAAAAGGGCCAGTCTTGACGCACGTGCCATTAATGCTCTTTTTTGTGCTTTAGATAGAACTGAATTTAACAAGGTGTCTATCTGCACAACGGCTAATGAAGTATGGAAGCTACTCGAAGTCACACATGAAGGCACGACTCAAGTCAAGGAATCTAAAGTCAGCAGACTTACTCAAGAGTACGAGGCGTTCAAAATGAAGCCCAACGAAACAGTTACACAAATGTTCGAGAGGTTCTTGGATATTTTAAATCCTTTGTCTTCCCTAGGCAAAGATTACAGTAACCATGAAAAGATTCGCAAACTCCTGCGAGCTCTCACCAAGAACTGGATTCCAAAGGCTACTGCAATCATTGAAGGGAACGACCTCACAACTATGTCCCTCGAAGTACTCATGGGTAAGCTACTCACTCATGAACTGGAGCTGCAAGATTTTGAAGAGCCTGCACCAAAGGAGAAGACGATCGCCCTCAAGGCTCAGCACAAGAAAGCTGCTGAAGATGACTCAGACAGCAGTGGATCTGATGCGAAGACAAGCACTCCTAGCAAGGAAGTTCAAAAGATTCATGAGACATGAGAAGAGAGTCAAAGAGAACAACAGCAACAACTGGTACCAAGAAGATGCTGTCTGCTATGGTTGCAAGAAGAAGGGACACATGAAGAAGATTGTCCCACAAACTCATCATCAAGCAAGAAGAGAAACAGGTATAAAAAGGGAACCTGAAGAGATCAACATCACGGAAGTATGCCAACACCAGCATATGGCATGAAAGTGAAGCCAGCGACTCAGAAGACGAACAATCAGAAGACGCTACAAATATATGCTTTATGGCATCCGATCAGGTACCTACTGAACCTGTAGTTGATACTTATGATGACTTCACCTTTGAGCAATTAGGAGATGCCTTCAGTGACCTGATGACTGATTACAGGAAACTGCGTAGTAAGTATCAGACCTCTAAGAAGGTACTCAAAGAGTACAAAGGTGAAATAGGTAGACTTACCGACCTACTAGCTGAGGTTATAAATAATGTTAGTGAGTCTGGTGAGCTTTTTCAATAAAGCTCTTATTACACGAGACTACCAAGTCATCTGAAGAGAAAGACAAAGTTATCGACCAACAAAGAAGAACTTTCCATAGAGAAGAAAAGTCTTCGATGTGCACAAATCAGAATGGAATCATTCACTTCTGATTATACTAAGTTGTATGACACTTCCAAAAGATTGGAAATTAGGTTAGGAAAACAACCTGAACCTGCTGCTTCCAACCCTAACACATGTCACTTACCGAGAAATCGGAACATTCCCAAGCCAAACACTGTCAGACCTAACCCTATCAAACCTTTACCCCAAAAGGTTAAGCCCAAACAAGATTATAGGTATGCTTTCTTCTATACTAGAAAACCCAAACCTACCAACCATGCACACCACTCAGCTTTCAACACTCGACATGCAATGTCATTATTGTGGCCTCATTGGTCATATTATCTGCATGTAGAATGAGAAAGCTTGTTGATTTAAATGTTTATGCTTGGATACCTAAAGCTAACAATTCAGGACCCTACAAGAAATAGGTACCAAAGGTTTCATCTGCAAACTATTTTGTAGGTGGAACACCCTTCACATGCTAGAAGCAAATGGATCCTCGACAGCGTTGCTCACAGCATATGACCGGTGATGCTACCCTATTTGCAACACTGTCGAAGAAAAGAAGGAAGGCTATGTCTCCTTCGGTAATAACTTGAAAGGGTATATTATTGGTATCGGTGATGTTGGTAAGTCTCCCTATCCTGTGATTAAGGATGTCTGTCTGGTTACCGAGTTGAAACATAACCTACTCAGTATAAGTCACCTAGCTGATCATGGTTATAGAATCAACTTTGGCAAAGACAAATGTACTATAGTTGATAGCTCAACTGGTAGTACTATCTTTGAAGGTATCAGGGAAGACAATATATATTTCTATTTGTTAGAAGAAACTAACATTTCAGGTAGATGCTTAATGGCCAAAAGTGATGAGAGTCATCTGTGGCATATGAGACTCGGTCACGCTAATATGGATACAATATCAAGATTATCCACAAAGAAGCTAGTACGCGGTTTACCGGATATTACATTCAAGAAGGATTCGGTATGCAGCCAATGTGAAAGGAAAAACCTACCAGATCCACATTCAAGTCAGTAAATGCAGTATGTACTACTAGACCTCTACAATTGCTTCATATGGACTTATTTGGTCCTAGCAGAGTTGCTAGCCTCGGAGGTAAACTTTATGCTTTTGTAATTGTAGATGATTTCTCTAGATACACGTGGGTATATTTCTTGACACGCAAGAATGATGCATTATCCGAATTTGTCACCTTTTGCAAGAAAGTTCAGAATGAAAAAGGTTACATGATCACTCGCATTAGAAGCGATATGGTGGCGAATTCGAGAATGCTAATTTTGGCAATTTTGTGACACATACGGTTTTATACATGAGTTCTCCTGCCCTAGGACTCCACAACAAAATGGAGTTGTAGAACGTAAGAACAGAACTCTAACCGTAATGGCCAGAGTAATGTTAAACCAGTTTAGTCTACCCAAATATTTCTGGGCTGAAGCTGTCAATACAGCTTGCTTTGTTCTCAATAGAGTTCTAATTCGACCCAAATCGAAGAAGACTCCATTTGAGTTATGGTTTGATAGAATTCCTTCAGTTTCATACTTTAGAATTTTTGGTTGTAAATTTTATTCTTAATACAAAAGACAATTTGGGAAAATTTGATGAAAAGGCCGATGAAGATATATTTTTAGGTTATGCGGCCAAGAGCAAAGGATACAGAGTCTTCAACAAACGTACCATGATCATCAAAGAGTCAATCAATGTACTTTTGATGAATTGAATCAAATGACAATTGATGACAATGACGAAGATACATCTGTACCAAGCTCAACTCCAGCTGATTCTCAACCAAGCTCTGCACTAGCTAAACCTCCTAGAGAAGATCCAGGAACCAGCTACCTTCAGAATCAAGCGAAAAGGTTGAAATTTACAGCTAATCATCCAAAGGATTTGGTAATTGGTGATATTACCAAAGGAGTAAGTACTCGTACATCCTGTAGAGATATTTTCTAGTGTTGCATTTATTTACAGCTAGAACCCAAAACTATTGATGAAGCATAGTGATAGTTTTTGGATAGATGCTATGCAAGAGGAATTAAACCAATTTGAACAGAATCAAGTTTGGGAACTTGTTCCCAGGCCTGTTGATCATCCGGTCATTGGCCCGTTGGGTATTCCGAAACAAACTGAATGAGAATGGTTTAGTGACTCGTAATAAGGCTCGACTCGTAGCTCAAGGATGCAATCAAGAAGAAGGTATCGACTACGATGAGACTTATGCCCCAGTTGCGAGATTAGAATCCATTCGCATGTTATGTGCATTTGCATGTTTTCATGATTTCAAACTTTTTCAAATGGATGTGAAGAGTGCTTTTCTAAATGGCTTTATAAAAGAAGAAGTTTTTGTAGCACAACCTCCAGGTTTTACGGATTTCAAAAACCCAGATCATGTTTTCAAGTTGAAGAAAGCCTTATACGGTTTAAAACAAGCACCTCGTGCTTGGTATTTAAGTTCTTTTCTACTTGACAACGGTTTTTCAAAAGGCAAGGTTGACACTACACTGTTTATTAAATCTTTTAATGGCAAGCTGCTTTTAATTCAAATCTATGTTGATGATATTATATTTGGATCCACTGATGAATCTCTGTGTCAAGAATTTTCTAAGTGTAAGCAGAATGAGTTTGAGATGAGCATGATGGGAGAGCTGAAATTCTTTCTCGGATTGTAAATCAAACAAACTGATAATGGGACATTCATAAATCAAGCCAAGTACACAAAAGACTTACTAAAGAAGTTCGATCTGGACAATGTCAAACCTATTGGCACTCCAATGGCACTTCAACAAAGCTTGATTCAAATGAACAAGGCAAGCCAGTCGACACACGTAAGTATCGAGGTATGATTGGTAGTTTACTTTATTTAACTGCTAGTCGTCCAGATATAATGTTTAGTGTTTGCCTGTGTGCACATTTTCAAGCTAACCCAAAGGAATCACATCTGTCCGCAGTTAAGCGTATCTTTCGATACCTTAAAGGCACTTCTTCTGTTGGCTTGTGGTATCCCAAAACTAAGTCCTTTGACCTTATTGGTTATTCGGATGCAGATTTTGCTGGATACAAAGTTGATAGAAAAAGTACAAGTAGCACATGTCATTTCTTAGGCAAAGCTTTAGTCTCTTGGTTTAGTAAAAAGCAAAATTCTGTAGCCCTATCAACAATAGAGGCTGAGTACATCGCCGCAGGACGTTGTTGTGCTCAGATTTTGTGGATGAAACAAACCCTAGAAGACTATGATTTATTTTACACACATATTCCCATTTTCTGTGATAATATGAGCACTATTAATTTGACTAAGAATCTAGTATGTCACTCTCGTACTAAACATATCGAGATTAGACATCATTTTCTTAGAGATCATTATCAAAATGGAGATATAAACCTTGTGTACATAGATACTGAAAATCAACTAGCTGACATCTTCACTAAACCTCTAGCGGAAGATCGTTTCAATTATTTACGTCGAGAATTAGGAATTTTGGACGTCAATAATTAATTGATTTTGTTTTATGATTATATATCATTATGCAAAAACTGTGTTAGAGACAAGCCAATAAAGAGTCTGTCTGTCACCACAACTTCGGTTGAAGCGAAGCGGTACTTAAGAGTTCCCCGGTGAACCTCCGCCAGCTGGGACAGTACTCCTACAGCTAATCTGAGACAGTCACTGTGTAACGATATTTAATTCATAAAATAATATTAATTATGTTAATTGAAGGCTAAAATAACTAATCTTTGAATTAAATATTTGAAATAAGACAATGAAAAAGAATAGCAAAAATCAACTTTGAAGAACCCTAGGCGAATTCGGCCAGAGCTCTGACCGAATTCGGCCCGTGTTCGGTTGAGGGTGTCTGGTTATATATACAGAACCCGAGCAGCCCTTCTTCTTCATTGCTTCCAAACAATTTCAAACAGCAGCAGCAGCCGACCCGAGCATTAAAACCCTAGTTCTTTCACCCTATTCCATCCAATCCAAGTGGTGAAATCTCTCCACAATTTGGAATCGTGCGGAGATCGTCGTTCTCTACGACATATCTTGATTTCGTGAGGTATAACTCCATCTCTCTCCACCTTTCAATTAGTACATTTTTATTCCAATTTGCACATATGGCACCTAAATTCAATCCATCTAAGAGGAGGAAGACGACCCCTAGTGAGGAAGGGTCATCTTCGTATCCATATACGGATTCACTCTTTTCGCCGGTCCAAACGAGCGACGGTGCGTTCGACGGGTTTTTCTTTCAAACCCTCGACCAAGCCCTACTGTGGTATGGTGATTTTTCTATGCGATCCATATGCACAGGCGCTCCAGTCAAATGGACTGTATTTCCTGATCATCGTCATTTGTTTGAGGCATTAGGGTTACACTTATTTGTTAAAATCTGCTTCCCTATAGAAACTAATGTCATTAGATTATTCTATTGCAATCTCATATTAGACACTTTCGATGTGACCACACGTGTTGGAGGTATTGATATCAATTTCGATGATAGTCTCTTAGCGGAGATCCTTGGTATCCCTAACGAAGGTGAACCACTAGTCGATATCACTGAATTTGATTTCCTCGAAGGCACGACACTCGCAAGTTTCAAAGCGGAACTCTGTGCACCTGATAGAGTACACTCTGGAAAGTTCAAGGCTAACAACCTGAACTTGTTTAACTATGAATTGCATCGCATCATCTATTCCACTATCCTTCCTAAATCCACTTCAAAGGATGATGTGACTTCTCTTGAGGTGTCCGCCATGTACCACATTCTTAAGGGGATTCCATTTTCTGCCCCTACGACCATGATTCAGATGATGGGTCGTTGTCGTGCAAGAGATAGAAATCTCTTAACGCGATGATTCTCCCATGCATCTTTCAGCGCTTCGATATCCATCTGTCGACTTGTACTCAGGACCCTAAGCCCAAGTTTCTTCAGTTATCTCGTCGTAGCATGACTGCTACAGCTCCACCTACTGCTCCTCCTACTGCACCTCCTCCACCACCTCATCAGTATGCCATGACATTTGAGGGCATACATCAGCATTTATCTGCTTTGTACGTCTCGATGACGGACATGGTTCACGAGCGTGAGTTCGCGACGTCACCCGTTATCAGGCGCTTGCAAATTCCTTAGCTGATCTTCGTTTCTTCTAGACTGGTCATTCAGCCGGTTCCATCCCTAGAGATCCAGCTTTTTGGGTTACCGCTGTAAGGATGAGGCTGTTCATGCCTACTTCCAGCCCGGTAACGCCTATGATTGGTACCGTCCTGATCGTGCACCTCGTGACTACGTTGGTGAGTTCTATGTTGGCGTCCTTACTCCCTCTGGCACTGGTACTTCTGGTGTTGGTCCTTCAGGACATGCTGGTCGAGCTGATATTGATGTTGACGAGGATAGTGATGAGGAGATATGATTTGATTTTTTAGTGACATTCTATTGTATACTTGGAAATGCTCCAATATCCCAAGTTTTTTATCAGTATTTCTTTTATCTTTATCAGTACTTTCTAGTTATTATCAGCACTTTGTAGTTTGATTCAGTTCTATTATCATTCATAGACATGTTTATGGTGTTTCAGTTATGGCATTTCAGTTTATTTCAGCACTTTGTTTTAATTATTAGCACTATCTCTTATACTGCTTCTTCATTACAAACTGCCTGTGAAATAGCATGCCTGAGATTTTTTTTAAATATTACATGCCTGTTATGATAATCTGTAACAATACATGCTGTAATATATTTCTCAAATTTTTATGCCTTTTATATGTTTTCTCACTACTTGTTACTTATGCATTGATTGCGGGGGAGCCTTCTTTTGTAATTATTTTGCTAAGTGACAAAGGGGGAGAAAATTAAAGATCTAACATTTCTTTTGAGATAATACAGGATATGAACAATTTCTACTTTTTGATATTTTTTTGAACAAGCTTAGCTTAATGTATCATTCATAGTTTGTCAATTATCAAAATGGGGAGATTGTTGGCCCATTGGTCATATAGTCAACCTGATTTTAATAATTGATCAAACTCTGTCTGGATTACGAAGCTAGTCGGGACATCTCGAATTCTTGGACATGATCAAGATTAGCTATCCACTCCATTCAAGACCGAAGATCTGTTTACCTACTCGAGTCTGTAATTCTTTATGCAATATATTTTTCATTTTATTTGAGTCTAGGAATATGTTGTACACCGAGTCGTACTGGCAAATAAGCTACCCTCAAATGAGTTCAAAATGTTTTTAAAATGACCTCTCAAAAAGGTTTACAAAAAGGTTTTCAAAAATACCAAAAGCTTTTTCAAAAACCCTAACTAAACCCTGACTTAACCCTGACAGAACTCGGACCGAGTTCGGCCAGAGTTCGGCCAGAGTTCGGTTGGTGGCCATTGTGATTTTGAATCCTTGGAACTTGGTCCTCCTGTAGTTGCGGATTTGACCGAGATTTGCTCAAAGAGTTCTGCCCGAATTCTGCCCGAATTCTGACAGAAGTCTGCCTTTGGAACTCCTATAAATAGAGAAGGATTTCGATCATTTCAATTCACTCATTCACTTTCAATCTTCTCTCTATCTAAAGCTTTCAGTCTTCCAAAGTGTTTCTAGAGCTTTCAATTTCAGATTCCAAGCCAGTTACAATCCTCTAGTCAATTTGCCAGTACGGTACGGTCTAGAAGTTTCTGAGAGATTGTAATCAGAAGGCTTGATTGAAGAATACCTCTTCACATTTGAAGTTGGACGAGTTCTTCGTATCAAAGCTCGCGTTGTAGAAGTTGCAAGGACTTCATAAGAAAACTTGCGGTTTTTCCAATAATGGATTCAACAGGTAGCAAGAGTTCTACCGACTGGATTAGTCCTCAATAGAGGGATACCAGTATACATCGCTGTCTTTGCGTTTGCTCTCTTAACTTTGCCTTTACATTATTTTAGTTGTGATTAATATTCTGTGATTGTGCTGCTAACATTTTTAATTAGCATTTTTCCGCTGCCAACTCTATTCACCCCCCTCTAGAGTATTACGCTTTACTATTTCGTTCCTACATTAACACCAAAAGAAGATTATGACTCAGCCATTAGAGATCTTTCATATGGCGTGCCGTAGATTTCGTTGCCCCCATCAATAACTCTCGAATACTATGGACGAGTGGATCATTCTATTTTATTGACTCGTGTGTTGTTGTACGCAATCATTTTTCTTTTATTAGAAATTGGGGCACGATCCTCGAACTTGATTCATATATACTGTATCACATTTCCTATTACGTCGTATAGTATCCTTACATAATCAAAACTTAGGTACGATCACAACTTGAAGGCTTCCTAACTTTATTAACCATAGAACTGCGTCTTAGTTAAGCTCCTAGAAAGAAAATTTGGAAGAATATAGATTGTAAAGCCCCTCTACATTTTAGGACTTACTAGTATCACCGAGTGATTGGTATAAATTGGTTCCCATTAGGGTGATAATTAGTGCCTCATGAACTCCTACTTTCTAATTAGATTATCCGAGGTTTCCTACCATGACATCGATACTCGGAGCACGAGACCAGCTATTTCATTCCAACAAATTTCACATACAAGACACGACGCTCACCTTCATGTAGACATATCATGTCCCACTAAAACACGTCCCCTTGTACTCTATTTTTATGAAACGAAATTTAGGTCGAATCCAACTACACACATGCCACTAGTGCACCACTCAATTGAGTTCCGTGTGGTACTTATACACAAATCACGGAAGGCGCATCTCAAACTTAGAGAACCTTCTTAACCAATACTAATGGCATTTAGCTCAACCACTCGAGTTGAAACCTATTCTAGGTTGTCCTAACCTAATAGAAATGGTTCAATAGATTTTGGGATCTCGTCCGGCCAATCCAAGATTTAAATTAATCAAATATTGGTTCCAACGAAACTAATACCATTGGTTTCTAACGTTTATTTCTATCCATATCATTTTGATACCTCACCCATGACTTTGGTAATTGGAGTACTACACTAGCCACTTCCTTTCAACAATTTTACCCTCATGAACTAGATGAGCCACTCTACGACCATGGCATACACATCCCACACAAATGTACCATCTTGTGCTCCATTTTAACTACACCACATGTATGACCTATTTTTTTTCTTTCTTAAAACAAACCACAGATGCCCATTCTCATCTTATTTGATTTATGTGCAATATCGACCCATTCCCTCAAATGAATTGAATACCCATGATCCCTGTCTGACTAAGGATACCCTATCGTATAGAATATGTTGTCAATTTGGATTCCTTCTGTAACCACCACCTACATCTTTTCGGAAATCGATTTAAGACTTGATGCACTTACTCTTCCTTTGTAACCAGCCTCATTGTATATTATATTTTGTTTTCATATATTAAGTTTTATTTTAATTTCGAGGACAAAATTTTTATAAGTTGGGTAGAATGTAAAACCCCTAAGTTTTTTTAAAGTTTTTCTTTAATATACTTAATATACTTTACGGTATTTTTGTGGACTTTTAAATCAATATTTGTTTAATATTTTGGTAGCAAGATAAAAGCTACAATATAGATATATAGATAAAATTTTAACAAATATACTAATATACTAGAAAGGTATTTTTATTTTCTAGGAATTTATGAAATTTTATTTTCATTTTATAGTGTCTTATTTGTTAATTAAAATGTATTGTAAATAATAAATGAATTATTTTGGTAATATTTAATAGTATCAAGAATTGCTACTATATATGTAAGTAGGTAAAAAGTTCAATGAATTTATCAAAAATATTTTAGGATATTCTTGTGAATTTTATGAAATTATATTTGAAATTTCATTAGTATTTAGAAGTTACATATATATATATTATATATATATATATATATATATATATTATATATATTATAAATAAATAAAAGAAGAAAAAAATTTCCTCAGGTGAACAATACCCACGGGGGGGCACTGGTCACCCAGCGCCCAAGCCCCCCCCCCCCCCCCGACCCTGATAAACAACAACACATGAAAACCCTAAAATACCTAACCCCACACCAACCCCCTGGCCGCACACCTCCGTCCTCGGCGTCGCTGTCTAGGCCACCGTTGGTCGTATAAAACCCCTAAATTTCACTATTTTTTTAAATTAATTTTGGTACTGATTTTTTTTGTATTTATACGTCGCGTAGTTGTATTGGACGTCGCGCGCGAAATTTTTATTTTTCGTAATTGCTCGACGAGTGCGAATATGTTCGAGCGTACATATTTTTAGAAAATACATTTTTCTATTTTTTTATAGTTTCAAAATATATATATAATAATTATTCTTGCTATCGTACCAAAATTTCCTAAGTTTGTTATTTTAATTATAAAAGTCTTTCATTTATAACAGTTATTAATAATAAATAATATTCTTCGTGCATACATATATATTTCATAAAATTTTATTAGTTTATTTTTAAATAATAATATAATTTTCAAAATTATAAATTAATAGAAAATTTGAAAGTGTATCTAAGTTATTATTTATGAAAATTTAAATTAAGATTCAATTATTTAATTTAGCAAAATTTTCTATGTATAAAATCTAATTGGATTTGGATTTGGATTGGAGAGGTACTCATCCATAAGAACACTCTCCCCCGCTCTTCCTCTCTCCTCTACTCTCCTTTCCTTTCTCTAATTCCCTATTTTTTTTACACCTTTTAACAAGTCAAACATCAGCAGTACTGTACTGCTGCGTTTTATTTTTATTATTTTTTTGTTTATTTATTTATTTTTTTATTATTATTTTTTTGTTTTATTTTTGGTACACAACTAAGAAATTCGGTATGGGCCATTGGACTATTAATTTAAATTCTATTCTAGGGTTAAACCCATTTGAATTTTATATATAACCTTACAGTTATACTAGGTTAACTATATATATAAATATACATAAATAACATTTATATATAATATTTTTATATGAGCTCCTTATATTAAGGTACATATTTTTTTGTATTTTCTATTTATCTTAAATAAATTAATATAAGGTTTGTAAATAAGTTTTAATAGATTTTAAAATAATTATGTAAATAGTTTTTAAATATTATCTATATTTTATAGTTTGTGACTTGACCCTATATTTATCAGTTAAAATAAATTATTATTTATATTTAATTTATATTTATATTTATATTTCTTCACAACTATGTTTTGCTAATAAATTGTAGTCTTTACCTAGAAAACATATTTTAATAAACTTAACAGTTTTAGAAAATAATTCTTTACAACAGCAGTACATCTGCTTCTCTTTAAACGAGGAAATAGAAAGGAAAGGGAAACTGATCCGGAGGGGCCGGGAGAGAAAGGAAGGTCGGTGAAGAAGTGAGAGGAGGGAGAACTAGGAAGTGAGGAGGTGGGAGAGAGTGGGACGAGCGATGAGATGGGGAGAGAGATCGGGAAGGGTGACGAAGTTTGGCGGACATCACGGTGGAGCGAGCGGAGAACGACTCGCCGACGGAAAGGTCGCTAGAAGGAGGCTCTCATGCTCCCCGGAGAAGGGAGATCGAGGTTAGGTCGGCACGTGCGGCGGGGTCTAAGCGGCCAGCGACGCTGGTGCTCGGCCGCTGCGAAGGAAGTGGGGGCTTTGGCGGAGGTATGTGACGGTGGTGGTGGTATTTGTGATTGTTGGCATGATTTGGGCGATTTGGAGTAGACGGCGGGGATGGCCGAAACAAGGGTTTAGGTGGCGGTGGTATGGTATGCTCCCGAGTGCTGGCACATCGCTTGGGGTGGAAGGCGGTTGGTTAAGATGGTAGTATTGGTGTGGGGGTCAGGCAGAGGAGATGTGGTCGGGATGCGCGTGCGAAAGTGGTAGCTATGGATGATGGCCAGAGGGGCTGCCATGGCGAGGCTGGGCCAGGGGTTCGGCTGCGATGAGGACAGGGTATGGGATCTGTTGGGGGCTGGTTGTGACCATGATGGGTAGTTGTGGGTGCACCGGAAACGGTCGAAGAAGAGTTGGGATCAAATGGTGGCAGAGAGGAGGAGATGGTCTGGGACAGGGAGAAGCATGGGTAGTGGTTATTGCGATGATGTGGGAGGTGGCTGCCTCTAGTGTTGGGGGTTTCTAGGTGGCGGTGGTGGTGGAAAGATGGCCGGAGGAATCGGGGTCGCTAACCGAAAGGAACGGCTGTGGTGATGGTGGTCTAGGTGTTGGTGCACGGGTACAAGGGCGTTCGGCCAGGATTGGCCGTATGGGAAAGATTAGCTACAGCAAGGCGGGTCAATGGTGGAGGCTGTGGGTGGAGGACAACAGAGCGCTATTGGTGCACGATCGCAGGCTGGCTTGGTGAGGTCGTATGGGCAGCGGCTCCCTGGGACAGCCGTTCGGCAGAGGGGTTTAGGGTTTGGTTGATTATCGTATCGGAAGTGTGTCCCGACACGAGATGGATGACTGTAAAGAACTGGAATAAGATTTTGCGTCACAGACACGATGCACAACACATTGCACTAATTATGGAGATATTATGGAGAAATTAATAGAATCGAGAATAATGAGCCTCTTCTTATAGGAGGTGGAAGCTCCTATTAAGATAAGGATTATGATAGTTGCAAACCCCTTTTTGATATCTCACTTTTAAATTTAAATCAATTTAAAATCGATTCAATCCAAATCCAATCCAAATCCAATCCCATTTCGAATTAAATCTATATATATATATTCAAATCCAAATTTAATATAGATAACTTCCATATTTAAATTAAGCATATTAAAAGCAATAAGAAATTTCAAATGTAAATACCTATAATTAGTTTAATTAAATAGAAGAAATTCAAAATAACTTTTAATAAATAATACAAATAATAATAAATAATTTCAAAAATTATAATAAATATTTGACTATTTGAAATACCTTTTAATAAATTAAAAAAATTACTAAAATAATTTTGAAAATTCAAAATATTACGTGAATTGAATTTCATGTACTCACATGCAATTAATATTTTACATAAAACATATTTTTCTAGTATAGTACATTAAAAGAGAAAAATATTATTTCTTAAATCATTACCTATACTTGTATAAATAAAAAGCATTTTTATAGTAAAACTAAAACATTTAACTAAATTTATGCGAAAAAATTTATATACAAATTATTTACTCTTTATGTATTTCGAAAACAAAACTATTTACTATATTTACGAAACCTAAAATAAACTCTTTATGTAAAATAACTAAATAAATAAATATCACGTATGTACGTACTCGCACTTGTCGTATAAATATTCACAAAAAACAAATATTAAAAAATATGTAGTAAAATTTTAGGGGGTTTACATCCTACCCAACTTACCAGAATTTCGTCCTCGAAATTAAAAATGATTACGGGGTTGAGAAGGTACAAGGGTATATCAATACAATCAAATCATGGACATCATTTAACACAAACTTATATTTAGAAAGTCGTGATTTTGTTAATGACGAAAATAAATCATGGATATGGTATTAAACGAAAATCACTAACAAGGTATATAAATCATGATAACACGAAGTCGAGTAGATCAAAGTGAATAATTTAGGGGCTTAGGAGATATAGTTTATTGAGAGAAAACGGTATACCAGTTGTCTAGATCAAAGTAAATATTTAGGGGCTTAGGAGATATAGTTTATTAGAATCATTCTAAGGTTTCCAGACGATTAGAAGGTCGTGATAGTCGATATAGGGTCGAAGGAAAGGACGAATAGCACATGGCAAGGTTATAGTCATATGACTTGACGGAGGGCTAGCTAGCCTTTGTAAAACATCAAGAGTTCCAGGGGAGATATGAGCGAATACAATTGCGGGTTCAAATATGATTTACAGTTTGAAAAGAAGGTTGTCGGTTGCGGTTGAGATCCTAGAGGGCAAGTTTAACTATATCTCAAACCACATAAGATAATCATATGAAAAGCGAACCAAAGTGCACTAGGTTGATCAGACCTTCATGCACCGGTTCTGATTAGACAATTTGTTAATGAGCGCGCGCTCAATAGCATAAGTCATGAACATGCTCGATAGATGTAAAGCTTGCAAAACTAATTATAGTATCAACATTAGTCAAGACGGTAAAAACGTAGGCACGAGAGATTAAGATTGAAGAAAGTAAATTAGTTCAAACTCCTTAAGAATTCAAGTCATGTCCTGTGTTGGTGCCTATACAGTCGTCCTATTGTTTACTTATCTAAGGCTTGGTTAAGGCCATAAGGAAGGTTAGGTCATAAGGTATTCTACCCATAAACTAGTAGTGTGATGGGACAATGGGTCATATCTATCTAGTGTGAGTCTTATCCTTATTTACTATCAAGCACAAAGGAAAGCATAGAATAGCGGTAGAAGCAATCAAGCAAGATATGAAGGGTCAAGGAAGGAGATCTAACATGTGGATGAGACCCTAGACTCTAATCCTATTCGTAGGCTTGCTTGGTACGGTAAAGTAACCAAACAATTTATCGAGACCTGCATGGGCCACCACAAAAACATGTAACGCTCCAGTCCCAAAATACTTAGGACCAAGTACGTAGACATGTCAGCTGTATACATACGAAGCATACTCCAATATACGAAAATCTCATATGTATACATAAGCTGTAAAATACAGTAACCATGAAACTAACTATCACGCCCCAGAACCAGAATACTGGAGAGCGGGGGCAGACATAGCTAGCTACGTATATTGAAGTGCAACCCACCTCTATATACGGTCACGGCTGTCTAGATACATGAGGGTTTATCTACAAGCCAACAGTCTCTTAAGGTCATGAACAAGCCTATTGTCTCAATCACAAGCAAGTAAGTAAAGGTTACAAGAAGTATGATCATTAAATATACAATAGTAAGGCGTCCCAAATATTACATATTCAGCTGATCACGAAGCTAGTCGTTACAAAATGTTAGGACTAGCAAGAGTTTAGTCATACATGATCAACCCTAGGATCTGTCAATCATGTTTCAGCCCGTAGGCAGACAGTAAGTAAAGTACAACCGAGCTAACAGGTGCTCGTCGGCTAAACGCCTCAAAAGAATATTTTTACAATAGAGTGGGAGATCAAAAATAAACCCACTCGTTGCCGGGGTTCCGTCTAGTGGCCACCATCTAGCTGGAAGGTCGATAGATCCTCTAGAGATGCTCCGAAAACTGGCCACACAAAACCAACTGGGTCAGACCCCAGAAAGAGCAAGTGCCACAAAGGAAGCTTCACTTAGGAACTAAAACTAGCAATCAGCACAAGAGTATAAATAAGGTAAAAACTGGAAATAAAGAAAATACCTCAGGATGATATACGACGAGATAACCATGGAACTATTCAGATAACCAGGTTACAACCCGTAAACCAAACAAGGACCGTGGTTGTAACCCTTCGTCTGAACAAAACTTGGATTCTCACCATTTATCGATAAAATAAATACAGGCATTCCGGTCATGCAGTAATATGGAACAAGATCAGGGCAAGACTAGACAGGTTAGACTCCATCCAATCATTTCACGGCCAAGCAAGGATTACGGCTTGATACTTTAACTAACTAGGGTTGTCACAAGCCTAATTACTAACAAGCTGTAGTGAGATTATTCCACAGCCACAAGCCCTGCAGACCATCCAGGTTACCCAGGTCGAAAGATTAGGGTTGAATTCAGGTGGGTACATCGTCCAGGAAATGCATGTACCCTTAGGTAGCTTGAAGGGTGCAACACATGACAGTGTGCTGGAAATGTGCCCTACTCGACGGCAGGCTACAGATCCCAGGAGCGCCCAGGTAACGGGATTGCCTGTAGCTGGAAAATCTCTTCATGACTACTGTGTAATTCTAGTTATTAACCTTAGTCCATTTTAGTAGATACTCCTGACCGTGGTACTCAGGAGTCCCTGTCCTAGACATGATGCAAGACAGGACTGATTTATTTGTACAAGCACAATCGCCCACGGTATCCAGGTAATTTATACAGGTCATGTCATGTCATGGAGCCGTCGCAACAGCTTATCAAGATATATCATGTCAGGTTATCATGTCAAGTGTACTTTGTCAGGAGTGCACCATGGCGGGCCACTATCATGTCATGCTCAATTATCATTTCCAAACATATTAAATGAATTCGTGATTATCAAGTTCATGACAAAAGGCGTAAGGATATAGGAGAGCCATACGGCTAAGGCATATGCGGCCAGGGATGATCTCATGCGGCTGGGAAGAGAACAATCCATGCGGCTGAATAGGGTCAGGCGTATGCGGCTGAGGGGGAAGGGATTCTCATACGGCTGAATAGGGTCAGGCGCATGCGGCTGAGGAAAAAGGGATTCTCATGCGGCTGGGTTGAGATGAAGGTCCATGCGGCTGAATAGGGTCAGGCGCATGGGGCTGAGGGGGAAGGGATTCTCATGCGGCTGAATAGGGTCAGGCGCATACGGCTGAGGGGGAGGGGATTCTCAAGCGGCTGAATATAGTCAAGCGCATGCGGCTAAGGGGGAGGGGATTCTCATCCGGCTGATGGGGAAGGGATTCTCATGCGGCTGATGGGGGCCCGGGTTCATGCGGCTCGATGTGGAGGGCGCACATGCGGCTGGATTGATGTGATTGCTTATACGGCTGGGGGGTGACGGCGCATATGCAATTTAAGAGTTCGTTTCCAGCCCTGCGGCTAAGTCCATATAGACTCATGCGGCTGGGTCATCATGCGGCAGAGAGCGACTTGCCGCATGAAATGTTCATGCGGCCAAGTACTGCCATGCGCCAGAGAACTGTTCTTCTTCTCCAATTTCCGAGAAGAAGAACACCATGAGCCCATGCCTTCCAAGCTTCATAAAACCTTCATCCAGAGTCCAAATCCGAACTTCCATAGGTCAAAATGGGGTAGAACGAAATTTTCTACAACATGGAGCCTTAAAAACTCGGAAATAACAAGATTAAGTAGATCAAAACCCAAAAAATTCAAAAATAAGATAAACTTAGATCTACAAGAATCTAGCCATGGAAGTAAAAATGCCAAGTACTAAAGTAAGTTAAAAAGCTATAAGGAAGAGAATGAAGCAATAAAATTGGAGTTCTTCCATGAAGCAAGTTGTACTTGCCTAGACCTCTCTCTTCCTTTCTCTGGTAGGTGAAGAATAAATGGAGGAAAGAAAAGAGTAATGAAGAGAGAGAAGGAAGTGGGGTTCATAAATGGTAGTGGTGGTAGGTAGGGGGTTCACCCTTGGTTCATAATGAACCAATAGCAATCCCAAACCGAACCAAGCCAACCCGAACCAAGAATAACCAAGCCATGAAGGAAGAGTTAAGCAAGGAATCATGCAATATAAGGTAAAACACGTACACGTATTCCAAGAATACAAAATACGAACACAGACATTACAACTCTACCCACCTTAAAAGAATTCCGTCCTCGAAATTCAATCAAGAGGCTAGAGGAACAATGACAAGCTATAATAATCACATGCAATCTATAGCGAGGCAAGCAATTACTCATTCAAGCAAGGAATCGAAGGCGTGAGGCACAAGGAAGACATTATACCTTACGAGTCAAACAAATAGGGATATCGCGATCGGATATCATCCTCGCGCTCCCACGTTGACTCACCCAAAGAGTGATGACGCCAAGCAACTCGGACTAACTTGATAGTCTTATTCTTGAGTGTCTTCTCTCTTCAGTCCAATATAGACACGGGCCTTTCCTCATACGAAAGGTTAGTACCAACAACCAATTCCGAATAATCCAGGATGTGGCTCGGGTCTAGGATATATCGTCGTAATTGGGATACATGGAACACGTCATGTACCTCGCTTAGCGACGGCGGAAGAGCGAGACGATAGGACACATCTCCTACTCGCTCCAGAATGTCAAACGGTCCTATATACCTAGGACTAAGATTTCTCCGTACGCCGAAACGAATGACGCCACGGTTAGGCAAAATCCTCAGGAATACATGATCGCCGACCGAAAACTCTAGAGGGCGCCGATGAGAATCGGCCCAATGACGCTGGCGATCTTGAGCTACTCGAAGATGATCTCTGACCCTTCTGACCACTTCAACTGTCTGGGCAATTATTTTGGACCGAGCATCTGTCTCTCTCCGACATCGTCCCAGGCTAACGGAGATCTGCACTTCCTGCCATACAGTGCCTCGAACGGCGCCATCTGGATACTGGCCTGGAAACTGTTATTGTACGAGAATTCTACCAGGTGCAAGTGATCTTCCCATGAACCACCGAAGTCAAGTGTGCAAGATCGTAACATATCTTCAAGAGTCTGGATCGTGCGCTCCGACTGGCCATCTGTCTGCGGGTGATATGCTGAACTGAACTAGAGACGAGTCTCCAAACTCTCTTGCAAGCTACGCCAAAAGTGCGACATAAATCTTGAATCCCGGTCTGAGGTGATACTGACTGGCACTCTGTGCAACCTGACGATCTGTCTAAGGTACATCTCTGCTAGCTGAGCCGTCGACTGGCCAACTCTGAATGGAAGAAAGTGAGCCACCTTCGTGAGCCGATCAACTATAACCCAAATAGCATCTCGACCAGCTGGGGACCTAGGTAATCCAGTCACAAAATCCATGGTCACATGCTCCCACTTTCATTCTGGAATCGGCAAGGGCTGAAGAAGTCCAGCCGGTCTCTGATGTTCGGCCTTAACTTTTTGGCAAACCAAACATCGAGAGACAAACCGAGCTATCTCCCGCTTTATGCCATTCCACCAAAAGTGCTGACGGATATCACGGTACATCTTCGTACTGCCAGGATGGATGGAATACTGAGAACTATGCGCTTTCGACATGATCTCCTGCATGATATCTCCACTGGGTACACAAAGACGCTTACCATGTCAAAGTGTACCATCCTCATAAATTCATAACTTTGGTCTTCGTCCTGCCTCGCACTCTGTTCTGAGTCACTGAAGCTTGGAATCTGTTGACTGCACCATCCGGATCCTCTCGACTAGAACTTGCATGCTGGCCATCAATACCATACTGGAAGGGAGAACAACTTCTATACCCATCTTCTGAAGATCGGCTAACAGCTCTGGTTGCGCTGTTAGGAAATAAACTCTGGCTCTCCTGCTTAAAGCATCCGCAACAATGTTGGCCTTCCAGGGATGATACTGCAAGCCGACATCATAATCCACAAGAAGCTCCAACCATCTTCTCTGACGCATGTTAAGATCCTTCTGAGTGAAAACATACTTCAGGCTCTTGTGGTCGGTGAAAATCTCCACCCTATCTCTATACAAATAGTGCCTCCACAATTTAAGTGCAAATACCACTGCTTGCCAGCTCCAAGTCATGGGTTGGATAATTCCTCTCATGATCACGAAGTTGTCGTAACGTATAAGCTATTACCTTCCCATGCTGCATTAGAACACATCCTAAACCTCTGCCTGAAGTATCACAATATACTGAGAATCCTCATGTTCCATCTGGAAGCGTGAGAATAGGAGCCGTTATCAGGCCTCGCTTCAACTGTTCAAAAGAACTCTGACACTCTGCTGTCCAAGCAAACTGCACTTCCTTGCGAGTCAACTGGGTCAACGGTGCTGAGATCCGGGCAAAGTTTGAAACAAACCGTCGGTAATAGCCGGCCAATCCAAGAAAACTGTGAACTTCTGCAACGATGCTGGGCACTGGCCATGACTCAATAGCCACAATCTTCTGGGGATCCACTTCTACTCCTCCTCTGGTGATGATATGACCCAAGTACGAAATGCGATCGAGCCAGAACTCATATTTACTGAACTTGGCATATAACTGGTGCTCCCTGAGAGTCTGAAGAACCACACGGAGATACTGCTCATGCTCCGCCTCATTCTTGCTGTAGACCAGGATGTTATCCAAGAACATGATCACAAACTGATCCAAGTAAGGCATGAAGATACGGTTCATGAGGTCCATGAATACTGCCGGCGCATTGGTCGCTCCAAACGGCATAACAAAGAACTCCCAATGCCCATACCTCGATCTAAAAGCTGTCTTCGGGATGTCCTGCTCTCTGACTCTGATCTGGTGATATCCTGAGCGCAAGTCGATCTTCGAGAATACTGATGCCCCTTTGAGTTGATCAAACAAGTCATCTATCCTCGGGAGAGGATATCTGTTCTTGATTGTCAATGAGTTCAAGGTACGATAATCAACACATAACCTGGACGTACCATCCTTCTTTTTCACAAGAAGCATCGGGGCTCCCAAGGTGATCCACTAGCACGAATGAATCCCTTAGTTCTAAGCTCTTCAATCATCTTGTACAAGATCTCCAATTCTGACGGCGCCATCCTGTAGACTCTCTCTGACACTGGGGCTGTCCCGGGAATCAAGTCTATGGTGAACTCGATCTCCCGCTCCGGAGGCATACCTGGAAGCTCTTCTGGGAAAACATCTGGAAACTCATCCACTATCCTGGGCAACTGAACTGCCGCTACTGCCATCCGCAATATCGGAGGAGAAGACTCAACTTCACATCGGGAAAAGGAAAACTCCGGCTCGCCTGGAATGCTAAAAACAACCCTGCCAATGTGGCAGTCTATCCTAGTATACTGGTTTCTCAACCAAACCATCCCTAGGACCACATCATAATCGGCCATCGAAAACTCTATCAATCTAGCGGGGAACTCTCTACCGCTAACTACGATCTGACACGAGAAAAACACTCTATCTACTCCAACAAGTCTGTTACCAGTAAGTATATTGAGCCTTACTGATAATGACTTGGGCTCCAATCCTACCCGTGTCACGAATCGTGCAGATATAAAAGAATACGATGCACGAGAATCAAATAAAGCTGAAGCTGGAAAGGAGTTGACGAGAATAGTACCTGCCACTACCTCTCCTGGTGCCAATCCTTCCTCCACGGTCATCGCCATAGCCTGACCATGCCCTTAGGGTGCTGGTCCCCTCTGCTGAAATCCTCGCTGCCTATTCTGACTCTGGGCTTGGGCTTGTGCATACTGCTGGGGGTTCTGCTGCTGGAATACTTGGTTATGAGGCGGCAAGGGCCTCGGCAATGGGTACTGCTATTGCTGCTGCTGGACCGGTGCTGGTCCTCTCACCGAAGAGCTAGAAAGGTTAAACGATGATGAACCACCCCTATTCGGGCAGGATCCAACCCTATGATCCGGTGCTCCACAAGCCAGACACAATCCTTGCGCCCTACGACACTCTGCCACTATATGGCCTGGCTTCCCACAATAAGAACATCCCACTGCGGAAGACTGCTTCTGCTGCTGCTACTGAGTGTACGTCGGGGTGGAATGCTGAACCGACGTTACTGAGGCTGCCCGCCTTGGAGCTCCAATAGTCAAAGCCCTGGCTGCCGGGGCTGGTGCTGAAGACTGATTCATCTGGCCGTGAGATCTCTTCCGACCCCCGGCCCTATCCACAATCCTCTGGGAGGTATACTCATGCCTCCTTGTTGCTCTCAAGACTGCATCAAAAGACTGATGCTCAAACTGCTCGACGGCCAACAAGATCTCCAGGTGAAGTCCCTGCTGGAACCGCTGGGCTCTATCATACTCGGCTGCCACCAAGGTGGGAGTGAACCGACTGAGTCTGGAAAACTCGGCCGCATATCCGTCGATCGTCCTGCCCATCTGCTTCAGATTGGTGAACCTCGTCTGTAGATCGTACCGAGCTACAGCATCGAAATACTTGGTCTAGAATCTCTCTCTGAATACTGCCCAGGCAATGGGTGCCACTAATCCAACGGCCTGTGCCGCCCACCAACTGCGGGCAAGATCCAACAACTGCAGGCGCACTACGACCACCTTCTCGTTCTCTGGAGTCCTGGCTGCTTCGAAAATCACCTCAGTGTCCTTAAGCCAAGCATCTGCTGCGTTAGCATCTTCACTACCGTCAAAGAAGGGTGGGTTCAAGCGCTTGAAGCTGTTGGCCGCGCTGTTACCCTGATGACCTCCTCTGGTCAAGGCATCTGTCACTGCCTGGTGCAAGGCGTCTCCTCTACGATCCTGAGAAGCTATCAAGGCTCTGACGAGTCCTACCAAAGTGCCATCATCAGGTTCGGCAGGCTGAACTGGCTGGACTGGTGGCTCTCCGCCAGAAGGCACGACTCTGGAGGCCACTCCTGAATGCTGGGCTTGATCTCCGAGTTACGGCTGGTCCACGGAAGGTGCTCCGCCTTGTCGATCGGTAGAACCACAAACAATATCGCTGAAGAAGGCAAAATAGGGAACAATAAGGAAGGACCAGGACAGATCAACGATACAAGCATATGATCGGGACAAGAATCCAGGGATTCAGATGATACGAGCAGAGATCAAGGGCGAATACTGATTGAGACATCTATCCGGTAAACCCTCACATATCTTGATTTACAGGACCTGCATGGTTTACCACTTAAACCATGTCACATCCCAGAACCAGAATACTGGAGAGTAGGGGCAGACATAGCCAGCTACGTATATTAAAGTACAACCCACCTCTATATACGGTCACGGCTATCTAGATACATGAGGGTTTATCTACAATCCAACAGTCTCTTAAGGTCATGAACAAGCCTATTGTCTCAATCACAAGTAAGTAAGTAAAGGTTACAAGAAGTATGATCATTAAATATACAATAGTAAGGCGTTCCAAACATTACATATACAGCTGATCATGAAGCTAGTTGTTACAAAATATTAGGACTAGCAAGAGTTTAGTCATACATGATCAACCCTAGGATCTGTCAATCATGTTTCAGCTCGTAGGCAGACAATAAGTAAAGTGCAACCGAGCTAACAGGTGCTCGTCGGCTAAACGCCTCAAAAGAATATTTTTACAATAGAGTGGGAGATCAAAAATAAACCTACTCGTTGCCAGGATTCCGTCTAGTGGCAACCATCTGGATGGAAGGTCGGTAGATCCTCTGGAGCTGCTCCGAAATCTGGCCACACAAAACCAGCTGGGTTAGACCCCAGAAAGAGCAAGTGCCACAAAGGAAGCTTCACTTAGGAACTAAAACCAGCAATCAGCACAAGAGTATAAATAAGGTAAAAACTGGAAATAAAGAAAATACCTCAGGATGATATACGATGAGATAACCATGGAACTATTCAGATAACCAGGTTACAACCCGTAAACCAAACAAGGACCGGGGTTGTAACCCTTCGTCTGAACAGAACTTGGATTCTCACCATTTATCGATAAAATAAATACAGGCATTCCAGTCATGCAGTAACATGGAACAATATCAGGGCAAGACTAGACAGGTTACACTCCATCCAATCATTTCACGGCCAAGCAAGGATTACGGCTTGATACTTTAACTAACTAGGGTTGTCACAAGCCTAATTACTAACAAGATGCAGTGAGATTATTCCACAGCCACAAGCCCTGCAGACCACCCAGGTTACCCAGGTCGAAAGATTAGGGTTGAATTCAGATGGGTACATCATCCAGGAAATGCATGTACCCTTAGGTAGCTTGAAGGGTGCAACACATGACAGTGTACTGGAAATATGCCCTACTCGACGGTAGGCTACAGATCCCAGGAGCGCCCAGGTAACGGGATTGCCTGTAGCTGGGAAATCTCTTCATGACTACTGTGTAATTCTAGTTATTAACCTTAGTCCATTTTAGTAGATACTCCTGACCGTGGTACTCAGGAGTCCCTGTCCTAGACATGATGCAAGACAGGACTGGTTTATTTGTACAAGCACAATCGCCCAAGGTATCTAGGTAATTTATACAGGTCATGTCATGTCATGGAGCCGTCGCAACAGCTTATCAAGATATATCATGTCAGGTTATCATGTCAAGTGTACTTTGTCAGGAGTGCACCACGGCGGGCCACTATCATATCATGCTCAATTATCATTTCTAAACATATTAAATGAATTCGTGATTATCAAGTTCATGACAAAAGGCGTAAGGATATAGGAGAGCCATACGGCTAAGGCATATGGGAGAGCCATGCGGCTAAGGCATATACGGCCAGGGATGATCTCATGCGGCTGGGAAGAGAGCAGTCCATGCGGCTGAATAGGGTCAGGCACATGCGGCTGAGGGGAAAGGGATTCTCATGCGGCTGAATAGGGTCAGGCGCATGCACCTAAGGGGGAAGGAATGCTCATACGGCTGGGTTGAGATGAAGGTCCATGCGGCTGAATAGGGTCAGGCGCATGCGGCTGAGGGGGAAGGGATTCTCATGCGACTGAATAGGGTCAGGCGCATGTGGCTGAGGGGGAGAGGATTCTCATGCGGCTGAATAGGGTCAGGCACATGCGGCTAAGGGGGAGGGGATTCTCATGCAGCTGATGGGGAAGGGATTCTCATGCGGCTGATGGGGGCCCGGGTTCATGCGGCTCGATGTGGAGGGCGTACATGCGGCTGGGTTGATGTGATTACTTATGCGGCTGGGGGTGACGGTGCATATACGGTTTAAGAGTACGTTCCCAGTCCTGCGGCTAAGTCCATATCGACTCATGCGGCTGGGTTATCATGTGGCTGAGAGCGACTTGCCGCATAAAATTTTTATGCGACCAAGTACTGCCATGCGCCAGGAAACTGTTCTTCTTCTCCAATTTCCGAGAAGAAGAACACCATGAGCCCATGCCTTCCAAGTTTCATAAAACCTTCATCCAGGGTCCAAATTCGAACTTCTATAGGTCAAAATGGGGTAGAACGAAATTCTCTACAACATAGAACCTTAAAAACTCGGAAATAACAAGATTAAGTAGATCAAAACCCAAGAAATTTGAAAATAAGGTAAACTTAGATCTACAAGAATCTGGCCATGGAAGTAAAAATGCCAAGTACTAAAGTAAGTTAAAAAGCTATAAGGAAGAGAATGAAGCAATAAAATTGGAGTTCTTCCATGAAGCAAGTTACACTTGCCTAGACCTCTCTCTTTCTCTCTCGGGTAGGTGAAGAATTAATGGAGGAAAGAAGAGAGTAATGAAGAAAGAGAAGGAAGTGGGGTTAATAAATGGTAGTGGTGGTAGGTAGGGGGTTCACCCTTGGTTCATAATGAACCAATAGCAATCCGAAACCGAACCAAGCCAACCCGAACCAAGAATAACCAAGCCATGAAGGAAGAGTTAAGCAAGAAATCATACAATACAAGGTAAAACACGTACACGTATTCCAAGAATACGAAATACGAACACAGACATTACACTAACTCATCCATAAACGAATATATCATAAAATCAACTTATAAATGTCATTTGCACAAAACAATGGGTGGAGAAAAATCCACTACCAACAAAAAAGAGAAATATGTAGTGACGATGGAAGAGTCGTGCGAAGCAAAAGATGATCCAAAAGCTAGCATTGTGATGGTAGATTGTAAAATATGTCTTTGGCTAGAGCACCTACAAAAATCATAAACACACTTGGAGAAATCACCAGGTCCTCAGAGGGACGTAACAAGATACATGAAGAACATGCTAATATGAACTGTGAGAATAATAATAATAATATACAAAAGACCCTCCTAGACACAAATATGCAAAGGGGATTCTAACTGTCTATTGTGCAATTTAGAGGACAACTTTCATTGCGCATGGGTGGAATTTAGGCTATAAGTACGTAACTGGCATCCAGTCATACGTATCCGGCAGTAACGTCCAAAACGTCAGAGGGTATCTGCAATATATCACGCCATAGTTCCTTTCGAAAACTATGGTTTACCTGTTTGGCTTCTCATACACACTAGTGACTGTCCTTCCGCAATATTTCCCATACTGACCAAGTCATGTCCATGACCCGCCCAGTTTTGTCATTGTTTGAGTCTCTATACCTATATCGTAGCAGGTACGATCATCTATCCGACACACGACTATAGAGATGGCCAATCAATATGCAAGTCGTACCCCTAGCAAAATATCTCAAACAGTGTAGTGAGAGTGTCATGGCCGAAGAAAATATAAGAATTTCCCACAACAAGAAGGTAGTCTGCTAAAACTAAGTCAACATGCATCAAATAAAATAAAGCAACAAAAAATGACTAATAGAGTCGCTTGCACCCAAGTGTGGTTTGGACACACAGTATATAACAAAGGAAACTAACAAAGTAAATAAATGCTAAAAATCAATAATATGATAGTAATTATAGCAAGGTATACTTGCCTGGTAGGATCGCCTGGTGTGGTACGATGATCATGTTGGCACAGAGTTTGACTTTGGGTTACAGCTAGACAAGACGGCTTCTGATTATGGCATATGTTGTTCCATTAGGTTCAGGATAGTCGAATTAACTAGGTGGCGAAGGGATAGGAATAATGGGATTAGTCGTAGGATGGAAGAAAATCGAAGGATATTGGAAGGATAATATATGATTATTTAGAATACTTAAAATTAGATTTTATTACACAAAATATTTTTCTTAAATACATACTGGGAAAATTCTAGTAAATTATTTTATAATTTGAAATCTATTTTTTATTAGTAAAATATGTTTCTTGATAAATATTTGAAAATCCAAAAATCTGTTTAGGCTAAAAAAAACTCTAGGTTTGTGAAAATAATTTTGTTAGTAGACAACTATACTTTTATTAGTCAAGAAATTATTTAATAAATATAAAAACCAAAAAAAATGTTTTAGGGCTAAAACCCAAAATTTAAAATTACATAGATAGATCTAACCCCTATAGTTTTGCATATAGTTTAAAAAGTAATATATAATTCTTAAAATAAATATTAATAACCTTAATACTAATAATCATGATAACAATTATAATAACCTAATAATAATAATGATAATAACAAGTATAATAAACTTAAATACAATAATAATAATAATAATATTAATATTAATAATAATAATAATAATAATAATAATTATAAGATATTTGTACAATAGCAGTACATCTGCTTCTCTTTAAATGAGAAGAATACAGAGGAAAGGGAAACTGATCCGGAGGGGGAGAGAAAGGAAGGTCGGGGGAGAAGTGAGAGGAGGGAGAGAACTAGGAAGTAAGGAGGAGGGAGAGAGTCGGACGAGCGATGAGATGGGAAGAGAGACCGAAAAGGGTGACGGAGTTTGGCGGACATCACGGTGGAGCAAGCGGAGAACGACTCGCCGGCGGAAAGGTCGCTAGAAGGAGGCGGCTCACACGTGGTTCGACGGAGAAGGGAGATCGAGGCGAGGTCGGCACGTGCGACGGGGTCGAAACGGCCAGCGGCGCTGGTGCTCGGCCACTGCGGAGGAAGTGGGGGCTCTGGCGGAGGTATGTAACGGTGGTGGTGGTATTTGTGATGGTGTTGGTATGATTTGGGCGATTTGGAGGAGACGGCGGCGGTGAAGGTCGGTACAGGGGTTTAGGTGGCGGTGGTGTGGTATGCTTTCGAGCGCTGGCGCATCGCTTGTGCGGAAGGCGGTTGGTTGAAGACGGTAGTATTCGTGTGGGGGTCAGGCAAAAAAGATGTGGTCGGGATGCGCATGCCAAGGTGGTGGCTGTGGATGATGGCCTAATGGGCGGCTATGTTGAGGCTGGGCCAGGGGTTTGGCTGCGATGAGGACAGGGTATGGGATCTGTTGGGGGGCTAGTTGTGACCATGATGGGTAGTTGTGGGTACGCCGAAAACGGTCGAAGATGAGTTGGGATCAAATGGCGACGGAGAAGAGGAGATGGTCTGGGACAGGGAAGAAGCACTGGTGGTGGCTATTGTGATGATGTGGGAGGTGGCTGCTTCTAGTGTTGGGGGTTTCTAGGTGGCGGTGGTGGTGAAAAGATAGCCGGAAGAAAGGAACGACTGTGGTGATGGTGGTCTAGGTGCTGGTGCACGGGTATAAGGGCGCTCGTCCTGGAGTGGCCGTATGGGAAAGATTAGCTGCAGCGAGGTGGGTCAGTGGTGGAGGTTGTGGGTGGAGGACAACAGAGCGCTACTGGTGCACGGTCGTAGGGGCGACGGCTCCCTGGGACAGCCGTTCGAAAGATGGGTTTAGGGTTTGGTTGATTGTCGTGTCGGGGGTGTGTCCCGACACGAGATGGATGACTGTAAAGCACTGGAATAAGATTCTACATCACAGACACGATGTACAGCACATTGCACAAATTATGGAGATATTGTTGAGAAATTAATGGAACAGAGAATAATGAGCCTCTCCCTATATAGGAGGTGGAAGCTCCTATTTAGATAAGGATTATGATAGTTGCAAACCCCTTTTTGATATCTCACTTTTAAATTTAAATCAATTTAAAACCAATTCAATCAAATCCAAATCCAATCCCATTTCGAATTATATATAAATATATATATATATATATATATATATATATATATATATATATATATATATATATATATATATATATATATATATATATATATATTCAAATCCAAATTTAATATAGATAACTTCCATATTTAAATTAAGCATATTAAAGTAATAAGAAATTTCAAATGTAAATACACATAATAAGTTTAATTAAATAGAAGAAATTCAAAATAACTTTTATAAATAATATAAAAAATAATAAATAATTTCAAAAATTACAATAAATATTTGACTATTTGAAATACCTTTTTTCTAGATTAAAATAATTACTAAAATAATTTCAAAATATATACATGAATTGAATTTCATGTACTCGCATGTAATTAATATTTTACATAAAACATATCTTTCTTGTATAGTACATAAAAAGAGAAAAATATCATTTCTTAAATCATTACCTATACTAGTATAAATAAAAAGCATTTTTATAGTAATGAAAATAAAACATTTGACTAAATTTTTGCGGAAAAATATTTATATACAAATTATTTACTCTTTATTTATTTCGAAAACAAAACTATTTACTATATTTACGAAACCTAAAAAAACTCTTTATGTAAAATAACTAAATAAATAAATACCACGTATGTACGTACTCACACTTGTCGTATAAATATCTGCAGAAAACAAATGTATAAAAAAATATGTAGTAAAATTTAACAGGTTTATAGCCAATGAAGCTGCGAGGCCAGCCAGAACGTCAGCTTCTAAGTTTTGAAGTCGAGACACGTGTTCTATGAAGAAATTAGCGAAGGTTGAGATAATGTCCAACGCTGCTTTATGATAGGGGACGAGGTCTTCATGGCGGACCTCGTATTGCCTTCGGACTTGATTGACGACGAGTTTTGAGTCGTCGTAAGATTTGAGGTAATCTACCCCCAGCTGCTTTGCCAACTAGAGTTCCATGATGAGGGCATTGTACTCCGCAACATTGTTGGAGCACAACTCTGAAAGAGAGTAGGTACGCTGGATGACCAGTTTGTCGGGAAAGATCAGGACTACCCCCACTCCTGCAATGATATAGCTTTTGGAGCCAGTTCTAGAGGCACCATCGAAGAACATCCGCCAAACGGGGTTCCCTTCGGTGATGTTCGATTCTTGTACTTCATCGGGAACATCTTCATAGAGTCTGGAGGATTCTGGAATTGGGTGCACTGCTAGGAAATCAGCCTAAGCCTGGCCTTTGACTGCCTTTTGCGGGACGAATACCATGTCATATGGTGTCAATAGTATCATCCAAGTAGCCAATCGGGAGTTTAGTGCCCCCGGCTTTGTCATGAGGACTCTGGGTTGTTTGACTCAGGATATGACATGAATTGTCTGTTCCGAGACATAATGGCGAGTCTTCTGGAAGGCAAACACTAGAGCTAGACATTATTTTTCGATGGGGTTGTACCAGTGTTCGGCCCCGACCATTGTCCTGCTTAGGTAGTAAATGGCCTGCTCATGGCACACTTCATTGTTCTGGGACAACAAAGCGGCAAGGGAATGGTCCATTGCACGAACGTAGAGCAGGAATAGTTTGCTTGCGACGGGTGCCACCAGAACTGGAGGACTCGTCAGATAAGATTTGATGTCGTCGAAAGCTTTCTGACATTTTTTCGTCCAGACATAGAAGACTCCCTTCTTCATGAGCTTGGTGAAGGGTTGGTATTTCCCGAAAAGGTTTGCAATAAACCTTCGGATGTATGCAAGACGTCCTTGTAGGCCTCGAAGTTCTCTAAGGTTCTTCGGAGGATCCATGTCAAGGATGGCTTTGGTCTACTCCGGATCGATGTGAATGCCCTGTACAGTGATAATGAAGCCCAAGAATTTTCTACTAGAAACCCCAAAGAAAGATTTTATAGGGTTCATCTTAAGCTGATGTGCCCGCATGAGATTAAAGACTATCTTCAGGTCTTGTAGGTGATCACCCCGAAGACGGCTTTTGACGGCGATATCGTCAACGTAGCACTCGACTGTCTTGCGGACATGCTGATGGAAGATGGTGCTCATCGATCGTTGGTATATAGCACCTGCATTCTTCAAGCCAAAAGGAATTACTGTGTAGCAGTAAACCCCCTTTGGAGTCCTAAACGACGTGTGTCTTTCATCGTCTGAGAACATCTTGATCTGGTTGTAGCCCGAGTAGCCATCCATGAAGGATATGCGCTCGAAACTACATGTGTTGTCGATCATTACGTCAGTGACCGGGAGCAAAAACTCATCCTTCGGGCAAGCTGAGTTGAGGTTCCGAAAGTCGATGCAGACCCGGATCTTCTTGTTCTTTTTAGTGACGGGAACAACGTTGGCTACCCAGTCCGGGTGCTGTTCTTCGCAAATAAACCTGCTGCCCAGGAGTTTATTTACTTCTTTATCTATGGCGTCTATGATGTTAGGACAAAAATGTCGTTGTTACTGCTTAATAGGCTCAGCGTCAGGTATGATATTAAGTCTGTGCATCGCAACTTGTGAATCGAGGCCTGGCATATCTTTGTAGCTCTAGGCAAAGACGTCGATGTATTCTTTGACCAGCTGGACAAAGGATTTTCGGTCCTCCTCAACCAAGCTCTTGCTGATAAAGATATGTTTGAAGGAAGATCCATCCTCGACGTCGATTTGCTCGACTTCGTCTTTAGTGGGGTTCCCATAGTTCAAAGCAAGATTCCCATTGCGCATCTAGGCATTGAGCCTAGGGTTCTTCTTCAAAGAACTCTATTGCCTGGTCGTCGTCTTCATCTTCTGAAGGATGTACGAATGTCATGTTGGCTAACAGCACTTTCCTGAAGATTGGGCAGATGCTAGTGTCAGAGTCCCAAATAGAAGCCTTAGACGAGTGAGAATGTGTGACATCGTCTGCTTTTGAAATCTTCGGGGTTGTTGGAGGCATGATGTAGCCCACCCCCGTCGAGTATGGTGGTATTAGTCCTGCGACTTTTCTTTCAGCACGGGAAGTCATAGGGGAAGACGTCGACCTTTGCCATATTTCAGACCCTGGCCGCTCTTAATATTGTAACCCATCTTTTGGATGAGATATTTGGCTCGATCATTGTACCGGTAAATTTGCATTCTGTCGGTGTCGAGTTCTGGCTCTGCCGGTGGAAGGTCTTGATGACGCTCGACTTTGCCGAAGATGATAGGCCTCTCGTCCTGGTTCCGAGGTAGGACTATGTAACAGACGTTTTGGTACGAGATAACTTGATTTACATGATTTATAATTGTTATTTGTGTTTGCAATGACTGGAGGCATTATCTAAAGTATACATTGTATTCCACTGTAGATGACTAGAATAATTGAAAGACACCCTTTTATTGATAAAATATGAAATTTTGTCCCGAGGGATTACATCATCAAGTGATGGAGCGTCAATATTGGCTGATATGTACTCCTCCAGTTCTTTGTCAGTGAGGACTGGAGTAGCTTTGGGCAGTTCAGGAGAGTCCATCGGGAGCTTGACCCGTGCATGCTCTTGGGTCTATGCTGAGAAAGACGCTGGAGCCTTTTTCTGTGGCCTGGCAGTTAGAAGTGCCGACGACTGAGGAGGTCTATCTTTAAGCTACACCTTGAGGGGTGCCTCAGTTGTTGTCTCGATGGTTGGTGCCTTTCGCCATAGTTTGGCTACGAAGGGAGCTACCACTTTAGGAGGTTTCCCCTTAATTTGTACCTTCAAAAGGGTTTCAGTGGATGCTCCATGCAGGGAAGCTGGTGCCTTCTTGCGAAGTTTAGCCACCATAGGAGGCGGTGTTTGAGGTGGCTTCCTTTTGAGTCGCACTTTCAGGAAAGACTCCATTATCATTTCTGCCTCCAAATCAGCTTCGGCTTCAGCTTCATCGTCGGCGTCATTGGCTTCATGTTTAAGATGAATTAACTTGAATAGGTCTGCGTCAGTAAAGAAGGCTTCAATCCCTCTGAAGGGATCGACATCAGCAAATTCCGTTCGAATGATGCCATTGGTGGATACTTACTTCATACATTGATGAAGAGTGGATGGCACCACCATGTACTTGTGTAGCCACAGGTGCCCTAATAGAATGTTGTAGTTGACGTCCGCATCCACAAAATAACAAGTCACCTCGGCCTGGAGATCACCGATATGACATTTCAGGCGAATCTTCCCCAGCGGCTCACTTTTGTTGGCATTGAATCCACTAATTGTAGTGAGGGACACCGTCAGACGATGTATCGGGATCCCCAGTACCTGAAGCAGAGTCCGGGGGATGATGCTGAGAGACGACCCAGGTCGATCTGCATCCGATCCCCCTAGATGGGCCCAACATACCCTGTGTAATAAAGCGGTCTGTTGTGTCGGTTGTTCTTGAGCAACATATTTTGTTGAGAGAATGTGATATTAGGGATGATTTCCCCCATACTATGGCAGTGTGGATATGCTTTTGGATCGTCTTCTGGCTGCTTGACCTGACTAATGAAAGACTCAGTGTCCTTCTGGGCTTTGCAGAGAGCCTCCCGAGTGTCTTTGGATATACGGAGTAGTTCGAACAGGGACAACCAAGCTGGGGTACTGGCAAGTTGTGTTGGTATGTTGAAGTTGTGGGATTTGGTTAAAAGTGTTGTCTCTTCGTAGAAGCCTATCGAAGCGAGCCTCTTTCTGCTTCTGTTTGTCAGCTGCTGGAGATTGGGAAGGACCCTCTCCTGGAGTAGTCGAGGAGGTGACAGGAGGTGCCACTTCGAAAGGGGCCACCTCTGGTTGAGCATTCTGCTGTGAACACGTTTGTACAGGAAGTGCCTCCTAAGGGGAGGTAGTCACCATTCGGCAAGACTTGATCTTCTTGTCTTTGGCCTGGAAGGTAGAACGTACCCCCGAGGTGTGGTGAGTGGAATCAGTCCACTTGCGCTATCACGAGCTGGCGGAAGGTTAACCACCGCCATTGCCACCTTCGGGATGGGGATCCTTGTAATCGACTGAGAAGACATTTGCATCACTATAAAAAAATAGCTAAATAGCGACTGAAATTTCAGTCGCTAAAACAGACATTTCATTCGCTAAAGCAAATTAGCGACTAACCCACGACTAAAAATGTTAGTCGCTAAATGCATCGTCGCTGATCACTTTTAGTCGCTACCGCGACTAACTACCGACTGAAATAGCGATGAACAATAGCGACTAATCAGCAACTGCTAAGTTAGTAGCTGCTTTAGCGACTAACGAGCAACTAACTGACGACGTATTTACGATTGTAATGATTACAATTGTTTACTAGCGACGAACAACTTTAATCGCTGCTTGGTCGATGGTTAGTCACTTATTTTGTTTCTCCAGATATTTAGTCGCTGAGTCGTTGCTAGTTACATGCTAGGTCGTCGCCGGTTAGTCGCTGTTCCGTTGCTGCATTATTTATATTTTCCAGATTTGCAGGATTCATGCTAAACTATCCTGTAAGATTAATATATATAAACAAGTCCACAACAGATACAGTGCAAACAGCTTTTAGGATCACAATAGTTATCAATTATATGAACAAAAAAATAATAACATACACAATACACAAACAGAAAAGCAAAGATATATATATATATATATATATATATATATATATATATATATATCAGTCATGTTCAATCATGTCCAACCATTTACCATCGATCATCCATATAACAAAAAGATATTACCATCGATCATCCATATAACAAAAAGATAAACTAATGTAATAAGCACAAAATAGTATATCAGTCATGTTCAATCATGTCCAACCATTTGTACTTCGGCTCTAAAAGTACTGTGATAAAAAAAATTAAAGTTATGATACTTCATTGCTAACTATACATGTATAGTAAACACGCTAGTAAAGCTGTGTCACTTACTTCTCAATATCTTTTATTTCTTCTATGCCACTATTTAACAATACATATCGATGAGCAGCTTCAAGCTCATCGTCTTCCAACCACCGTATTTTAGTAGCACTTGTAGCCTTGCCCCTTACATTGAATATAGATAGGATATCACTAATCGGTGCATCATCCCCACCTTCGTCATTCCTTGGGGCTCTATTTTGATTTGTTCTGACATGAGTATCAAAATAAATGGAACAAAAGTTTGAAACCTCCTCAATGATATATGCTTCGTATATCGAAGCCTCTACATGAGCCTTATTACCTACCTTCTTCTTTAGGTGGTGTAGATATCTGGAAAAAGGAAATCATAATCGATTAGAAATAATAGAATATGAAATGCTAGAAAATCAGACTCAAGATAATTAATTTATACCTCTCAAATGGGTACATCCATCTATAATGTACGGGAGCACCGACACGTGCTTCGTATGGAAGATGAATTGGCAAGTGCTCCATACTATCAAAAAACCCTGGAGGAAACACCTTCTCTAACTTGCATATTGTTAATACAATTTTCTCCTCAAGTTCAATCATATGTTGCACCATCAACTTGCTTGAGCACAAATATCTAAAGAATATAGATAATTCGGCAAGCGGAGTCCATATGTGAGGTGGCAACATCTCTCTGAAAGCAATTGGTAGTAACCTTTCCATGAACACATGACAATCATGACTCTTCATTCCTGTCAGTTTGCGTTCATTAAGATCAACACATCTCGCCAGATTGGATACATAGTCGTCAGGAAATCTCAACTTCCTTATCCAATTACATATTATTAATTTATCTTCCCTACCCAATGCGAATGGTGATGGAGGCTTGACCAATGTATTATTGCTACTTCGTCTTAGGTTCAACTCTGGGCGCTTGCAAATATTTTCTATGTCCTTTCTTGCTTTGGGATTGTCTTTCGTTTTTCCCTTGATATCCATTACCGTATTGAAGATGTTGTCGAATACATTTTTTTGATATGCACGACATCAAGATTATGTCTTATGAGATTGTCCTTCCAATAAAGTAAGTCCCAGACGATACTCCCCTTCGTCCAGTTGTGGCTATGTCCAAAATTGTCGAAATGATACTCTGATCTCGGATCTTCCATCACTGTCGGCAGATCCTCTACCTCTTCCCAAACCTGATCTTCTGTCAGTCTCAATGGGGGAGGAGATAGTTCTTGTTTACCAGCTCTGAAGGCATCTTTGTTCCTCCTCCACGGATGCGACATAGGAAGGAACTGACAGTGATAGTCAAAAAAGAATGCCTTTCCTCTATGCTGAAGACGAAATGCCTTACTGTTTCCCATGCATATCGGACAGGACTTAGTCCCATGAGTACTCCATCCTGATAACATTCCATATGCTAGAAAATCGTTGATAGTCCACATAAGTGTCACTTTCATCTGGAAGTTTTGTTTCTTTGATATATCGTACGTACGGACACCGAATTCCTATAATTGTTTCAACTCATCCACCAATGGCTGTATGTAGATATCGATGTCCTTCTTTGGATTTTTAGGACCAGGTATAATAAGTGTCAAGAACATGTAAGGCGTCTTCATGCACATCTATGGTGGTAAATTATAAGGGGTCAAAATTACTGGCCAGCAAGAGTACTGAGATCCTGACTGTCCGAAAGGAGTAAATCCATCAGAACATAACGCCAATCGGACATTTGCAGGCTCCACAGCAAATTCTGGATAGCACTGATCAAAATGTTTCCATGCCTCTCCATCAGAAGGGTGAGATAATTCTCCTTCATCCATCTGTCGTTCCTTGCTATGCCATGTCATGTGTTGTGCTGTATTTGCTGACATATACATCCTCTGCAGCCTTTTTGGGAGAGGCAAGAACTGCATATACCTGTAGGGATACAACATTTCTTGGACAATTGACTTTCCTTTGTCCCGAATTGGCTTGTACCGGTCCGCATTACAGAAAGTGCATTTGTCTTTATACTTGTTCTCTTTATAATATAGCATACAGCCGTTTCGACAATAATCTATCTTTTCATAGCCTAATCCATGTTTTCTTATCATCATCTTCGACTTGTAAAACTTTTCAGGTAAATCCTTTGATCCTTTTGGCAACAACTCTCTGATAAACTGGATGATCCTGTCGTAGCATTCTTGCGGCAAGTTGAAATCAGACTTGATGTTCAACAGTCGCATCACCACAGACAGGACAGAATGAGTATCACAGTTCGGATATATCGGTGTATCGACATCCTTGAACATATCATAGAATTCCTTTGCATCGATATTCGGATCCTCCGGATTAAAAGTAGGCCCGGCCGCAGCAAATATCATCTCTTGTGCTAGATTTCGCTGTCGATATTCGAGGTGATCTCCAGGCGGCGACTCTCTGACCTTCGTATCAAAGGAGGACTGATTTTGCGATAACAAAGGTTCTCCTTGAGCCGTCCACTCCTTATAGTTTTGTACGAAACCCTTCTTGTAGAGATGCCCTCTTACAAGATCCACCTCTCTGAATGGAATATTATGACATTTGACACAAGGACACTTGATGCGTCTACCATCCATGAAATCAGGTTGGCTACTGGCGTATTTGAGAAATTCCTCAACGCCCGCCTTGAAATCATCACTCAAGCCAATCTTGCTCTCATGTCGTCGATTGTACATCCATGAACGGTCAACTAAGTATTGACTCATTGCTTTTACTCATGTGAATATGATTCTGTACCATATATACATTCAAAAAGAAATATGGATTAGATATCAAATATGATTTGTAGATCATATTTAAAAATACTCTCCATATTACTAAGTAAATACTTTTGGCTATATGTTGTGCTTACATATTTTCTTATGTCTAACGTTAATTGTTTTGCTCATAAAATTACTTGTTATGCTCATAAACCACATATCAAGTGTTCTCTAACATTTTTTTAGGCATAACAAAAGAAGGAAAAGATACTCTCAATTCTAGCCATAAGTCTAGACTTTTTGGCAACTCCAACATGGTCTCAATGCAATTTTTTTCTAAATATACAACACAAACCCTAACAAAATACAACTCATAAGTTTCTCATCTTCTCCTGTGGTTTGATAAGTAACTGCCTAGATGTTTGAGTAGTCTACCAACTTTCACACATAAAAGACTGACTTATTAACCATACAAGACTATATTTCCCAATATACATAAAAGTTGCTAGAGGTAATTTTGCAATTTCATTGGTTTAAAAGTTAATTAGAAATAAATTTGTTTTAAAAGTTCTCCAACCTTGGTTAATATCTGATGCTTTTATTTGTACACAATCTTGTTCTCTCAGAGCTAGTTTAGATAAATGGAGTATCCAGTATAGAATTTTGTTCTAGTTTGTAGGTTTTTTTTTCTTCCGTAGGTTTTGTTTAACCACTTTATATTGCTAATTCGTGTTAACTATGTTATTTTATTCAACCAGTGAGCATTTTTTCTGATGACTAATACTTTCTTTTTGTTTTTACTGGATTTAGCACCATAATTACACAGCCTTTCGACATCTAATTAAGCATTGTAGCATTCCCTCTAGATGCATGTACAAGGCAATTTTTATACTATCAAAGATTCAAAATATCTAAAATTTATTAATGCACGATACCTGCTAACAAACGATATTTTCCTCTGAAGCATGCTCTCTCTAAAATTCTTCAAAAAAATAATTTAGAAGAATCACACAAAATACAAACACAAACCATAAATTGATTCCAGACCAAACTAACTTAAGAAAAATGGATGCATTGAAAAAAGTTCAAACTAAAACAACTTAAAAAAATGTACCAGCAACAAGGAGTAGGCGGATGGAGTCGATGAGTAGGAGATGACACCGGCTTCGAAGAGGAGACGGAGATGGCAACGGCTTCAGATTCGACGTCGACTTTGGACGGAGGCCACTTACAAAGTCTGCCACTTGCAGTTTCTAATTCTTTACATGGAAGAAGAGGGCCGACAACATTAACAATGATGTAGAACATATGGTAAGAGCACATGCCATTGGAAGCTCTTTAGAATTGAAGAACAAGACTTGTGTCGTGTCCTCTCATGCCTCCGCACCATGTGGTGATAAAATTGCAAATCAAAGATACCAATTAAATTTAAACAATATAATTTCTTATACCTGCAGATCCCCAATGAGGAGATCGACGGCCTGGGGCTCCGGTGGAGGAGACGGCCTGGGGATCTTCGAAGGAGGCGACGGGGGCTCCGCCTGTCGTGAGTCGGAAATGGCCTGGGCTAGAGAGGAGACGGCGGCCTGGGGCTAGAGAGGAGGCAGCGGCGTGGGTTTAAAGAAGAGGAGGAGCCTAGGGCTAAAGAGGAGGAGGCGGCAGGGGTTAAAGAGGAAGAGGAGGCAGACTGGGGCTAGAGAGGAGGAGGCAGCCTGGGCTAGAGAGGAGGAGGCGGCGTGGGTTTAAAGAGGAAGAGGAGGCGACTAAAATTTAAGGGAGGAAGGGTTTTGGGGAAGTTGAAAAATTTTTAAGGGGGGAGGGTTTTGGGGAAGTTGAAGGGGGGAAGGGTGCTGGAGGGAATTGTGCGGGATTAGTTTAAGGGGGGAAGGGTTTTGGGGAAGTTGAAAAAATTTTGGAAAGGCGACTAAAATTTTCAATCGATGGGTAGTAGAAAGTATTTTTCGGGCTCTTCCGACTACTTAGCAACTAACCAATTTCAGTCGCCGAATAATTTCAGAATACTACCAACACTCTACCGTCGGAATAACGATTAACAATTTTATTCATAAAATTAATGTTAAAGTTAGTCGAAAATTAGTCGGTAGTTAGTCGCCACTTAGCGACTTAAAATAGTTAGTCGCTAACGTAGTTGCTAAATTACCATAAATTTGTAGTGCATTGATCATGCGATGTATGTAGTCTTTAAGGATGTAGCAGTCTTGAGTTGGATGTCCAACGAACCAATGGTAGTGACAGTACCTTGGGTCGCCGGCTCTGTCCACTTCATTAGGATGCTTTGGATCAGGCAACTTGATTTTGTCGCTCTGCTTCAGCATCTTGAAGAGTTGTAAGGTATCCTCATCATTGAAGGAGTAGACCATCTTTGTTCTCGGTGCAGGTGGAGGCTTATGAATGGGGCCCTACATACTTTTTGAAGCATTGACAGTCAATGCCTGCTTTCCTTTCATCTCATGTCTACTGTTGCTGATAGCAGGCCGCCTTCCTTTGTCGTCGAAGGCGGGAAAGTTAACCTCCAGAAGGCGAGCATTACGTATCTTCTTTTCAGCGGCCTCGGCTTTGATAATCAATGAAATCTAATCGGAAGGCAGAGTAGAGTTGAGCCAGAGTTTGACCGCAGGGATCATATACATGCTGTAGGAGTCAATGATTGCATGTTCTGGCATACCCAGAGGTAACGTTAGGCATGCTTATCAAAAATTCTCGATGAAGGTTCGAACAGTTTGTTTCTCCGTCTGACGGACTTCTATGAGAGACGACATGGTCATGTCTTTCCACTGTCATAGAATCGATCGAGGAAGATACGTGTCAAGTCATCGAAGGATGATATAGAGTTGTTAGGGAGACTGTATTATCGGTCGTAGTCGACTCTTTTTAATGCTCCAACAAACAGGCTTGTGAGTAGGGCACCTTCCTTTATGAGATGCCCAATCTGAGACTGGAAGTATGTCAGGTACTGGCGACAAGAATCCTTTCCATTATATGGCGTCAGTGTTTGTGGTTTATACTTGGAAGAATGGACCACCTTGTTCCACTCGAGGGGGTAAGGTTGCGGGATTCCCATCTTCTGACGCTCCTCCTACCTATTTTGAGCCTCGAAGCGCTCACGCAGGTATCTAATCATCTTGACCAGATCTTCTGTAGAGTTTGGAGCAGGTGAAGGTGGTAGAGCCTGAAGTTGGATATTGGATGGAGCCGATGTCTTGGGTACGGCATGATGATCTACACCGAAAGATATCCGTTGAAGGGATATACTTGATTACCCATTGGCCCCTGGATCAGGACTGGTGAAGACAGGTGCCCTTTCTAGAGTGGTCTGAATCTCGAACACTACTTGAGTCAAGGTCTACATAGAGGCAGAGGGGGTTCTGAGGCCCCTTTCCAAGGTGTCCATGCACTGCACGATGTCCGGAGCTGGAGCATCTAACTCTTCTTTATCACCACCCCCTGCCATGTAAGTTGTTATGACATGGGTGGAAGTGGATGGATCGGTTGTAGCCTCACTCTCGACCTCACTTTCTTTTGGAAGGGCCTCTTCTTTCGAGGCCTCGTACTGGCTACCCCAAGCTACGTCGAGGTTGGTTCCTTGGAGGACTTCCTCATCTTCAAGAGAAGGATTATCAGGAATTTGACTACCCCCAGTCACTTCTTCAGTCAGAGACTTCTTCCTTGTCGGGGTGCTTTCGAACACCCCTGACGACGGGATTATTGCCTTGTTCTTCCTTAGCTGACTCTTGGATGACATTGCAGAGGTCGAGACGTTGGCAGTTATCTTTCTCCCGGACGAGTGAGAGTTGGTGATAAAATGGCAGGGAGCAATCTTAGGCTCCTCTTTATCTTCAATTCTCACTCTCTTACCGAGGCGACGTCGGATGGGTGCCGTAGATTGCAGTCACTGAAACACGGACTACCTTTATGGTGGAGCTGTTGTCTTGCAACAATAGCAGTTGATGGTGACCATGGCACAAGTGTGCCCTATGAGGGGCGCATCATGCTTATTGGTCAGCTCTCCTGATATGCGTTTGTCAGTGATCACATTATGCAAATCATGATGGAAGAGGTCCACTTTCATACCCTCTTCAGGCGTATGGCAAGGCCAAGTGCCAGGGTGGTCATGTGAATGCTGCACCCCTAATCTAGTTCACGCGCATGAGATACGCCCAGATCATTGGTGGGGAACAACCTTTATTACAACTTGAACCTATTTCATGCGGACCACCCAAATGGGCGCATGGGTTCAACATTACAAATTTTGCCCTGCCTGACATGGTTTAAAACGTAGTAGATGCACTCAAGTGGGACAAGAACTTTGAAGGTCGGCTCGCAAATGCGCCCGATTCAACCATGTACATCTTGCCATCAGCAGCACGCATGATTTTGAGCGCATGCTTCTGGTTCACTATTGACGTAGCACGTTTAGGGCGTATTGCCTGTGTTGCCTTGGATCTCTTTGTACTAGCCCACGAAGGCGCGTAGTACTCAGAATCCAATTCCGCCTCACCATGATAGCGAGTGAGTCTGTCAAAGATAGATGTTTTCTCCTACGTACCAGAGTTCATACGCGGAAGATTGGCTGTGCCTCTGCTCCGTTGGCATATCTTCTTTGACCGGGAAGAAGATAGTTGGAGAATGCTGTCAATACCATATTTTCCTGATAGATGTGCTACACTAGTGGGCTCATCTTGGTTGGTGAGAACGTCAGCAGGAAGGGTCAGCTGTGCTGGCACATTCCCTTCAGCGATGGTGCTAGGAGCATCGCCCTTGCACACCCAGACTCGGTGAGTCTTCTTTGGCTTTGGCAGCCGCTTCGAAGGACTTGCGCTGCCTTCAGAGATGAACTCCTCATATGCCTGTTGATCAAGGCACACCACAAGTGTTTTTTGGAAGGATCCCAGCTTGATGTCATCAGATTATGACACAACCTTCTCGTTGGAGGAGAAGGTAGTCCCCAGCAGAGTCGCCAGCTTGTTCAATATCGAAAAAAGGAGGTATACAAAAGGTTTTTGATTAAAACTTTTGTATTTCGATTACAAACAGAACAGTATACAATATAGGACTTAGATGTAGTCCTTTGAGTACACTTTTATTTTTATCTGGAAACTATGTTGGTAGAGCGAGTGGTAATGCGTTGACTCCGTTGACGATCTGACGAGATCTTGAATTCTTTGAAGGACTGGGTTGCTCTGGATGCCAGAGCATTTTGAGGGGAAGAAGACGTGAAATGTCTCTCCTGATATCTGGATATGATCTGTGGATATATCTATGTGAATATATCTCCATGTATATCCCCTGTATTGAAGGAATGGTCCTTCTATCTATAGGCAGCAGGCTGAGCTACCTCTGCGCACATATGTAGGATGCGCCAGGATGTGGGAACGCCACAAGACTAATGCTGGTGGAGGCACATGGATGATGCGCCTTGAATTTGTTTAAACTGCTTTGTTGGGCTGCGATGGAGCTGACACGTGGCAGTTGCTAGGATTCAGTTGTTGCTGAGATCATGGGTGGTTAGCACTCATTCGTAGGCAGAATTGAGTCAAATCACATGTGGCACGTAATGGCTCAAATATCTCAAATTTGGGGGAGAGTGATCTGTCTTGATGCTCCTAGGAGCGGGAGTATGGAGAGGACTGAGCTACTATCTTTAGGGATCAGGAGTGAGTCTGGGCGTATGGCTTTTGAGGCGCATGCAGGGCTTCACATCGGGATGCGCATAGGATCAGGCACATGGTGTGACTTGGTCTATGACTTCGAGGAGTCATAGGTAAGTACAGGCACATGGCTATTGAGGTGCATACAGAGGTTTTGGGCATATGGCTGTGGACGCGCATGTAAAGACTTGGCTTCTGTCTTGAGATCAAGAGTAATTCTAGGGGGGGGCGCATGGCTTTTGAGGCGTATACAGTCTTCTGGGTGCATAGCTGTGAGGCACATACGAATGAAGGATCGACCACGTGACAAAGAAAGCTACAGCCGACCAAAAATGTAATAATGGTGCTGATGTCCGCGACTCTTCGTTTTCTGCAAAGGGCAGCTGATTGAACGACTCTTTGGAAGATGTATTATCGTATTTATCACTCAGCATTAAATGCTTGATGATGACAAGTTTGAAAGGGGCACATTGGTTAATTCTGATCTGGGTGCATGGGTCTATGTCCAACTGGACGCATCGGTAGGGGGCGTATGATGTCGACGGCGCATCTGCCATGTGTCACATCTTCTTTGGCCCATCTGTTGAGTTCTTCTAGGCGTTAATGGTTGCCTTGATTTTGGAAGAATACGAAGAGACAAGTTCATTGCCATAAATAAAAATTTATTGCACGAAAGTCAGAGAGGCTTCCACTTGGCACACGGTTGTTGGCTTCCCGGGGTCTATAAATAGACGCATGAAGGGAAGCTTATTTCCATTCTTCACTTATCTTTCCCAAAATTGAGATGAACTCGGCTGGACCCCTGTTTTGGCAAACCATCGAACTCCTCATTCGAAGAAGCTTTAACGACGAGCTCCTTCCGAATTTGAAGATACGTCAAGTTGGTTCTTTCGTACGGGCCTGTGAAAGTGCCTATTGCGTCCAAATATCAGGATCGTCGTGTCCCGACACAGGCTGAAGGTGCCTGTTGAATCCAAAGATCGAAGCGATCGTGCCCCGATTTTTGTTATGGTAGAAGAATCGCAAGCCAGGGCTTTCGTGCCCCGATTTTGTTAGGCTTAGAAGAGCCACTCCTCCTACTAGAGTTCCCACATGCTGACGAAGAAGTGATTCGCTCTGACTATGCACAGGGATGCGCCTATGCTGAGATACTGGATTGATGCGCCTGGCTGTAGCACTTGAGAGATGCGTCTGACAAGTGATGCGCCTGGCTGTAGCTTTTATGATTTTATTTCTCTTTTGTAAAAGAATTCTCCTTTGTAAAGAATTTTGAACATGTAACAGACTTTCATATGAAATAAAAGACTAGTTTCTTGATGTCTTATAATCTTTGTTTGTGTTCTGCTTTGCCGTGTACTCTTGTCTATTCTGGCGCATATCAGTGTGGAGCGCATGAGAACTTATGGCGCATAGGGACTCTGGCATGAAATTTCATACTTCTACAGTCGCTGCTCTGGGGATTTCAAGCGCGTCATCCTCGATGACCCTAGTGGCTATGGCTGACAATGCCTACTATACCAACCTCATCCTGGGCACCATTGGCCATGCCTTGAAGCATGGTATAGAGGGTGTCCTGCAACATAACCAAATGCTTAGGTGGGCCTGGTCCGCAGTAAGTGCCTAGCTAGCGGCATTGTACGAATATCTGGAGTACCAAGCGAAAGCAGATGCGATAGAGGTCTCCTGAGGCAATTAGAAGCCACCGTCTCAGAGCTTCAAGATCTTGAGCACAATATTTTATCTCTGGCAGATGCAGAATAAGGGAAGATGGTCGCTGAACTTTCCTAGCACGAATAGAGGCATCAGGCTCTGACTATCAGGCTTGTAGAGATCGAAACAAAGATTGAAGAGGTAAACGACGCAAAGAAGTTCAAGTCTGTTATCGAACAACCTTGGAGGTACAGTACGAGACCCTCCGGGGCCAAATTCGGCAGTTGGAAGAGGAGTTAGCCTTCACCGAGAGTGAGCTGGAGATGTCAAGAGACCAGCAGGAGGTCCTTCGCCAACGATTCGAGACCCTAGCTCGGGAGAGAAAAGGCATTGGCGTTCGTCATGTAGAGCTAGACCTTGTATAACAGAAACTGTCCCAGCTCAATGATAAGGTCGCCCGATGACAAGAGGTAGAGCGCCAAGCCAAAGAGTTGGTCGGGCCCCAGGTTGTTCTTTTAAGGAGTCGGCTGGAAGAACTTATGCATCGGTTGTCACAATGCTAATGCCTTTCGTCTTTTTGTTCCTCACTTTTGGCTTTTGTAGTAAAGGAAGTCAAACTTTTCTTTTTTATGAATGAATACTTTTAGTTTTGCTTTTTTACTTGTCCATTTTTTGTGAACACTCTGTACAATAATGAGAATTCCCTCATAGGAAATATAACATGATGGGATAGAGGTAACTCCACTGGCTATAGGGTGTTTACTCAGAGGTAATATGGACAAGGTAAACACAAAAATTTTGTAGTAGAATTTTCCTTGCTCATAGGTTATTTGGACATGGCAATGATAGATTCTACAGTTGTATAGAACGACTCAGAGGTAATATGGACGTAAAATGTTCTATAGATAATTATGACAACACGGGGTTTGTCATGAAAGAGATGTCTACTAAGAGGTAATATGGACATGGTAGGTATGAACTTCGTTGGGGTGTAGAAAAATAACTCAGAGGTAATATAGACATGGAATGTTTTCTACTAGGAAAATGAGGAAGGGGTTAATTCGTTAATAGAATCCATAAACACCCATAGGGGATATGTTAATATATGCCAATTTATACCTCAGACATAGTATTTCTTTAGGAATTTACCATTGACCGACATTATTAGCAAATCGTCATTAGGTTTGGCCAACAGGTAAGCACCATTGGAGTACATTGTCTCTATGACGAATGGTCCTTCCCACTTGGGCTCGAACTTTCCAGCAGTCTTATGAGTCATCACCATCGGTCTTCGGACTGATAAGACGATGTCACCCACTTAGAATGTCCTCTCCCGGACCTTTTTGTTGAAGGCCCCGAAAATTTGAGCTTGATAGATTTTGATACGTTGTTGAGCCAGCAGCCACTTCTCGTCCAATGCTTCCAGCTTCTCCAGCCGATGACGTTGATTGTCTTCAACTGTCAGCTGGTTGGTTATAGCCACCCGTAGGGACAGAATCTAGATTTCCAGAGGGAGTACCACCTCCTTCCGTAGACAAGTAAAAACGGCATATTTCTAGTAGGTGTCCGAACGGTCGTACGGTAAGCCTATAGACACTCGCCGAGCTTCTCGTTCCAGTTGTGCTTATTGGAAGATACGACTTTCTTGAGCAGCTTAACAATTATCTTGTTGAATGCTTCATCTAGTCCATTTGCTGCAAGATTGTAAGCTGTTGACGCTACATTCTATATTTGATTCTTATTACAGAACTGGTGGAATGCAAGATGCACGAACTGAGGGCCATTGTCGTGGATAATCCTTCGAGGAACTCCGAAACGATAGATAGCGTGATGCTTAACAAAGATGATCACGTTTGAGGTTTTTACCTCAGCTAGCGGCACTGCTTCCGCCAACTTAGAAAAGTAGTCGATGATTGTAACGCCCCAGTCCCAAAATACGTAGGACTAGGAACGTAGACATGCCAGCTGTATTCATACGAAGTATACTCCAATATATGGAAGCCTCGTATAAATACATAAGCTGTAAAATACAGTAGAACCATAACTAATCTCATCCACACAAAATAAAGGAATAAAAGATATCATATAATGATAATGAATTGTCTTGATACAATATGTTGGACGGTGACAAATCCACTACCAACAAGTAAGAGAAAAATACATGGAAAATGAAATAAGTATGGCGAGCGAAGCAAAGACGATCCAAATGCAATCATCCTCGAAGAAATAGCTATGATCACAGTTTATTTTGCATAAAGAAAATAAATAATGCATGAAATGTGAGCTAAAATAAATAAACAGCAAATGGCAAGGTGTCTTGCCTGGTAGGACGCCTGGTGTGCTGCGATGATCAAGGTGGCACAAACTGCGACTTCGGTGCAACAACTTTGCAAGGTGACCTCTGATGTCGGCACGGACTGTTCCATTGGGTCCAGGACGGTCAAATTAGTTAGGGTGGACATAAGGTAGTCTAGGATTGGCGAGATGATAGGAAAATTGGGATTAGTGACGATTTAGTTACGATCAATTTTGATAATCAAAGAGAATTCGCGGAGGAAAAATATTTATATTACTTAAAAATATATTTAATGAGTCAAACTATGTCTTTAGACCAATACTAGAAAATTGAAGATCGTTTTTAGGCAAAAATCCTAATTTTGTAAAAATATGATTTTAGATAGAAAAATATTATTTAAATAACTACTTTGAACATTTTAGAAAAGAAAAATCGTTTTTAGGCTAAATTGTAATTTATAGGTCAAAGAACTATATTTTAATTATATAAAAATTTTGCAATAATATTCAACAAAATATTTTCATGAGTCAAAATTATTTTTAGATAATTACCTTGAAAATTCTGAAAAATCAGTTTAGGGCTAAGAATCTTAATTTGAAAATATATGTAGGGTTAAGTTCACTACTGTATTTGTTACAAAATAAGTTTTCAGGATTTTTATCAAAATAACTACTAAGCAACAACAATTGTAGTACTAAAATAATAAGAATATTAATAATTAACAGCATACTCATATTTTACTACATTATCAAAGAACAGGAATTACAAATATAATAATGATAATAATAATAAAATCATAATAATAATAACAGTAATAATAACTAATAATAATAATAATAATAATAATAATAATAATAATAATAATAATAATAATAATAATGATAATATAATAAACTTTAAATAACTATTCAGCCCTATCCCTTCCCCCAAATTTGTTACAGAGAGAGAGAGAGAGTGAGAATTCGAGAGAGCGACAGCGGTACATCGGTGAAGCTCCGAGAAAGAGGGCGGTGGGTTGGGAAGGTGGCGGCGCGGAGGAGATGGGCGGCCGAAGCGGGCTGCACGGTGGTCGGGCGGTCATGGCGGAAGGAGACGGCGAAGAGAAGAAGGGTTTTCCGGCGGCGGAGTGGAGCAAAAGTGGATGGGGGGTTTCCGGTGGCGCGCGGCACCGGTGGCGCGCAGGCGGGGTTGGCGCGGGCGGCCACGCCGAGGGCTGGCGAGGTGGGGCGGAGGAGATCGGCAGCGTTTGGGGTTTCGGTCGGGCGGAGCTCAGCAGAGCGCGGCTTAGGGCGGCGGAAGACGGCTCGTGACCGGAGTCTTGGAATCGACACGGTGGAGTCACTGGGGTGGCAAGAGACGGCTCACTGGCGGTTGTGCCGAGGCTACGGCGGCGCTGGGGTGTGGTGCAGCGGCAGGGACGGACTCGAAGTTCGGTCGGGGTCGGTCGACGGCTTGGCATGGCGAATCTGGCCGGCCACGAAGGAGGCGGAGGAGGCTCGGATCACCGTCGCGCTAGGCGGAGGTAAGCGATGCTGGTGGCGGTTTTATTTTTTAATTGGGGTTTTCTTTGGGCTTTGGTGGTGGCGGTGGTTTGACGATCGACGATGTTGGTTGAGTTGGCCACAGCATTTGCCGATGGTCGGGGTGGTATTGTTGGCAGTCATGAGGCGACACGGTTGGTGTTGGTGTGGCCATGATGTTGGCGGGTGAGGGTGATGGCGATGGTACGGGAAGACGACGTCTATGAGACAAGGGCGACGACTGGGTTAGGTTAGGGATTTAGGGTTGGGTCATGTCGGGGATTGTCCGACACGACATGGATGGACGTCCGGGTTTGTCGGACGGGACAAAAATAATGTATCTGTAGAAGAAAAGAATTAGAAGATGGGATGGTGGACACAGACACGATTCACGTAGATTTGTGGAGAATTTTGTAGGGGATAGAAATATATGGAGGAGTACCTGCCTATTTATAGGATGTGGGAATTCCCTATTAGATAGGAATTAGAAATATTTAAAACCCAATTAGATAATTCATCTATTAATTTAAATCAATTTAATAAATCCAAATCCAAATCAAAATCCAATTTAAATATAATTTAAAATCCATCATTTATTTAAAACCAAATGAGATAATTCAAATTCCAAATATAGTTATTAATTTAATCTATTTAAATAAATCCAAAATTAAATCAAGATTTAAATTGCCACAATATTTTCAAAATATGTTTTCCAAAAATGCTATAATAATAATTTTGAAAATACATTATTATTTAAAAATAAACTTAATAAAATATTTATGGAATATATCCAAGCACAAATATTCTTTACATAATTATGCTTTTCTAGTATACAAAAATATTATTTATTATTAATAATTTTTAGAAATGACGTAAAAATAACAAGCTTAGAAATGATAGCAAAACTAATTATTATATCTATTATTTGAAACTATACAAAAAAATAGAACAAAATATTTTTCTAAAATATGTATGCTCGCACATGTTCGCACTCGTCGAGCAATTACGAAAAGCAAAATTTCGCGCACGATGTACAATGCAACTACGCGACGTACAATACAAAATTTTTGAATCAGTACCAAATTTAATAAAAAATAGTAGAATTTTAGGGGTTTTACATCCTACCCAACTTAAGAGAATTTCGTCCTCGAAATTAAGAATTAGTAGGGGGGTGAGAAGGTACAAGGGGTATGACAAGTCTTCGGACGAGGCAAAGAAATAACGCCTTCACACAAACAAGCATTTAGTAGGTCACGATGGTAGGTTTAGGATTAAGGGAAAAACGAATAGTTTTAGGATGAGGATATAGCCACGGGTTGGTAATGGCTAATTACAGTGGTCATAAGTGATCGGGCAACTAAAGGGGATACTCGGCACGAGGGATTTCGTCCTTCTAAAATAGGAGGAAGACGAAAGCGATAAAGGGTTCCAAAGGTGAATTTATCGAATACGAATACGTGGTTCAAAGGCGACCGAAAAATTTCAAAAAGAATTTTCAAGGCAGTCGTAGATAGAATTCTAAAGGCCAAGTTCAATTTTTGTTCCATCCACGTAGAATAATAGACAAAAGCGAACCAATATGCACTCAGTTGATCAGACCAGCATGCACCGGTTCTGGTTAGACAATATGTTAGTGAGCGCGCTCAATAGCATAAGTCATGAACAAACTCGATCAATGGATGAGTTTGCAAAATTAGATTATAGTAGCAACATTAGTCAAGGTGGTAAAAATATAGGCACGAGATTACGATTGAAATAAAGAACAAATATGAATAGTCTAAGAGTCATAAGGATCTAAGTCTTGTTTATTCCTATACCGTCATTCTACGGTTTTATTGACCAAGGCTTGGTTGACCAAATGGGTTAAATTTCTCTAGTCTCTATGGTCTAGATAGTACTATTGGTATTTCTTTAATGGTCAAAGGTGTGTCAAGTCGTGGGGTATTCTACCCAACTTAAAGAATTAAGCTAAGGGTGTTTGGGACATCTAACTTAGTAGGGTCAATCTCTAGCAAGCACGAAGGGAAGATAATGATAGAAGGAATCAAGCAAGATGCAATCGATGAGTCGGTCGAATATGGAATCGAAGAAAAGGTCAAGTATGTGGATGAGATCCTAGACTTCTAATCCTATTCGCAGACTTGCTTGGTACGGTAAAGTAACCAAACAATTTATCTTGACCTGCATGGGCCACCATAAAAATATGTAACGCCCCAGTCCCAAAATACGTAGGACTAGGAACGTAGACATGCCAGCTGTATTCATTCGAAGTATACTCCAATATATGGAAGCCTCGTATAAATATATACGCTGTAAAATGCAGTAGAACCATAACTAATCTCATCCACACAAAATAAAGGAATAAAAGATATCATATAATGATAATGAATTGTCTTGATACAATATGTTGGGCAGAGACAAATCCACTACCAACAAGTAAGAGAAAAATACATGGAAAATGAAATAAGTATGGCGAGCGAAGCGAAGACGATCCAAATGCAATCATCCTCGAAGAAATAGCTATGATCGTGGCTAAAGCTAGAACACCTGCGAGAGACAATAGCACACACCTGGAGGGATAACCAGGTCCTCAGAGGGACGTAACAAGACACATAATATCATGCCATATAAACTGAATAAATATTGCTCAAATAAATAAGTCAATTGAATTTATAACATAGTCCAATACGTACCTATTGAACGAGCGTACCATCCTCCCAACCAAACAAGGACAGGAGATGGTAAACTAATTCACGGTGGCGTATATTTCCATGCTATGAATCCAATATGGTTTCCGGACCCCAACAAGGTTCAATACCTTCTCATCGAAGTAGTAAGTCACACCTACAACCAAACAAGGACAAGATATGACGAACTAATCCGCGACAAGTTATATTATATGAGTCAAACTATGTCTTTAGACCAATACTAGAAAATTGAAGATCGTTTTTAGGCAAAAATCATATTTTTACAAAATTAGGATTTTTGCCTAAAAACGATCTTCAATTTTCTAGTATTGGTCTAAAGACATAGTTTGACTCATAAAATATATTTTTAAGTAATATAAATATTTTTCCTCCGCGAATTCCCTTTGATTATCAAAGTTGATCGTAAGTAAATCGTGACTAATCCCAGTTTTCATATCATCTCGCCAATCCTAGACTACCTTATGTCCACCCTAACTAATTTGACTGTCCTGGACCCAATGGAACCGTCCGTGCCGACATCAGAGGTCACCTTGCATAGTTGTTGCATCGAAGTCACAGTTTGTGCCACCTTGATCATCGCAGCACACCAGGCGTCCTACCAGGCAAGACACCTTGCCATTTGCTGTTTATTTCTTTTAGCTCATATTTTATGCATTATTTATTTTCTTTATGCAAAATAAACTGTGATACATGGCATAACCTGTTAGAACTTACTATTCATTTATATTTCCTGCTATGTATTATTTTTACACATTAAACCTAGATTTAAGGGACCACCTTGTGTGTTGTATTCATTGGCCTTGACACGTAGTACCACGAAGTTGTGTGTCGCATGTTGAACACAGAAGTGCGTGATTGGCTGGCCACCAGTACGTACAAGCCGTGCGATAGGAATAACCGCTAATAGAATTGCATGCTAGTTTGACTTAGTGGTTATAGAGGTTAATGTTGTAGATACAACATAGTAGGCATTGGGCGGGGAGGACAATTCCTTAGCGTATGGGCTTCGATGCACTTCCCTTGTGACCCGGACTCTCCGCTGGAGATACGGGGTTGATGACCCATGATTACTGACGCCCATTGACGATTCTACGAAACGTCATGCTCTTACTGATGGGGCCTCTGGTGCCCAAGTGGGACTACGCCGATCCTATTTAGCCAGGGCCCATACGTAGGAAGGATTGTTCTTAACTACATTTTACTTAGAACGGTTAGGCACCTTTATCCGTTAGGTACGAGTACTTTTGGTTTAGGTACTTGTATCTGACCGTGGCTTGGAACAATAACTTGTCGTAGATTAGTTGGTCACATCTTGTCCTTGTTTGGTTGTAGGTGTAACTTACTACTTCGATGAGAAGGTATTGAACCTTGTTGGGGTCCGGATACCATATTAGATTCATAGCATGGAAAGATACGCCACCGTGAATTAGTTTACCATCTCCTGTCCTTGTTTGGTTGGGGGGGTGGTACGCTCGTTCAATAGGTGCGTATTGGACTATGTTATAAATTCAATTAACTTATTTATTTGAGCAATATTTATTCAGTTTATATGACATGATATTATGTGTCTTGTTACGTCCCTCTGAGGACCTGGTTATCCCTCCAGGTGTGTGCTATTGTCTCTCACAGGTGTTCTAGCTCTAGCCGTGATCATAGCTATTTCTTCGAGGATGATTGCATTTGGATCGTCTTCGCTTCGCTCGCCATACTTATTTCATTTTCTATGTATTTTTCTCTTACTTATTGGTAGTGGATTTGTCTCCGCCCAACATATTGTATCAAGACAATTCATTATCATTATATGATAGCTTTTATTTCTTTATTTTGTGTGGATGAGATTAGTTATGGTTCTACTGCATTTTACAGCTTATGTATTTATACGAGGCTTCCATATATTGGAGTATACTTCGTATGAATACAGTTGGCATGTCTACATTCCTAGTCCTACGTATTTTGGGACTGGGGCATTACAGTGATGGCGAGGATGAACCGGTGTCCTTTAGAAGACTCGGGGCTAATCGGCCTGATGATATCCATTCTCCATCTTCGAATGGCCAAGAGGCCGCAGTGGGGTATAGAAACTCAGAAGGTTGATGGATTAAGTCAGCATGCAACTGACATACCTGGCACTTCTTAGCATATTCTATAGCATCTGTAATCATGGTAGGCTAGTAGTAGCCCATATGACATAGCCGATCCTGTAACTTAGGACCAGGCTGGTGAGCTCCGCAGGTGCCATCGTGTGCCTCTCGGAGTGCTTCTGTCTTGGATAGACACCATAATAGAAGTCCATCGTATGAACGACGATACAAAATTTTGGTAGCTGTATCATAGAAGAACCAGAGCGAACGTCTCTTGATAAAAGTGGCTTCCTTCGGGTCTTCGGGTATGATTTCGTAGACTGCATAGTCTATGAACGGGAATCGCCAGTCCCGAACGTCAACATTAGTGTCTACCTGTACATAGTAGCTCAAACACGTATGTAGATTATTCTTTGGGCAGACTAGCTCCTGACCCATCACTGTGATGGAGTACTAGGTTCCGACAGGAGTTGCTAAAGAAGCGACGAGTCCGACAAGGGCGTCAGCCTCAAAGTTTTACAATCGAGACAAAAACCACTAACAACATACCAGTGGCTCTTATCGACAATGTTATCCACATAACATTCCACCCTTTTCTGAAGATGTTTGTAAAATATGGTACTCATAGCCCGCTAGTATGTTGCTTCCATATTCTCAAGCCAAAAGGCATCAATTTGTAACAGTAGATTCCCTTTGGAGTCTGGAATGAAGTGTGTTTTTTATCTTCAAGGAACATTTTGATCTGGTTGTAGCCCAAGAACCCGTCCATGAAAGACATAAGTTCGAAGCCACAAGTGTTGTTGATCATCACATCGGTGATCGGAAGGGAAAACTCGTCCTTTAGATATGCTGAATTGAGATCCCTGAAGTCTATGCAGACTCGAATCTTTCTATTCTTCTTAGTGACGGGAACGATGTTGGGCACCCAATTCGGATGCTGCTTTTTGCGAATGAAACCACTTTTTATGAGTTTGTCGATTTCTTTCTCGATAGCATCTATGACGCTGGGATAGAAGCGACGTCGTTACTTTTTAACAGGTTTAGAGTCGGGCAGGATATTGAGGCGGTGCATCGTGACATGCGGGTCTAAACCCGACATGTCTTTATATCTATAAGCAAAGACATCAATGTACTATCGGATAATATCAGAGATTCTTTGTCTTCTCCAGTCAAGTTTTTGCTAATAAAGGCGGGTTTAGGGGAAGCCTCATCTCCTAGTTCGACTTGAATGGCTTCGTCTTCATTGGACGGTTCTCTCTGTTCGAAATGCCACTCCTATTAGGATCCTAGGCGTTGAGCCCAGGGTTCATCCTCGAAGAATTTGATAATCAAGTCTTCGTCCTCGACTGGGGGATCTTCAGAAACGAAGTTGACAGACAGTATCTTCTTGAAGGCTTGACCGATACTGGTATCAGAGTCCTAGGTTGAGGAATTGAAGGAGTGAGAATGCATCATGACCTCTGTCTCGGAGCTCTCTGAAGTTGTTGTGGGTGTAAAATAACCCAACCCCTGGCGAGTACGCTGGTAGTAATTTTAGGACTTTCCCTTTGGAGCACAAAGTCGTAAGGGGATGCGTCGACCTTTTCCATAGTTCAGTCGTCTATTGCTGTTCAAGTCATAATCCATCTTCTGGATAATGTGTTTGGCTTGAGCAGTGTAACTATAGAGTTGCATCTTGCCATTGTTGGGCTCCGGTTCTACGGGTGTAAGTCTCTGAGGATGTTTTATTCAACCGAATAGGATGGATTCCTCATCTTTCTTCCTTGATGGAACCAGAAAGTAAGCATCTTGGGAAGAGACAACTCGGCTTGCCAGATTAGTTGTTGTCACTTGGGTTTGCAACATATACAGAGCATTGTCTAAGAAATACATGGTGTTCCAACGGGCACAAGAGTAATTCAAAGACAACTTTCTAATAACGAAATGCAAAAATTCTATCATGAAGGATTACATCATAAAGAGAATGTGCCTTAGCATTGGCGCACATATAGTCTCCTAACTCCTCATCAGTAAAAACCAGGGCCGCCATGGGAGAATCTGGATGTGGACTCCGTTTCAGCTTGACTACCAAGGGTGCTGGACCCGAGGATTTCTAAAACTTTGAGGTTGCCTTCGGGCCTCTTCGGGGGAGCTTTATTCGAATAGGCTCCTGGCTGGAAGTTGACGTTGTCGGGGATGAGTAAGTAGGTGCTTTTCCTCGAAGTTTGATAAAAAAAAGGTACTGGTATCTAGGGAGGTTTTCCTCTTAATCACACCTTCAAAGGTTCTTCGACAGCGCTTTCTGATGCAGTTTCTACCTCATCATTGGCATCATTACCGTCGTCATCCCATGGGACTAACTTGTACGGATCAATGTCAGTACAATATGCTTTGAGACCTCGGAACGGGTCAATGTCAATGAACTTAGTCTTGATAGTCCCTTCGAAGGTCAAATACTTCATGCATTGATGGAGGGTGGAGGGTATAGTCATGTATTCATGAATCCATGGTCGTCCTAATAGAATATTGTAGTTTATGTCTACAACAATGACATAACAAGTCATATCTGTTTGGAGATCGTCTATCTAGCATTTCAGGCAAATCTTACCCAAGGGCTCACTCTTTCCATCATTGAATCTACTGATTGTAGTGTTCGACGCGGTCATTCGATGCATCAGAATCCCCAAAGTTTGGAGTTCCGAAGGATTATATAGAGAGAAGATCTATGGTCGATGTGGATGCAATCGACCTTAATGGCACCAATATACCCCGTGTAGTACATTGTCCTATTGTGCCAGTTGTTCTTCAATAACATGTCCTGCTGAGTGAAGATGATGTTAGGAATCACCTTGACAATGTCATGGCTTTGTAGGCACGCAGCTGGGTCCTCCTTGGGCGGTTGCACCTGGGTGAGGAAGGAATCGGTATTCTGCAGAGCCTCGCTAAGGGCGTTTCGAGTCTCTTTGGAGAGACGAAGGAGCTCGAAGACCGACAGCCTGGCTGGATTATTGGCAAGCTGTACCAATATATCAAAGTTGTAGGGCTTGATCGACCCTACTATCGAGTCTTTCCTTAGAGGTTTGTCAAAGAGAACCTCCTTCTGCCTCTGCTAATCTGTTGCAGGGGCTTAAGACAAATCTGCTTTCGATACATCGGGTATAGTGGGAGTAGCAGGTAGAGGTAATTTTTTCCCCAAAGCCTGGTGGTCCTCTCGCTGGTGAGCCGAGAGAGTGGTAACCAGAGTGTCATTAGTCAAGGTAGAAACCATATGACACGACATGACTTTCTTTCCCTTGACAGAGTGCGCTGCAGTCTGC
>JANAVB010000999.1:22348725-22398725 GCA_029216955.1 Iris pallida | reverse complement strand
CGCATCAAAGGTGATGCGCCCCCATACGCCTATTGAACGTCAACCAACGCGCCCACTCAGCTGTCCATCGAATGTCACCAACATTAAATGCTGAACTGATAAAGTTGGCAGCACGCCTTTCCAAGTCTGAACGGCTGACAGCTTTTGCAGAAAATGAAGCATCCACAACGTCAGCATCATCATGACTCTATCTCGACGGCTACTGCCACGTGGCCACTCGACCACCCGCATGCGCCTCCGTGGCCACTTGACCACCCGCATGCGCCTCCGCGGCCATACGCCCAAACCTGCATGCGCCTCGAAAGCCATGTGCCTCAGACCCTTCACTGATCCCTAAAGATAGAAGAAGAGTCTCCAGTTGAAGCTTTGCATGCGCCTCAAAAGCCATGCGCCCCAGACTGATCTCTGATCCCGAAAGACAGAAGGAAAGTCGCTTGTATGCGCCTCAAAAGCCATGCGCCCAGAACGGCTCGTGACTCCTAAAGGTCACGAGCCAAAATCTCATCATGCGCCCAATCCAAGGCACATCCCACCAAATCATTCCCCCCACCAAATCAGAGATCTCCGAGCCATGGGTTGACGACATGTGTCCTTTGACTCAACTCATCCAAGATCTCAGCAACAGAAAGATCTTCTTCTCTGCTACGTACCGGCTCACAACAGCAGTATGAAGAATTCAACCTCACGAGTAGGGCGCATCATCCGTGCGCCTCCATCAGCAATCTCCACGTGGCATCCCCACGCACCGGCGCATCCTACATATGTGCGCATGAGCAGTCAACCTGCCCAGCTATAAATGGAGGAACCATACCCTCCTTACACACACAGACAGAGACATACATACGAACAATCCAGACAGAGATCATCAGAGAGGCAGATACAGACACTCAACGTCTTCCTCCTCTCAGCCAGCTCCAGCACCCAGAGCAATCTACACCTTCAGAGAACCGATAACCGTCGTCAGCCCGTCAACGGAGTCAACGCATTACCACTCGCTCCATTGGCACTTAGGACCCAGATTAAACAAAAGTGTACTCCTAGGACTACATCGAAGTCCTATATTGTAACACTGTTCTGTTTGTATTAAGATTTGCAATCAAACGATTTTAATGGCAAACAAGCTGGCGACTCTGCTGGGAACTTCTTTCTCCTTTTCCGAGAAAGTCGTGTCACAGGCCGATGACGTGAAGGTGGGCTCCTCCCACAAGACGCTGGTTGTGCGCCTCAATCAACAGGCGTACGAGGAGTTTATTTCTGAAGGAAGCGCGAGTCCTTCGAAACGGCTGCCGAAGCCGAAGAAGACCCGCCGTGTCTGGGTGCGCAAGGTTAACGCCTCGGGCACTACCACTGAAGGGGATGTGCCAATCCAGCCCTCCCTTCCTGCTAACGTTCTCAGCAACCAAGGTGCGCCCGCTGATGCAGTACATCTCTCGGGGAAACGTGCGGCTGACCACATTCCCCAGCCATCTCCCTCTCAGGCGAGGAAGATGCGTCGACGGAGCAGGGGCGCAGCCAAAGCCCCGCGCATCACCTCTGATGCGCCACAAAAAGTCTCTGTCTTTGACAGACTCACTCGCTGTAATGGCGAGGAGAATTTGGATGCTGAGTACTATGCGCCCCAGTGGGCTAGTACAAAGAGATCCAAGGCGGCACGGGCCATGCGCCACAAGCGTGTTATGCCAGCAGCAGGCCAGAGGCACGTGCTCACAATCACACGCGGTGCCGATGGCAAGATGTACAAGGTCGACTCAAGTACTTCTGCACCAAAGACGAGTCGATCTTCAAAGTCCTCATCTCACTTGGGCGCATCCACTGCGTGCATAACCAAGTCGAGTGCGGCAAATTCAGTGGTCTTGAACTCCCGCGCCTCCTCTGGTTGTACGTTTGAGGTCCGTTCAAGTCACTTCAAATGTTGTTGTTCCCCCACTACTGATCATGATGCCTACTTGGTATTAGATCAGGGGGCGCAGCACTCACCTGTCCGCCCCGGCGTTTGGCCTTGCCATACGCCTGAAGGGGATGTGAGGGTAGCACTCTCCTCCAACGACCTGCGTAATGTGATCACTCACAAGCGCCGGTCAGGAGAGTCGACCAACAAGCACGATGAGCCTCTCACGGGGCATACTTGTGCGGTGGTCACTATCAACTGCTGTGGCAAGGCGGCAGTACCACCAAGGCAGTCAGTCTTCCAGCGGCTGCAGTCATCGACACCCCTCCAACATCGCCTTGGGAAGAAGGTGTCAACAGAAGAGGAGCCAAGAGTTGCTTCATGCAATGTGGTCTCCAACTCCTCATCTCTCCGGAAAGCGACCGGCAATTCCTCGTCCAAAAGCCAATCAGGGAGAACCAAGACAGCAGTCTCGACCTCTGGGATGTTCGAAGGCACTCGGTCAAAGAAGAAGTTCTTGGAGGAAGCTGGGGGTAGTCAAACCCTTGTTGAGCTTCCTTCCGAAAACGAAGATGTCCAAAGCACAGCTGCGGCGGATCTTCATCCTCGAGGCGATGTCAGCCTCCCAAAAGTGCCTCGAAATGAAGATGTCCCTCAGGACACAGCTGGGGGTAGAGACGAAGAGGCCCTTCAAGACGGAGTCGAGGACAATCAGGCCCTGACAGATGCACCCGTCGAGAATGACCTCGAGAACGTGACTGGGGGTGGCCAAGCTGAAACACCAGGAGAGGTGACTCCCCCACATGAAAGTGAGGCCGAGAGCGAAGCCTCAACCAATCCATCCACTCCTAGCCGTGTCAGGACAGTATACATGGCTGGGGATGATGTCGAGTCTGATGCGCCACCGCAGGACATTGTTCAGCACATAGACTCATTAGAGGGAGGACTCAAAACCCTCTCTGCCTCTATGCAAGCACTGACTCAAGCAGTGTTTGATATTTGGTCGGCCTTGACCAGAACACCTTCAACCGGTCCTGACCCAGGAGTTAATGGGGAGTCGAGTGTACCCCTTCAACGGGCACCCTCCGACACAGAAGCACCTCGGACATCGGAACCCTCAAACGCTCCGCTTCAGATAGTGCCACCTTCCCCGACTCCTAGCTCCACGGAGGATGTGGTCGAAATGATCAAGGACCTGCGGGAGCGCTTCGAGTCCAAAAATAGGCAAGAGGAACGCCAGAAGATGGGCATTCCCTAGCCTTATCCCCTCGAATGGAACAAGGTGGTTTATCCTCCAAAATATAAACCACAAACGCTCACACCATACGATGGGAAGGACTCTCCGCGTTGATACCTGACATATTTCCAGTCACAAACAGGGCATCTCCCAAAGGAGGACGCGCTCCTCACCAGCATCTTTGTTGGGGCCCTAAAAGGGGTGGCGTATGACTGGTACTGCAGCCTCCCCGATAATTCTATATCGTCCTTCGACGACTTGACGCGCCTCTTTCTCGATCGCTTCTACGACGGCGGGAAGGACATGACGATGGCATCTCTCATAGAGATTCGCCAGAAGGAGAAAGAAACGGTTCGGGTGTTCATCGAACGCTTCCGACAAGCCTGCTTCAGGCTACCTCCAGGCATGCCAGAACATGCGCTCCTCTCCTCTTGCAGTATGAACATGCTGCCCGCAGTGAAGCTCTGGCTCAACTCTACTCCCCCTTCCGACTGGAGCTCCCTGATCATCGAAGTCAAAGCCGCAGAAAAAAGGCGGCCAATGCACGTCTTCTGGGTGTCAGCTTCCCCGCCTTTGATGATAAAGGGAAAAAGTCAGCAGCCAACAACTCCGGGCGAGAAGCAAAGGGGAAACAGGCATTGACTGTTAATGCCTCGAAGGGCGCATCTGTGCCTACTCAGAAACCTCCACTGGCGCCGAGACCCAAGGAGGTGTATTCATTCAATAACGAAGACACCCTGCAACTCTTCGAAATACTGAAGCAGGGTGACAAGATCAAGCTCCCGGACCCAAAGCGGCCCGATGAAGTTGGAAAAGTGGACAACCCGAGGTACTGTCACTACCATCGGTTTGTCGGACACCCGACCAAGGACTGCTACGTCCTCAAGAATTACATCCAGCGCATGATCGATGCCGATGTAATCTCCGTCGACTACGAAGAGAAGACGGTATCAGCCAATGTGGTGTCACTTCAGTTCGGCACCTTGTCGCCGACCACCACACAAGATGGCGTCGTCCCCATCCCTAAGGCGACAATGGAGGTGGTGAACTTGCCACCTACCCGCGACAATGTGAGTGGACTCATCCCACTCACCACATCTCGAGGAGAGGTCCTCTGGGTTCACCCCGACCTCGTCTCCGAGGTGACTCAACCGGAGGTGCGCTCTACCTCCAAATCAAAAGGCAGGAAGATCAAGTCTTGCCGTACGGTCTCTTCTTCAACAGAAGAGGCACTTCCAGTGCAGACGCGTGCACAACAGAACGCTCAGCCCGGCGAAGCTGCCGTCGAGGTGGTGCCTCCTGGCATAATCCATGAGGAGGGCCCGTCTAAACCCTCAGCAGCCAATAAGCAGAAGCAGGTGGAGGCTCATTTCGATAGACCTCTACGGAAGAAGAATGCTTCGGGGCTAGCCAAGCCCCACAACTTTGACATACTGGCACAACTGGCCAGTACTCCTGCGCGCTTATCTTTGTTTGAGCTCCTGCGTCTTTCTAAAGACTCCCGAGAAGCTCTCTGCGAAGCTCTAAAGGACGCTGAATCATTTCTCAGTCAGGTCAAGCAGCCTGAAGACCTTCCAACTACTTGTGCGCACTGTCATTGTGCAGAGAAAATTATCCCAAACATAACTTTCACCCAACAAGATATGCTGCTCAAGCACCACCGACATAACCGACCACTGTATTACACGGGGTACATCGGTTCAGTTAAGGTGAGCCGGATTCAGATCGATCCGGTGTCTTCCCTCAGCATCATCCCGAAGGCGCTAATGTCAAAACTGGGATCCCAATGTACCGGCTGGCGCCCTCCAACACAACCATCAGTGGCTTCAACGCTAGCAAAAGCGAGCCACTGGGCAAGATTCGACTGAAGTGTCACATAGGCAACCTCAAAACTGAGGTGACTTGTTATGTGGTGGATGCCGAGGTCAACTACAACATCCTGCTCGGCCGACCATGGCTACATGAGTACATGGTGGTGCCTTCCACGCTCCACCAATACATGAAATATGTATCTACCAACGGCGTCATCCGGACGGAGTTCGCAGACATCGATCCTTTCAAAGGGATTGAGGCTTACTTTACCGATTCCGACTTGTACAAGCCACTTGACGAGGAGGAAGCCAACGATGCTGATGATGAGGCTGAGACGGCAACTGAGCCGGACACGGAGCCTGAGACGAATCCAGATGCTCCACTGAAGATCCGACTGAAGGGCAAACCACCCCAGAAGGTGCCTCCAATGAGCATCAAGCTATCCGGGAAGGCACCGACTCTGGAGGCTCCCCTGAAGATACGCCTCAAAGGAAAGCTGCCTTAAACATCGGCTCCCCTGGTGGCAAAATTACAGGGGAAGACGCCACTCACAGGAGGCGCAGTTGAGGCACCTCTGAAGGTGCGTCTCAAGGGCAAGCCCCCGCAGTCATCCAAGATGCCAGAGAGGGCTCACATAACCCTCTCAGACCCCAAGATCAAAGCTGTGGTGGACTCTCCTGATCTAGCCCCAGTGCTTACAGACAAGGAGCTTGGCGAATATATCTCTGCTGATGTAGATGCACCCTCCTTAGACAATGTAATCCCGCGGGATAAAATCTCGTACTTCATCAATAATAGAGTGTCTTTTAATTATTCTTGTCTTCCACATTGGAATGCCATGTATACATTAGATCATGCTCTACGGTCGTTGCAAACACAAATAACGACCGTCCATAATGTAAACCGAGTAGTCCCGTCTCAAGGAGTCTGTTTCATAAACCCTCCACGAAGCCGAGACGAAAGATCCTCCATTTTTGGCAAAGTCGAGCGTCATCAAGACCTCCCGCCACTCGAGCCTGAACCTGATACCGGCAGAGTACAAGTTTATCGGTATACGGATGCAGCAAAGCACATCATCCAGAAGATGGGCTACGACCTGAAAAGTAACAAAGGCCTAAACTATGGCAAGGGTCGACCTCTCCCTCTCCAGTGTTCAACACCCAAAGGAAGGCCGCAAAATTACTACAACAAAACTCGACGGGGGATAGGCTACGTCACGCCACCATCAACCCCAGAGAGCTCAGACGTAGAAGACGTAGAACATTCCCACTCGTCCGAAGCGTCGACTTGGGATTCTGATACCAGTATCGGATCAGTCTTCAGGAAAGTGTTGTCTGCTAACATGACGTCAGCACAACCTCAAAAAGGTAAAGGCGAGGACCAAACGCCGGAACCCTTCGAAGAAGAACCCTGGGCTCAACGCCTAGGAGAGCAATGGGAGTCTCGTTTTGAGTTACGTGAACCTCCCACCGAAGACGAAGTCGAGCAGATCGACCTTGGGGACGGATCTTCTTCCAAACCCATCTTCATCAGCAAAAGCCTAGAAGGAGAAGACCGAGAGGCTTTAATCCAGCTGGCTAAAGAGTATATCGACGTCTTTGCCTGGAGCTACGAAGACATGCCGGGACTCGATCCACAGATCGCAATGCATAGGTTGAACATCTTACCTGATGCCAAACCTATCAAACAACAACAAAGCCTTGAACTGGGTCTCGAGGGCTCCTAGTGCTGCATCAGAGAAAATTTTCTCCTTGAACAGCTTCTTGAATGCTGCCCAAGTCTGCCCTGGGGTACCAACCCGCGGGTCGGTCTGGTACCAAGTGTGGGCCAGATCCTGCATCATGCTGGCTGCTACCTCGATCTGAAGCCTCATCGGGATCTGAGCCAGTCTGAATATCTCCTCCATGTGCGCTATCCACTTGTCGGCGTACAGGATGCCCTCCGTGTCCCTGAAGTCCCTCGGGTGCATCTTATAAAAGTCTTGGATGCCCTTCTCCTTCGGCTGGTGTGGCTGCTGAACTGCCGAAGGCTGAGCTGCTGCCCTCTCAACTACTGTCAGGGCCAAATTGATGCCCCGACTAAACTCCGCAGCCTGACGCTGCTGCTGGGCCTCCATGAACTGCTGAAAGAATGTGAACAGCTGGACTGCATCAACTGTCCCTGAAGGTGGCTGCTGCTGCTGCATCTCTGGAATCACCGGGCTCTGCCTGTGTACTGGTGGAGGATCTCCTCTGAAAGTAGCTGAAGCACCTACCCCAGCTGGCATAACTGGGGCTACGGCATCGGGGGCTGGCTGCTCAGGACGAGAGGTGGCAGACCTCTCAGCAGTGTCCCTCGGTCCGGAGCGATGAGATCTAGTCTCGACCACCCTGGAGACAGATCAAACAAGGAATCAATACTGAGATAGAAGCGATAAATCAAGGGAGGACAGTTAATTTTAAGGAAGACAAATCAGCAAGATGTATAAATGGCATGAATTGAAGCAAAATTTTTTCTAATTGTGATTGAGTACCTCTCCATTGAAGCCTATCGCTCAATCCTATCGCAGGCTCGCAGCAGTACAACTAAGTCGCCGTACTACCACGATATCGTACTAATGCGACTCTCGACCTGCATGGGCCACCACTAAAAATATATCACGACCTGTACCCACTGTGAGGGTACGAGTACGTAACAGTGCCCAGCCTACGCCACAGTGTCAGCGGTAGAACGCTGTTCTAGGTCACTATCTAACCAACAACTCACGCAATTATATAATGTACTTGTCAAAATCTCAACTCCGAACGGAGGACAAGTATAGATATAATATAATCTCAATCACAGTCTAAGCACGATATGATAACACAGAAGATTATAACTAAGACTAAATACAACAATAAAAACCAACTACTAAAAATAATATAACTCCAATAATCTCAAGATAACAGATCTCAACTTATTTATAATTCAAGTTCTAAAACATGAAAACTAAACCAAGACATCTAGCTAATCTCACGATCACTCCTGAGTGTCGGGGCCAAAGATAGCTAAGCCATCTCCTGGTCCATAATAAGTAGGGCAAGTGTCCTCAGGACAATCATCTGTAAAATTTTCAACAGGTCCAGTCAGTACAGGAACGAGTACAACTCATCAAAAAAACCCAAGTAAATGACAGAGAACTATAAAGCAGTTATAGACAGTTTTATTGATAAACATAGTGGGTTATATTCAGGTGATGGTATAGAAAAACAGATAAGAAACAAGAAAAGTAAAGTAACTAAAACAAGAGTAGAATCATGGCAATGAAGACTGTAAATAGAAACTAGTTGAACTAGAGTAATATGGTATAAGTCCAGACAGTAAATGTAACAAGTGTAAAACCTATGTAAACAGTACGGGACAAATCTAATACAAGATAAATCCAATACAAGATGATTCTAGTCAGTGATCAAGAATCCAGGTGAGACCAGCTATGCTCTAACAGTATGTTTTAAAATACTGAGATCGACATGTAAACGGCTATAGGTATCAGGCAAATCTCTCACTGATCAGGCGAGAGACAGCTATGCTTCCAGTAGCTATGTCTACATGTCTTACTCAATATTTCTCCGCCCCGTAATACAAGTGAATCCAGTACAAGACATGAGAATCGAGAAGAGTCCAGCCAAACACGATGATACTAGCAATGATTCCAAAATGATTCCAGTAATAGAGGCCAGATAATATGGTAAGTGTGTCACATACATGAATCCAGAATTATCCATACGTGTGGTAACAGAGAATCACATAAAACTAACTAGAACTAAAGTACAGTAACCGACAAATAAATGAAAGAACTATCAGAGAATGTACTCGCCTGACACTCTGAAAAGAATAGTGTAATATCAGATGTCTGTACCAGAGTCACAATGTCCTAAACAGAGTAATATAGATTATAATGTGTTTCAAATAAGACAAATGAAGTTTATGATGCAATCTACATGATTTCTAGGCTAATCTAGGTCAAAGTCAACTCTAAGTCAAACTTGGTCAACTGTCTAGATCAAATTAGGTCTAAGTCAAACTTTGGTCAACTCTGGATCAACCCAAGTCAATACTCTAGTCAAACTAGGTCAATTGGTCACATCTAGACTCAATGTTGACTTTTGGTCAACTCTAGTCGATCTTGAACTATTGGGTTAAACCTTGGTCAAATTAGTCAACCATGGTCAAATCTAGGTCCAATATCCTATATCAAGTCATACTTACCTGAAATATCCTAACTTAGATAGCCTTAGCCAACCTTACCCTATACAAGTACATATATACATATATATATGATATGCCCAATCTAGGTCATCAATTACCCTAGGCTAGATAACTCATCATCTACTACCCACCATATCCTCTTCCTTAGTCTATCTAGGTAACCTTTACTAACCTATATTTCCTAGCTAGTAGGGTTAAACACATAACTTAACTAAATATTCTAGGTAACCACATACTAAATAGGTACTAGCCTAAACTACTCTAGAATACTAACTAACAATCAAACTAACATCTACTAACTAAACTAATCTTAGGATTATAAAAGTCTAACTATATTTAATAACCAAAATCAAATAGCCTAACATCTAATCAACCACCACACACACAAATCTAAATGATACCAACTCCTATACCCTTACTTTCCTTATTCTCAAAACACTCAACCTAAACTCCCCCTCTCAAATCTATGGCCCAAACCATAGCCACATAGCCTACTCAATATGGCCTACTGCTGCTGCTAATGCCACTGCCTACTGGCCACTGCTCCTACTGCTGTTAGCTACTGCAATTGCAAAGCTAAGGCAGGGCAAGCATGTTGCCTGCTGCATTGCTAAGGCTTGTTGTTGCTGCTTGCTTGCCAAGCAGGCAAAACAAGACAGCAAGCAAAGTGCCCTGCCACTGGCCACTGCAAATACAGGGCCAAGGATGCCCCTGCTACTAATGCAGGTGCTACTTGCTGCTATTCCTCACTCCACTGTCACCTAACATATACCCTAAACTGATATTCCCTTAATCTAACTAACCCTGGCCTATACTAACCTCTCAAACACATGCTCATAGCCAAGTGGCCAATGAGACCAAATCTCAATCAAGACACTCACACAGACATCTACTCCCACACACATCTCTGATAACTGAACAATTTAACCATAAGCTCACACATAACCAATAACACCGGATATACATAGATTAATATTTGGTATCTAAAAAACTCTAATGATCTCAGAAAGACTCACAGATGTAACCCCAAACCAGATACCAAACTCAGAACCTAATCCATATTCTGCCATACACTCAAGACACAACCCTCATATAAATACTGACCTACCTTAGCATATATTAAAATTATCACATATATATAACATCACATATACAAGGTATATTATCACATAGGCTCTCACCCAATTCCTGTCCAGATATTAGACTGAAACAAGGGTCAAGTGGGGTCTGTTATAGGCTAAACACAGGTATGCAAAGTATAGTAGTAAAGTGCAGTAGATCAACATGTTTTACCTACAATGATTCAATACAGGGAATGAAGAGGAGGTACATTGCAAGAATGCAATGTATATCCAAGGAGTAATGAATAAGTGAAGTGAGTGGTGTGTGCAGCAAGCTCTACTGAAACAGTAGCATTTGTAGACGTAATAAAAGGGAAAGAAATAATGTAGTAGTGTCAACACAGTGTCCAGATGAATGTGTATAGTGTCAACAACGAGTGGTGTCAGTGTGTTGATCTACAGGTTCTCAGGTGTGTGTGTCAAGAACTCACACAGGTTCAGGAATTCCAGTTTCAGTCATCAGTGAATAGGCTCGAACCCTAAATTGACATTCAAAATACCATAAAAATCCTATTCAGTCACACCCCGAGGTTAGACACATGTGTACATGTCAAGTGGGGGTGTTCTCGTATCCAAACGATTGATACGAAGTGTCCAAATTGTGCAAAATAGGGTGTGTTATTCTGTATGTACAGACAGACTCGTGCAGCCGTGTCGAGCTCTCGTGGACACGACTCACGATACTAGACACCTCATACACGTGTCCAAGAGTTTGCCAGGACTAGGAGAGCGTGTCCCACAGCCTGCACCATGTCCACGTGAAGTGTGTCGCGTGTATGAGACGCGTATCGGGGCATGTCTATGCGCGCGTGCGAGTGTGCAATTCCAGTGCGGGTCGAATATCTCTCAAACCATTCGATGAAATTGTCTCAAATTTTACGTGCATGGTGTCAGTCATTGCCCGTACCCACACACCAATTTTCAGGTATCGGGGTGCCGTGTCGTGTCCTGTGTCGACCCCGAGCAGCAGGATAGTGCACGGTATCCTCGTACGTGAGGTGCGTGTCCGATTTGGATACGAAAACCAATCTAAATTATGCTCAGTCACATACATACATAATCTACATATGATTAGCTACCCAAATATATAATTTGTTTTAAAAACTAAGAACAAAAAGTTCTAAGAGGCATTTTGTCAAACACATAAACATACACATAGATACGTGTCCGATACGGACACCAAACGGACACGAAATTCACCTAAATTCTAGGGACAGCTAGGGGACACCTAGATCTAGCCTAATATGCAAAGAAATTATAATAATAATGCAATTTAAGGTGTTTTACCTATAGGTGCAAATAGCAAGAAAAGGCCCCAAAATAAAGTGTTCCTTCTTGCTAGCTCGGAGCCCCAAATTGCTCAAAATCTGGGATTACTCTCCATAAACAGGAAATAGAAGGGTACTAGGCTCTAATGAAAGAAACTAGAGTTAAAAATGATTTAAAATGGAAAATCTATGGATTGGGAAGAATGGACAAACCTTTCTTTTCCTATGTGTTGAAATGATATAAAAGAGGCAAGAACTAATGAATAAGTGTTTATATAGGGTAGGGATCCCTATGTGGCTGGTCACTTAGGGTTTGGTTAGGGTTAGGACTTCTAGTTATGGGCCATGGGCTTAAGTCATAAGTCATTTAATGAAAATCACAAGTCATTGCATTAAACCATAAGTCATTTCACTTAAACTTGATTTTCCTATTTCAAAACTAAATCCTAAGTGACTAGAATGGGCTAACTTAAGTTAGACTAGGATTACCATAGCTAGGGTTAGTTTCTAGGCTAGTCTACAAGTCTTTATAAGTCAAAGTCACAGATAGCAATCACCAATTCAATAAATTAAAATAAATTCAAATTTTACTAAATGACCAAAATACCCTCAAGCTACAATGATCAATAAATTATCCTAATGACATGGTTAGGCTCTAGGTCATGCAGTCTCTCAGGTTACACTAGCAAAGCATCAAAATCACAAGCCATGACTTAAAATAGTTTTAAATTGATTTAAAATTTTCCAAAAATTATATCATGATTTAAATAGCAATAAAAATGATTATAAATACAAAATTTCAAAAATACCCTCATTTCAGAAACTAGGTGTTACACACGGTCTACACTGTATAAAGCAATAATAAAATAGTGTCTACACTGTATAAAGCAATAATAAATTACGGTATATACTGTATACACTGTATAAGGTCCGATCACACATCCTTGGTACTTCACCTCCCCGACGCGATAAAATATAACAAATATAATAGACAAAAATCACATATCTATTGACTAACAATGATGTATAGTAAAGCTCAATATCGAAAACAAACAATAAACTGTACTCGTCTGTGTTCCTTTGCTGGTGAAACCGATGATCCAAACCACTCCAGGTGCCACAATAGTCAAAACTCGTACAACAGTCTCCGGATGCTAAAATAAATATTACCAATGTTCTCAGAATAGTCAAATTAGCTAGAATTGTCTGTCCTTAAGTCCAATTCTGGATACAGGGGCAAAACGGTAATTTTGGGTCAAAACGGTGTCCGCCGTTAGACCAGCTTTGCACCGAAAAGCGTGCCAAAGTCTATGATCTCTAAAGTTGTTAAACTATATGTCTACAGGTCCAGTTTGATGATACAAACCCAACCGTATATTCAAAGTTAGATTTCGGCGGGCCGTGCACAAAATCACCCGTTGAATAGGATCGTAGGGCCCGCAAAACGGCAATCCGGTCAACTGTCTCAGACTTGTACCAAACTTGGCATACAGGACCAAAAAAATGATACGGTCCTGTTGGCACAAGTTTCGTCTCGATCTGACGAACGTGCACAAAATAATTAAGAAATTTTCACAAAGGCCGATACGATAAATTTTAACGGATACGTATCAAATTCGTCGCGCACACACAACCAATTTAAATTCCATCAAAGCCCACACGTTCGTGAAGCCATTACGCATCTTTCGATGCTTTCAGTTCATAACCACGTCGCCCGAATTGGCGGGACGCACGTCGTGTCGAGGGTTTTTTGTAAATTTTATATATTTTAAAACTGATTTTTCCTAATCTTTGGGGACTGTTTATTCGGTATACAATGCATGAATACAGAAACAAAAAGAAGGGTTTTCATCTCCTATATATTTTCTATAAGTGTCTTCAAATAGAATTTCAAAATCGTGCATGCGTTAGGAGAAAACTGACCGCGAACTAGAGTAGTTGGACTGGTTTTTCTTTCATGTTTGGGACAGATTTTCGACGATCTTCACATCGACTTTCGGGACGGTCTATGGCAGTTTTATTAATTCGACTTGAAGAGTTTTGAAGCATGTTAGGTTGTCTACATACTAGGGAAAGTGGCACGCAAAACGATCGAACGTGGTGGCAGAAAACTGCTTGTGAAATCAGCTTGTTGCTGCGTATATTCTGCTGTTGCTGTGCTCTGTTGCATCCGTGCGCGCGTGTGTCGATGCTGTCGTGGCCGGCCTGTGGTCGCGCCGGCGACGCCTAGGGCTGGGGGGGTCGCCATGTGGTTAGGGTTTAGGTTTTGTCGATTTCTCTTCCTCCCTCTCGCGTTCTATACCTATATATATACGCGACTCTCCGTGCGGGTTGGGCTCTGTTGGGCAAGGGTTATAGCTGCTGCTGCTGCTTTTGTTTTGTTTTGTTTTGTTTTTTTTCTCTTTCTTTTATTAATAACTATATATATATATATATATATATATATATATATATATATATATATATATATATATATATATATATATATATATATATATATATATATATAAAATAAAAATATATATATATTTATATATATATATATTTTATATATAACAAATATATATATATATTTTATATTTATATATATATATATATATATATATATATATATATATATATATATATATATATATATATATATATATATACTACTATAATAATATCCATAAAAATCTAAATAAAACTTCAATATTATCCATTCCTAGCGTAGGGCCTATTTACATAAATACGAATATATATATAACATTTATTTGACAATTATAATATAACCAATAATAATGATAATATTATATAATAATGACCTCAAAAATATTGATAATAAAAATAATAATAGTAGTAATAATGAAATTCAATAAATCAATAATGGTGCATATACCATTAAGCACAGTCTAGAAATCCCAAGATGTACAAGGACCTATTTTATACAAATGTCATTGAATATCGACTAAAATTGATATTTATAATATTTAATTACGAATACTTAGAAAATATTCATTAAATCACTAAAACGGAATACAATGCACTCATACCAAATTCCATCAACACGAATGTCATTGGACGTACCTCATGACTACATGGGGCTTGGGCTTATTTTGGGTCGAATCTGGACTAGTTCGGTACAACCGGGTTCCCTAAAACTCAATAATATAATTAATAAATAAATAAATCTTCGGTAAGGGTTAAGTCGCAACTTGGCCTGGTTTTCCTAGTTAGGACATCACTATGGCTCGGCCTTCCCTACCAGGGCTAATATACTAGTCAAAGCACGCCATTTCACTATCCGTGCCACGACTTCTAGTCACCTTGTACTCCAAAACTCCATCATGGCTAAAGTCATCTACTGTAATAATTTACTAAGTAATTATTTATAAAAAATTCTAAAAATTACCATTTAATTCAAATAAATAAATATATTATCAAAATTTTAGGAAGAAGGGTTACAGGAAGTGCATTGGATTCCCCATTTGTTTTTGGGTCTTGAATAATTGGAGCAGAAGCGTTGGATGTCAATTTGTCCTTGATCTCCAGGACTACAGAAGTCAAGGCCTACATAGTCTCATTAAACTTATTCAGGCCCATCTCCAGGGCCTCTATACGTCTTTAATGACTGGGCCCCTAGCTATTTTCTTTATTGTCACCTTCGGCCATGATAACGGACATCAGGTGCGGATAGATAGAAGGGACGGTAGATCTTTTACTCTCCAGTTCCGATACCTGAGTCTGGTCATCTTGAGGGTAGACTTGTAGATTATGATCGTCCTTCGACTCATTGCAATTGCTACCCCCAGCCTATTGGTTGCTTGCGCCTATGGAGGCATCGGTGTCAGTTCCATACAACCCCTTCTCGGGTTGGAACGAAGGATTATCAAGGATGGTGGGGGGTTGGCTACCCCCAACCTACGACAAGAGTTTGACTTGAGTGCCGGTGTGTTGGAATACACCCATGTTGGGCACCGTCGGTCTATTGCCTCCAAGTCGACCTTTGGATTTGTTGTCCAAGGCATGAGGGTTCTTGGCGAGCTTCTTGAGAGATGGAGAACCACACATCGTATTGCATGATGCAATGAGGAGTTAGTCTTCTTCTTCACTAGACGATCCTTTTTCGAGTCTCTGATGTACAGACGCCATCGATCCCAGTCTTTGGAAGACGGACTGTCTCTTCGATGGTGATGCTGCTGTTTGGTAGCAGCAACAGTTGATGGTAATCTTGGAGCAGGTGTGCCTTGGACCAGCCACGTTGTACGCATCAGAATCCTTCCTCACCTTGCCTTCGGCCAGCCACATTGTGCGTAGCAGAATCCTTCCACTCCTTTCGTACGTGCAGGGAAGCTGAACGCATGAACGCGGACGTGAAGACAGCTTCTCCCTCTTCAGTTCCTGCGCATGAGATACGCTTAGGTCCTGATTAGAGGGTTACTGGTGTGGCAGACTAACTTCATGCCCACAGCAAAGCTGCTCGCATGAGTCTGTTCCCACAGTTTGTACCTCTAGCTTGAATCATGAGCATGCGTGCTCAAGTGACAATGTGGTTTTACTAAACAAAGCATCGAAGCACTCAAACCAGTTTTGTACAACTTTTAGTCGGCTGCACGCGTGATTGTCAACACGGGCCTTTGGTCAGCTGTTGGCGTAGCACGTTGATTGCGCAGGGTGCATGCTGCGTTGGACTTTATTTTACTACCCTTGGAAGGTGCATAGTATTCAGAGTCCAATATAGGTTCTCCTGAAGGATACGCAATTCTATCAAAGACAGAAGTTCTACCCTGCACAGCCGTCTTTCTGTATGGGTGAGTAGCTGTACCATTCTTCCTACACTACACCTTTGTTGGTTGTACGGCCAAGGACTTGCACTCTTTGTTGCGCTGCTCAGTAACTGAAGTCGGCTAAGGCAGTACAGCAGTAGCGGGTGGAGGCCTCTTCAGGGCTTCGCCGTTTAGGGAGGTTTGGAGCGCGTCTCCCTCCATCTTGCTGCTCGTTGCTGCGGCCTTGGGGACCCAGGTACGTCGAGTCTTCTTTGGTTTTATGAACCTCTTCGAAGGACTCGACTTCTCTTCAGAAATGAGGACTTCAAAAGCTCGCTGGTCAAAACGTACGACGAGCATCTTTTGGGAAGACCCTAGCAAGTTATTGTAAGACTACATCACCACCTTCGCCTCAGAGAAGTAGGACGTCCCCAACAGGAGGACTAAGTACAAAAATTTCTAGGGAAGTGTGATGGTGGTGATCGAGCACTGCAGCGGCTCCTTTACTCCGTTTACGATATGACGAGGGCTTGAACTTGCTTTGACTTTCTGATACTCGAGAGTGGTACTCGAGATTGCTAATCAGGAAGATGCTGACCTTTTTAATGAAGTCCAACTCCTTCTATTTATAGGTCAGTACATATGCGATGTGCATATGGTTTTTTGGGCGCACATGAGCACTATGTATGGAGATATGAGAGAATCTGTCGTAACTGCACGGTAAGAACTGCTGCTGAGCTGACATGTGGTGGATGCTGAGATTCCCTTCTATCAAAATCTCGGGTGGTTATCAACATAATCGAATAAATGACACATAGCGTATGCTTTTGGCTCGATAATCTTAATCAGATGAAGCCGAGTGCATTTTACTCCTATCCATAGAATCAGATTTTGTCCCTATCTTAGGGTAGTGGTTTAAACAAACCGATTGGATATTATGATTGTCAACAGAACCAAACTCTATTCCTATCTTAGGAGCGACGAATTAGATAAACCGATCAGATATGCTCCTATCAATAGAACCAAACTTCGTTCTTATCTTAGGAGCGGCAGTTTAAACAAACAGATTGGATCATAGCTGAAAAGATATAGATACCATAGTGGCCATGTGGAACAATACTACCTCATAGAACTGCACGTCTATATGAGCTGCACTTCTGGTAAGGTTTCAATGTCACTGCAGTTTTGGGTGACGAGGAGACTATACCGAATCAACGAAGTTACTACGCTTTAGGGTGACGAGGACACTGTGCTTTAGTCCCCAACAGAGACTGTGTTGTGGTAAAGAAGTCACTGCGATTTAGGGCGACAAGAAGACTATGCTGAAACAACGAAGTCACTGCGCTTTAGGACGACGAGGAGACTGTACTGAGGCAACTAATTCACTGTGCTTTAGGGCGACGATGAGACTATGCTGAGGCAATGAAGTCACTATGCTTGAGGGAGACGAGGAGACTTTACTGAGGCAACAAAGTCACTGCACTTTAGGCAACAAGTAGACTGTGCTGAGGCAACGAAGTCGCTATGCTTTAGGACGACGAGGAGACAGTGCTGAGGAAACGAAGTCACTACTCTTTAGGGCGACAAGTAGACTGTGCTGAGGCAGCAAAGTCACTATGCTTTAGAACGACGAGGAGACTATACTAAGGCAACAAAGTCACTATGCTTGAGGGCGACAAGGAGACAGTGATGAGGCAACAAAGTCACTGTGCTTCAGGGCGACGAGAAGACTGTGCTGAGGCCACAAAGTCACTGCACTTTTGGGCGACGAGGGGACTGTGCTAAAGCAACAAAGTCACTACACTTTAGGGCGACGAGGAGACTGTGTTGAGGCAATGAAGTCACTGCGCTTTAGGGTGACGAGGAGACTATACTGAGCCAATGAAGTGTCAAATGAAGGAGCCGTTGAATAGGTTGCACTTATGGATTGGATTTGAAGGCACTGCGCTTCTAGGTTGAACCGAGGGGGATGCGCTTCTGGGTTTTTCCGAAGGGGCGAGTTCTATCGTAGTCATTTTCTTAAGAACATTTAAATGACCGCCCTTGAATGGCTGAGTCAACATCCTCTTTAATTATCGTTGTTTCGAGGCTTGAGAAGCGATAACAAGGCATAGTCAAATGAATCTATAAAATTAGATTCATTGTGCCGATCAGTCCTAGGTTCATCCTATTACTCCAGAGTCCTTTGACTCACCGCCGCGTGGCCGGTTGGTTGGACAACACAGCCTATATATAAAGAGAAGCTTTCGGTTAACACTTTGCTCACAGTTTCTTGCCATTTCCCTGTCATACTCGACCCTGACTTAGCTTTAGATGGCCATGCGCCTTGCATAAGTCGATTGTTGGTTGTAGATCTCTTCGTTCAAAGAAGTTGTAGCTTTGTTGAAGAACTACTACTGAGTTTCGAGATGCACCTGAGTGTTTGGCATAAGGAGTTCGAACCTGAACAACATCTTGGAGGTCTTCGAGGTCCAATCTACCGGGTTTGGATTGATTGCCAACCCGAAGAGCCACAAGTTGTGCTCTGTCCTACACAATAATGGCTTCATTAGCCATATTGGAGTGGGGGGGATCCACGCCCTGTTATGCTGGAAGAGCCACAGGTAGTGCTGTGAGCTTCGCACAGGAGCTGCGTTCTTGCTCGGGCCAATAGGTGCTTCATTGGCCATAATGCAGTTCCTCTGTGTCTGACTAGAAAGTGATCCGCTCTGATGTTGCTATGCATTTTGAGGACTGCGCACATACTTTGTAGACCGTGCTTTAGGGTTTAGTCTTTATATGTAATCCTGAAGAGTCTGTAAAAGATCTTTTGTAATATGATTTTAATAAAGAACTTTCTTTATGCACTTGTCTTTGTATGTCTCATGTGCTTCTGTGAAGTATGTGAAGCGACTGTTGTCTTCTACACTTTAAACAACAATTGTCTTCAGTACTTCTGTGGAGTATGTGAAGCAATTGTTGTCTTCTGTGCTTCCGTCCCACCTGCGATATTTTTATGCTTCTACAGACTTATGCAAGGCCTATGGTCGTTCAAAGCTAAGTCGGGGTCGAGCATGATAGAGGAATGTCAAGAAACAATGAGCAAAGACTTACCCAAAAGCTCCTCTTTATATAGGCTGTGTAGTCAAACCCACACACCACGTGGCAGGCGGTCAAAGGACTGGATTAATGGGATGAACCTAGGACTCAACACAATGAATCTCATTTAATGGATTCATTTGACTAAGCTTTTAGTCACCGCTCCTCGAGCCCCTCAATATAGTGCCCCGTCCCTATATCGTGGCCCTTTTTCGTCTACGGGGTGCGCGAGAAAGAAACACTGTTGCTATCGATTCAGTCAGGATCGATAGGTCGGAATCGGTCGAACGGTAACGATTGAATTAAGATCTTTTTCTCGTTATAGAAAGGCTTCTTTGGAATCAAGTCCCATATTCAGTAGGTTGCGCCTCAAGGATTGGCTCTGCGGCTGAGTCGAAAGAGACCTCCTGTTGCTCTAATTTTTATGTCACACTTGATTTGGCTTTGGCTTTGGTTTTCGTGAATGCATTTTCATGAATGTTTTTGATGGTTTTCATGCCTTGCATTTTCGAACTTTGCATTTGTATTAAACTCCTTGAATAGTGCAGTGTCCTAATCAGTTGCTTATGTGATTGCAGGTGATTGCATAGGCAACGTCTAAGCGCAATCAACCAGTCCCTCGCTTGAAGCAAAGACTAAGGTGAGTGGCTGACCTTTTTCGCCTCGACCCTCTGTTTCAGAATCAAATATGAAACATAAAAACAATGCTTGTCTCCATAGTATAGAATCAATGAAATCATGGCACGATTCTTCACAAAACACTTGCTATCAAACTGCTTTACATGAAAAACTGATGCCTGCTTTCTTTTGCCTTATTTACTTAGCCTATGCAAACCAAAGGATGAAACGATTAACGTTTATCGCAACGATACGGCTTGATTTGGCAATTAAAGTGTATAAATGACTATGTTCAAAGAAAAGGGGTTAGTTTCACACCAAAAGAAAAAGTTAAAGGTTCTAGTAAAAAGATAGAATATTTCATGAATCTGTAAAAATGATCATTGGATAACTTATGCATGAGGCGAGTTTCCTCGAACGGTTGCCTAGGCCAAGGAACCGATTCGACCCGGGAGGAACGAGTATAGTAAGCGCCAGCCATGAATCGGCATGGATGATTCGGGAACTTTCGTACAGGGTTCGCTACCCGCCACAAAAGGGTCGTCGTCTAATCCAGCTATAGTCCATGATGGCTTGATAATGTCAGTGACCTTCACTCTCCTTTTATTGCTTAAACTAACGCATGTGACACGAGATGATTATGATAACTGCTCAATGTATACAATTTCATATGCTTGCCTCAAACATGTTAACATGCAAATCAATCATGATGGTTAGAAAGATCACAAAAATAGCTAACATGTTTTATAAAACTGCTTGAACCAAATGCAGAGCTTGGGTTTAATTAGCCACTCACCAGTGCATGTAATCGTACTGACCCTCGCTCTTCGTAGGTGCCAAGAATTAGGAAGAATGCGCCAACTAGCTAGGCGACGTTCGTGCTTTTGAAGCTTCGACCGCGCGTCGAAGATCCCGCCGCTGAACTTTTGAAGACTCTCCGCAAGTCCAAAAAATATTTCGGCATCCCTCGCATCCAGGAGGCTGGAATACTTTTATTGTAAATGCAGGATGTATGTATGGAACGGTTATCTCATCGGCACTCCTTTTGTAATCGATTCATATTATAAAGCTCGTGCGGGATGATTGTAATAGAGTCTGTAAATGATGTCTATTATCAATAAAATACAAAGTTTCTCTGTATCAATATGTTGTTTAATTTGTCTGTGCCCTCTCTTAGTTGACGTATTTCGGATTACCTTATGACTATGCCTTGTGCGATCGCAACCTAGGTTCGTACGACATCACGCCCGGGGGACGACTATCAATTCTTCGGAATCAGGGCGTGACACTCAAAGGGGCAGCAATTAAGGAGATTTTTGACTCAGCCATTGAGGAGAATTTTGCCTCAACAATTAAGGAGACCTTTTCTCCTCAGAAACGCAGCTCCTTCATAGTTGTACAGAAGTGCAGCCCCTTCACGGCTCCTTCATTGATCTCTCAGAGCTTTCCAAGAATGCAACCCCTTCACGACTCCTTCACTGATCTCCCTGAGCTTTCCAGAAGTGCAGCCCCTTCACGGCTACTTCACTGATCTCTCAGAGCTTTTCAAAAGCGCAACTCCTTCATGGTTCCCCAGAAGCATATCACAATGACTTCGACTCCTTCATAGCGGTCATCCGTCGCCTAAAAGGGTAGTGACTTCTTTGCCTCAGAAGCACCGTCTCCTCATCGCCCAAAAGTGCAGTCTCTCTACCGCTCCCCAAAAGTGCAGCTCCACCATAATGTGGCATCATGCCACGTAACCAATATGGCAGCCATATCTCTTCAGATACAATCACATCTAGTTTGTTCAAATAGTCGTATCTCCTCAAGATACAATCGAATTTAGTTTATTTAAACAACCATATCTCTTCAGATACAACTGAATCCAGTTTACTTAAACCGCCGCTCCTAGATAAGGTCGAGATCCAGTTTGTTTAAACCGTCATTCTTTTGATAGGACCAAAATCTATTCACTTTCATCTAAGCAAGATCATCGAGCAATGGTTACACGCCACGTGTCAGTTACTCGGTCATGTTGATAAAGGATGCTAACTGTCCAAAATCTCGATAATGGAGAATCCCAACAACGGCCATGTGTCAGCTCAGTGGCAGCCCTCACGGCACGGTTACAACAGATTCTCCTAAATTCTTATGCGTGCAGCGCTCCTGCGCGCTAAAAACCCCTTTGCACATTGTATATGTGTCCGCCTATAAATAGAAGAAGTCTTCCTTTATTCAGAGGCTAGACGTATTCTTGATTGGCAACCCAGATTGCCACTCACAGGCATCAGAAAGTCAGAGCAAGTTCGTTTTGTCGTGAGATCGTCAACGGAGTAAAGGAGCTGGTGCAGTGCTCGATCTCCACCATCATACTTTTCCATAAATTTTTGTACATAAAGCTCCTATTTAGGAGTCTTCTGTACTCGTTTTTAACATTTGAAATACAAAAATTCTTTAACTTTTTGTTCATGGCAAACAGTTGGGGCATTACAGGGAGTAGCATACCAGTAGTTTTACAGTCTCTCTGACAACTGCATTCTCGTCATTTGACGATTTGAAGCGTCTCTTCCTCTCTTAGTTCTACGAAGGTGGAATGGATATGATAATGTCCACTCTCTGGGATATCGTTCAGAAAAAGGAGCTGTACGCGCTTACATCGAGTACTTTTGCCAAGCAGACCCGAGGCTACCGCCCGGTATGCCCGAGCCTATGCTTATGGATTCATATCGCAAGAATATGCTTCCTGCAATCAAACTCTGGCACAGTGTTCCATACACGAAATGGATACCTTTTATTACTGGTGCAGATATGCCCGAAAGAAAAGCTCGGGATGCACATCCGCTGGGACTGAGTTTCCCCACACTCGAAGACAAAGGGAAATGCTCGTCCAGTAATAACCCTACCAAGAAAGACGGAAAGGGAAAACAAGCCCTGACTGTCAACATTTCCAAGGGTTCAGCGTTTGTGAACCAGAAGCCGACAGAAGCACCAAAATCGAAGGAAAACTATTCCTTCAATGACGAAGATGTCCTGGAGCTCTTCAACGTACTGATGAAGTGCGAGAAGCTTCAACTCCCGCCTCGCAAGCATCCTGACGAAGTAGAAAAAGTAGACAATCCCAAGTACTGTCATTACCACCAATACGTCCACCACTCAACACATGACTGCTACATGTTGAAAAAATAAATTCAAAGGCTCATGGATGCCAAGGCCCTCTCGATTGACTATAAGGAACAGCTGGGTGCCAAGGTCCTCTCGTACCAAAATAAATTCAAAGGCTCATTAATGCCAAGGTCCCCTTGAACTACATGGTATATTGGTGCCATCAAGGTCGATCGCATTTACATCTACCATGGATCCTCCTTCAGCATAATCCCCCGTAGTTTGCTCCAGACCTTGGAGATACCAATGAACCGACTGACCCATCTAATACTATGATCAGTGGTTTCAACGCTGAAAAGAGTGAGCCCTTGGGCAAGATCCGTCTGAAATACCAGATATACGATCTCCGGAAAGAGTGTGCCCCCAGAGTTTGCTCCAGAACTTGGGGATACCAATGCACCGGTTGACCGCATCTAATACTACGATCAGCGGTGTCATTGATGCAGACATAAACTGTAGCATACTGTAGGGTCGACCATGGATACATGATTATACCCTCCATCAATGCATGAAGTATATAGCCAGTGACCGGACTATTAAGACAAATTTAATAACATCGACCAGTTTTGAGGACTCAAAGCGTACTGCACTGATGCTGACATGTACAAATCAGTCACCTGGGATGATGACCCCAATGATACGGACGATGAGACAGAGACTGCATCGGAGAGCACAACGGTTGCTTAAGAACAGCTGAGAGTTAGACTGAAGGGGAAGCCTTCCCAAACATCAGCTCCTCTTGTCGTCAAGCTTCAGAGAAAAGCTCCTACTCCTTCATCTCCGACGTCGTCAACAGAAAGTCAGGAACCTATCCGGGTAAAGCTACCTCGAAAGGCCCCGAAAGTAGTACGGAGGTCGCAAGAATCTCCGGCCCCGGCTCCCCTAGTTGTCAAGCTGAGGTGGAGACTGCCGTCACCTTCTGCCATGGTGGCCCCGGTCCTCACTGATGAAGAGTTAGGGGACTACATGTACGCCAATGCTGAGACACATTCTTTAGATGATGTAATCCCTGGGGATAAGATTATATATGTTATCTTTGAATTATTCTTGTGCGCACTGGAATGCCATGTATTTCTTAGGAAATGCTTTATAGATGCTACAAACATAAGTGACAACCGCTAATCTCCCGAGCTGAGTTATCCCATCCCAAGACGCTTACTTCAGGGTTCTAGCAAGGAAAAAAGACGAGGAACCTATCATCTTCGACAGAGTAGAATGTGTAAAACCCCTATTTTTTAATTATTTTTTATTATTTTTTTAGACTTCAAATTTAATTTATACAATTTATGTTTTTTATTAATTATTGAAAAAAATGACCTTAGCCATTGTTGTGTTTTGAGCACAAGGCGACCATAAATTTTGGCACGAAAGATGTAGCAGTGTGCTTTGACCAATATATTAGCCATGTCGTGGGAGGCTTAGCCATAGTTCAGTCCGAACTAGGAAAACCAGGCCGAGTTGTGAAATAACGCATTTAAAATATTTTATTTAGATATTATTTTATATATTGATTTTTAAATGACCCGGTTTGTCCAAACCAGCCCGAACTGGGCCCAAACCAAATTTAAACCCATGTAGGCATGTGGGGTGACCAAGGTGGCCATATAGACATATTTTATGTACGTAAAAAAAATTTCTAAATAATTTTAAAATTTTATGTACAATTTCTAATTATTTAGTTATACCTACTATTATTGGTATTTTATTATTAAATAATATCGTGCAATATTTGTAAAAAATTTGGACCCGGATAAGGGTGTGCGGTAGAAGTTCACCCATTGGAAAAATTTTACTAACTTATTATTATTAAAATTTATTTTGCGAAGATTTAATAAACATGATTATTCTATAGAGATATTATTATTATTATTTTAGTTGATTTATTGTGATTTAAATTTTATATATATATATGTAGATATGTTTAAATATATTAATAATTAGATAGTTGACTTTTAAATGGTATTTGAATTTTAAATAGATTTATGGTGTATATGTATGAATATATACATATGCATATATAGATGTAGATATATATATTTAAAAGATTCATTGAAAAGAGAAGAAAAAGATAATAATAATAATAATAATAACAATGGCCGCCCACTTTTTTTCTTGTTCCCACAAAGCAGCAGCAGTATGCTATTGCTTGTGCGCCCCTTTATAAGGCAAGCAGTAGCAGCCATAAGCATGGCCGAACCCTCCCCTCCCATATTACATGTATATATATATATATATATATATATATATATATATATATATATATATATATATATATATATATATATTTATATATATATATATATATATATATATATATATATATTTTAAAATATATATATATATATATATATATAATATATATATATATATATATATATATTTAAATAACGAACATTTTATTGAAAGCTAGAAGAAGCTCATGAAGAGCATTACAGACAGGTACTGGGCCTAAGACAAAAGGGCCCAGTACGACAGGAACAAAAAGCAGACATAAAAAAAAACAACCATTTCGAAATTTCGAAAAAAAATTTCGAAAAGTTACAACCAGGTCGACTGATGGGCCGGTGTGGGCATGAGGCCCTAGGGGCGGCTTGCCCGAGGCAAACCATACTTTTTACTCTTTTTTTTTTGTGGACGAAAAACAACCGGAATTCGAAAATTCAAAAATTCAAAAGTCAAACGTCACGAGAGGCGTTCACTGGTCCCGAGGGGGGACAGTTGTGCTGCCCGAGGGGGGCACACTGCCCAATGCTACGCGCGGTGCGAGGCGGGTGCGCGGCCCGAGGGGGGTAGGGGTGCAACTTGGGCGGGCTAAACCCGAACCCGATCGGGTAAACCCGTTACTGGGTTGGGTTAGGGTTGAGGATATTCGGGTTCGGGCTTGGGCTCGGGTTAAAATATTTAAACCCGATCAAAAATCGGATTGGGCTTGGGTTCATGTGTTGGGTAACCCAAAGAACCCGAAACCCGACATACATATAATTTATATATATATTGTTTCATACGACTTAAATAAAAAGTTTAAACTATAATTTTTTTTCATCCGAACTCTTCAATTCCTTGTCCTAAATCTCGTTTCAGTTTTATTTTGTAATGATTGAGGCTTGATTGCTATTTGATTATACATTTAATATTACTCTTGTTTAAAATTATTTCAAATATTATATTAGAGTCCGATAAATCCGATGGACCCGACCCAAACCGAGCCCAACCCGATCCTCCGGGCTTGGTCTTGGGCTTCATATGTTGAACCCGAAGTCGGGTCGGGCTTGGGCTTGGACTAGGCTTATGATCTATCGGGTTGGGCTCGGGTTGACCTCAAACCCGACCCAACCCGCCCGAGTTGCACCCCTAGAGGGGGGCGCGCGTTCCGGCGAAGGGGAGGAGCCGGAGGTGGGGCGCCGGGCCAGGGGCACCAGCGAGGGGCCATCGGCAGGGAAGGTCGGCCCGGCGGGGATGGGGAGGGAACCAGCGGCCGCCGGGGACATGGAGCCACAAAGGCGGCGAGGGGAACCGGAGGGCCGGAGGAGAGGGCCGGTCGGGAAGGAAAGAAAAAGGGGGAAAGGGGAGCGACTGTACGCCGGCGGCGGCCGGGCGTCGCGACGAACGGGGACGCCGGCTAGGGGCCCTCCGTCCTGAGACGAAGAGAGCGCCGGAGGGTGGTGGGGGCCTCCGGCGACGAAGCCAGTGAGAGCACCGGCACTGGGGGTGGGAAGCGAAGAGGGGGGGCTAGCTTTGGGCCGACGGAGGGCTCGACGGGGGGGGCAGAGGGAGGAGGACGCCGAGTTGGGCCACCGCGGGGAGGGGCGGGAGGCCGCGGCCGAGGGGGTGGACGTCGCCTTGAGCGGAAGAGCGTTGCAGGCACAGGCCGTGGCAGCCGAGGGGGCGCGAAACGCCGGGGGGTACGCCGCGGGGGCGCCGAACTCCAGGGGAGGGGGAGGCGCCGAGGTGGAGGGACGCCAGAGAGGAAGAGGAGCGGGAGGAGGGGCCTCGGCCGTGGGAGAGGGCGGCGACGGCGGGAAGGAGAAGCGTCGACCGGCCATCGCCGCGGAGGGGGGAGCCGAGGCCACTTGAGCCCAGGATGGGGGTTCGACTCCCGAGGAGGGAGGACCCGACGACAGCAGGGGAGGGAAGGAGGCCGGACTTGTCCGGAGGGGGAGATCCGGAGGGGGAGGGCCGGGCTGCGGGTGGCGCGAGCGGGATGCCTCAAACGGGGGAAGGGGCGTCACCGCGAGGGCGTTGGCGGGCGGAGGGTGCTCTGGCAGGTGCGGCGGAGGGGCTGCCGAAGGGGAGGTATGCCTCCTTCCCCGAGCACGACGGCGCTGAGGGCGCCGGCGGGGGCGACGGGGCCAAGGAGGGGGGGGAGGAGGGAGGAGGGAAGCCACACGGAAGACCGCCGACGGCGGCCCAGACGAGGAAGCTACCGATGAGAGGAGGAGCGCACGGTGGTGCGACCAGCCTCAGCAGGCCGGCCGGCCAAGCCACCGGCCATAAGAAGAGGAGGGGGTGGGGAGTGGCAAGCAAGGGGGAGGCTGCCTCTCTTCCCATCTAATATATATATATATATATATATATATATATATATATATAAAATATATATATATATATATATATATATATATATATATATATATATATATCTCTTCAACTAAATCAAACCCTAATTTCTTCTCCATCTTCTTCCTCCTCTCTCCTCCATCCTCCTCCCACTCCTCGGCGTGCGTGCCAGCCTCGCTGGAGCGACAACATTGTGAGCATCCTGAATTTTGCTTTGTTTTTTTATTTTATTTTATTTTCTGATGGATTGGTTTTGATAAATAATTTATTCTGTTATTTATCTTTAAGTGTACTTTTCCGTGCCATTGATATTTGGAGTGTCAGGGATGTTCAACTCTGGAAATCTTCTTCACGAGTTTTGGAGTGGACAGGATTACCTTCAAGATGGTATATAGTGTCACATCCAACCTTGTTCCCTTGTACTCTTTTTGCTTCACACAACCTCGGGTCGATTTAGACCATTTGATTATTAATTATTTTTTCCACTCTTTTCCTTGATCATTATTAGCACGTTACCGTGACTTTTAATTTGGGAGCACCAGACCCGTCATTTCCTTGAAACCAACTCATCATGCATGATCTACTCGAGACGCTCTTCACCCTTGACCTTCGTGTCCCACTCAGACACGCCATTTTGTGCTCTATTTGCTTCGCACAACTTTCCTGACACGTGACCCGATTTTATTTTACCCCACGGTGTCACATTCATTTTCTAACTTGATTTGTGGGTACCCTGTCGACCAAAACCTGTCAGCCCCAATTATGGACATGGCCCATATTGAGCCTACTACCCGCATGATACTTGTGTCCCATTTATTGGAATCCCCATGTGCTACTTATTTACTCATGATCATCAACACCTATTTTTATTCGATTTTTGCACAATGTCTGATTTTCAACCAACCCGGTTTGACCGAACCCGGTCCAAGCTCCATGTTACTCTCCATCATGACGCCCTCATATTTTCTTGCCCAAAAATATCAAGTACTCTTCTACCTATTTTTTATATTTTATAGAAATTTCTGTTGATTTAAATTCCTATTGGAATGACCTATTCTAGCTATATTTGATCCTAGCCATTGATTTTCCCTAATTAAATCTCATCCATTCAATCCCTTCATGCAACTCCCCAACACCCCATGGCCATGTGGCCGGCCCTAAATTTGAGGTTCACTTTTTCTCTCTCTTCCTCTCTCATTATTACAACTCTTTCTCTCTCTCTTTCTAAACAATTCTTTTTTTTTTCACACACAACTCACCACCACCAACAGCCATTTCTCTTCTTCCCCACTCATCACTCGACCACCAGCCACTCATGGCCGTGGCTTCGACCACCCCTGGCCGAGCACGGCCAATCGCCACCCACCAGCACCATTCTCCTTCTTCTCTCCTCCTCTCCATCAACATAACCTCTTCACCACCACCACTTCACCAAGCCAACACCACCACCTTCTACCGCGCGTTCGCCGTACGAGCCACCTCCCCACCATGCTGGCCATGCACCACACGACCGCCGGCCTCGCCAGGCGCGCCGCCCCGTGCTCGACTGCGTACGGCAGCAGCGCATCAGCAGCTGCGGCAGCAAGTACGGCCAGGCCGCGTGCACGCGTACAGCACTGGCCGCCGCCGCTGGCCGTCGTGCCTCCGGCTACCCCTTCCCCGCTCCGTGGCTGCGCCCCACTCCGGCGAGCAGCCCCCTGACGTCCATCGTCCTCCGGGACGCGCCGTCGAGACGATCCGTGCATTTCGTACGAAGTTCCGTCGTGACGCGCGCGAGATTGATTCAGAATTTGCGCTCCATCGCAGCGACTTCGCGTGCATTTTCCCAAAAATTCGACCGTTGGATCGACGATTTCTTCGCTCCTCACAATCTCGGTATATCCACCTTCATTCCTGTCAATTTTTGTCCGTTAATTTTATCGTTTGATACATCAAAACCAGCCACCAAGTTGACCGTTTAAATTGTATTAAATTTGGACAGTTTCGCAGGGCCAACTTCGTCAGCTTATAACTCCTCCACCGCAGCTCCGTTTGGCGTGCTACCTGTTCCTGTGCGAAGCTGGTATAACCCTCTTACTACCTCTCCAGTTTTGTTTCATCGTGAGCCTGTTTGATTGGTTGAATTTGACGCTAAAGTTGGCCGTACGAATTCGTAATTTCCAACTTGTAAAATTCCATTTTTGAACAGCGACTCCAAATTTCATTTCTGACACCACCATTAGACTCGTGGCGTCGTTCTGGCATGTTTTCATATAAAATTTGTTAGATTTGGAGAACGTGGGCCCTGGCACATTGTTCGGTGCAAAGTGGATCCCACTTTCTGGATCAACGGGACTTTTTGACGCCGGCTCATCGGAATCCAATTTCGGATATACCGTTGAGTTCGTATCATCATTCTGGACTCATTGACATATAATTTGCTAGGTTTTGGTGGACATTGGATCCGGCACACATTTCGGTGCAAGTCGGATACCAATGTCCGGGTCAACAGGTCATTTGAGATCGGCTCATCGGAATCTAATTCCGGATATACCGTTGAGTTCGTATCGTCATTCTGGACTCGTTGACATGTAGTTTGCTGAGTTTTGAGAACTTTGGCTCCGGTACGCATTTCCGTGCAAACCGAAATTCCAAGTTCTGGTCAACGGACCAAATTGAGATCGGGTCAACGGAATCCAATTCTAGAGATACCGTTGGGTTCGTATCGTCATTCTGGTTTCGTGGACATATAATTTGTTATATTTTATAGACTTGTTTTCTTGTACATTTTTCGGTGCAAAACTGCTCCGACAATGATACCATTTTTGATCCAAAATTACCTTTTTGCCCTTGTGTCCAAATTGGACCGATGGTTAGGCTATCCTAGCTAATTTGACCATTCTGGACACATTGGCGATGTTTATTTCATCGTCCGACAATGTTTCTTGATAGTTTCTCTGAGTTTAACTTATTTTATAATCTTTTAATAATTAATTCTTATAATATTCGTATTTCGGGATTAGTACAACGAAACTGAGATCAGTCAATTCCAGTGATCTCATATCGCTGAAATTGACAAGATGGACACGTAGATCACTGTAATAAGATTATCAACTTTACCGTTGATCATCTTATCTCGATTTACGTGTCGTAAGTTTCGACGTTAATTAGACTAGAATTGACCCTGTTTGACCAGAGTTGACTAGTTGACCCAAAGTCAACTGTAAGTCAACACTTGCCCTAGTTTGACTAGATTATTGGCCGGAGTTGACCTAGAGTTATTTTGACTTAGAAGAACCTAGGATAAAATAGATTGTTTGTAGAGATTTATTTATTACAACTTGAACACCTTGTAACCTGTGTTGCTTTAAATAGGACTCTGTGGCTTCAGTTGGACCCCCCTATAATTATCAGCTGTTCAGGTTATCAGGCGAGTACATTCTCTGATCATTTCATATCATGTTTAGGATTATATTTCCTGCTTTAGACTATCTTACTTGATGCTGACATATTGGTAACACGGATTGGTACTATATGGATCCCTTCATGAGATGTTATCCCTCTCGGGAGCATCAGATACTTTTGTCATGTGTGTTTCACTTACATCACGTATCATATGCTTCTATCATCATGAATCTTCGGGAATCAGCTAGTGACTCATGTACCCTCATGATCACCGAGCCTTCACGAATCAATTCATGAATCACCCTTCATGGGCAACGTAGTATAATCATGAATCTTAACGTAACTTGAATAGATCCTTGTGTATTGATTGGGGATGGAGGAGTATAAGTAAACATGTGAATAAATCCAAGTATTGTAATCATGAATCAATTCTAAGTAGTATAATCATGAATCAGTCCTTAGCCATTCACATGTTTATGCAGTACTCTGAATCACTAGCACTGTCTCTCCTTATATATATATCATAGATATTTACTTACAGTCTCTCTTTTACATTATGCTATTTCTTCAGATCCTGTATTTTATTCTCTAGCATGATTACATTTCATTTTCTGTTATGACTTGTTGAGATGTATTGTGCTCGCTCCTGTCCTGACTGGACCTGTTGATGAATTTTACAGATAGCCTGGAGGTTGCCTACTAGCCTAGAGGAGACAGTAGAGGTTGCATAGATAGCTAGGGTTTTCTTATGGTTTATTTTCTGTCGTCTTGAGTTGTATTTATGGATTATTGTATTTGAGTTTTGAGATGTATTCTGAGTTTGTATCTTAAACACTTAGACTTCTAACTGATGTATCTCTTTTGGATTTTATGTTTTATCTATCTTCCATTATGCTCTACCTTAGATGTGATTGAGTTTACATTCTGCTATGTCACCCCCATTCGGGGAGTATAAACTGTTTAGCCTTATACTGTTAGATGTATGAGACCTAGGACAGCGTTCTACCGTCGACACTGCGGCGTAGGCTGGGCGTTGTTACATTCTCGTGCCCTTACTCTAGGGTGCGGGTCATTACACGTTTTTAGTGGTGGTCCATGCAGGTAGAGTTTGTGTAGTGGTATTCGAACTAGAGTACCACTACAGCCTGCAGTAGGAATAGGATATATTTTTGAAGATACTCAATCACAATTAGGATCCCTTGAGAGATTCCTGGGACGACCCTCGAGAATCTTATTTTAACTTCGATTTGAAAACTCTTCTTTCCTTGATTTAATTTATCTTTACTTTCTGTTGTTGAATTTGATTTTGATGGATTATGGTTGAATTTGAGTTTGTATTTATTGATTTTGATGGATTATGGTTGAATTTGAGTTTGTATGTATTGATTTTGATTGATTATGGTTGAATTTGAGTTTGTATTTATTGATTTTGATGGATGATTGTTGAAATTTGAATCTTGATGATAGTTGTTGCATCCGAGTTTGTATTTTGATGGATTTTTGTTCATTTTTGAATTTTGATGTTCGTTGATAAATTTGATTTGATTTTTGGGTATTCTTTGTTGATTTAATTAAATTTTGTCAAGATGAAATTATATGGGCTAGGTTATCTAAGTTATGGAATCTAGTCTTCTACAGTCATATTAGCCAGCATGGTGAGGACACATAGTTTGACTTGGATATATTTCTCGGGTGTCGAAATTTAAGGTTTTCGCAGCCAAGCTAGCGGCATCGCGAAAATGTTAAATACCATGATTCTAGAGGTATGTGCCTAAGTCAAGGACTCTGTGATTATCGTAGCCTTGCTTACTAGTATGACGAGGATTTAGAGTATCATGATCTTGGATAGACGCATATGATTATCAGATTGTACCTTAAATATTTTCGAACATGTTTTCTCTACTTTTGTTTCAGTGCTTCAAAAAAAAATTATTATTAGTTGTTTTGTTTTGTTTGCTTCTCATTATTTAACTTAGGAGTAGCTTTAGCTATCTTTCTAAACCTTGTGTAACTTCTTACTATGAGTTTTTCATAATACAATGAATTGATGGTTTTGCTAGACCTTATCTTGGATTTGATATTATAGTTCTGGTTTCAAAATGGTTCCTTCTTTTAAACAGATAAGCAAAACAGATTTTATCGTTATTTCTTTCTTGCTACTATTCTTGTATTAGATAATAATAAATTGTCTTGATTACGTCAATCACCTGCTTTACGATCTTGGTAGGAATCTAAATGTTGGTCTTAACGTTGAATTAAAATTTTTATATTGGGACATGAGAATATAGATATAGTGGACACAGACATTTTGCCTGATACGTATGCATGCTACACTTTGATTCCACCTATCTAAATAAATATTAATATGTCATTGATGTTTAAATTGTCAAAATCCCAATATTTCTGGTTCTCTGCTTTTTTCAGTTTAAATTCGTAATTTAAATATAAATTTTATGTTATTAGTTTTGTCTACATGACTGCACATGTATGATATCTACAGGGTTTCAATTTTTAGAGAAATTGGTTAAGTTATGTTAAATTCGTCAATCTGAGACTGTGTGCATATTAACCCTTAATACGGATTCCAAATGTTAGTTCAATTTGTTATTTTATTTTTATGTAATATTTAGGGTTGTGTACATTGTTGTATGTAGGGATATAATATTAGGCTTCATATTCTTACATGATAGATTGTGATAAACATTGAGTTGGTTTTGATGTTCAAATTTCTCCAAAATCCTGAAAACTGAATACATGTTAACATTTTTACATTGATTTCAAATGTTTAGTTCAATTTCAGATTTAACATGTAATATTGAACTGTATGCATAGATAAATGTATGGATAGTATGTTAGGGTTTCATTTCTATCATGTTAGGATGTATTAGGACCATTGAGATTGGTTGCGATGTTCAAACCCAAAAAAAAATCTGAAACTGCGTTATGTTCATATTACACTGCTTTAAATGTTAGCTCATTTCAGATTTTGTACGTAAATGCTGAACTAAAACTGGATTTAACCTTTCAATGCTAAGCTATAACCCTGTACAAGGACACACACCCACCCTAACTTAGTATACACTGCCATGTAAACCTAACCCTTTCCCCTCTATGTTATGTTCATATATCTATATAGATATATATAGAGTTTATACGTACATGTTATAATATATATAGATACATAACTAAGTCCCTACCTTTATATATATATATATATATATATATATATATATATATATATATATATATATATATATATATATATATATATATATATATATATGGTTAGCCATGCATGTTATGATTAAATAGGTTGTGTATTGTAGATTGTTTAACCAATATGCCATGAGTAGTGTAACTGGATAGCTATTGTTTGAAACCCAAGTCCTCATATACAATTTCATGTATATTCACCTACACACATGCCTACTATATAACCATATTGACCTGTTCACATACACCCATACACACACAAACCACATAACCTTACATAATGCTAGTTTTTCCTCTCTAACGCTCTCTATATTATATATTGTGATTGGATTTCAATGTAATCGACTTTCGTTAATTAAACTTGTGATTTTGATTTTCTTGGGATAGTACCCATTTTAGATGATTGGTAGTTACCTTTCTTTATTATTATTTTTTGATGAGCACCAGTTTTCATATAGGATGGTAGACTGCCTTACAGTTTTGATGGTTGTTATTTCTGTATCTTTTCTATTTTAGTACCCTAGATTGCTTGTGTGTTTTGATACCCTATGGCCGTTTTGGTTTAGCATGACTACTATACCTAGATGAGACTTAACTACCACCATATGCCATGACCCTGTATGCCGTTCTTTTTTTTGATGGTATGATTTGTTTAAGTTCTGGGACCTTGATTGTGGGGGTTTGACCTAGAGGGAGTATGGACATTTTAATTTCGAGGACGAAATTTTTATAAGGTGGGTAAGATGTGAGCACCCTGAAATTCGGGTTGATTTTTTTTATTTTATCTTATTTTATTTTCTAATGGATTGGTTTTGATAAATAATTTATTTTGTTATTTATCTTTAAGTGTACTTTTCCGTGCCATTGATATTTGGAGTGTCAGGGATGTTCAACTCTGGAAATCTTCTTCACGTGTTTTGGAGTGGACAAGATTACCTTCATGATGGTATATAGTGTCTCATCCATACTTGTTCCCTTGTACTCTTTTTGCTTCGTACAACTTCGGGTCGATTTAGACCATTTGATTATTAATTATTTTCCCACTCTTTTCCTTGATCATTATTAGCACGTTATCGTGACTTTTAATTTGGGAGCACCAGACCCGTCATTTTCTTGAAACCAACTCATCATGCATGATCTACTCGAGACGCTCTTCACCCTTGACCTTCGTGTCCCACTCAGACACGCCATTTTGTGCTCCATTTGCTTCGCACAACTTTCCTGACACGTGACTCGATTTTATTTTACCCCACGGTGTCACATTCATTTTCTAACTTGATTTGTGGGTACCCTATCAACCAAAACCTGTCAGCCCCAATTATGGACATGGCCCACATTGAGCCTACTACCCGCATGACACTTGTGTCCCATTTATTGGAATTCCCATGTGCTACTTATTTACTCATGATCATCAACACCTATTTTTATTCAATTTTTGCACAATGTCCGATTTTCATCAAACCCGATTTGACCGAACCCGGTCCAAGCTCCATGTTACTCTTCATCATGACGCCCTTATATTTTCTTGCCCAAAAATATCAAGTACTCTTCTACCTATTTTTTATATTTAATAGAAATTTTTGTTGATTTAAATTCCTATTGGAATGACCTATTCTAGCTATATTTGATCCTAGCCATTGATTTTCCCTAATTAAATCTCATCCATCCAATCCCTTCATGCAAATCCCCAACACCCCATGGCCATGTGGCCGGCCCTAAATTTGAGGTTCACTTTTTCTCTCTCTTCCTCTCTCATTATTACAACTCTCTCTCTCTCTTTCTAAACAATTCTTTTTTTTCACACACAACTCACCACCACCAACAGCCATTTCTCTTCTTTTCCACTCACCACTCGACCACCAGCCACCCATGGCCGTGGCTCCGGCCACCCCTGGCCGAGCACGGCCAACCGCCACCCACCAGCACCATTCTCCTTCTTCTCTCCTCCTCTCCATCAACATAACCTCTTCACCACCACCACTTCACCAAGCCAACACCACCATCTTCTACCGCGCGTTCGCCTCGCGAGCCGCCGCCCCGCCACGCTGGCCGTGTGCCGAACGACCGTTGGCCTCGCCAGGCGTGCCGCCCCACGCTCGGTTGCGAACGGCAGCAGCGCATCAGCAGCTGCGGCAGCAAGTGCGGCCAGGCCGTGCGCGCGTACAGCGCTGGCCGCCGCCGCCGGCCGTCGCGCCTCCGGAGATCCCCCTCTCCCGTGGGTGTGCCCCACTCCGACGAGCAGCCCCCTGGCGGCCACCGTCCTCTGGGACGCGCCGTCGAGACGATCCGTACGTTTCGCACGAAGTTCCGTCGTGACGCGCGCGGGATTGATTCAGAATTTGTGCTCCATTGTAGCGACTTCGTGCATGTTTTCCCAGAAATCCGACCGTTGGATCGGCGATTTCTTCGCTCCGTCACAATCTCGGTATATCCACCTTCATTTCTGTCAATTTTCGTCCGTTAGTTTTATCGTTTGATACATCAAAACCGGCCACCAAGTTGACCGTTTAAATTGTATTAAATTTGGACAGTTTTGCGGGGCCAACTTCGTCAGCTTGTATCTCCTCCACCGCAGCTCCGTTTGGCGTGCTACCAGTTCCTGTGCGAAGCTGGTATAACCCTCTTACTAGCCCTCCAGTTTCGTTTCATCGTGAGCCTGTTTGATTGGTTGAATTCGACGCCAAAGTTGGCCGTCCGAATTCATAATTTTTAACTTGTAAAATTCTATTTTTGAACACGGGACTCCAGATTTCATTTCTGACACCACCATTAGACTCGTGGCATCGTTCTGGCATATTTTCATATAAAATTTGTTAGATTTGGAGAACGTGGGCCCTGGCACATTTTTCGGTGCAAAGTGGGTCCCACATTCTGGATCAACGGGACTTTTTGACGCCGGCTCATCGGAATCCAATTCCGGATATACCATTGAGTTCGTATCGTCATTCTGGACTCGTTGACATATAATTTGCTAGGTTTTGGTGGACATTGGATTCGGCACGCATTTCGGTGCAAGTCGGATACCAATATCCGGGTCAACAGGTCATTTGAGATCGGCTCATCGGAATCCAATTCCGGATATACCGTTGAGTTCGTATCGTCATTCTGGACTCGTTGACATGTAGTTTGCTGAGTTTTAAGAACTTTGGCTCCGGCACGCATTTTCGTGCAAACCGGAATTCCAAGTTCTGGTCAACGGACCAAATTGAGATCGGGTCAACAGAATCCAATTCTAGAGATACCGTTGGGTTCGTATCGTCATTCTGATTTCGTGGACATATAATTTGTTATATTTTATAGACTTGTTTTCTTGCACATTTTTCGGTGCAAAACGGCTCCGACACGGATATCGTTTTGACCCGAAATTACCTTTTTGCCCTTGTGTCCAAATTGGACTGATGGATAGACTATCCTAGCTAATTTGACCATTCTGGACACGTTAGCGATGTTTATTTCATCGTTCGACAATATTTGTTGATAGTTTCTCTGAGTTTAACTTATTTTATAATCTTTTAATAATTAATTCTTATAATATTCGTATTTCGGGATTAGTACAACGAAACTGAGATCAGTCAATTCCAGTGATCTCACATCGCTGAAATTGACAAGATGGACACGTAGATCACTGTAATAAGATTATCAACTTTATCGTTGATCATCTTATCTCGATTTTCGTGCGTAAGTTTCGACGTACGAATAACGAAGTATACGTTATATCTGTAATAATTAGACTAGAATTGACCCTGTTTGACCAGAGTTGACCAGTTGACCCAAAGTCAACTGTAAGTCAACACTTGACCTAGTTTGACTAGATTATTGGCCGGAGTTGACCTAGAGTTGTTTTGACTTAGAAGAACCTAGGATAAAATAGATTGTTTGTAGAGATTTATTGATTACAACTTGAACACCTTGTAACCTGTGTTGCTTTAAATAGGACTCTGTGGCTTCAGTTGGACCCCCCAATACTTATCAGCTGTTCAGGTTATCAGGCGAGTACATTCTCTGATCATTTCATATCATGTTTAGGATTATATTTCCTGCTTTAGACTATCTTACTTGATGCTGACACGTTGGTAACACGGATTGGTACTATATGGATCCCTTCATGAGATGTTATCCCTCTCGGGAGCATCAGATACTTTTGTCATGTGTATTTCACTTACATCACGTATCATATGCTTCTATCATCATGAATCTTCGGGAATCAGCTAGTGACTCGTGATCATCGAGCCTTCACGAATCAATTCATGAATCACCCTTCATGGGCAACGTAGTATAATCATGAATCTTAACATAACTTGAATGGATCCTTGTGTATTGATTGGGGATGGAGGAGTATAAGTGAACATGTGAATAAATCCAAGTAGTGTAATCATGAATCAATTCCAAGTAGTGTAATCATGAATCAGTCCTTAGCCATTCACATGTTTATGCAGTACTCTGAATCACTAGTACTATCTCTCCTTATATATATCATAGATATTTACTTACAGTCTCTCTTTTACATTATGCTATTTCTTCAAATCTTGTATTTTATTCTCTAGCATGATTATATTTCCTTTCCTGTTATGACTTGTTGAGATGTATTGTGCTCGCTCCTGTCCTAACTGGACCTGTTGATAAATTTTACAGATAGCCTGGAGGTTGCCTGCTAGCCTAGAGGACACAGTAGAGGTTGCATAGATAGCTAGGGTTTTCTTATGGTTTATTTTATGTCGTCTTGAGTTGTATTTATGGATTACTGTATTTGAGTTTTGAGATGTATTCTGAGTTTGTATCTTAGACACTTAGACTTCTAACTGCTGTATCTCTTTTAGATTTTATATTTTATCTATCTTCCATTATGCTCTACCTTAGATGTGATTGAGTTTACATTCTGCTATGTCACCCCCATTCGGGGAGTATAAACTGCTTAGCCTTATACTGTTAGATGCATGAGACCTAGGGCAGCGTTCTACCGTCGACACTGCGACGTAGGATGGGCGTTGTTACGTTCTCGTGCCCTTACTCTAGGGTGCGGGTCGTGACAAACATCTCCATCTCCCGATCGTCACAACGACAACATCTCCGTCAAACATCTCCGTCGTGACAAACATCTCCGTCTCCCGATCGTCATAACCATGTGAGTCTCTTTAGTATATTTATGTGCAAATCCAGTTGTTCACATGTCGACTTTCTACTCTACATCAATAGTCACTGATAGTTCTCTACTTATAGTAGATATTTTCTTTACAGTTCTCTCTTTTACATCATGTACATTTTTTCAGTTTTTATGTATCGTACTCTTTTGCACATTTATATTTCCTAACCTGCTATGATCTGTGTGAGATGTGAGATGTATTGTGCTCGCTTTTGTCCTGACTGGACCTGTTGAAAATATTACAGAGGATGATGAGGAGCCTTGCACCCCTTACTATGGAGCTTGCCTAGATGACACTCGCGACCTGGACCCCTAGGGAGGTTCAGGCAGCTTCTGAGGATGATACCCATGCATAGTATAGATAGTCTAGACTGTTCTTTCTTTTCATGTTAGTTGTTGTCTTTGATTACAGAGTTGTATTATTATGGAGATGTTGAGACTTGTGTTTGTTGACTTTGATTTATTTCACTTCTGTTTGTACCTCAGTTTTGAGGATTTGCTTATCTATTCCATCATGCTATATTCTACCTCTAGATTGTTACTGAGTTGTACCTTTTATGACTTGGCCTCCAGTTGGAGAGTATTTCATATTGTGTTAGTTATGTTCATGACCTAGAACAGCGTTCTACCGTCGATACAGCGGCGTAGGCTGGGCGCTGTTACGTTCTCGTACCTACACAGTGGGTACAGGTCGTGACACATTTTTAGTGGTGGCCCATGCAGGTCGAGTTTGTGTAGTGGTATTCGAACTAGATTATCACTACAGCCTACAGTAGGATTAGGATTATTCTTGCGGTACTCAATCATATTAGGATAAACTCTTAACTGAATTCCTGCCATCTAAAATTCTTATCGAAGATTGCTTCCTTGGAATAACTGTCCTCCCTTGAATTATCGTTTCTATCTCAGTAGTGATTCCTTGTTTGATCTGTCTCCAGGATGGTGATTGAGACACGATCGCATCGCTCTGGCCCAGCAGACGCTGGTGAGAGGTCTGCCACCCCTCGCCCGATTGTGGACGCTGGGACCACGGCACCTTCTATTTCTGCTCATATAGGAGCATCTACAGCTTTTGGGAGTACACCTCCACCTGTCCGGAGGTCTTTCCCTGTCATTTCGGATATGTTCCAGCAGCGACTACCTTCAGGGACAGTGGATGCGGCTCAGATGTTTATCCTTTTCCAGCAGATTTTTTGGAGACTCAGCAGCAGATACAACAGAGCCAGTCTACTGATTTCTGACAGAGCATACACGATACCCACCAGTTGGTCAGGATAACAGTAGAGCTGGTGACTGCTCAGCCACTGGAAGGTCAGATGCAGCAGTATCAGCCGAAGACTCCAGACATCTAATCCTTTAAGAAGATGGGGTCCCGAGACTTCGAAGGTATAGAAGGCATCATATATATTGATGATTGGATAGAGCATATCAAAGAGATATTCAGATTGGCGTAGATACCAGTTGGATTACAGATCGAGGCAGCAGCCATTTAGATGTAGGACTTGGCCCGTACTTGGTACCAGACGGACCCTAGAGTGGGTACTAAGGGCCAAACTTGGGCAACCTTCAAGAAACTGTTCAAGAAGAAATTCTTTCCCGATACAGCACACGATACCTTGGAGGTACAGTTCGAGAGTTTGGTTCAGAGGAACCAGACCGTTGAGGAGTATGCCGGAGAGTTCTGCCGTTTGAGTAGATTCATTAAGGATCTTATTGAGGCGGGGAAGGCGAAGAGGTTCCGCAGGGGCTTGATCAGGGAGATTAGGTCGTATACCAAGAGCAGCCACGACACCACTTTCGAGCAAATTCTGGTAGGAGCCATTGCAGCAGAGGACGATCTTGGGCTGAAGGAGAAGAGGACGCGAGACACTCAGAGAGCTAGTGGCAGTACGGGCCCGGCCAAGAGGCCCCACTTACAGATTCAGCAGCAGTATCCGCAGCAGAGGCACCACTTACAGATTCAGCAGCAGTATCCGCAGCCGAGGGTCTACTTTCAGTAACAGCAATTTTAGGAGCGTCTACCCTTTCAGCATGTACAACAGCACTAGAGGCAGCAGCAGGCCCCGGGACAGCATCTTGTTATCCTTTGCCCTTTCTGTAAGAAACTAAGGTACGATTGGGGTGAATACCGGAAGAGGCTGGGCAGATGCTTACTTTACGGAGGATCCGATCATCGGCTGAGAGAGTGTCCTGAGTCATTTGGACACACAGTTCAGAGACCAGGAGCTAGGGCTCCGGTGGGCCAGTAGAAGGGATTACCCTTACCAACTCAGCAGCAGAGGTACATGCAGCATCAGCAGCAGGCCAGGGAAGGCCAACAGGGGCGACTTTCGCTAGGACAGTCGATGATGCACAGGCTATTGGAGATCTTGCTGCAGGTTCCATTCTTTTCGATTCTATTTCCGCAATTGCCTCTATAACTGTCTTGAAATTCGATTCCATCTGTTCATTGTTGATTGATCAATTTTGTTCTGTTGTTCTTGTGTTATATTTAATTTTCTTCTGAGATAAGTCATATGGGCGAGGTCACCTCAGTTATGGGATCTAGAATCTTCGATGGTCGTGTTAGCTAGCATAGTGAGGACATATAGTCAAATTTTGGACGTATTTCTCGGGTGAAGGAATGTAAGGTTTTCACTGCCAAGCATGCGACAATGCAAAAATTTTAAATACCATGATTCTAGAGGTATGTACCTTAGTCAAGGACTCTGTGATTATCATAGCCTTGCTCACTAGCATGACGAAGATTCTGAGTATCATGATTTTGGACAGACACATATGATTGTCGAACTATGTGATTTAAGACTATGATTGTGGGGTGTTGACCTAGAATGAGTACTACCATCTTAATTTCGAGGACAAAATTGATCTAAGGAGGGTAGACTTGTAACACCCAATTTTCTAAATGAGGATAATTTTGAAATTTGTTATTTTAATTATTTATTTATGATATTTAAATCGTAATATAATTTTTCGTGATTTTTAATCATTTTAAAACTATTTAAAAATTATGACTTGTGATTTTGATGTGCTGCTAGTGAAACCCTAGAGACTGTCTGACCTAGAGCCTAACCATGTGATTGGAATATTTATTTATCATTTTTAGCCTAGGGATAATTTGGTCATTTTGACTCATTGGAATTATTTGATTAATTATTAGATTGATGGTTGTTAATTTTGAATTTTGCTAGTTGAGACTTTGGAGACTAACCTAGATGTTGACTCTAGCTATGGTGACTTGATTAGCATGGTGGGACCCTAGTCTAACTTAAGTCAACCCAAGTTTAGTCATTTAGAATCAAGTTTCAAATAGGAGAAATAAAGACTAGGTTTAAGGACTTGACTTATGAATTGATTTTCCTTACCAATGCAACTTGGCCCATAGCCCACTAGTGAAATCCTAACCCTAATTTCAGCCTAGTAGCTGGCCATATATTTGAGTTTGTGACTGAGGATAGAGAGGATAGGTGTTTGGGCAGTAGGTTTTTGGCTTTGCTTGAGCAGCAGCTAGCAGCCTGCATGCAGGTAAGTGCCATGGCAGCAAGGCATGATTTGGCTCCTTGCATTTGTGCCATTGGGCCTACATGTAGACATAGCCATGTGTTAGGGACTCAGTACCTTAGTGTCTTGAGTTTCTTAGTGTGTGTGTGTTGGCCTGTGAGATGTTGAAGGGTTGTATGTATGTGTGTTCAGTTTTGGATGAGCAAGGGGAATGTATCAGTGAGGAGAGATGTTATGGAGTGTCTTGGATTGGCTTGGTTCTCCATGTGTTAGCAGTAAAAGATTTGTGAGGAATAGGTTAAGGACATAAGGGTTGAGTTCAATTAAGGCAACAGAGCAGTAGCAGTAGGCCAGGTCTGTGGCCTAGGCTCCAGGCCAGTGCAGCAGGCCTGTAGGCCACTTTGGCTTGACATTGTATCAAGGATTTGGGTTAGACCCTACCATTCTTTAGGCTAAGTTGAAGTACAGTCCATATACTTTGATACCAGTCCTATGTTTATATGTTAACCGTCACACATATTCACTTGGTTTCAGTCCCTATACTTGTATCTTAATTTCAGTCTATGTATACTTGTATTCAGTCCACTCTTAGACTTATGACTTTTTAGTCCACAGCCTATACAAGTACAAATCCACTTATCTCTCAACCATCTCATCCTCCATATCAGTATGAGTTGAGTGTGTTAGTGTGTGCTTATGAGATCTGTGTTGTTAGTTGAGTTCAGATTGTATTGAGGGTTCATACATGGGGTAAATGTATGTATGTGTGGGGTATTAATGAGTGTGAGTTTGAGAGTCTAATATTATGATACCTATATATATGTAGATAAATACATATATGATTCCTATGTATATATTCATGGATATATAGTTGAGGTACATATGTAATGGATAGGTATATGTATGTGGTTTTGTTTGATAGGCTTATGTATGTCTAGGGCTATAATACATTGATATGTATATATGATATATAGTATGGTATCCTAGTCTATGGTTTGGTTTTGAGTTAGCCTTATAGAGATTGACCTAGATAGCGACCCTTGCTAGCCTAGGTTTGACCATTTGACCAATAGTTGACCATTGACCCAAGATAGCCTTGTTGTTGACCTAGTTTGACTAGATGTTGACTTGGGTTGACCCAGAGTTGACCAAGTTTGACTTTGACCTAGATTGACTTAGAAATCATATAGATTGCATTGTAAACTTTATTTACCTTATTTTAAACACATTATAACCTGTACTTGTTCAAGGGACCAGTATGGCAATCATATCTCTTCAGATATAATCAAATCCAGTTTGTTCAAACTCACAGGTTATTCAGGACCATATCTCATTAGATACAATTGAATCCATTCTATTTCAACAGAAAGAGATCTTTGAGCAATGTGTACACGCCATGTGTTATTGACTCAGTCATGTTGATGAATGGGTGCTAACCATCCAAGATCTCAACAATAGGAGAATCCCAATAACAGCCATGTGTTAGCTCAGTAACAATCCTAATAAGGCAGTTACAATAGATTCTCCAAGAATCTTGTGCGTGCTACGCTCCTCTGCGCATATCATATATGTTACTGCCTATAAATAGAAGAAGTCCTTCTTCATTCAGGATCCTTTGACTGCTTCTTGATCGGTAACCCATATCACCACTCACAGGCATTCAGAGAGTCAGAGCAAGTTCGTTTCATCGTCAGATCATCATCGGAGTAGATGAGCCACTACAGTGCTCGATCTTCCTCGTCATACTTTTCTAGAATAAAAAAACTGTACTTAGGTTTCCTGTTTAGGGATCTATTATACTTTTCTTGTTTGAAATACATTAGTTGTTTAACTTTTTGTTCATGACAAACAAGTACTTACATGATTTTCTATATTTATACAATTTTATGTCTTACATGGTTACATATTTATCCTGTTTCATGTCATGGTTATGTTTGCACATAGATTGTTACTCTTTCTTTCCATATTACTTGTCCTATTTTTCTTATCTTGTTCATGTCTAGTTGTAACACCCATTTTTCTAAATGATGGTAACTTTGAAATTTGTTATTTTAATTATTTATTTATGATATTTAAATCGTAATATGATTTTTGGTAATTTTTAATCATTTTAAAACTATTTAAAAACTATGACTTATGATTTTGATGTGCTGCTAGTGAAACCCTAGAGACTGTCTGACCTAGAGCCTAACCATGTGATTGGGATATTTATTTATCATTTTTAGCCTAGGGTTAATTTGGTCATTTTGACTCATTGGAATTATTTGATTAATTATTGGATTGATGGTTGTTAATTTTGACTTTTGCTAGTTGAGACTTTGGAGACTAACCTAGATGTTAACTCTAGCTATGGTGACTTGATTAGCATGGTGGGACCCTAGTCTAACTTAAGCCAACGCAAGTTTAGTCATTTAGAATCAAGTTTCAAATAGGAGAAATAAAGACTAGGTTTAAGGACTTGACTTATGAATTGATTTCCCTTACCAATGCAACTTGGCCCATAGCCCACTAGTGAAACCCTAACCCTAATTTCAGCCTAGTAGCCGGCCACATTGAGAATCCCTCCTATAAAATCTCTTATTCACTTGTTCTTGCCTCTTTTGTATTGAATCAACTTCTTGAAAGGAAAGGTATTCATATTCTTCCCCAATTCATAACTCTCTCATTTTTATTCCTTTTTTATTCAAATCTTTTGCAATAGAGTCTAATCATCCTCTACTTGATGTTCATGGAGAGTAATTTTAGTTTGGAAACAATTTGGAGAGTTTGGCTAGCAAGAGGAACCATTCAATTTGGAGCTTTTCTTGCCATTTGTCATAGGTAAACCCTCTAAATTGTGTTTTTATTATGATTTATTTGTCCCCTAGTTGTCCTTCAAGTTTGGTAGACAATCGTGTCCGTATTGGACACATGTCAATGTGTATGCGCATGTGTTTGTTAGAATGCCACATAGAAATAAATTTTGTTAATTTTAAAATATAATTGAACAAAAATTTAGGTTATTATGTGTATAACAATATTCGTGAGGATTGAGTCAAATTTTGGGGGATTTTTATGTCCAAAATAGACACGCATCTCATGCACGTGACACGCACAGACCTCGTGCGGCTCCTCTGTTGTTCGGGCTCGACACAGGACACGACACAACACCATGTGCTATGAAACTTGGTAGACACGTGGGCCTAGTGACTGACACGACACCCATAAAATTTTATGGGTCCTCGTCGATTGTGCGCGAAGATATCGAGGCTACACTGGAATTACACTAACAGTGCACAGCCAAACTTTGCTCACTGACACGGACTTCGTGTCTCTCGTAGACACGACGTGGACAATGTGCAGACACCTAGACACCTAGCCCTAAACCTCCACTACCTATGTGCACGAGCATGACACTTCTCGTGCACTATGTCGTGTCCATTTCGACACGACATGGCCGCACGAGGCAGTCCAATGCACAGTTTTCTGACACTTTCTAATTTGTATATTTTGACACATTGTGTCCTATTTTGTTGGACACGTTGGCTTCCTTAGGACACTTAGGGTTAGGTACAACCTCTGTACACTATGTGTCTCTAATTGTTTTTGAGTTTACTTCTTAATTTTTGTTTCAAAATTGGATTTTTATGGCCTGGCATTGGCCGACTGATACTGAGAATAATTGGGTTTTGGTTCCTTTGAGTTGAGCCTGGGTTTTAAAATTAGATTAGATTACATGTAGTAGGTTTGATTTTTGATTTTAGTTTGTATGTACACAATTGGGTTATGTTAAGTTGATAATATGGTGTTAACTGGAATTTAATTTGAATGTTAGGAAATCTTAGATGTTGGGATCAACATTCGAATTCCTGGGTTACTATTTTGAGCTAGGGTTAGTACCTTGAGTGCACATATGTTTGAGTTTGTGACTGAGGATGGAGAGGATAGGTGTTTGGGCAGTGGGTTTTTGGCTTTGCTTGAGCAGCAGCTAGCAGCCAGCCTGCAGGTAAGTGCCATGGCAGCAAGGCATGATTTGGCTCCTTGCATTTGTGCTATTGGGCCTACATGCAGGCATAGCCATGTGTTAGGGACTCAGTATCTTAGTGTCTTGAGTTTGTTAGTGTGTGTGTGTTGGCCTGTGGGATGTTGAAGGGTTGTATGTATGTGTGTTCAGCTTTGGATGAGCAAGGGGGAGTATATCAGTGGGGAGAGATATTATGGAGTGTCTTGGATTGGCTTGGTTCAGATTGTGTTAGCCGTAAAAGAGTTGTGAGGAATAGGTTAAGGACATGAGGGTTGAGTTCAGTTAAGGCAACAGAGCAGTAGCAGTAGGCCAGGTCTGTGGCCTAGGCTCCAGGCCAGTGCTGCAGGCCTGTAGGCCACTTTGGCTTGACATTGTATCAAGGATTTGGGTTAGACCCTACCATTCTTTAGGCTAAGTTGAAGTGCAGTCCATATACTTTGATATCATTCCTATGTTTATATGTAAATAGTCCCACATACTTGTTTTCAGTCCCTATACTTGCATCTTAATTTCAGTCTATGTATACTTATATTCAGTCCACTCTTGGACTTATGACTTTTCAGTCCACAGCCTATACAAGTACCAATCCACTTATCCCTCCACCATCTCATCCTCCATATCAGTATAAGTTGAGTGTGTTAGTGTGTGCTTGTGAGATGTGTGTTGTTAGTTGAGTTCAGATTGTATTGAGGGTTCATACATGGGGTAGATGTATGTATGTGTGAGGTATTAATGAGTGTGAGTTTGAGAGTCTAATATTATGATACCTATATATATGTAGATAAATACATATATGATTCCTATGTATATATTCATGGATATATAGTTGAGGTATATATATAATGGATAGGTATATGTATGTGGTTTTGTTTGATAGGCTTATGTATGTCTAGGGCTATAATACATTGAGTATATATACATTGATATGTATATATGATATATAGTATGGTATCCTAGTCTATGGTTTGGTTTTGAGTTAGCCTTATAGAGATTGACCTAGATAGCGACCCTTGCTAGCCTAGGTTTGACCATTTGACCAATAGTTGACCATTGACCCAAGATAGCCTTGTTGTTGACCTAGTTTGACTAGATGTTGACTTGGGTTGACCCAGAGTTGACCAAGTTTGACTTTGGCCTAGATTGACTTAGAAATTATGCAGATTGCATTGTAAACTTTATTTACCTTATTTTAAACACATTATAACCTGTACTGCTCTATATAGGACATTATGAATCCGGTGCAGATATCTATTTTCATCAGTTGCACAGGGTATCAGGCGAGTACATTCTCTGATCATTTCATAACTTGCTTATGATTATATTCCTGCTCTAGATTACCTTATTTGATGATGTCACGATATTATCACGGATTGGTACTATATGGATCCCTACATTGAGATGTTATCCCCCTCGGGAGCATCGAATACTTCGTGTCATGTGTTTCATGTACATCATATATTTCTCGCTCTCATGTTATTCATGTTTCTCATGTACTTCATGTACGCTCGTGTACTCTTATGTTCTCTCATGTACGGTCATGTTTCTCATGTACTTCATGTGTAACCTATATTTCATGTATACCCCTGCATGGGCCTTCATGTGGAATTCATATGCACTCAGTTCAGAGCCCTCATGTATACTTCATGTACACCCATCTATGGACTTTCATATGAAAATTATGTGCGTAACATAACTTGTCTGGATCCTTGTGTATTGATTGGGGTATGGGGGAGTATAAATAGTCATGTGAACAATTCTAAAGTAGTATAACCATGTGAGCCTCTTCAGTATATTCATGTGCAAATCCAGCCGTTCACATGTCGACTTTGTACTCTACATCACTAGTCACTGATAGTTCTCTACTTATAGTAGATATTTCTATTACAGTTCTCTCTTTTACATCATGTACATTCTTTCAGTTTTTATGTATCGTACTCTTTTGTACGTTTATATTTCCTAACCTGCTATGATCTGTATAAGATGTATTATGCTCGCTCCCGTCCTGACTGGACCTGTTAAAAATATTACAGAGGATGATGAGGAGCCCTGCACCCCTTACTATGAAGCTTGCCTAGATGACACTCGCGACCTGGATCCCTGGGAAGGTTCAGGCAGCTGCTGAGGATGATACCCATGCATAGTATAGATAGTCTAGATTGTTCTTTCTTTTCATGTTAGTTGTTGTCTTTGATTACAGAGTTGTATTATTATGGAGATATTGAGACTTGTGTTTGTTGACTTTGATTTATTTCACTTCTGTTTGTACCTCAGTTTTGAGGATTTCCATATCTATTCCATCGTGCTATATTCTACCTCTAGATTGTGATTGAGTTGTACCTTTTGTGACTTGGCCTCCAGTTGGGGAGTATTTTATATTGTGTTAGTTTTGTTCATGACCTAGAACAGCGTTCTACCGTCGATACTACGGCGTAGGCTGGGCACTGTTACGTACCCGTACCCTCACAGTGGGTGCGGGTCGTGACACTAGTGATAGAATCGCTTAGCCTATGATATGTTCCCTTGACATGTTTCGCCTGGACTTGACTTGGACTTGGCATATTTTACATGACCTGATTACCTTGTTATTTTCGGCGAGAACCTTGTTATTGACGTGACTATAGTTGACCACTCTCAATCGCTAGCAACCACCTGGTTGCGATTGAGACTCACTATAGGTTGTTAGCAACCACCAGACTGCAATCTATAGGACCGTTAGCAACCATCGGGTTGTGGCTTACCTCGATTTACTTTTAGTCGCGTTTATTAGCATGATTCCCGAGTCACGTCACTTCTTTTATGTTTTATGTATTGTACTTCCTTCAGCCTTTATTTTTTTGTACCAATTACTACTTTTCCTGCATGTTAATTACTGTTTTAGTAGGCATGTATATTATGTATCATGCTAGTCCCCTGAGGACCTAGTGATCTCTCCATCTTAGTTAGAGAGGAGGACTACCCGAAGGTTTATGGTTCTGGAGTTGATACAGGTGACATGCATTCGCAAGAGGACGATATAGTAGCAAAGGACTTCTCTTGATCCATGTCATCTCTTTATTTTAGACTT
>JANAVB010000999.1:22331225-22343725 GCA_029216955.1 Iris pallida | reverse complement strand
TATGACGACTCGAGCTAGTTTCTTGTAAACATAAATGACAAGTGACCATAAATCAAAATCAAGTAACTTGAGATAGAAACTCATGCATGTGTTCCAATACTGTAGCTTGTGCCATCAAATAGGGGTGGCCTATTTGTTGACCGGCCTTCACCATATATGGTTTCATGGTTGTCATTTATCTAGGAGTGTCATTCCAACTTAGAGAACCTTTGCTCTGATACCAATTGTGGGATCGGTGGAAACTCTAGGTGAATAGAGCGTAGAGAAAGTAAATATCTCCAAGTAAAAATACTTGTGTAATGTGAAGGCAGTTAATTACTACAGTGTATAAAAAAATAAGTCAGCAATAGAATAATAAATAGCAAACTCAAAGACAACGAGTTTATCGTGGTATCCCTCTAAGAGGACTAGTTCAGGCCCGAGAACTCTTGCTTGGAGTTAATCTACTCTTTTGAATAGTAGTTAAACCACATTTTTTGTGTAACTACCTAATTCTGGGAGAGGGGTATTTTTATCAATTCATATTATTTATATGTTTTTGTATATTTATTTATTACTTTATAGCGTTAGATAGTATGGTTAGTAGCTAGCCTATTTCGTAGACTTGTGTTAGTGAACCCATTGAACTAGACATGACACTAGAGCCCAACAATTAGAATGGCATGACACTTGGACCAACACTCAAGCCTATACCCAATTAGTTACTATATTCAATGATTATAGATTAGTTTAATTACCAAATTATGAGTTAGAAGCTTCCATCCATTAGTTAAGCCTTCATGACAACTTAGAGGGCAATTAAGATAATTCCCATTGGCATGAGAGGACCTATTATGGCAAACCCTAATAAGAGGGAGAGCCCTCTCTCTCTCTCTCTCTCTCTCTCTCTCTCTCTCTCTCTCTCTCTCTCTCTTGTTCTTTATTTTTGTTATTTAATTCTCATTAGGTGTTCTTCCCCAAATAGATTCCTTCCTTCACAAATTTCTTCCAAGATCTTTCTTGAATTCTTCCATAATCATCATAGAAGGAGCCTAGGAGCTTGGAGGCTATGAACACTAGAAGAGGAGTCCATTTGCTAGGAGCTTCGTGTCCGAATCGTACCCATTTAGCTTTTCATTGGGAATCTATCTCCCAGTAGGTATACATTTAATTTTTTTTCCTATTTCTAAACTGCAATAAATGTATTAGACGATTAAGAACCAATCCATAGACTAGGGGTACCTATAGGAGGAAGAACTAGGCTCTAATGACCCTTTGTATAGAAGTTAAATGAAGTTTTTATGCCATTTTTGGAAAAATTCGAGAATGGTGCACCAAGTATTTGTCATTTGGTTTAGTAGATATAAACAGACTTTTATTGCTTGTGTGTGGATAAATACGTGTCCACAAATGGATACGAGTAGGTCGTGTCATGATATTCTAGGACACGGAGTCAATTTGGGGGGGGTTTCCTCCGACACTTGTGGCACACATGTTTAATTTCATATGACACTTGACACTAGCAATATTATAATCTAATTATGTTCATATATGTATATTAGACTTGCTCATGTGATTTGGTAGGATTCGGACAAGGTTTGTTATAGGTATCTTTGGCGTATCACAAGCGTATCGTAGATTAATGCGACACGGGGGTGATGCACACCAAGTGTTTGTGTATTTGTAATTGTGCATATGTATAAGTGTCTATATGACATGTGTATGTGTATATTCAGATACACACATATGGGGGGGTGTGTTCCCATATACACATATGTGTAGTATGGGCTAGAGTATATGTGTACGGATACACACATATAGGCATGTGTGTGCATAGGGAGTGGGGTGTGTCTTGTGAACCATTAGAAGTCATATGTGCGTGTATGTTGGATGGGTACTTGAGTAGATAGCTTATTAGATATATAGATAGACAACTAAATAGATAGAGGGATAGCTAGTTAGAGAAATAGCAAGATATATAAATAGATATAGCTAGATAAAACAGGGGAAATTGTGTAGGCAACTGTAATGCCTGCGGTTCGTATTACATATTTCTGGAATACGTGTACGTATTTATTCTTGTATTGCATGATTTCGTTGCTTAATTTCCTCCCGGGCTTGGTTTATTCTTGGTTTGGGTTGGCTTGGTTCGGTTTGGGATTGCTCTTGGTTCATCATGAACCAAAGGGTGAACCCCCTACCTACCACCACCACTACCATTTATTAACCCTTCTCCTTTCTCTCTCTTTATTTATCATCTTCTCCACCATTACTTCCTTACCTACCAAAGAGAGGGAGAGAGAGGTCTAGGCAAGTGCAACTTGCTTCCATAAGAGAACCCATTTTTAGTGTTCTATTAGCTTCTCCTCATGTTTCTAAGACACATTAGAACTTGTCATTTTCCATTTTGAGGCTTTAATTTTTGTAGATCTAGAAATTAGTTATTTTTGAATTTTTGTGGTTTTGATCTATCAAACTTCTTTGTTTTCAAGTTTTGATGGTTCCATGTGGTAGAGAATTTTATTCTATCCAATTTTGACCTTTGAAAAGTTGGATTTGGACTTATTTTGACCAAGTTATGGACTTTTGAAGCTTTGGGTTCAAACCATGGAGTTCTTGCTGATTTGGAGAAGACAGTGAGCAGTGCACGAGCTTTTTAGCTTGCGTCACTGAGCTGTGCGCGCTCTTTAGCGCAGCGTAGTCTGACTCATACGCTGCCTTTTGGAGGCGTATGTCTTGCATACGCTGCCTTGACAAGGAGTCGTATGGACCTCATACGCTGCCTTGATGAGGAGTCGTATGGACCTCATACGCTGCCTTGAAGAGGAGTCGTATAGAGTACAAATGCTACCTTTTGGAGGCGTATGCCTTGCATATGCTGACTTGAGCGTAGCCTGACTTGAGCGTAGCCTGACTTGAGCATAGCCTGACTTGAGCGTAGCCTGACTTGAGCGTAGCCTGACTTGAGCGCAGTCTGACTCAGGCGCAACCTGATGTTTAGGCGCAACTGGACCTGACCCTACTTACCCTGGATCTTCTATAGCCCTGTATATTAATATTTTATTAGATATTTAACGTCCATTTTATATCCTTACGCCTTTTGTCCTGAACTTGATAATCACGAATTTACTTGATATGTTTGGAATTGATAATTGAGCATGACGTGATAGTGACCCGTAGTGGTGCACTCCTGACATAATAACCTGACATGACCTGATAGTGGCCCGTCATGGCGCACTCCTGACAAGTACACTTGGCATAATAACCTGACATGATTATCTCAAATAGCTGTTGCGACGGCTACCTGACATGACATGACCTGTATAATTAATCTGGACACCGTGGGCGATTGTGTTTGTATAAATAAACCATTCCTGTCTTGCATCATGTCTAGGACAGGGACTCCTGAGTACCACGGTCAGGAGTACCTACTAAAATAGACTAAGGCTAATAACTAGATTAATACATTAGTCATGACGAAATTTCTCAGCTACAGGCAATCCCGTTACCTGGGCACGCCTTGGGATCTGTAGCCTGTCATCGAGTAGGGCACATTTCCAGTACACTGTCATATGTTGCACCCTTCAAGCTACCTAAGGGTACATTTGTTTCCTGGACGATGTACCCACCTGAATTCAACTCTAATCTTTTAACCCGGGTAACCTGGATGGTCTGCAGGGCTTGTGGCTGTAGAATAATCTTACTGCATCTTGTTAGTAATTAGGCTTGTGACAACCCTAGTTAGTTAAAGTATCAAGCCGTAATTCTTGTTTGGCCGTGAAGTGATTGGACGGAGTCTAACCAGTCTAGTCTTGCCCTGATCCTGTTCCAGATTATTGAATGACCAGAATGCTTGTATTTATTTTACCGATAAATGGTGAGAATTCCAAGTTCTGTTCAGACGAAGGGTTACAACCCCGGTCCTTGTTTGGTTTATGGGTTGTAACCTGGTTATCTGAATAGTTCTATGGTTATTTCGTCGTATATCATCCTGGTGTATTTTCTTTATTTCCAGTTCTTACTTTTATTTATATCTTGTGCTGATTGCTGGTTTTAGTTCTTAAGTGAAGCCTCCTTTGTGGCACTTGCTCTTTCTGGGGTCTGACCCAGCTGGTTTTGTGTGGCCAGATTTTGGAGCAGCTCCAGAGGATCTACCGACCTTCCAGCCAGATGGTGGCCACTAGACGAAACTCTGGCAACGAGTAGGTTATTTTTGGCTCTCCTACTCTATTGTAAAAATATTCTTTTAAGGCGTTTAGTCGACGAGCACCTGTTTAGCTCGATTGTACTTACTTACTGTCTGCCTACGGGCTGTAACATGATTGACAGATCCTAGGGTTGATCATGTATGACTAAACTCTTGCTAGTTCTGACATTTTGTAACGACTAGCTTCATGATCAACTGAATATGTAAATGTTTGGGATGCCTTACTATTGTATATTTAATGATCATACATCTTGTGACTTTTACTTACTTGCTTGTGATTGAGACACTAGGCTTGTTCATGACCTTAAGAGACTGTTGGCTTGTAGATAAACCCTCATGTATCTAGACAGCCGTGACCGTATAGCGAGATAGATTCCATTTCATATACGTAGCTGGCTATGTTTGCCCTCGCTCTCCAGTATTCTGGTTCTGGGGCGTGACATGGTTCAAGTGGTGGCCCATGCAGGTCTTGTAAATCAAGATATGTGAGGGTTTACCGAATAGATGTCTCAATCAGTATTCGTCCTTAATCTCTGCTCGTATCTTCTGAATCCCTGGATTCTTGTCCTGATCATATGCTTGTATCGTTGATCTGTCCTGGTCCTTCCTTATTGTTCCCTATGTCGTCTTCTTCAGCGGCATTGTTCGTGGTCCTACCGACCAGCAAGGCGGAGCACCTCCCGCGGACCAGCAGCAACCTGGAGATCAAGCCCAGCATTCCGGAGTAGCCTCCAGAGTCGTGCCTTCTGGCGGAGAGCCACCAGTCCAGCCAGTTCAACCTGTAGAATATGATGACGATACTTTGGTAGGACTCGTCAGGACCTTGATAGCTTCCCAAGACCGGCGTGGAGATGCCTTGCACCAGGCAGTGACGGATGCTTTGACCTGGGGTGGTCATCAGGGTAACAGCGCGGCCAACAGCTTCAAGTGCTTGAACCCTCCATTCTTCGACGGTAGTGAAGATGCTATCGCGGCAGATGCATGGCTTCAGGACACAGAGGTGATTCTAGAAGCAGCCAGGACCCCAGAGAACGAGAAGGTGGCCGTTGTGCGCCTGCAGTTGTTAGATCTTGCCCACAGCTGGTGGGCAGCACAGGCCGTTGGATTAGCAGCACCCATTGCTTGGACAGTATTCAGAGAGAGATTCCAGACCAAGTATTTCGATGCCGTGGCTCGGTATGATCTGCAGACGAGGTTTACCAATCTGAAGCAAGGAGGCAGGACGGTCGACGGATATGCGGCCGAGTTTTCCAGACTCAGTCGGTTTGCTCCCACTTTGGTGGCAACCGAGTATGATAGAGCCCAGCGGTTCCAGCAGGGACTTCACCTGGAGATCTTATTGGCAGTTGAGCAGTTTGAGCATCAGACTTTTGATGCAGTCTTGAGAGCAGCCCGGAGGCATGAGTATACCTCCCAGAGGATTGTGGATAGGGTCGAAGGTCGGAAGAGATCTCACGGCCAGATGAATCAGTCTTCAGCACCGGCCCCGGCAGCCAGGGCTTTGACTATTGGAGCTCCGAGGCGAGCGACCTCAGTAACGTCGATTCAGCATTCAACTCCGACGCTCCCTCAGCAGCAGAAGCAGAAGCAATCTTTCGCAGTGGGTTGTTCTCATTGTGGGAAGCCAGGCCATGTGGTGGCAGAATGTCGCAGGGCACAGGGATTGTGTCTGGCTTGTGGATCACCAGACTATAGGGTTGGATCCTGCCCGAATAGGGGTGGTTCATCATCGTCCAACCTTTCTAGCTCTTCGGTGAGAGGACCAGCTCCGGTCCAGCAGCAGCAGTATCCATTACCGAGGCCCTTGCCGCCTCAGACCCAAGTGTTCCAGCAGCAGAACCCCCAGCAGTATGCACAAGTCCAAGCCCAGAGTCAGAACAGGCAACGAGGATTTCAGCTGAGGGGACCAGCACCCCGAGGGCACGGTCAGGCTATGGTGATGACCGTGAAGGAAGGATTGGCACCAGGGGAGGTAGTGGCAGGTACTATTCTCGTCAATTCCTTTCCAGCTTTAGCTTTATTTGATTCTGGTGTATCGTATTCATTTATGTCTGTACGTTTTGCGACACGGATAGGATTGGAGCCCGAGTCATTATCAGTAAGGCTTAATATACTTACTGGTAACGGACTTGTGGGAGTAGATAGAGTATTTTCCTCGTGTTGGATCGTAGTTAGCGGTAGAGAATTCCCCGCTAGATTGATAGAGTTTCCGATGGCCGATTATGATATGGTCCTAGGGATGGATTGGTTGAGGAACCACTATGCTAGGATAGACTGCCACATTGGCAGGGTTGTTTTTAGCATTCCAGGCGAGCCGGAGTTTTCTTTCTCCCGAGGCAAAGTTGAGTCATCTCCTCCAGTATTGCGGATGGCAGTAGCAGCAGTTCAGTTGCCCAGGATAGTCGAAGAGTTTCCAGATGTTTTCCCAGAAGAACTTCCAGGTATGCCTCCGGAGCGGGAGATCGAGTTCACTATAGACTTGATTCCCGGGACAGCCCCAGTGTCAGAGAGAGTCTACAGGATGGCGCCGTCAGAGTTGGAAATATTGTACAAGATGATTGAAGAACTCAGAACCAAGGGATTCATTCGTGCTAGTGGATCGCCTGGGGAGCCCCGATGCTTCTTGTAAAAAAGAAGGATGGTACGTCTAGGTTATGTGTTGATTATCGTACCTTGAACTCAGTGACAATCAAGAACAGATACCCTCTTCCGATGATAGATGACTTGTTTGATCAACTCAAGGGGGCTTCAGTATTCTCGAAGATTGATTTACGCTCAGGTTATCATCAGATCGGAGTCAGAGAGCAGGACATCCCGAAGACAGCTTTTAGATCGAGATATGGGCATTGGGAATTCCTTGTTATACCTTTTGGAGCAACCAATGTGCCGGTAGTATTCATGGACCTCATGAATCGTATCTTCATGCCTTACTTGGATCAGTTTGTGATTGTGTTCTTGGATGACATTCTGGTCTACAGCAAGAATGAGGCGGAGCATGAGCAGCATCTCCGTATAGTTCTTCAGATCCTCAGAGAGCATCAGTTATATGCCAAGTTCAGTAAATGCGAGTTCTGGCTCGATCGCATTTCGTACTTGGGTCATATCATCACTCAAAGAGGAGTAGAAGTGGATCCCCAGAAGATTGTGGCTATTGAGTCATGGCCAGTGCCCAGCACAGTTGCAGAGGTTCGTAGTTTTCTTGGATTGGCTGGCTACTACCGACAGTTTATTTCGAATTTTGCTCAAATTTCAGCGCCATTGACGCAATTGACCCACAAGGATGCGCAGTTTGCTTGGACAGCAGAGTGTCAGAGTTCTTTTGAGCAGTTGAAGCGAGGCCTGATAACAGCTCCTATTCTCATGCTTCCAGATGGGATCGAAGGATTCTCAGTGTACTGTGATACTTCAGGTAGAGGTTTAGGATGTGTTCTGATGCAGCATGGGAAGGTAATAGCTTATGCGTCACGACAACTTCGTGATCATGAGAAGAATTACCCAACCCATGACTTGGAGCTGGCAGCAGTGGTGTTTGCACTTAAGTTGTGGAGGCACTACTTGTATGGAGACAGGGTGGAGATTTTTACCGACCATAAGAGCTTGAAGTATGTTTTCACCCAGAAGGATCTTAACATGCGTCAGAGAAGGTGGCTGGAGCTTCTTGTGGATTATGATGTCAACCTGCAGTATCATCCTGGGAAGGCCAATGTTATTGCGGATGCATTGAGCAGGAGAGCGGGAGTTTATTTTCTAACAGCGCAACCGAAGCTGTTAGCAAATCTTCAGAAGATGGGTATTGAAGTTGTTCGCCCTTCCAGTGTGGCCTTGATGGCCAGTATGCAAGTTCAGTCCACTATAGTCGAGAGGATCCGGATGGCACAGTCGGCAGATTCCAAGCTTCAGCGACTCAGAGCAGAGTGTGAGGCAGAACGAAGACCAGAGTTATGCATTCATGAGGATGGTACACTTCGACATGGTAAGCGTCTTTGTGTACCCAGCGGAGATATCCGGCAGGAGATCATGTCAGAAGCGCACAGTTTGCAGTATTCCATCCATCCTGGCAGTACGAAGATGTACCGTGATATCCGGCAGCATTTCTGGTAGAATAGCATGAAGCGAGAGATAGCTCGGTTTGTCTCTCGGTGTTTGGTTTGTCAACAAGTTAAAGCCGAACATCAGAGACCGGCTGGACTTCTTCAGCCCTTACCGATTCCAGAATGGAAGTGGGAGCATGTGACCATGGATTTTATGACCGGACTACCTAGATCCCCAGCTGGTAGAGATGCTATCTGGATTATAGTTGACAGGCTCACGAAAGTGGCTCACTTTCTTCCATTCAGAGTTGGTCAGTCGACGGCTCAGTTAGCAGAGATGTACCTCAGGCAGATTGTCAGATTGTACGGTGTGCCAGTCAGTATCACCTCGGACCGAGATTCAAGATTTACGTCGCACTTTTGGCGTAGCTTGTAAGAGAGTTTGGGAACTCATCTCCAGTTCAGTTCAGCATATCACCCACAGAAAGATGGCCAGTCGGAGCGCACGATCCAGACTCTTGAAGATATGTTGCGGTCTTGCACACTTGACTTCGGTGGTTCATGGGAAGATCACTTGCACCTGGTGGAATTCTCGTACAACAACAGTTTCCAGGCCAGTATCCAGATGGCACCGTTCGAGGCACTGTATGGTAGGAAGTGCAGATCCCCGCTAGCCTGGGATGATGTTGGAGAGAGACAGATGCTCAGTCCAGAAATGATTGCCCAGACAGTTGAAGTGGTCAGGCGAGTCAGAGATCATCTTCGAGTTGCCCAAGATCGCCAGCGCCATTGGGCCGATTCTCATCGGCGCCCTCTCGAGTTTTCGGTCGGCGATCATGTATTCCTGGGGATTTTGCCTAACCGTGGCGTCATTCGTTTCGACCTACGGGGCAAGCTTAGTCCTAGGTATATAGGACCGTTTGACATTCTGGAGCGAGTAGGAGATGTATCCTATCGTCTCGCTCTTCCACCGTCGCTAAGCGAGGTGCATGACGTGTTCCATGTATCCCAATTACGACGTTATATCCCGGACCCGAGCCACATCCTGGATCATTCGGAATTGGTTGTTGGTACCAACCTTTCGTATGAGGATGGGCCCGTGTCTATATTGGACCGGAGAGAGAAGATCCTCAAGAACAAGACTATCAAGTTAGTCCGAGTTGCTTGGGGTCATCACTCTTTGGGGGAGTCAACGTGGGAGCGTGAGGATGATATCCGATCGCGATATCCCGACTTGTTTGACTCGTGAGGTATAATGTCTTTCTTATGCCTCATGCCTTCGATTCCTTGCTTGAATGAGTGATTGTCTGCCTAGTTATAGCTTGCATGTGATTAATGTAGCTTGTCATTGCTCCTCTAGCCCTTGATTAAATTCCGAGGACAGAATTCTTTTAAGGTGGGTAGAGTTGTAATGCCTGCGGTTCGTATTACGTATTTCTGGAATACGTGTGCGTATTTATTCTTGTATTATATGATTTCCTTGCTTAATTTCCTCCCTGGGCTTAGTTTATTCTTGGTTTGGGTTGGCTTGGTTCGGTTTGGGATTGCTCTTGGTTCATCATGAACCAAGGGGTGAACCCCCTACCTACCACCACCACTACCATTTATTAACCCTTCTCCTTTCTCTCTCTTCATTTATCATCTTCTCCACCATTACTTTCTTACCTACCAAAGAGAGGGAGAGAGAGGTCTAGGCAAGTACAACTTGCTTCCACAAGAGAACCCATTTTTATTGTTCCATTAGCTTCTCCTCATGTTTCTAAAACACATTAGAACTTGTCATTTTCCATTTTGAGGCTTTAATTTTTGTAGATCTAGAAATTAGTTATTTTTGGATTTGGTGTTTTGATCTATCAAACTTCTTTGTTTTCAAGTTTTGATGGTTCCATATTGTAGAGAATTTTATTCTACCCAATTTTGACCTTTGAAAAGTTGGATTTAGACTTATTTTAACCAAGTTATGGACTTTTGAAGCTTTGGGTTCAAACCATGGAGTTCTTGCTGATTTGGAGAAGACAGTGAGCAGTGCGCGAGCTTTTTAGCTTGCGTCACTGAGCTGCGCGCGCTCTTTAGCACAGCACAGTCTGACTCATACGCTGTCTTTTGGAGGCGTATGTCTTGCATACGCTGCCTTGACAATGAGTCGTATGGACCTCATACGCTGCCTTGAAGAGGAGTCGTATGGAGTACATATGCTGCCTTTTGGAGGCGTATGCCTTGCATACGCTGACTTGAGCGTAGCCTGACTTGAGCGTAGCCTGACTTGAGCGTAGCCTGACTTGAGCGCAGTCTGACTCAGGCGCAACCTGATGTTTAGGCGCAACTGGACCTGACCCTACTTACCCTGGATCTTCTATAGCCCTGTATATTGATATTTTATTAGATATTTAACGTCCATTTTATATCCTTACGCCTTTTGTCCTGAACTTGATAATCACGAATTTACTTGATATGTTTGGAATTGATAATTGAGCATGACATGATAGTGACCCGTAGTGGTGCACTCCTGACATAATAACCTGACATGACCTGATAGTGGCCCGTCGTGGCGCACTCCTGACAAGTACACTTGGCATAATAACCTGACATGATTATCTCGAATAGCTGTTGCGACGGCTACCTGACATGACATGACCTGTATAATTAATCTGGACACCGTGGGCGATTGTGTTTGTATAAATAAACCATTCCTGTCTTGCATCATGTCTAGGACAGGGACTCCTGAGTACCACGGTCAGGAGTACCTACTAAAATAGACTAAGGCTAATAACTAGATTAATACATTAGTCATGACGAGATTTCCCAGCTACAGGCAATCCCGTTACCTGGGCACGCCTTGGGATCTGTAGCCTGCCGTCGAGTAGGGCACATTTCCAGCACACTGTCATGTGTTGCACCCTTCAAGCTACCTAAGGGTACATTCGTTTCCTGGACGATGTACCCACCTGAATTCAACTCTCGGGTAACCTGGATGGTCTGCAGGGCTTGTGGCTATGGAATAATCTTACTGCATCTTGTTAGTAATTAGGCTTGTGACAACCCTAGTTAGTTAAAGTATCAAGCCGTAATTCTTGCTTGGCCATGAAGTGATTGGACGGAGTCTAACCAGTCTAGTCTTGCCCTGATCCTGTTCCAGATTATTGAATGACCAGAATGCTTGTATTTATTTTACCGATAAATGGTGAGAATTCCAAGTTCTGTTCAGACGAAGGGTTACAACCCCGGTCCTTGTTTGGTTTACGGGTTGTAACCTGGTTATCTGAATAGTTCCATGGTTATCTCGTCGTATATCATCCTGGTATATTTTTTTTATTTTCAGTTCTTACTTTTATTTATATCTTGTGCTGATTGCTGGTTTTAGTTCTTAAGTGAAGCCTCCTTTGTGGCACTTGCTCTTTCTGGGGTCTGACCTAGCTGGTTTTGTGTGGCCAGATTTCGGAGCAGCTCCAGAGGATCTACCGACCTTCCAGCCAGATGGTGGCCACTAGACGGAACCTTGGCAACGAGTAGGTTATTTTTGGCTCTCCCACTCTATTGTAAAAATATTCTTTTGAGGCGTTTAGCCGACGAGCACCTGTTTAGCTCGATTGCACTTACTTACTGTCTGCCTACGGGCTGTAACATGATTGACAGATCCTAGGGTTGATCATGTATGACTAAACTCTTGCTAGTCCTGACATTTTGTAACGACTAGCTTCATGATCAACTGAATATGTAAATGTTTGGGATGCCTTACTATTGTATATTTAATGATCATACATCTTGTGATTTTTACTTACTTGCTTGTGATTGAGACACTAGGCTTGTTCATGACCTTAAGAGACTGTTGGCTTGTAGATAAACCCTCATGTATCTAGACAGCCGTGACCGTATAGCGAGATGGATTCCATTTCATATACGTAGCTGGCTATGTCTGCCCCCGCTCTCCAGTATTCTGGTTCTGGGGCGTGACAGCAACACAGCAGGTAGCAGTAGGAGCTACTTTTATAACACACGAAAAGTAGGAAACTATTATGGTATGTAGCAGTAGAGTGAAGAAAAATGAGAAGCAGTAGCAGCAGGTCTTACCTGTTGTGCCTAGACAACAAGGAAGAAGGGGATGGAAGCTTGTGCATGAATAGAAAGCAGTAAGGGAGAGTAGCAGTAGGGGAGTAGAGAAAAGGGGAGGATTGTACTGGCAACAGTGCAAAAATGCCAACAGCAAACAGGACTTGCTATGTGCAGTAGGCCTTGCACAGCTATGATGTACAGGCAGCACAAATAGTAGCAGTAAAGGGGCAGAG
>JANAVB010000999.1:22273725-22326225 GCA_029216955.1 Iris pallida | reverse complement strand
TGTCAATCCAGTCTGTCATAAGATTTTTCCATGTCAATTTTGACAGCGATGTTGCCCCCTCTAACAGGAAGTTTCATGCAGGTGATTAATTCTTGCGCTAACATAATATTGTCCTAGATGTTTCTTCCGCGAACAAACCCCTTTACTCTTCCGAGATGATCTTGGGGAGAATACCTGCCATCCTGATTGCGATGATTTTGTAGATGATCTTGTTGGTGAAGGTGCAGAGACTGATTGGGCGAAAGTCGCGGAAGGACTCCAGGTTGTCTTTTTTCGGGATAAGGATCAATTTGGCACTAGAGATGGCTTTGGGGTATGTAGCACCTTCGAAGAAAATAATAGCCGTATTAGTAATATCATGTTTGATAATATCCTAGCAAGTGCAGAAGAATACTCCCGAGAATCCGTCCGGGCCTGGAGCGCTATGCTCATTCAGGGCCCACACAGCGTCTTTCACTTCCTTAGCAGTAGGGGGTCGTTCTAACTGGGCATTGTCGGTTGCATTAATGAGTAGGGGGATTTTGTCAAGGAAGGAGCAATCTTTGTGGACCATCTCTTTGGAGAATAGTTTGGAATAGAACTCCGTGGCAGCCGCTTGAATGCTCTTGTGGTCCGTCGTGATGTTCCCGTTGTCGTCAGTGGTATGGTGTATCGATGCTTTGTCTGCGTCCGTTGACGCAGGCATGGAAATATTTTGAGTTTTTATCCCCCTCGCTGTCCTATTTCAACCTCGCTTTCTGCTTCCAGAAGTCTGTCTCAACTTTGAGTCTGAATTTGAGCATAGCCTTGGTGAGGTTCAGAGCTATCCTGGCCTCTGGGGAGCGGTCCGTTGCGAACTTGTCCTCAGTGCGGGCAACTTCGTCCTCTGCTGTCCGAACGGCTTGGAATATGTCCCCATAGGCCTGTTTGCTCCATAGGGATAGAGCTCTCCTCGTAGCCTTGAGTTTTTTGCTCACCCAGGAGAGGGGATTGGGTAATTCCTCTCGATTCCACGCTTCCGTAACGATGCCCAGAAATTGTGGGTGCTCAATCCAGAAATCGAAGAATTTGAAGTTTTTTAAATGGCTTAGGATTACTTTTAATCTCAACCTGCAGGGGAGCGTAGTCAGATTCTATGGAATTGAGGTAGGATAGGATAGTATTGAGCCCCATGCCATGCCAGAAGGGTTTGTGAGTGCCCTGTCCAGTCAGGAATATTGACGGCGATCGCCTTCTTGCATGTTGCACCAGGTGAAGGCGTTGTCGATGAACTGGAGAGATTCTAGATGAGCATTGAATATGAAGTTGTTGAAATCTTGCATGGCCGGCATGGGGGGAGGGAGACCTCCGTTTTTTTTTACTGCAGATAATTACGTTAAAGTCTCCGATACAGATCCACGGAGAGTTGCTGTGATGGAGTTGGATATCAAGAAGGTCGTTCCAGAGGTGTTTTCGTTCTGCAATATCGCAGTTGCCGTGGCCCGCTGAGAGAATAGTGCGCTCTGGGATCCTGGGTGTTCAAACCAGCAGGAGAGGGCCTGCCTAGAGTCCTGGATGACTTCGATTTTGACGTCCTTCGTGCAGAGGATCCAAATATTGTATCTGCCAGCTATGGCCGTGGGAAGGCCCAGATGCAGCTGGATCGATTTTAATCTTTTGGGGGAATTTTGGGTTCAAGGATGATGAGGATGTCGATCTTGTGGATTTTTCGAAGGCTAGTTATTCTCCTTAACGTGGGTTTGTTCGCCAGGCCGCAGACATTCCAAGATAGGATGTTAAGCATTGAGGATGTTGTGGGAGGGTTTTTTGTTGCTTGGCGGCGGATCTGGTTTGGATAGTTGAGGTTTCAGCGGTTCCTTGATTGACATTGGCCGAGGTTGATTCTCCTGTCTTTGCCGAGGTGGGAGGGTCACTAATCACTTGCTCTTGTGGGTCCGGAGAAGGCCGGTTGATTCTCCGGCTGAGTCCAGGATAGGATTCTCGGGGGGGTATAACTATAGAGTCATCAGCACTTCTTAATAGAAGAATAGTTTGCTGGAGAGGATAACCGGCGGCTAGGACCTATAGTCCTCTCTGAGCTTGGTCTGGCCCTAGGATAGCTAGGGCTTCTTCGACAGAGTCTTCGTTAGAGAGTTGTTGATCTTTGTCGATGGTGACAGAGGTCGCCTCTACGTCCTCCGAGTTGGGGTGTCTCGGTGAGGGCGCGGTCATCCTGGAGAGGTTCTGTCTCCGATTGGGGTTCCGTATCCCCTATTTCTAGAGCGTCAAATTTGTTGGAGAGAGTAAGAGCTTGGGTGTTGAAGGGGATCAAGGCTTTGCTGGGGGGTTCACACTTGTCTGACTTGCCGTCGTTGGATCCGAATCGTGTGTGTGAGTTCGGGAGTGGTAGAATGGGTGGATTGGGGGTCCTTCTCTCTGTGGGAATATTGTCATTCCGTGGGGATTTCTTCTTTAGCTCTGGGTAAAGACGATGGCAGTGCTTTGGGAGGTGACCTCTTAAATGGCAGTGGTTACATAATATGATGTGGTTATCGTAGAGGATTCGTTGGGTGTGGGACTGGTTGCCCAGCTCAATTGTAATAAAATTGGGCGGTTCGGATGTGAGGTCAAGTTCCACACATATTTTGGCATAGTAAGCCTTAGAGAGGTTGCTGGTCTCAGGGGCTATGGCCACATAAGTTCCGAGGGAGTTGGCTATACGCCTAACAGCCGCTGGGACGAAGCAAATTAGGGGTAGGTTGGGCAGGGTAACCCAGGCGGCTACCTGCGTCGAGTCTTCTTTGGTGCTAAAGCCTGCTGACCACTTGATGATCTTTATTTGGTGGGAGTCAATCCTGCAAGTGCCCTTCGACCATACGGTCCTGTGGTCGTTCTCGGATGATAGGTGAAGGAGAATGTATCTGGGGTCGAGGAGGGCTACGCGGTAATCCGCTGATAGTTTCCAACTGGCAATGGTCTTCTGCACTCTGGATAGTTTGGGACATCCGGTCGAAAATTTGAGGATGAAGGTGTAGGGGAAGGAAGATGATAGAGAGGATACTTCTACTGCGGAGAATGGAACCACAGGCATCGAGGATTCCTGGGAGACCTCAATGTCCGGGAGATTGACGTCAGGCAGAAGGGGACCACTAGCAGAAGCTAGGTCCGGGCGGAGCTTGGCGGCGTAGGACGGCACAACAACTCCCGACAGAGAAGGGGTCTTGGTCTCCCCGCCCGAGGATGGAGGAGCAGGCAGGACAGGAGGGAGCCCAGGGGGATGAGAGGGGGATGAGGATCCGGCCTGAAGGTGCATTCCTGAGGGAAAGGGAGAGACGAGACTGCCTAGCGGGCGGAGTGGACCGGAGCTCTAGCCGAACCCAGCGCAGGGGGGACGCCTCCTGTGACCCAAACGCGCTCGGGGGGAAGAGGTTGACGGGATCACCGCAGATGAGCCTCCACGCCCAGCGTCCCCCGCGACAAGCTGGAACATCGGAGGCTCGGGGTAAGAGGCCGCGGGGGGGAGATAACGGGAGGCACCTGAATGGAGGATATTTGGAGGCGAGCTGGGATCCGAATGGGGGTTGGCTGCGAAGGGGGACGGCGGGGAGGGGGCCACGAGAGAGCTAAGGACAAGAGAGGAGTGGGAAGGGCAGGGGGAGAGAAGCACCACCCGAGAGATACGCGGACAAAGAAGAAGCGAGCGTAGAGAAAGGGGTGAGAAGTGCACCACCCGAGTGATACGCGAACAAAGAAGAAGCGAGCGTGAGGGGGATGAAGCGAGCGTTGAGGGGGATGAAGCGAGCGTGAGGGGGGCAGCAGAGGAACCAGTGTAAAGGGCCCCACCCAAGAGATACGCGGACAGGGAGTTAGCATAGAGGGAGTAGGCGGCAGGAGCATTAAAGGAGGAAGCGGTTTGGGCGTGCCCGTAAGGGCCTAGGTGTGGGTGGGACCCACCAGAGGAGATCGCGTACAAGGAGTATTCTCCGAGGCGGGGTGAACAGAAGGGTGGCCCACCACATTGGGAGGAAAGCCTGAGATAACCACGTGGGGCCAGGAGGATGGTACCAATGAGCCTGCACCGCAGGTGGGCGACCTATCCGAGGAAAATGTATCTCCGTTCGAATTTCGAACAGGAGTGGGAAAGGAAAAAGAGGGGGAATGGGTGAGAGGATGGGAGGGATCCAACGCGAACTCAGCCATCGGAGAGCCGGCCCAGGCGCTGCCTGGAACCGCGTATACAGGCGAGGAGTAGGAGTAGAGGAGAAAGGGGGAGGGAGGGGGGCAGCAGAGAGCTGAACAGGGGGGGGGAAGGGCGGAGGGGTGCTCGGAATGGAGGCATAAAGAGGGGAAAGGGGGAGAACCGGGGGGCCGTTGGTCGGGGGGGTAGGGGGGAAGCTGGGCTGAAGGAAATCAGCAGGGGGTGAAAGGAAGGGCGGGAGGAGGGAGCTGACGAGGGGGAAGGGATTGACCGACCAACTCCAAGCACTTGGCCGGCCAAGGGAATGCCATCGGCGGACGGCGGGACACCGGGGGAGAGGCGCAAAAGGGAAGCCCTAGGGGCTTATATATATATATATATATATATATATATTATATATATATATATATATATATATATATATATTTATTAGGATGAGTAATTATATAGGATAAACTAAATATGAAGATAAACAAACCTATCTAAGTTTAGCTTAGAATCCTATGTATTCTAAGCATAAATTTGTATTGGATAACACCCGTCTCAAATCAAATACTTTAAACTTCCTAGCCCTATCCATACTCTATACGATAATGCCTAACAGTACTCAAATTACTTAAATTCCACACGAATCCTTCTCCTAAATAAAATAACCCAAAAAATCCTAAGCCAAGCCGCATGCTAAAATTCTATATATATAACCTGATTATTCAAACATCTCTACCATCTCTATCTATATAAATATATATACAATCCTACTCTCCTTCTATTCTGAATACCATAGCCATGCGTCCCCACGCTTCCCTGGCATCGACCAAGAGACGTCCAGGCATGCACCGGATACCCTACGACGACAGTCGCGTTATCAGAGCGCCGCCTAACGCTATGCCACCACCTGTGCGACACCCTCTAGCCACCTTCCATGAGCCCAGGCACCATCGACCGACCAACGGACTAGCCAAGCATCGGTCCTCGACAGCTCATTCTGCACGACCTGCATCAGAATACTACCACTCTGCCAGCATTAACTGTCATGCGACCCGCGAACGCCCTTGTGACCCTATCAGTAGAACCGATTTGAAGAGTACCCCGGTATACATAAGCATCGTCATTGGTAGTTGTTGTCGAATAATCCACTCGGCACCAGCCCTTGTGGACTTGTCGAGCACATGACGACCCTATTGTTGATGTCGATATGTGACGCTACTACGTCGTCGCAGCCGAACCAAACTCGCCGAAGACCCTCCACCTGCAGCCTTCCCAGCCGCTGCACCTACCTCGTATTAGCCATTGGTTTGTCGACCATGCCAGAGCCTAGCCATCATCCCAGAATCAATACCATACGATCCACGCATACGTGCCTTCCAACCTCGTGCCCGGCCATGACACGCCTTGGCCAACCAACCATGCGGAGCATGGAAACCAACTAGAAGTAGACCATCCCTGTGTATTCAACCCCGTAACAGAGAGTATATAGTGGTGTAGCAACAAAGAAGAAGGTAAGCACCTCTCAATATTAGCTTTAGTTCATATATATGTGGGAAAGTGAATTTTTAATTAAACCATCTCCATAAAACCCTTTGTTGCAATCCATTTGACTTAAAATAGTAAAGCTATTTTTTCGTTATATGTGTACTTGAAAATATAATGGCTACATAGCACCTAGATAATAAATTTTGGAGTATAGCTATGCATTTAAAACGCATATATAAGTACTGAAAGAAGTTTTTTAAACTAATGTTTTGCTAATGTTTTGCATATTAAAAATAAGTTATAGGAGTATCCTACATAATTAAATAAATTATAGTTAATAATATTTAACAGGTTTTTTGATTATCTAGGGTTGGACTATACTTTGATACCGACAACCTCTGTGGAATTGGACAAAATTATAGGCAAGTATAACTTGCCCACTGTACAGTATTTTCATGCATTTTTATTGTTGTTTCCTTTCAGCCATACTTGATTACATGCTTGATCTCTTGTTCATGCCATTGCTATTTTTCACTATACATGCATGTACATTATTTTCTTTATCCTATATATCACTACTATTTCATATATAGATCATGATAGTTTGCTTAGTCCTGAGCTACGTTCATTTGGTATGACTCATTACTTGTACTTATCTTGAGTTGACTTGACTGGACACTTGTATAGTTTATGGAGACAGAGAGGACAGTTACTAGGCATGCGGGCTATATGATATTATTATGTTGGTCGATAGTTTGGATGAGCTTTGGTTGTGTTGATAATTATGCTAGCTGTTAGTTTCGTGCTATGGTTGTGATAGTCTGTTGGTCGTTAATCTCGGATGAGATGTGATTGTGTTTATCTGTTGGCCATTAGTTTTGGATAAGCTACAGTTGTGATGGTACCTATATCTGTTAGCCCAAGTGTTGAACATTGTCCTTGAAGTTACATTTCATGTAGTTTGTTTAGAAGTAGTGTGTCCTATTTCTGTCATTTCATTTATACATATTTTATATTGTTACATTTGGCATGTTTTTATGTATCTTACTAGTCCCCTGAGGACCTGGTGATCTCTCCAGGTATTTATTGAGATTGCTAGAATAGAAGGGTGAATTGGTGGACAATTGCATCTACAAAATTCAGGTATCCCTAGTGGTACTTTATGTTCTTTCATCGTTTATATCTTTTGATGACATCTTTAGTTGTATAGCCTACTTTTACAAGCTTTACTTTTTGTTATGAGCTTGTTCAGATGATTGCATTAAGGTCTGGACAACTTTATTACAAACTATTTATTCTTGCATGTGGCATTAGTGTTATTGTTTGATCAGCATTAATATTTGGTTCCCACTTAAGATTATTATCTGTGGATTAAGATATAGTTGACTTGCCATTTTAGACCCTATCTTAGATAGCTTATGTGCATTACTTGTGGGTTCCAAAGATCGAACCTTGAGTATGTACCAGCTGGCCCCGTCACGTGCTAGTCCCGTAACTTTTGGGACTGGGGCATGACAGGGTTTTTCGGTGGCTAATACAGGTCAGAGCATATTGTCTCGGTTACGTTACTATACCGAGCGAGCCTACGATTATGATGAAGTATTAATAGGATCTCAATCCACAACAGATTTGATAAGTTCCTTTGAAATAAATTACCTTCCTTGGAATTCGTAATTTGCATTCGATCATACTCCTTAACACCGGTACATTTGTTTCTCGTACCTTCCTATTTCGGAGGGATAAGTCCTCATGCTTGGTAATCCTTCTTATATGAGAACTGTGACGCCCCAGAACCAGGATACTGGAGAGGGGGCGTACATAGCCAGCTACGTATATTAAATGGAATCCACCTCGCTATACGGTCACGGCTGTCTAGATATGAGGATTTACTACAAGCCAGCGGTCTCTTAAGGTCAAGCCTATTATCTCAATCTCAAGCAAGTAATATAGTTACAAGATGTTAGACCACCAAATATACAAAAAAGGCGTCTCAAATATTACATATTGGATGATCATGAAGCTAGTCGTACAAAATGTCAAGACTAGCAAGAGTTCGGTCATACATGATCAACCCTAGGATTTGTTAATCATGTTTATAGCCCGTAGGCAGACAGTAAGTAATATGCATCGAGCTAACAGGTGCTCGTCGGCTAAACGCCTCAAAAGAATAATTTTACAATGTAGTGAGCAAACAAAATGAAAAACCACTCGTAGCCCGGGTTCTTCTAGTCGCCCCATTGGGCTGGAGGTTCGGTAGATCCTCGGGTGCTGCTCCGAAATCTGGCCACACAAAACCAGCTGGTCAAACCCCAAAAGAGCAAGTACCACAAAGGAGGCCACGGAATAAGAACAAAAGCCAGCATATCAGAGCATAAGAAATAGAAGAAAAGTACAAGTAATAAAGAGTACAACAGGACAATAAACGAATAGGGACGTGGACCATTCCGGGAGCCAGGTTACAACCCTTAAACCAAACAAGACCGGGGTCGTAACCCTTCGCTGAAAAGCACTTTGTCTCTACCCATTTATTGTTAAAGATAAGTAAAAACAATCATGATCAGGGGTACCAGGTACAGGGACTAAACGAGACTTAGACAAGGCTGGACACCATCCATTCACAAACGGCCAAGCAATTACTACGGCTTACTACTTAACTAACTAGAGTTATCACAAGCCTAATTACTAATAAGATGCAAATGAGAAATTCCCAGTCCCAAGCCCTGCAGACTATCCAGTTATCCTTCGCGGGTTGAGGGTATAGTTGGGTACATCGCCCAGGAGAGACGATATACCCTTAGTGACTTAGACGGTGCAAACATGACAGTGTGCTGAAATGTGCCCTACTCGTCGCAGGCTACAAGTCCGTTTAAAAGCGCCCAGATAACGAGATGCCTGTGACTGGAAATTCTCCATGAACTATAGTTTGATCTAGTCATTAGCCAATCCATATTCAGTGTGAATCCTGACATGGTAACCAGGGAGTCATCCTAGACATGATGCAAGACAAGACAAGTGGATTGCACAAAGCAGCAAGAACGAACACCCACGAGTCAGAGTTGATTATACGAGTCAAGTTAGCATCGCAACAGCATCAAGTCAAGTCAAGTTACAAGTCAGGTTACAAGTTACACGTTACACGTTACAAGTTACAAATCAGGAATGCCCGCCAGGGCCACTATCAAGTTATCCAGTTGCAAGGATAAGTCATGATCACAGGTCACAAGTTAAGAGCGCACCCCATCGGGTCACTATCAAGAAGATCAGAAAGTACTAAAATATTCTTCACAGAAACACGAAAATGTACTAGTCATAAGCAAAACACCAAAATCGTGCAGGTCGAGCTGGGTCGAGACAGTCGTGTTGTGTGGAACAAACTCAGAACTCCAATCTGCAAAAGAGAAGCCAAGTCCAAGAAATAAAACAAACATCATGGGCAAGTGGGTTGCGCAGGGATCAGATTACGCTGAGGGAAATGGACTGCGCAGGGGATGAACTGCGCTGGTCGGGTTGCGCTGAAAGCGGATTACGCTGAAAGCAGGCTACGCTGAGAGCAGGTTGCGCTGAGTCAAGCTGCGCAGGGTTGAGTTGCGCTGGAGCGAGCCGCGCTGGGAGCGAGCGGGGCAGCAGTCAAGTGCGCCAATGGGAGGAAGGCGCTGGAGCTAAGAAGCGCCAGCGCAAGTCAGCCCAGCGCAAAGCGCTAGCCGAGGAGTTGCGCAGTTCGGCCATGCGCTAAAGAGCGCAGGCCGAGAGTCTTCTTCTCCATCAGGCCGAGAGGAAGACTCCAAGAACCCTAAATTTAAATCTTCATAACTTGGCCAAAAAAACCAAATTTGGATTTCCAAAGTTTAACTTGTGTAAAATTGAATTCTCTTCCACATGGAAGCCTCAAATCAAGCAAAAATCAAAGTTTAATAGATCAAAACCAAGGAATTCCGAAAATGGTTAAAACTTAGATCTAGAAAAATGGAAGCTCCAAATCAAAAATGCTAAGTTCTAATGTTTTTCACCATGGCCTAATCTAGCTAATGGACAAATAAAATAGGTGCTTATTTGGTGGCAAGGTGCGCTTGCCTATGGTGTTGGTGTTGTATGGAGGAAGGAAGAAGAAGATGAAGAAATTAATGGAAGTTATGAGGAGAGAGAAAGTTAGGTGGGTTTAAATGAGGGGAGTGTGTTGTGTTGAGGGTGGAGGTTAGCTAAGGTAGTCCAATGCAAACCAAACCAAACCAAACCAATTCATTTTCCATAAAATAAAACCACGCCAGGTCCAAAACCCATTTACGAGAAAACCAGAATCCGCAAGTTAAACCAAAACACAATTACAGGCCAGAATCCGAGAAAATAAGATAAAGGTCCGAAATACATATTCGCCTAATTAAAATACGTATTCCGAAATACGGGCATTACAACTCTTCCCACCTTAAAAGAATTCCGTCCTCGAAATTTAAATCAAGATGCTTAGAGATGTAAGAGCCAGCTATGCTATCCACAATTAAGCTACACTAAGCAAACATCAAACAATCATACATGCAAGCAAGGGATGGAAAGCATAAGGCATAAGGAAGACATTATACCTTGCGAGTCAACAAGTCGGGATATCGCGATTGAATATCGTCCTCACGCTCCCACGTTGACTCACCTAGAGAGTGATGACCCAAGCAACACGGACTAAGCTAATAGTCTTGTTCTTGAGTATCTTTTCTCTCCAGTACAATATAGACACGGGCCTCTCCTCATACGAAAGGTTGGTACCAACAACCAATTTCGAATGATCCAGGATATGGCTCGGTCCGGGATGTACCGTCGTAATTGGGATACATGGAATACATCATGCACCTCACTTAGCGCGACGGAAGAGCGAGACGATGATACATTTCTTCTCGCTCCAGGATATCGAACGGCCCTATATACCTAGGACTAAGCTTTCTCCGTACGCCAAAGCGAATGACGTCGCGATTAGGCGAGATCCTAAGGAATACATGGTCGCCGATAGCAAACTCTAAGGGACCGATGGCATCGGCCCAATGCCGCTGGCGATCTTGGGCCACTCGAAGACGATATGATCCCTCTGACCACTTCAACTGTTTGGGCAATCATTTTGGGCCAAGCATCTGCCTCTCTCCGATGTCGTCCCATGCTAGCGGGATCTGTACTTCCTGCCATACAGTACCTCGAACGGGGCCATCAGAATACTGGCCTGGAAACTATTGTTGTACGAGAATTCTATCAGGTGCAGGTGATCCTCCCATGAACCACCGAAGTCAAGGGTACAAGACCTCAACATATCTTCAAGAGTTTGGATTGTGCGTTCCGACTGGCCATCTGTCTGCGGATGATAAGCTGAGCTAAACTGAAGGTGAGTTCCCAAACTCTCTTGCAGGATGTGCCAAAAGTGTGACGTAAACCTTGAATCTCGGTCCGAGGTGATACAGACGGGCACACCGTGAAGCCTGACAATCTGCCTGAGGTACATCTCTGCTAGCTGAGCCGTAGACTGCCCAACTCTGAATGGGAGAAAATGAGCCACATTCGTGAGCCTGTCAACTATAATCCAAATAGCATCTCGACCAGCTGGAAATCTAGGCAATCCAGTCACAAAATCTATGGTCACATGCTCCCACTTTTATTCTGGAATTGGCAAGGGCTGAAGAAGTCCAACGGGCCTCTGATGTTCAGCCTTAACCTGCTGGCAAACCAAACACGAGAGACAAATGGGCTATCTCCTCTTCATGCCAATCCACCAGAAGTGTTGACGAATATCTCGGTACATCTTCGTGCTACCGGAATGAATAGAATACTGTGAACTGTGAGCTTCTGCCATGACCTCCTGTCTGATATCTCCACTAGGTACACAAAGACGAGTGTCGTATCGAAGTGTACCATCTTCATGGATACATAACTCTGGCCTTCTTCCTGCCTCACACTCTGCTCTGAGTCGCTGAAGCTTAGAATCTGCTGACTGCGCTCTCCGGATCCTCTCAACTATGCTGGACTGAACCTGTAGACTGGATATCAACGCCACGTTGGTAGAAAGAACCAGTTCAATTCCCATATTCTGAAGATATGCCAATAATTATGGTTGCGTCGTTAGAAAATAAACTCCGGCTCTCCGGCTCAACGCGTCTGCTACAACGTTAGCCTTCCCTGGGTGATACTGCAAATCCACATCGTAGTCACCAGTAGCTCGAGCCATCTTCTCTGCCGTATGTTAAGGTCCTTATGGGTGAAAACATACTTCAGGCTCTTGTAATCAGTAAATATCTCCACTCTATCCCCGTATAAGTAGTACCTCCACAACTTAAGTGCAAATACTACTGCTGCCAGTTCCAAGTCGTCGGTCGGGTAATTCTTCTCATGATCACGAAGTTGACGTGATACATAAGATATTACCTTTCCATGCTGTATCAGACACACCCCAATCCTCTGTCTGAAGCGTCGCAATAAACTGTGAATCCTCCGTCCCATCTGGAAGTACGAGAATGGGAGCCGTTACCAAACCTTGCTTCAAGTTCTCAAATGATTCATGGCACTCTGCTGTCCATACGAACGGCACATCCTTGCGGGTCAACTGGGTCATCGGTGCTGAAATCCTCGCAAAATCTGAAATGAATTGTCGGTAGTAGCCGGCTAATCCAAGGAAGCTGCAAACCTCTGCCACTGAGCTAGGTACTGGCCATCTCGATAGCCACAATCTTCTGGGGATCCACTTCCACTCCTCCTCGGGTAATGATGTAACCCAAGTACGAAATGCGATCGAGCTAGAACTCGTATTTACTGAACTTGGGTACAACTGGTGCTCTCTAAGCGTCTGAAGGACGATTCTGAGATGCTGCTCATGCTCTGCTTCGCTCTTGCTGTAGACCAGGATATCATCTAGGAATACGATCACGAACTGATCCAAGTAAGGCAAAAATGCGATTCATGAGGTCCATGAATACGGCTGGCACATTGGTTGCTCCGAATGGCATAACAAGGAACTCCCAATGCCCATACCTCGATCTAATCGTTGTCTTCGGGATGTCCTGCTCTTTGACTCTGATCTGGTGGTATCCTGACCGCAAGTCTATCTTCGAAAATACTGAAGCCCCCTTGAGTTGATCAAACAAGTCATCTATCCTCGGAAGAGGGTATCTGTTCTTAATTGTCACTGAGTTCAAGGTACGATAATCTATACATAACCTGGACGTACCATCCTTCTTTTTCACAAGAAGCATCGGGGCTCCCCAAGGCGATCCACTTGCACGAATGAATCCCTTGGTCCTCAGTTCTTCAATCATCTTGTACAAAATCTCCAACTCTGAAGGCGCTATCCTGTAGACTCGCTCTGATACTGGTGCCGTCCCGGGGATCAAGTCTATAGTGAACTCAATCTCGTTCTGGCGGCATTCCTGGAAGTTCTTCTGGGAAGACATCTGAAACTCTTCAACTATCCTGGGTAACTGTACTGCTGCTACTGCCATCCGTAATACTGGAGAAGATGGCTCCACTGTGCCTCTAGAAAATGAGAACTCTGGCTCGCCTGGAATGCTGAAAACAACCTTGCCAATGTGGCAGTCTATCCTACATATTGGTTCCTCAACCAATCCATGCCTAAGACTACATATAGTCTGCCATAGGAAACTCTATGAATCTAGCGGGGAACTCTCTACCGCTAACTACGATCCGACACGAGAAAAACACTCGATCTACTCCCACAAGACCATTACCAGTAATTATATTGAGCCTTACTAATAATGACTCGGGCTACAATCCTATCCGTGTCGCGAATCGTGCAGACATGAATGAATACGATGCACCAGAATCAAATAATACCGATGCTGGAAAGGAGTTGACGAGAATAGTACCTACCACTACCTCACCTGGTGCAACCTCTTCTTCCATAGTCATCATCATTGCCTGACCTTATCCTCTGGCTGCGGGTCCCCTCTGCTGGAAACCTCTCTGCCTGCTCTGCACTTGGGCTTGGGTATACTGCTGTTGGTTTTGCTGATAAAATGCCTGGGCCTGAGGCAACAAGGGCCTCGGGTACTGCTGTTGCTGCATAGGTGCTAGTCCCCTAACCGACGGACTGGTTAGGTTGGAAGAGGACGAACTATCCCTATTCGGGCAGGCTCCTATCGTGTGATCTGCCGCTCCACAAGCCAGGCACAATTCCTGCGCCCTGCGACAATCTGTCACCACGTGCCCTGGCTTCTCGCAATAAAAATATCCCATCACGGAAGTCTGCTTCTGTTGTTGCGGGTACGTCGTGGTTGAATTTGAACCGACGTCACTGAGGCCATCCGCCTCGGAGTTCCAATGGTCAAACCCCTAGCTGCCGGGGCTGGAGCTGATTATTGGTGCATCTGATTGTGGGATCACTTCCTACCTCCGGTCCTATCCACGATCCTCTGGGAGGTGTAATCATGCCTCCTAGCTGCTCTCAATACTGCATCGAATGTCTGGTGCTCGAACTGCTCAACTGCCAACAAGATCTCCAAATGTAGTCCCTGTTAGAACCGCTGGGCCCTATCAAACTCGGTCGCCACCAAGGTGGGGGCAAACTACCGAGTCTAGAAAACTCAGATGCATAACCGTCGACCGTTCTGTCTCCTTGCTTCAAGTTGGTAAATCTCGTCTGTAGGTCGTACCGAGCTACAGTATCAAAATACTTTGTCTGGAATCTTTCTCTGAACACCGCCCAAGTGACCGGCGCTGCTAATCCCACGGCCTGCGTCGCCCACCAACTGCGAGCCAAGTCCAGCAACTGTAGGCGTATCACCGCAACCTTCTCATTCTCAGATGTCCTAGCTGCTTCCAGAATCACCTCGGTATCCTGAAGCCAAGCGTCCGCGGCAATCGCATCTTCGCTGCCATCGAAGAATGGAGGGTTCAAGCGCTTGAAGCTGTTGGCCGCACTGTTCCCTGGATGACCGCCTCTGGTCAAAGCATCTGCCACTACCTGGTGCAAGATGTCTCCTCTACGATCCTGGGAAGCTATCAAGGTCCTGATGAGACCTACCAAGGTGCCATCATCAGGCTCGGTAGGCTGGACGGGCTGAACTGGGGGCTCTCCTCCAGTAGGTACAACTCTGGAGGCTACTCCGAAATGCTGGGCTTGATCTCCGGGTTGCTGGTCCATGGGAGGTACTCCACCTGGCTGATCGACGGGATCAGGTACAGTACCGCTGAAGAAGACGACACAGGAAACAATAAGGAAGGACCAAGACAGATCAACGATACAAGCATGTGATCAAGTCAAGATTCTCAGGGATTTGAAGATACGAGCAGAGATCAAGGGAATACTGATTGAGACATCTATTAGGTAAATCCTCACATATCTTTGAATGCCAAGACCTGCATGGGCCACCACTTAAACCATGTGACACCCCAGAACCAGGATACTGGAGAGCGGGGGCGTACATAGCCAGCTACGTATATTGAAATGGAATCCACCTCGCTATACGGTCACGGCTGTCTAGATATGAGGGTTTACAACAAGCCAACGGTCTCTTAAGGTCAAGCCTATTATCTCAATCTCAAGCAAGTAATATAGTTACAAGATGTTAGACCACCAAATATATAATAAAAGGCGTCCTAAATATTACATATTGGATGATCATGAAGCTAGTCGTACAAAATGTCAAGACTAGCAAGAGTTCGGTCATACATGATCAACCCTAGGATTTGTTAATCATGTTTACAGCCCGTAGGCAGACAGTAAGTAAATATGCATCGAGCTAACAGGTGCTCGTCGGCTAAACGCCTCAAAAGAATAATTTTACAATTTAGTGAGCGAAATAAAATTGAAAACCCACTCGTAGCCCGAGTTTCTTCTAGTCGCCACCATTGGACAGGAGGTTCGGTAGATCCTCGGGTGCTGCTCCGAAATCTGGCCACACAAAACCAGCTGCGTCAAACCCCAGAAAGAGCAAGTGCCACAAAGGAGGCCACGGAATAAGACCAAAAGCCAGCATATCAGAGCATAAGAAATAGAAGAAAAGTACAAGTAATAAAGAGTACAACAGGACAATAAACGACTAGGAACGTGGACCATTCCGGGAGCCAGGTTACAACCCTTAAACCAAACAAGGACCGGGTCGTAACCCGTCGCCTGAATAGCACTTTGTCTCTACCCATTTATTGTTAAAGATAAGTAAAAACAATCATGATCAGGGGTACCAGGTACAGGGACTAAACGAGACTTAGACAAGGCTGGACACCATCCATTCACAAATGGCCAAGCAATTACTACGGCTTACTACTTAGATAACTAGAGTTATCACAAGCCTAATTACTAACAAGATGCAAATGAGAAATTCCTAGTCCCAAGCCCTGCAGACTATCCAGTTATCCTTCCGCGGGTTGAGGGTATGGTTGGGTACATCGCTCAGGAGACGATATACCCTTAGGTGACTTAGAGGGTGCAACACATGACAGTGTGCTGGAAATGTGCCCTACTCGTCGGCAGGCTACAAGTCCATTTAAAAGTACCCAGATAACGAGATCGCCTGTGACTGGAAATTCTCCATGAACTATAGTTTGATCTAGTCATTAGCCTAATCCATATTCAGTGTGAATCCCTGACCGTGGTAACCAGGGAGTCACGTCCTAGACATGATGCAAGACAAGACAAGTGGATTGCACAAAGCAGCAAGAATGAACACCCACGGAGTCAGAGTTGATTATACGAGTCAAGTTAGCCATCGCAACAGCATCAAGTCAAGTCAAGTTACAAGTCAGGTTACAAGTTACACGTTACAAGTTATAAGTCAGGAATATGCTGCCACGGGCCACTATCAAGTTATCCAGTTGCAAGGATAAGTCATGGATCACAGGTCACAAGTTAAGAGCGCACCTCATCGGGTCACTATCAAGAAGATCAGAAAGTACTAAAATCATTCTTCACAGAAACTACGAAAATCGTACTAGTCATAAGCACCAAAATCGTGCCAGGTCGTACTGGGTCGAGACAGTCGTGTTGTGGAACAAGATCTCAAAACTCCAATCTGCAAAAGAGAAGCCAAGTCCAAGAAATAAAACCAAACCATCATGGGCAAGTGGGTTGTGCAGGGAATCAGATTGCGCTGAGGAAATGGACTGCACAGGGGATGAACTACGCTGGATCGGGTTGCGCTGAAAGCAAATTGTGCTGAAAGTAGGTTGCGCTGAGATCAGGTTGCGTGAGTCAAGCTGTACAGGGTTGAGTTGCGCTGGAGCCGAGCCGCGCTGGGAGCGAGCGAGTAGCAGTCAAGTACGCCAATGGAAGGAAGGCACTGGAGCTAAGAAGTGCCAGCGTAAGTCAGCCCAGCGCAAAGCGCTGGCCGAGGAGTTACGCAGTTCGACCATGCGCTAAAGAGCGCAGGCCGAGAGTCATCTTCTCCATCAGGCCGAGAGGAAGACTCCAAGAACCCTAAATTTCAAATCTTCATAACTTGGCCAAAACAAAACTAAATTTGGATTTTCAAAGTTCTAACTTGTGTAAAATTGAATTCTCTTCCACATGGAAGCCTCAAATCAAGCAAAAATCAAAGTTTAATGGACCAAAACTAAGAAATTCTAAAAATGGTTAAAACTTAGATCTAGAAAAATGGAAGCTCCAAATCATAAAATACCAAGTTCTAATGTTGTCACCATGGCCTAATCTAGCTAATGGACAAATAAATTAGGGTGCTTATTTGGTGGCAAGGTGCACTTGCCTATGGTGTTGGTGTTGTATGGAGGAAGGAAGAAGAAGATGAAGAAATTAATGGAAGTTATGAGGAGAGAGAAAGTTAGGTAGGGTTTAAATGAGGGGATGGTGTGTTGTGTTGAGGGTGGAGGTTAGCTAAGGTAGTCCAATGCAAACCAAACCAAACCAAACCAATTCCTTTTCATAAAATAAAACCACGCCAGGTCCAAAACCATTTTACGAGAAAACCAGAATCCGCAAGTTAAACCAAAACACATTACAGGCCAGAATCCGAGAAAATAAGATACAGGTCCGAAATACATATACGCCTAATTAAAATACGTATTCCAAATATGAGCATTACAAGAACCATCGTCTGATGAATAGAATAAAAGTTAGTGTTCGATTAGAGGATTAGAAGATAGGAATTACTATAGTTAAAAAAATCTAGGATATGTAGTCCTCATATATAGTGGGATTAGAGAGGTGGTAGTTAGACTAGTTAGCAAAGATTAACTCTAACCTAGAATCTATTAGTCCTTGCCCATGCCTGAGTTAGTTATAGCTTTGAAGTTAGAATATCTTACTAAAGGCTAGCATGACAAATTGACTGATCATAAATGATGAGTGACTAGAATTGTAGAAGTATACAACTAGACTTTTAGTGATAGCTATATCGCCTTTACCGTTATGAGTACTTATGTTAAGGCTTGAGAAATTAGAACCCAAGGATCTTGTGTTGGTAAAAAAAAATTTAGTTTGATGACTTTATACTCATGATAAAGCATGGAAACAATATTTGAGTAATTTTCACTAGGATATAGTAGTTTGCCATAACATTCGATTTTTAGGAATTTCTACTTGGATGATATGAGTTTTGTATATATACACGATTAGATCAAAGGTGGGTAGAAGCCTCAAGATTTTTTTTTTAATCTCTTGTAAATGAAGAGAAATCGATACAAGAAATATGGTGTTTGTAACACCCAGTTTTCCAAATGAGAATAATTTTAAACTTTTGTAATTATAATCATTTATTTATTGATATTATATCACATTATGAATTTTGGTAATTTTTAATCAATTTAAAACTGTTTTAAGTCATGACTTGTGATTTTGATGTGCTACTAGTGAAACCCTAGAGACTGCATGACCTAGAGACTAACCATGGCCAAGGAGGCCTAGCCATGTGATTAGGATGATTATTTGTGACTTTTTAGCCTAGGGGTATTTTGGTCATTTTTGACTTATTTGATGAAAATAAATTTTGGTTGATTATTATAGTGCTAATTATTTTATTAGAGACTAACCTAGTTTTGACCTAACCTAGATGCTAATGATGTTCATAGAGGCTTAGTTAGAGGGTTAGAGACTTAATGGCTAAGTTAGATTACATCTAGATATTATGGGTAGATATTTTAGTTAGATATTTGTGTAGAGAACCTACTTTCAATGTGAGCCCTTAGATGAGCTAGAAATTGGTGGAAAACCTTAGCCACTCATCTAAAACCCTAATCCTAGCCTTTACAACAGCCAACATAGCCTCCTTCCCTTATTTAATCACATCTTCCAAATTCTTGCATCTTTTTCATCTCTACAAAGAACCCTAACTTTGTTCTTCCCCAAACCTTCACCATTTCTTTATTTCTCCACCAAATTGGACCAAATCAATTGCATCAACATCCCCAATAGTAGAGGATGCTAAGGGAGGCTAGCTAGCAAGGATCGAAGTAAATCGACATTGCATTTGAAGAAGAACACCTTCCCTTTTCATTTTTTATTGAGATTTCCTCTCAATAGGTAAATGCCATAAAACCTATTTAAATTTCAGTTTCTTTCCATGGATCATTCATTTGGGTTCCCCTAGGTGTAGCCCAAGTTTAGTAGGAATTATATCCATTTCGTATCCGTATCAGACATGTATCAGTGTTTATTTTAATGTGTTTGATGAAATGCTTGAATGGATTAAATCATTATAATTTTGAAAACTAATTGAACAAATTTCGTAGCCCTATATGTGGGGAATGGATTTCCAATTTACTGAGTCAATTTTTGATTATTTTGTGTCGATTTTTGGACACACACGCATACAAGGTACCGCACTGTGCCCGTGCTGTCCCTGCTACCCGGGGTTGACACAGGACGATACGACACGGAAAGGGTTGAAACTTGGTAGAAACATGGTCTATCGACTAACAAGGGGCTGACCAAGTTTGTGGATTTTTTCGAGTGAATCTCGAGAAATCCCTCGTTCACTGGTCACTCACTGTCACTGTGACATTGGGTTTTCTTTCCTGACACGTTTCGTTTAACACAACACTGCGACACTTGGACACGGGGCAGGGTGTTCAGTCCCTAGCCCTATGTCCCCTCTACATGAGTACAAGAGCACGTGGTGCCTCGAGCACTGTGTCGAGTCCACGAGGACTCAACATGGCTGTACGAGGAATTGATTTTCCTATTTTTGAGACTTTTTGAAATTGGGTTTTTGGACACTTCGTGTCCCAATTTTGGACACATTGGGACACATGGATATGCATGATATGTCCCTAGGTCTGTATATGTATTCCTTTTAATTTTTGAGTTTAATTCCTTAAATTGGGTTGAATCGAGTAAATATTTATGAACAAAATTTTAGTTCAAGTTTCACAGTTGGAAATACTCGAATTAGGATTGAATGGATTTTCGAAGATTTTGAATAAGGATTGGTTCAATTTGATTTGACATATTGATTTCATTTTCGAGTATGATATGGGATTTGGATTCGAATTTATGTTCAAATGTTCACTATTTCAACTATGTTCACAGTTTTTGAATAATTCGAAATAGATTGAATTTAGTTTTCTTTGGCATTGGCTGTGTGATTTCGAGATCACTTTGATGATGTAGATTTTTGGCTTTTGATTGTTCAGTTGTTTCATTCGAGTTTGAGCTGAGAGTAGATTAGATGTTGGCTTTGATGGTTGGCTTTTGATTTACTACTGATACCATATATATGTATCAAGTATTGAGTTCATTACCTTTATTTTGGTCCTAAATTTCTTTTGACTGTGAACCTGTTTTCAATTGGGTTTATGATTCACATGTTGTATGAGATTTCAAAATAGTTTGTGAACTTGGTATCCCCGTTCTTCCTTCAGTTCTTTCCCTTCCTGTATCTATTCATGTATAGCTTTATAGGAATTTGTTTTCAGGTTTTCCAACTGTAGGTAATTGATATGGTTTTGACAAATACTTATTTATGGTGTTATTTGATTCAGGTTTTGATTTGGGTTGATTCATGCTTTTACTCAGTTGGTACCTGTGGTGCACTTGTGACTATGGTTCCTTGATTTCAGTTTTATTGTGGTTTACCTCCTTGTATAGACTATTGGTTAGGACTGTTAGTTGTTAGAACTGTTAGTTTTGGTTAGTGTCAGTAGGTTGGTATAGGTAGGTCTGGACTGCTTGTAGGGCTGTTAGTGTTGTTAGTAGGCTATTGGTTGAGAAGTCTATAGGCTTTGTTAGGATTTGTTATCTTGTTTGAGTATAGGCTGGGTGTTATGCTGTTTAGTATAGGTTGTATTAGTTAGACTGTTAACTGTAAGTTTTTAATTGTGTCTTGATTTTTAGGCTTCTGTTAGAAGGTTATAGGCTGAGATAATTGACTGTGTTAGACTAAAGGTTAGTGTTAGACTGTTTTGGTATCTTGTTTAGTCTTTAGTGTGTTTAGGTTGAGGTAAGGTTTTAGGCTGACTTGGATTTAGACTGAGTATAGACTGTTAGATGGTTTTGGTGGTGAGTTAGGCTTTATGATAGGCTTTAGGAGTTTTGGTTAGCCTATAGGACTTAGGGATTGGTTTAGGCTTATTAGCTTGAGATTAGTATAATGGCTAGTATAGTGATATGGTTTTAGGATTTTGTAGTTAGACTTTAGGCTCTAGTGGGTTTAGGATTTGTTGGTAGGATATAGGCTTTATGAGATAGGGTTGTGGTAATAGACTAGTGTGGGTAAGGGGCTAGCCTGGTATAGATTTCTTCTAAGTTTTGCTCATGGGTTAGGCTTAGAGTTGACCTAGTAGACTAGAGTATTGACCAATGTTGACCATTAGTTGACTTGACCTAGATTAGACTAAAATCATGTAGTTTGCATTGTAGATTTCATTATTATAAATTGAACACATTATAACACATATTGCTCTATTTAGGACATTGTGACTACGGTGCAGAATCTGACATTATACTACTCTTTTAGGGTATCAGGCGAGTACATTCTCTGATAGTTCTCTCATTTATTTGTCAATTACTGTACTTCAGTTCTAGTTAGTTTTATGTGATTCTCTTTTACAACACGTATGGATATTTCTGGATACATGTATGACACACATACCATCTTGTCTGGCCTCTATTACTGGAATCATATGGAATCATTGCTGGTATCATCTGATGGAACTGGATTCCCAGGACCCTTTCTTTGGTGTGTATTGATCGATAGAAAGTTAAAAAAATCTAATACGTGTTCTAACCCTTCATAGGCAGAAACTAGGGTTCACGAATTATACTGCGACGGAAAGAAGACAAGTAATTCTGGCAATCTGAGCGGACGACCCCAAGATCTTCTTCACGTATTCCTTCCTCGAGTTGGACGTCGTGTGGGCGACGATCTTCCGACCTTTTCTTCTCCTTGACAGCCCTTCTTTCTTCCTTACATGAATCACGAATTTAGAGAAAGTATGATTTCTGATCAGTAATCTGGCGGCCAGAGAATAGAGGATATAATATGGGCTACGGCAGGACCATGAGGAAAAATTAGCGTTAGGCCTCCTAACGATCGGATATCCCGTGTTCAGCCCGAACACATAATACAGGCCCATTAACAATAGCTCGGTCCACTATGAGCTATTGTTGCACTACCTCCCTAATCCCAAATTATGTTTGTGGGCTCCTTTTATTATATGCTCGTTTAGCTCCCTATGTTAATATCGTATGTCCGTCGATCAAATTAAGTTACTGACAACTATATTGATTCGACATCTTTTATCCTTAAGTAGTACCGCTCAACTTTATTTGTCATGTCGGATATAATCCACCTGCAGGGTTTACATGACAATCCTTATGAGCTCCTTAAGGGGACATCATCAACCCGATGTATCGGGATATGGATTTCATTTATAATCAACAGTCCATCATACATACAATGTTATTACCCAATTCATAGAGGTTGTTGATCCATAATGAATCTCACTCTTTTATGAGTCAAAGTAATGCACACTGCATATACATGTCTGTTATTATATCGAATTAAGAGCACAAGCATCCATAATAACAGAGGTTTGTTCTCTTATGTAGTCATTACAAAGAGAACAACCTCAAGTGGTCATGTTCAATACACACAAAGTATACTAGTGTAAACCTATAGTCAAGATAGACTAATACCATATTACACTACAACCTTTCAATAGATTGTCCAAGTCCATCTAGCTAGGTTGTGAACTATTTATATACTCCATAGGAACTGATAATATGATCTTCTGTGTGACACCACACACCATATTATCTACAATATAGAATATCAGACATTTGTATTAACACTTGCAACAAATACAATATGCAAACATTTGCCCATATGATTCTCATTCAAAATTTAAGGAAATAAGATTACTACAAAAGTGATGCTTTTAGTATATAACCCTACAATCTCCCTTATACTTAAAGCATTGCTTTTCAGTATACTGTTACAAATCTCCCTCTTATACTTAAAGCCATGTTGCTACACATCTGACTCTATTCCCTCAACATGATTATCAAAAGCCTTAGCTGGTAAGCTCTTTGTAAAGGGATCACTAGGTTGTCGGCTATGCTATCTTGATCAAAGCAACTTTTCCTTTTTTACAAAATCTCGTATTAGGTGGTACTTGCTCAATGTATTTGCTGTCTTATGGGCTCGTGGTTCCTTCGAGTTTGCAACTGCACCACTATTATCATAATAAAGTGTAATAGACTTAGGCAAACTAGGTACCACATCCAAGTCCAACAAAAAGTTTCTGAGCCAAACTGCTTCTTTGGCTGCCTCAAGGCTGCCACATACTCGCTTCCATGGTGGAATCAGCAATACATTTTTGCTTGATACTCCTCCATACTATGGCTCCACCTCCCAAAGTAAACACATAACCTGAGGTAGATTTCCTGGAATCCTATCTGACTAAAAATCTGAGTCTGTATACCCCAAGGAAACTAAACTATCTGCCTGGTAAACTAGCATATACTCTTTAGTCCTTTTAAGGTACTTCAAAATATGCTTTACGGCAGTCCAGTACTCTTGTCTGGGTTAGACTGATATCTGCTGACCATGCCTACGACAAAGCAGATATGGTCTCGTACATAGCATTGCATTTAAGCTTCCTACTGCTGAAGTATAAGGAACTGCCTTCATGTTTCTATCTCTTTAGGTGTCCTCGGACACTACTCCTTTGATAGAGCAATTCCATGTCTAAAAGGTAAGAAACCTTTCTTAGAATTTTGCATACTAAAAAAGTTAGTACAGTATCGATATAGGAAACTTGGGATAAGCCCAACATCCTTTTCTTGCGATCTCGTAGAACTTTGATCCCAAGGATGTGACCACTTCTCCCAAGTCTTCATATCAAACTGTTTGGATAACCATACCCTTACATCAGATAACACCTTCACATTATTTCCAATGAGCAAGATATCCACATAAAGTACTAGGAACACCACCAGGTTTCCGTCACACTTTCTGTATACACATTATTCATCCAGACATTGATCAAATCATAGGATTTTATCACCTGATCAAAACATATGTTCCAAGATCTAGAAGCTTGCTTAAGTCCATAAATGGACTTCTTGAGCTTACAAACAAGATGCTCTTGGCCCTTTTAATGAACCCGTCTGGTTGCTTCATATAGATGTCTTCCCAAGACTTCTTAAGGAAATCTGTCTTGACATCCATTTGCCAAATCTCATAATCGAGATGAGCTGCAATAGATAAAAAATTCGGATAACTTAAGCATGGCTACAGGAGAAAAGGTTTCCTCATAATCGATACCCTCTCTTTGAGTAAAACCTTTTGCTACAAGCCGAGCTTTAAAGGTTTCAACCTTACCGTTTGATCCTCTTTTTCTCTTATAGACCCACTTGCATCCAATAGCTTTTACACCAACGGGTGGTTCTACAAGCTCCCAGACCTGATTAGAATCCATAGATTCTATTTCAGATATCATTACTTTTTGCCAAGACTCTGCATCTTTATCTTGGAGAGATTCATTGTAGGTACAGGGAATAATCTTGTTCCTCAGGGACGCAGTCTGACGACTCTCCAAGAACATATATCTATCAGGTTGTATCACAACCCTCCACTACGACGAGGCACTATCGGTGTTTAACATTTGTGACACATTGTGCAGTTATTTGTGGTTCATCCTCTTGTACTGTTGGTACTGAAGTACTTGGTGTCTCGCGTCTCAGTTCTTCTAGAACAACTCTACTTGTGGGTTTATGGTTCATCACATAGTCTTCCTCTAAGAATCGGGCATTGGTGCTAACAATGACCTTCTGATCCTTAGGACTATAAAATAAACCTTCTTTCGTTCCTCTTGGATAGCCTACAAACAAGCGTACTTCTGAACGAGATTCCAACTTATCTGCTTTCCCATTCAGCACAATACTGGACTACCCCAAATGCGAACATGTTTCAGACTAGGCTTACGCCAATCCACAGCTCTGTGGGAGTAAAAGGTACTGACTTAGAAGGAACCAAGTTCAAAATATAAGCTGCAGTCTCTAAGGTATATCTCCAAAACGAATCTGGCAAATCCGAATAACTCATCATTGATCTAACCATCTCCATAAGAGTTCTATTCCTTCTTTCGGCTACACCATTCTGCTGGGACGTTCCAGGTGCAGTCAATTGGGATGCAATCCCAGCCTCTGATAAATAATCCCTAAACTCTCCAAAGAGGTACTCGCCACCATGATCTGATCGTAATGACGATACATTTTCTATGACGTTTCTCCGTTTCAGCCTTGTACTCTTTGAATTTCTCAAAGCACTCAGACTTACGGCACATCAAATAAATATCCATATCTTGAATAATCGTCAATAAATATGACAAAATATTCAAAGCCACCTCTGGCTTGGATAGTCATGGGTCCACACAAATCAGAATGAACCAATTCCAACACATCTTTGGCCCTATACCCCTTGCCGTAAAAGGCCTTTTGGTCATTTTCTTCCAAGCATGATTCACAAACTGGTAGTGCCTCCACTTCCAATGAACTCAAAGGTCCATCTTCAAGCAGTCTTTGAATCCTTCTTAGTTAATATGCCCCAATCGCAAGTGCCAAAGATATGTTTGGTTCATACAAGAAGGTTCATTTCTCTTATTTAAGTTAGATGACATATTATTCATTTCCATAAGTTATTGTGGGCGAAATAGGATTAATGACATACAGATTATCAACAATGCACCAGAACAGATAAAATGTTTATTCTTTCTAATAACAATAGTCATTAAAATAAACTAAATATCCATCCTTAACTAATAGAAACATAAACTAAATTCCTTCTAAGTGAAGGTACATAAAGACAATCTCTCAATGTCAAAGACTTATTTCTACCAAAAGATAAAGTAATATCTCCTAATGCAACGACCGATACTTTTGTAGCATCACCCATGAACAAGCATATCTCTTCATCACTGAGCCGTCTGGTTTCCTGGAACCCCTGCAATGTATTACAACATGATTAGTGGCTCTGTATCTACACACCAGGTGCCGGTAGATAACACGCTACAAACATGTTTCAACTACTAGTAAATGAGATATACCTTCTTTGTTCCCTTGTTTGAGAAGTGGACAATCAGTCTTCCAATGTCCTGACCCTTTGTACTTGAAATATTTGCCTTTCGCTTTTTCACCGCGCCTTGAGTCCATGCCCTTCTTTGCTGAGTTTGCCTGTTTCTGAATGTTATTCCTCTTCTTACCGCCTTTTGGCTTAGAAGTAGAAGCCTTTTCAGAAACAAAAACATGACCACTCTGCCTAAAGAGAGATTCAGCATCCTGTAGCTCTTTTGCAAGTTCTGCCAAACTATACAACCTTTTGTTCATGTTGTAATTAAGCAGAAATTGTCAAAACTTTTAGACAGAGTTCCGAGAATGATATCGACCTGGGATTCTCCATCGATTTCAGCTCCAAGGATCTCCATCTCATTCAGATGACCCATCATCTTGAGAACATGATCCCTTACTGGTGTACCCTCAGCCATTTTGTATTCATCAAATATTTATAGCAAACTGCCTAGCTGCTCTACTCTGATGTCCGAAGAGTTCCTTGAGGTTAATATATGTCATAAGCTGTGGCCATGGCCTGATGCTGATGTTGCAGTACATTTGACATAGATGTCAGAATGTAACATCGCGCCATCTCATCTGCCTTTTTCTACTTCTTATAAGCCTCTTTGACCCCTTCATCAGAGTTAGCATCAGGCTTAGGTGGGCATTCCTCAACAAGTACATATTTGTACTCCTCAACAGTCAGAACAATGTCTAAATTACGTTTCCAGTCATAATTTGGTCCAGTAAGTTTGTTTTCTTTAAGAATCACCATAAGTGGACTGAAAGAACCCATTTTTGAAATCTGAGAATCACATAAATAAAATTATGTAGGGCAAAAAAACTTTTTGAATTAACTAAATATTGATTCCCTCAAACAATAATAAGAAATTCACCAACACCTTGAACACCATGAATTTACATGCCACGATAGTGTGGACGTATACGAATTCAACTTTGTTCAAGTAGGTTTTTTTATTAATTTTACTATCATGTCAACATAACTTTATGACAAATAAAATTAATATGCTAGTCTTGCTCTGGTCATACAAATAATAGCAGTGACTCCGATGGGGAGGATACCATTATTTGTATCTAAGTGTATACCATTACTTAATACTGAGTCCATTACCTTGTAATGAGTTCCTTCAGATGGAGAAGTGAACACATACTAGGTAACTTTCTACAATTATCCCTAAGAAGTTTGTACTGGTGATCCATAATTATACTCATCCGATATAGAGGAAAGCACTAAAGCCAACGCGCAAATATAATTACATCACCTACAAACCAGTAATGGAGACCATAGGATTTATACTAAATAAATATCCTCTCCCACTTAGTTATTTAATAATGAGGGTTTTTCTACTAGTTGATATTATGTCATGTGTGTCCATTATTAATGTAGGCTTAGTTTTTCAAAAAAAACATCCACACAATAATAAACATGCATAATCAGAAAAAAGCAAAATAACAAAAATAAGAGAAAATATCAACTATTATGGTCATCGTTGCTGCTCCGTCCTCAACTATCTTAATCCAAAATCTGGCACTGCACAGATCTATTCGGGGTTCGACCTGTCCGGTCAGGTCACGGGGTTCGGGGCAGTGCCCCGATTTTTTTTTAAGGTTTTGGCTGTCGATTCCTTCATCGAAAATCATATGTCTGCCTCTGGACTGCTTAAAACCAGCACTCGTCCGCATCAGAAATAGCCACCATCGCCATCACGATTGATCAAAAATAATTAAAATTACATCAATCCTATGCCTCCCGAAGGAGTTCACACATAATCTAGATTAAAAAATTAAAATAATAAGCACGATCAACCCTCGTGATTTTAATTACATCACAGCAATAACAACATCCACGACTTGTCCGTGGTTTAAACAACACAATAAAAATATGCATTGGACCATAATAGTTGGATCTAAGATGCCTACAAAATCGAGTTAGAACAGATCTACATCTACCGACTATTACACAGCACAGGTTTTATTGGACAACATGGACGTATCAATCAATACGTAGATCCAAAGTGGCTCTGATACCAATTGATGAACTGGAGATTCCCAGGACCCTTTCTTTGGTGTGCGTATTGATCGATAGAAAGTTAAAAATCTAATAGGTGTTCTAACCCTTCATAGGCGGAAACTAGGATTCACGAATTATACTTGCGGTGGAAAGGAGATAAGTAATTTGGCAATCTCGTACGGACGATCCCAAGATCTTCTACACGTATTCCTTCCTCGAGTTGGACGTCGTATGGGCAACGATCTTCCAACCTTTTCTTCGCCTTGGCAGCCCTCTCTTTCTCTATTACGTGAATCACGAATTTAGAGAAAGTATTTGATTTCTGATCAGTAATTTGGCGGCCAGAGAATAGAGATATATATATAGGCTACGGCAGGGACCATGAGGAGAAATTAGGGTTAGGCCTCCTAACGGATCTGGATATCCCGTGTTCAGCCCGAACACAATCCAGCCCATTAACAATAGCTCGGTCCACTAATGAGCTATTGTTGCACTGCCTCCCTAATCCCAAATTATTTATGGGCTACTTTTATTATATGCTCGTTTGGCTCCCCATGTTAAGATATCGTATGTCCGTCGATCAAATTAAGTTACTGACAACTATATTGATTCGACATCTTTTATCCTTAAGTAGTACCGTTCAACTTTATTTGTCATGTCGGATATAATCTACCTGTAGGTTTACATGACAATCCTTATGAGCTCCTTAAGGGGAATCATCAACCCGATGTATCGGACATGGATTCCATTTAAATCAACAGCCCATCATACATACAATGTTATTACCCAATTCATAGAGGTTGTTGATCCATAATGAATCTCACTCTTTTATGAGTCAAAATAATGCATACTACATATACATGTCTGTTATTATATCCAGATTAAGAGCACAAGCATCCATAATAACAGAGGTATGTTTCTCTTATGTAGTCAGTACAAAGAGAACAACCTCAAGTGGTCCTGTTCAATACACACAAAGTGTACTAGTGTAAACCTCTAGTCAAGATAGACTAATACCAGATTACACTACAACCTTTCCAATAGATTGTCCAAGTCCATCTAGATTGTAAACTATTTATATACTCCATAGAAAACTGATAATATGATCTTCTGTGTGACACCATGCACCATATTATCTACAATATAGAATATCAGACATTTGCATTAACACTTGCAACAAATACAATATATAAACATCTGCCCATATGATTCTCATTCAAAATTTAAGAAAATAAGGTTACTACAAAAGTGATGCTTTTAGTATATAACCCTAACATCATCATGTTTGGCTGGATTCATCTCGTTCTCATGTCGAATTCTGGATTTATTTGTATTGCGGGGCAGAAAAATATTGAATAAGATATGTAGACATACCCCAAATCTGGAATCTCAAACTGGAATCTGCTGGAAGCATAGCCATCCCTCGTCTGATCAGTGAGTGGTGTGCCTAATACCTACAGCCGTTTACATGTCAATTTTGGTATTTTAAAACACATTGTTAGAATATAGCTGGTCTCACCTGGATTCTTGATCACTGACTGGACTCATCTTGTGGATTCATCTGGTATTAGATTTATATTGTCTGGACTCACATTGGGATTACATTTGACTCATATTATACTGTCTGGACTTATATCATGTTACTCTAGTTCAGCTAGATCTTATTTTACAGTCTTCCTTGATATGTTCTCATCTTGTTTAGTTACCTTACTTTCCTTGTGCCTTAACTGTTTCTCTACATCACTACCGTATAAAACTGTCATGTTCATCAATATAACTGTCTATAACTGCTTTATAGTTCTCTGTCATTTACTTGGGTTTTCTAGATGAGTTGTGCTCGTTCCTGTCCTGACTGGATCTGTTGAAAATATTGCAGATGATTGTCCTGAGGACATTTGCCCTACTTGCCTTGGAGCAGGAGATAGCTTAGCTACCTTTATTTATTATCTAATTAAATAAATATTACGACTAAATAAATATTTATTGTTTATATCCTTGTATTCATAGGTAAACTAATATGTGAAGATTGTCCCTATATATCTTAGGATATCTAATTATATTGCATAAACTATATATATATATATATATATATATATATAATATATATATAACAGACCATATCTAAGTTTAGCTTAGAATCCATCTCGAATCAAATATAACAGACCTATCTTAATTAGTATTGGATCAACACCATCTCGAATCAAATACTTTAAACTTCCTAGCCATGTCCATACTCTATATGATAATGCCTAACAATACTTAAATTACTTAAATTCCACATGATCCTTCTTCTAAATAAGATAACCAAAAAATCCTAAGCCAAGCCGTATTTTAAAAATTATATATAACACCTGATTATTCAAACGACTCTACCATCTCTATCTATATAAACATTATACAAACCTACTCTCGTTCTATTCTGAATACCATTGCCATGCATCCCCACGATTTCTTGGCTTCAACCAAGAGACGTCCAGGCGTGCATCGGACACCCTGCGACGCTACCTAGTACCGCAGCAGCAACCTATGCGACACCCTACGGCCACCTTCCACGAGCCCAGGCTCCATCGACCGACCAGCGGGCCAGCCAAGCGTCGGTCCTCGATAGTGCATCATGTGCGACCTGCATCGGAATACCACCACTCCGTCGGCATTAACTGTCGTGCGACCCGTGAGCACCCTTTTGACCCTATGAGTAGAACCCGTCTGAAGTGTACAAGATGACCCTATTGTTGTTGTCAAACAATCCACTCAGTCGAATCAATCCACCCGTCTGAAGAGTAGAACCCGTGCGACCTGCATCGGAATACCACCACTCCGTCGTCATTAGTAGTTATTGTCAAACAATCCACTCGACAGCAGCCTTCGTGGACTTGCCAAGCACATGAGGACCCTATTATTGATGCCGACATGTGACACCACTACGTCGTCGCAGCCGAGCCGAACTCGCCGAAGACCCTCCACCCACAACCTTTCCATTCGCTACACTTGTCCCGTGTTATCCATTGGTCTGTTGACCATGCCAGAGCCTAGCTATCATCCCAGAATTAGTGCCATGAGATCCATGCGTACGTGCCTTCCGCCCTCGTGCCCGGCCGTGACGCGCCTTGGCACAAACCGTGCCGAGCATGAAAACCAACTAGAAATTGACCATCCTTGTGTAGTCAACCCCTTAGTAGAGAGTATATAGTGGTGTAGCAACAAAGAAGAAGGTAAGCACCTCTCAATATTAGCTTCAGTCCATATATATGTGTGGGAAAGTGATTTCTAATTAATCCCTCTCCATAAAACCCTTAGTTTTAAATCCATTTGACATAAAATAGTAAAGCTATGTTTTTCATTATATGTGTACTTGAAATATAATTGCTACATAGCACCTAGATGATAAATTTTGGAGTATAGCCTATGCATATAAAACCCATATATAATTACTGAAAGAAGTTTTCTAAACTAATATTTGGCTAATGTTTTGCATATAATAATAAGGTATAGGAGTATCCTATATAATTAAATAAATCATAGTTAATAATATTTAACAGGTTTCTTGGTTATCTATGGTTGGAATATACTTTGATACCGGCAACCTCAGTAGAATTGGACAAAATTACAGGCAAGTATACCTTGCCCACTGTGCAGTATTTTCATGCATTCGTTTATTGTTGTTTCCTTTCAGCCATACTTGATTACATGCTTGATCTCTTGCTCATGTCATTACTATTTTCCACACTATACGTCCATGTACATTATTTTCTTTATCATATTTATCACTACTATTTCATGTATAGATCAATATTGTTGCCTAGTCCTGAGCTACGTTCATTTGGTATGTCTTGAGTCGTTACTTGTACTTGTCCTGAGTTGACTTGACTAGACACCTTTATAGTTCATGGAGACGGAGAAGACATTACTAGATACGGGCTATATAATATTATTATGTTTGTCGATAGTTCGGATGAGTTTGGTTGTGTTGATGATTCTGTTGGCCGTTAGTTTTGTGCTACGGTTGTGATAGTTTGTTGGTCGTTAATCTCGGATGAGATATGATTGTGTTTATCTGTTGGCCGTTAGTTTCGGATGAGCTGCGGTTATGATGGTACCTGTATCTGTTAGCCCAAGTGTTGAACATTGTCCTTGATGTTGCATTTTATGGTTTGTTTAGAAGTAGTGTGTCCTATTTCTGTCATTTCCTTTACATATATTTTATACTGTTACATTTGGCATGTTTTTATGTATCTTGCTAGTCTCCTGCGGACCTGGTGATCTCTCCAGGTATTTGTTGAGACTGCTAGAATAGAAGGTATATTGGTCGACGATTGTATCTCCAAAATTTAGGTATCACTAGTGGTACTTTTATCGTTCTTTCATCTTTTATATCTTATGATGGCATCTTCAGCTGTATAGCCTACTTTTACAAGCTTTACTTTTTGTTATGAGCTTGTTCAGATGATTGCATTAAGGTCTGGTCAACTTTATTACAAATTATCTATTCTTGCATTTATATTCAAGTAGCATTAGTGTATTATTGTTTGATCAGCATTAATGCATTTGGTTCCTACTTAAGATTGTTATTTATGGATTGAGTTATAATTGACTTACCATTTCAGACCCTATCTTAGACAGCTTACGTGCATTACTTGAGGGTTCCAAAGATCGGATTCACCCTTGAATATGTAGCAGCTGGCCATGTTACGTGCTAGTCCCGTGACTTTTGGGACTGGGGCATGACAATAGTGTACCATGGTTGGATCTACTACCCAGTCGTGGGTGGGGAGTATTAGTGTAGATATGTTGTCATACCCTCCTTGTGCATCTCTTGGATCTACTATTGGGTTATCCACGATTAACTTATTTATGTAAGTTGGGTAGAACCTTGAACTACTCTATCTCTTAGAATGGGATACCGAACTTGGATTCTATTCATAACCGTTCTTCCATCCATTTGGAAGTTGCGATACAATCTTCTCATTACATTTATATTCCTTTGCTCGTGCGTTTAGATAACCATGGTAAAAGATCGCAACCTTAATTTTTCAAATTTTGTGCTATCATAGAATCGTGTCCTAGTTTCAATTTCAAGAACTGAATTTCTGAAGTGTATAGGCAAACCTTTCTAAGAATTAGCAAAAGATTGGTTCTAATTGAACTAATAAAATAGTGGTTCATAACGTCCACTCCTATTTGTAATATTTAATACCTACTACCATGACTTTGTTATTGGAAGCACAACACTAGCATTTTCCTTCCAACAAGTCTCACACTCATGAACTAGACCAGTCGAGCTACACATAATATACATGTCCCACACAAACACACCTTCATGTGCTTCATTTCAATTACACCACATGTATGCCATATTTCCCTTAGAACAAACCATAGATGCCTATTTTGTTCCATTTGATTTTAATCATGAAAATATCAACCATTTCCCTTAACTAAATTGAATATCCATGATCCATGCAAGACACATCACACCTATGACATATGCATTCTATCCAAGCAAGCACATGCCTCCTACACAACACCAAATACTGATCCCGCACACACAAGTCATTATGACTAAGGATTCTAGGCCCTTACCAATCAAAATCTATAGCAAGGTTCTGCACTAGTATGGACTCTCATCACTTAGTTACCCATGTTAACGAGGACTGAAATTCCTTTGAACCAACATATTCTAGTTATAGTCGAACAAGATATTCCTATCATCTTGTTGAAAGTATGGCCGATAGGAACGATGTTAGATTGTAATAATCCTCCTATAAGTTATTGACCAAGAACGCTATGACAATATCTAGGCTCACTTAAAATTTGAGACTGCGATCAGAAGTGTCCAATATTCCCGTTCCTCTCTCAGAAATTGTATTTTCTCAAAAGTATTGTAACGACAATTTTCACGGTTAGCTAACTTCTATAATTTGGGTAGAGTCTTGAATAAAGAATACCCCATCATATAGAATATGGCATCAAACTGAATTCTTTTATACCTACATCCCCCATCCTTATGGAAATTGGGTTACGAATTGACGCACTTACTCTCCTTCATTTTTAATCTTGTTATTCTTTGATATTAAGCTATTTTTAATTTTGAGGATGAAATTTTTATAAGTTGGGTAGGATATAAAACCTCCAAAATTTATGCAATATTTTTATTTTTATTTGAATAACTTAGGTAAATATATTGAGTATTTATACAGTATATGCATATAAGCTTTACTCATATAGAGGAGTAAATATATGCTGATGATATTTACATATATTTGTTAAACATATTTTATAATTTATAAAAAAATTATTGTGAATTATTGGAATATCTTGATTTTGTTAGAATTGTTATGATTTATTTAGAAAGAAAGATATTACCTATTATTAAGTCTTTTAAAAATATATATATAAAAAATAAATATAAGTGCAAAATATATGGAAATACATTTGAAGAAAAAAATTAGATTTTATTTAGAATTTTTTGAAAAAATTATTTGAATTTTGATTTATAAATATTTATATAAAAAGAAAAAAAAAAGCATTCGAGTTAATGTTCCATTGGGGGACAGTAAACTTCGAAACCCGAAGTTTCCCCGCCACCTCCTCTGTATAAGTAGACCGAGAAAAGAAAAAAAAAGAAACCTATAAAACCCCCTAGCCCTAGCCAAGGCCAACGATGATGCAGGCGCCCTTACCGTGTACATCACCGCCATCACAGGCCGGCCGATGACAGCAGCGGCACAAGCCGCTGCAACAGAACTACAAAGCAACAGCGCAGTTGGGAAAGCCTACCTTATGACAACAATTCTTCGTCCTCGAGCAATCGTTTCAGAAATTGATTATGTAGGTATGACTACAACATGACCCTCTTTGAACCTCTTCAAATAGAATTTGATACAAACATTAGATTCCTCATAAAATCGATGCGAAGTTGTCGAAAAACTGTCATAAAACAGAACAGTTTTAGTACCCAAACCCCTAACTTGGAATGCCAGTTACTGGCAATTCCTCGACAAGTTTAGAAAACCATATGAATAGTCATAGACAACCTAAACGTCTACAAAACCTTGTTTTTAGTTTAAATTTTTAGTTTATAAGTTATTGAGAAAACTAGGGTGAAAGTTTAGAGAAAAATTATTTTTCAAACAATAAATTTTACGGATACGGCGTCCGCCACAATAAATCGGGTAACGTTGTCGCAAACCGAAAGCATCGAAAGGTGCTTATCGACTTCGCTAACTTGTGGGATTCGACGGAACTCGATTTCATTGTGTGTGCACGACGAAATCGAGACGTATCGATCGAGATACCCCGTATCGACCTCTTACAAACTAGCCTACAACTTCGTGCACATTTGTCAACTCGAGATGAAACTTGTTCCACTAGACTCATGTTATTTTTCTAGTCCTGTGAGCCAAATTTGGTCTGATTCTGAGAAGGTCGACCGGAACGCCATTTTGGCGGGCCTACGATCCAATCCAATGGGCAAAATTGTGCACGGCTCACCAGAATCCAACTTTGGACATACAGTTGATTTTATACTGTCAAACTAGATCCTTAGATATATAATTTGATGACTTTAGAGACCGTAGATATTGTCACACTTTTTGGAGCAAAGCGGGTCCAACGCGGACATCAATTTGGCCAAAAATTATGATTTTGCCCCAGTGTCCAAAATTGGACCTATGGATAGGCGATCTTTGACATTTCTTTTATACCAAAAATGTTCATGATATTTATTTCAGCATTCGAGGATGTTTGCGGGAGTTGACCTTCACTGCTCTTTGTTTCTTGACGATCTGAGGGACTGGACAATTTATTTCTGTACACCACTCGAGACATGATAACTTGCTATATTTATTGTTCAGTATATTTTTTTATAATTTAGTTATTTTATTTAATATTTGTTTTATTTGTCATAAATTGCGTGTCCAAGTCATATTTGGGTGCAAGCGACTGTGTAAGTCTTTTTTTGCTTTATTTTATTTGATGTATTTTGCGCTGGTTTTAGCAGACTACATTATGATTGTGGGATATTATTATATCTCATTTGACTATGTTGCTTGTGTCCCATAAATTGGGAGTCATATAGGATATGATCTCGCATATTCGATTTTTCATCGATACGTATATGACATGTGACGATTACTAGGGTGTTAGAGACTCATACAGTTACAAACTAGACAAGTCGTGAATACAACTTGGTTAGTGACATTCGAGAAGGATATGACAGTTAGATGTATGGGCTATCCAATTCAAAAGCCGTAGTAACTGCGTACTACGGTAGTCGTGTCATGGTGGTCACTAGTCTCGAGCTATGTGGATTGATGGGTCATATGGGCCGCTAGCCTCGAGTTATGTTGACTGATAATATTGGTACATGGACATGTATGTGTTGTGAGTTGTGAGCTAGTCATAGGAGAGTCAGCCTTTAACTGCCCATACATCGAGATGTCTTCTAAATTGCACATAGATGGTTAGGAACACCCTTTGCATGTTTAATTACCATTTTAGTCCGTGCATATTTGTTTATCTATTACTACAGTTTATATAGCATGTTTATATATATCTTGTAATGTTCCTCTGAGGACCTTGTGATTTCTCCAAGTGTGTGTTTTCTTGACATTCGTAGGTGTTCTAGCCAAGGCCGTGATCTTCTCTATTCCCTTGAAGATGACTTGCTATTGGATCGTCCTTGCTACTTTTGACAAATCATTTTATTGTTTATGTATTACTTCTCATATAAAATAGTTGGTAGTAGATTTGTCTCCACCCAACAACTTGTATAATGACAATTCGTACTTGATTTATGATATCATGATTCTTTTATTTTGTAGATGAGATTAGTTGGCATGGTTATACTATATTTATAGCTTACGTATATTTATTATAGCTGACATGTCTACGTACCTAGTCCTACGTATTTTGGGACTGGAACGTTACATACCCTCGTTGTGTATGTCATGTTCCTTATGAGTGTTGATCATACATCGCACGTATGATTAACCAGGCCATAAATTCTCGTGCAAGTTCCTAAGCCGATCATGTTGAAACTAGTGCTCACGCACTAGATAATTATTTCCTGATTTTCTTGTACGTGATATTTCTTGCTCTCTTGTTCTTGTATTTACTTACAGCATTATTCATATCTTGATATTCTTGTACCTATTTTATTATCTTGCATATTCTCTCTATTTACTGTTATATAGTCTATATCATTTACTGGAACGGTTATTAGAGGTGTGCTTCTCTCTAATCCTGACTACATATATTTTTTAGATGATGTAGTAGGAGTAGACTTGGAGACTTTAGCTCAAGAGGGATTAGTTCCATAAAGAGACGCCATCAGTAGTATCTGAGTTAGTTTAGCTATTTGCACTTGATTTGTCTCCAGCTTTTGATTCACTAAGTTTATTATTTCTAAGATTATGTGTATGTTGACACAGTTAGACTCATAGCTTTTGGATGTAGATATGGGTTTGTCTATGTTTAGACTTCTCTAGATTATCATTTCATATCTGTTATGTTATTATCATGTCGTTTATCTTTCCCATAGTTATTTGTGATTGAGTATGAGTATTATCATCTTGTCCTCCGTGTGGAGTTAAGATATCATTGACAGTTTTCATATATTATTGTGGGAGATGGTTAGATAATTATTGACCTAGACAGCATTCTACCGCCGATGCTATGGCGTAGGCTGGACATACCCACGTTTTGTGCCCCTACATCAGGTGCAGGTCATGACACTTTGATTCGAAGAGCACAGGACTTCTTTACACTTCGTACTTTGATCCGAAGGGCACGAACGTACTTAACTCTAAACAAATAACTTTGACAAACCAAACATGTACAACTCGATCACTTCTAATCAGAAACACACCTTCACTTAGAAGAATAGGAGTTGTCTAGGAAATTTGAGGTAGAAAGCCTTTATAGAATAGAGAATATGAAGAATGAATTGATGATTGAAATGGAAAGTGTCTTCTCTATTTATAGTAATTTTTGGGACAGAGTTCAGACAGAAATATCTAACGTTCAGAATTTTGAACGCTGGGTGTCATAAGAATAGGTAGTCCATTCTGACAAGAAGGATTTTCATGAGCACCGAATTCAGGGTAAACTCTTACCGAGTTCGGTTTCCTGGATTCTAGAATGTAATGTAGCAGATTTTGATTCAAAAAGAGTTTGGCTTTAGTTAGAAAATATTGGGATTTGGATAGGCTTATTTGAGTGCAGGATTATGACTAATTGCCAGTGCGATCTGACTCACATAAGTCCTAGACTCGATAAAAATAAAATACAATATAAATAAATAAAAAATAACTCGACTAATTTGTAGCTTCTGAATTGATTTAATGCAGACTTCTGAAGTCTTGTATTTCATGTATCAACTCGAAGTTTATGTTAATTATCAAAATCAAGTTAACTGTGACCAGATGGGCAACACCCTCCAGGAATCACATCATGGTCCATGAGTATCGGGACCGACATCAGCTATATCATCTTTCGGTGTCCATAATAAGAAGAATATTAGTCAGCATCCTCTCCTAAAATATCAACGACCCCTTCAGGGTAGAAGAAAAGTACAATCGTATTACAATAACATAACTTAGCATAAATAAAGCCAGAAAGATAAGAAGCAATAATATATAACAATAAAAGAACATGTATATGAACTAACATGATATACCTATAAGATGTGTGAATTACAGAAAACTACTAGACTAGAAACAGGTCCAAACAAGACTACTAAACAATGAACATGAACAAGCATGACTAGTGGACACTGTGAATGAAATACTACTTTCGATATGTGAGCAGCTAGGGTAATACGGCACATCATCTCGATGGCTATCCACAATATAAGGTAAGACTAACGTGAGTTGCATGACTAGCTATCCATAATAACAATTTAGGATTGTTCACACATCTACTTATTATTATTCCCTCCTGACTCACTAAACAACATTGACAAAGCATAATACCACAAATTCTATCATGTCACAATCATGTCTCAATATGAACACTAACTTTAAATATGGTAAGGAATAGCATTTATAAAGTACTAAGAACATAAATCAATAATGTACTTGTCGGGGTAACATTGCAGTTAATGTACTCAATACGAACGTTCTGACACGAAAGATGGTCCCAACTAGCTAGTTTCCACCAATACGTATCTCGAGAATAATCATAGCCCACAAAGCAATATAAGTAAAGTTAGAATAATTCTAAAAATATAAATTTATATATACATAAACTTAGATTGATGACACGAGTACATTTGCACTATCATAATAGGTTTCGGAGGACCAAGTTCCAAAATACCATTTAGAATGGAGAAAATTATAGTTCTCTAGAAAATAATTTTCTATCAAATTTGGGTAGATGAACGAATCAGTTAAAAGAATAATCAACTTACTGATCTGGAAGTATAACATTTTTATACTGATAGAGAAAATTCCACACCGATCCAACGGTTGGGTTTTCGGGAAACAACGTCCAAAGTTGGAAGAAAATAACACAGACTTAAAATATTTCTAGTTTCCCCAAAACAGTTGTGAGATGCCCTGTTTATGCTTACTTTCCATAGGTCAATTGGAAACTTTAGGTCATGAAACTAGAACCATTTAATAGATGAATTGTCCTAGTGTATATTATGTCAGGTTGTACAGAAAATATAGAATAGATAGAAAGTTACATGATCTCAAGGTTGACTAAAAATCAATTTTATGACCTCCTGCAGAGTGTAGTTTTCAACAGTGACATGATCCCAAGTTGGCAGTTCGATTTGGATAGGCAAAACTCCATAATAATCAATGAAACCTATACCATCTCATAGATAAAAAAATTTACTACATGACCTAAGGTTTGGTTTTCCAGAATAGCAATCGAGTTAATGGTGATAGTCGATGAACATCAGAGAATAAAAGCACACAGAGAAAATTTAGGGAGCAAAAAATTTATTACATCATGTCAACTTTCGCAATAGTTTTGATCTAGCAAAAATTTAGTTTCCTATGAAACTTTACAAAAGTAAAGAACAACATACCTAGTTTGAGGCCAAGAAGTTGGTTTCGAGAAATGCTCGACTAGTGAACATTGGGCGATCATTTGATCTATCAAACAAACTCTGTTTCGAATGAAACTTGACATAATGATAGACAAACTTACTGAAAAGAAACTGGAAGAGGTGGTTCGACAAACAGTGTATGCACGCCTATGGAAGCAGCCAAAGAGGTGCTACTGTTGTTGTTACTGTTGTTGTTGTTACTATTGTTGTTGCTGCTACTGCTGGCGGCGCTGGCCGGCGACGAGTAGGGCAATAGGTTAGGGTTAGGTAGATGGTTTATGTTTAGGGTTTGGAAGGAAGAGATGAGTTTAGGTTTAGTGTGTGTGTGGTGCGTGTGCATGTTTGTGTGTGTGTGTGTATATGCAAATCCTATTCGAAATTCTAATTAACTTCTAATTAAACCATACTTGAATATTAAACTTAATAAAAGATAATTAAATGTAATATTCAAAATAACATATAATTAGCAAAAAATTAGAATTTATTAGAAATTGGATTATAGGAGTTATACAACCTATATGGAGAATATCCTAGAGTGCGGTTAGCGTTATCCATATGTCGGAGAAGCTCAGGAAGTTGAAGGTATCGAAGGCGGAGTTCAAAACTGTGATTTTTTGGAAAATAGAATAGGAGTGGTATGTCGACGGTTTTGTTAGCGCAATGATTGTATCATATTTTTTAATATGGCTAATCAGTTAAGTTTACCATTTTGATATCAATATAAGTCATGCAATCACTATCATATTTACGTATTAAATGTTATCTTATTTGCTCCTGCCTATTGTTGTATTTGTCTAACATGTTTTGTAAACAAAAAGTATGAAGAATTCATGATGTCCCAAAGATGGCATTACAGCAGAAGATTTCTCTGAACCGCCCAATGACATCTCCGGGCCTCATACATGAGGGTTTCGTTGTCGGTCAGCTGACAGGGCGAGGGGGCAGCATCCTCCGTGGGGTTCAAGGTCAAAGCTATAAAAGGTATTCAGAATTTAGATCTTTTTATCTTTGGACAACTGCCAGTCAAGGAAAAAGATGTCATCAAGCGCTCTTGGTTTTTATATTTATTTATGTATTTTGTTTTTTATTAAGTCTAGGAAATTCTGTACGTCGAGGCAACTGGCACTTGTTCACCTTCCTAGTCTCTCCACCAAAATATCTAAACCAGTTTCAAATCCTATTTAGTCCACAAACCGAGTGTCAGCCCATTTCAAAAAGCCAAAATACAATTCATTCTACACTTTGACCAACCAGGTCATAGGGCAACCAAACTCGGGCCGAGTTTGGCCCGAACTCGGTTACCCTGACCCAGTATCCATTGGATTAGGTCACTATGTAGACTCGGCTCCAACGTTCAATTTTTTAAACGTTAGGGAACCGAACTCTGCCCGAGGTCGGTCTCCAAAAATACTATAAATAGAGTTGAGTTTCACATTATTTCCATCTCATCACATTTCATTCTCTCTTATCTATTCTAAGTATTTTATGAGCTTTACACTTTCAAATCAAAGCCTTTATGACTCCTAGCCAAGCCAGTGCCAGTTTTGGTTTGATCTAGAAGTTGGTTCGAGTTGTAAAGAAGGCTTAAAAACCAATTCATGTTCATCTTATTTCTTAAGTCGATAAGTTTTTCGAATCAAAGACTTGTAGATGTGAAGTAGTTCTCGTCGAAATAAAAGTATGTAACGTTAGGAGTTGCAAGCACTTCGGATACTAATCTTTTGTTTTTCCTGCATAGTGGATTCAACATCGAGTTAGAGTTCTCAAGACTGGACTAGTCATCTGTCACTACTACTTTTCCAGATAGGGATAATTTGGTCATTTCAAATTTATATAATATTATGAATATTTATTTATTAATATTGTGTTAGTTATTACGGTTAGTGGTTGGCATATTTGTTAGACTTGTGTTAGTGAACTAATTAGACTAGACACTAGATTAGACCAAATAATTAGCATAACATGACTCATGGACCAACTCATTGGACTAGGCCTAATTAGACTCATTAGCCATGACCATTTAATTAAAATAGGGATTAGACTATTTACCGGAATAGGTTTAGACCCATCCATGCAATTAATTAGCTCACATGACAAGTTTTAGAGGGCATCTTGGGCATTGTAGATTAGCCTAACCCTAGCTATTATGGTCAGCCATGTATGGAGTGAGAGCCATGCTCTCATTTTATTTCATTATTCTCATTCTTCTCATTTTGGTGTTCTTCCCTAATTTGAGTCATTCCTCCACCAATCCCTCTCAAATTTGCTCAATCTCTCATTCATTCCTCTCATTCTCTTCACTAGAAAGAGTCTAGGAGCTTGGAGACTATGAGCACAAGAATAGGAGTCTATTTGCTAGGAGCTACGTGTCTGGATCGTATCCTTTTAGTTTCTTATTGGAAATCATCTCCCAATAGTTCTCTTAATTATACTCTATTTGTGTTATTTGACCCTTAGAAACTCACTCATGGACAAGGACCACCAATAGGAAGAGGTTTGGGACTCTAATGACTCTCTATGAAAGTTATATTAGGTTTTATACCATTTTTGGAAGAATTCCAAGAATGGTGCACCAAGTGTTTGCCATTAGGTTTGTTAGACCTATTTAGATTAAATTTGGTAGTGTGTCTAGACTTGTGTCAACAATTGGATACGTATAGGTTGTGTCAAGATACGGTTGGACACGTGGTCATTTTGGGGGTTTTTCCCTCCGACACTTATGGTACACATGTCCTATTGCACATGACACTTGACACTAGCTTCGATTTGTACTAATTAAGTTTATATATATTTTAGACTTGCTCATGTTTGGTAGAATTTGGACAAGGTTTGGTATAGGTATCTTGGTCGTATCACAAGCGTATCGTAGAATAGTGCGATATGGGGTGGTATGCACCAAGTATTTGTGTTTGGGACTATGTGTGTGTCTTATGGATACACATGTGTATGTGCCCTCAATATACATGTGGGTGTTTACCTATCTATATATGTATATATGTGTAAATATATATGAGTATATATATACATGTGTGTATATATAATATTGTGTGTTAGTGAATATTGTATATATTGTGTGACATATATATATGTGACAGTGTGTTCTGTATAGATGGGTAGAGATGTGCATTGGGATGTAAATAGGTGAATACCTATTTGAGAGTTCATATTTGTGTGTGTATATATGTGTTACACATATAATGGTGTGAGAGTGTATGGTCATTAGATAGAAGGAATAGATCAGGATATAGTAGAGGCTTAGTATAGCTTCTAGACACTAGGTATGGTGTCTTGGTAGCAGTCAAGAGGGGATAGAGGTATAGGAAATGAATGGAAGAGTTAGCAGTACACAATTGCGCTTGCACACAAGAGGGTCCTGTGGTATTAGAGACTGCCTATTGCAGCAGCAGGAATATCTGTCGTTAACAGAGTATAAATGTAGGGGAAACACGCCTGTTTGCAGCAGTACCTGTTGTGTCACGCCTCGATCCCGCTAGGGTCGTTCGTCCTTGTGTTTCACTTAAAAATGCCAACAAAAGTTGGATTTTGAAAATAAAACGAGAAAAAGTACAAGAAGTACAAATTTGATTCTGGGAAAGTATTGCTATGGAAGTCTGATCTATAAATGATCACTTTGTTCTTGGACCATATGATGATGATGAAGATCACTGCTTGAAGTAGAACAACTTGGAAGAACTAAGTCACCAGAAAGGAATCGACGCACTTGGGCACTGATGGCGAGGCCGAATGCTTTCCTGCTTTGCTTCACTCTGTTCTGAAAGAAAAGTTGAAGAAGAATGCTTCAGAGAATCAAAAATCTCGAAGTTCTGATCTCTGTATTCTCTCCTGTCTCTCGTGTCTGTCTTATGAGAAAAATAAGTCTATTTATAGACTTGGGCTCTGGTGCGTAAAAACTCAGCAAAAGTTCCGCTTTTTCGCTAACAACCGCCACCCATGATCAAACTCATCCTCTATATACGTTGACACATGTCCATCAATTCAGTAAGAATAGGATGCACGTACACACGTTCTTCGGGATGTGTGGCATAAAAGCCATGTAGGCAAACCACGTTCCAAATTGATCAGAAAGAACAGCGCGTAAAAATAGCCTCAATGTACTCTGAGCGTAAAGCAATAGATTGAGCATAAAGTAGCTTTGACGTAGACTTTCCGCGTAAAGTGGTTGTTAAATAACCTTGAGCGTAGAAATAGCTCAAATAGACTTTACGCACACGTCAACTGTTGAGCGTAAAAGCTCGTATAGTCCTCGTGCGTAAAAGAAGCCATAGTGTGAGCGTAAAGTAGCTCAATTCACATACTAAACGACAACATTGGTCTCTGTATAAAACAAATCCCTTTGAATTCTGTGATATATGCCATCATTAATATCTTCATGTCAGAGTTTGCATTAAATGCAAGACTTGACAGCTTTGTCCAGCGTAAAAGTGGCTAGCTTGCCCTGGGCGTAAACTATGGATGTAGATCCTAGCGTAAAATAACCAACCTGCTTCAGGCGTAAAGTGATTAGCCTCTCCTTAGCATAAAGGGGATCAATTTGAGTAGACTGATCTATCACTTTGACCCTTCTTGTGAAGCACTTTTTACGCTCCTACAAGACCCCCTTCAAAGTTTTCAAATATCTCCAAAATTTGAAATACTTTGAACAGAAGCGTAAAAATTGAGATTTGACCAGTCGGCGTAAAATTGGGATACGCAACAGCCATCCGCGTAAAAGCGGGGATATCAACAGTCGGCGTATTCTTCAAAAGAAAATTAATGTCGGTCAATACTTAACCATCACAATAAATTTCTTTCTCGAAACTTTTGAATGTCTCTTCATCTTCCCGAGTAAGCAGTTTCCAACGAGGAATGTAAAGAGTTGCTTTGGTTTGTATAAATAAGGACAAATTCTTTATTCTTGACATTCATCTTTGTTTTGTCATGGCGTCGAAGAACGAGATTACGAACAAAGAGGCTTCAAGCTCCAGGCTTGATTTCGAGCGAGCATCCAACCTTTTAGAGTGTTTTGGAGTGACTCCTGCAGTCTTTAGTCGCATTGATGGTGGTCCCCCAACTGCGTACGAAGGGCCAAGAGGCTGCTGTAGGATGTAGAAATTCAGACGGCTGATGAATAAAATTAGCATGAATCTGACATACTTTACATCTTCTGGCATAGTCTACAGCATCTGCTATCATAGAGGGCCAATAATACCCCATTCTTCGAATGCGATCTTGCAACTTTGACCCGGTTGATGTGCACCACATACACCATCATGAGCCTCACACAGTGTTTGTTTGGCTTCACTTTCTGAGAGACAGCGCAGCAAGAGTCCATCATATGAACGACGATATAGCATATGTAAAGACGAATCATAATAGAATCGAAACGATCGTCTCTTAATTGATGCAGCTTCTTTAGGATCTTCAGGCAAAATTTCATGAACTGCATAATCAATGAATAGAGTTCTCTAATCTTTCTGCTAGGAACTTGCCTCTGTAACATAACTTTGTTCAATATGCAGATTACTCTTCACACAGAACAAGTCTCGATCCAACAAAGTAATTGTATTTTGCCTTCGATTGGGACAGCCAAGTCTGCAGCTAAGCTGGCAAGAGCATCAGCCTCCACATTCTAAAACGTGGTACAAATTCAATAAAGAATCTTTTGAATGATAGGACCAACTCGACTACCACCTGATGATAGGGGATGAGATCAGGATTTCTGACTTCATAAGTCCCTCTAACTTGATTAACAATCAATTGAGAATCTCCATAAGCCTCTAAGAATTCAATATCCAATTGTTTTGCTACTTGGAGACCAATCAATAGAGCATATTCTGCTACATTGTTAGAGCATGGCTCATTAAGAGAATAGGCACGGTATATGACCATTTTGTCAGGAGAAACCAAGACAATTCCTACCCCAGAGACAATATTGCCTTTAGGTCCCATTCGTGATGCTCATCAAAATATAATTGCCATATATCATTCTTCAAAGTCATGTTACAATCCACTACTTCGTCTGGAATGTCTTCATATAACTTCGAAGTTTCAGGTATAGGATGAGCAGCTAAGAAATAGCTAACGCTTGGCCCTTTACTGATTTTTGAGGCACATAAATCATGTCATAAGGAGTGAGCAATATCGCCCAGGTAGCTAACCTGGAATTAAGAATGCTCGGTTTTCTCATCAATATCCGAATGGGATTTATTCTGGAGATGACATGAATAGTCTGTCCAGTGACATAATGCCTTGTCTTTTGGACGCAAAAACCAAAGCTAGACATTCCTTTTCCACAGGAGTATATCTGTGTTCGGCTCCGACCATCATTCTGCTCAGATAATATATTGCTTGTTCATGACCCACATCACTTTTCTGTGCCAGAAGAGCGCCAAGTGAATGATCCAAGGCCCGAACATATAGCAAAAATGGTCTTCCTATCACCGGAGGTACCAGAACAGGCGGGTTTGTAAGATATTGCTTAATGTTGTTGAAGGCTTTTTGACACGTTTCATCCCAGACAAAAGATACCCCTTTCTTTAATAGACGGGAGAAAGGTTGACATCTCCCAGAAAGATTAGATATAAATCTTCTGATATAAGCAATACGGCCCTGAAAGCCACGGAGTTCTTTCAGATTACGAGGAGGATGCATTTCAAGAATTGCTTTAACCTTATCAGGATCAACATGGATACCTTGAGAGGTAATAACAAATCCTAGAAACTTGCCACTAGAAACCCCTAAGAAAGACTTAGTAGGGTTCATTTCAATTGATGTTGGCGCATCAATTCAAATACTGTCTTAAGTCCTGAATGTGATCATTCTTTGACCGACTTTTAACAGCAATGTCATCTACGTAGCATTCAACTATTTTCCGTAGATGTTCTTGAAAGATATTGCTCATAGCCCGTTGATATGTGGCACCGGCATTTTTAAGACCAAACGGCATAACCGTATAGCAGTAAACCCCAAGGGGTGTTCGAAAAGATGTATGCTTCTCATCTTCTGGATGCATCTTGATCTGATTGTATTCTGAGAATCCGTCCATGAAAGACATACGTTCAAAACGCATGTATTGTCTATCATGACATCAGTAATGGAAGTGGAAATTCGTCCTTTAGACAAGCCGTATTAAGATCTCGATAATCTATACAAACTCGAACTTTTCCGTTCTTCTTCATAACAGGAACAATATTGGCCACCCAATCTGGGTGTTGTTCTTCACGAACAAGCCACATGTAATCAGCTTTTTGACTTCTGCTTCAATTGCATCCATATCTGGTCTAAAGCACCGTTGCTGTTGTTTTACAGGCTTGACATTAGGCAAAATGTTGAGTTTATGAGTAGCAACTTTAGGATCTAGCCCTGGCATATCCTCATAACTCCATGCAAAGATGTCAATATAATCTTTGATAAGTTTTATCAGCTCTTCCTTTTCATATTCAGAAAGATTCTTACTGATGAATATTGGTTTGGACGTAATTCCATCTCCAACATCAATCTGGATAACCTCATCTTCTGTAGGTGGCTGTCGCTGTTCAAAACGAAGTTCCCATTGAGTATCTATCTGTTGAGCCCAAGGATCATTCTCAAATGGCTCTGATTCATCATCGGCTTGAACCATATTTACGAAGAATATTTGCCCAGATTCATAATATGAGGAACGAGATATATCGGATTCGATGAATAGAATTTCTTCCGAATCAGATGATTGCGAAGAGCTAGAAGATAATTCTTCTTGTATATCGTTATTAAACATGTGGGACGGATCATATCCCAACCCATGACGAGTCTTTTGGTATAACGGATCACTACATAATGGTAGTCGTCTGCCCTTGCCCTGATTGAGACCTTGCATAGTCTTCAAATATACCCCATGTTCTGGATGATCTTGATAGATTGTTGACTGTATTTGTCAATTCGGATTCTTCCTTTATCTTTATCCTTCAGATTATCTGTCTGAGTAACAGGGATATTTCTAGCCAGGCCAAACACAATTTGACGCTTGTTTTTCTTATCAGACGGAACCACGAAATAGGATTCTTCGTGACGTCTGAAAGTTACGCAAGCTCGTGATGAAGCGGCTACAGAAAGCAGATAGGGAGAAGATGTCAAGAACTTTTGAGCATAAGGTCCGACATCGACATGAGGAAGAAAAGAATTCTCTTATGATCAATGTATAAAGTTTCTTCCGGTTCTGTGTTGTCTTTATATTGATGACTTTGATTATCAAAGATAAAGTCATTCTCTCAATAAACTTGACAGCCATATACTCGAACAGAAAATCTTCATTGATATCAAAAAGTACAGAATGATCAATATTTATATCATTTACAATCTGATTGCTACGCTTCGGATTAATCAACAATGGACCATCGTCCGTATTCTGTGTAGATTTGCCAAGATTGACAATCAATGGTGATTCTGGATCATTCGTACAAGAAGTATGCCCTTTAACCTTGATCATAAAAGGTTAAACTTGGCTCTTAGCAGGAATATTTATTGATCCCTCAGATGAAGTTTGAGTTCTTCCTTTAACCTTGATTATCAAAGGTTGATCATTGATAGGTTGGGATTGGATTCGTCCCTTGACTATGATCTTCAAAGGTTGCTCCTCTGGCGGATCTTCATTAATAGACTGATCCTCAGATGATGATTGATCTTCAGCCATGTCTGATATATCTTTTACATGCTCTTGTTTATAAAGCCTTGAATCAGAGAAGTAGGCTTCGACACCCTTGAACGGATTAATATCAGCAAACTCAGTTTTCACAACTCCTTGGGAGTCTACATATTTGAAACATTGGTGAAGAGTTGAAGGCACAATATTGTGCTCATGAATCCATGGTCTTCCAAGAAAATATTATAGGATACGTCCGAGTTAATAACATAGAAAGTTACCATAGTTCGAAGATCACCAATCTGAATCTGCAAACGAATCTTCCCCAGTGGTTTGCTCTTGCCAAGCTAAAACCGACTATCGTAGTACTAGTGTAAGTCAGCTCACTAGGAATCCTCAGGGGTCTTAGCATACTCTGAAGAATTATACTAATTGAAGACCCAGGATCAATGTAAATCCTGTCAATTTCAGTGGATCCGATATATCCAGTATAGCATAAAGGCCTATCATGCTTGTTGTGTTTCAATAGCATATCCTCTTGTGTAAAGGTGATGTTGGGAATTGCTTCCATCACACTATGACATTGCGGGCATGGCACTGGTATTATCAGGAGTCTTGAGTTGAGCCAAGCATGAATCTGCTTGAAGTAAAGCTTCGCTCAAAGTCTCTCTACTTTCTCTGGAAAGGCGAAGCAGTTCAAATATAGATAGTCTAGCCGGTATTGGCTAACTGAGCTAGAATGTCAAACTTGTAAGGCTTCATCACCACCCCCTGATTGGAAGCAGACTTCAATGGGATATCAAAGCGTACTGCCTTCTGTTTCCCCTTTTCAACCACAGACGGTTTAACAGGAACAGGAGAAGGTTGAACTGGTAGAGTTTCTACTACATCTTCTGCTTCTTTGGAGGATCCCTCATAGTCTTTGTGGTACTCTTTTCCAGATCTTGTACCAGCAAAAGTTTCTTCTTCAGACTCAGGAGAAGAAAGTACCATATTACAGGATTTAGTCTTTCTTCCCTTAGCCTTCTTCTTGTGAGGGTTGTTACGAGGAACTTCAGAACCCAATCCAGCAGTGGAATTCTGATTTTGAATTTGTAAAGGAAGACGTATTCCTTTATCATAATTCAAACCTTCTGCCTTTTGAAAGTCGTAACCCATCTTCCTCATGAGAAGGACAGATTGCTGACTATACAAGTGGATAGGCAGTAAACTTTGGACAGGTGTTCCAGCACAGGAAAAGGAAGGAACCTCTGCAACTACAGGAGAATGAAGCATAGACGTCTCTGTAGTTAAGGGAGGAAAAGGGTTCGGGATACGAGAAAAAATCCCTGTTGGAGCTTTTTCATAAGCAGTAAAGACTTGTTGTGCCCGGTATAAAGGAACACTATTCATGGCTAGCCACTACTGATGAGTAAGCTTGAGCTTGGTAGGAGGAGCTAGACTTGAAGGACAGATGTTTAGTCCTTTCAGTCTATCTTCTAGAGGAAGGCCATCCCATAGATGATCCAAGTCATCAGGATTTGGAATAACATGAGAAATCATGTTGCAGGTTTTGACTTTCTTACTTTTCTTGGATTTTAAAGTTTTACCTTCATTTTCCAACTCAGGTACTAAGTCAGGATGTACCCACATGATTTCACCATTTTTCAATGTGAGCGACAGCAATCCTGTATTTTCTTTCCTGGCAGGCGGGATATTCACGATCTTCATCGTCGCCTTCGAAATTAGGATAATTCCATCTGGGACTTGCTGTGGAGAAAATCCCCAAACTGAAGAGAAACCATATTGGTCGTAACCGTATGGTCATCATTGGTTAAAGCGATAGCGCCACCATTTATCAGCTTTTGGATCTTCTTTTTCAAGACATAGCAAGCACTAGTAGGATGATTAATGTATCTATGATAGATACAATATTTGGGATTGTCAGTCAGATTTACCTCATTAGGCCTTTTTGGCTCTGGAATCTGAAGTTTACCACTTTTTACCAGACATTGAAATATCCCTGGGATATCACTTTCGTCAAAAGAGTATTCTTCCTTTGGCCTGGAAGATTCTTGATTATTTGGCGTCGTTTTGTTCTTGGAAAGATTGACCATAAGAGTATCTTTTCCTTTCACATTACGATTGCCAGGATAATTACCAGGATTACTTTTCTTTCCTTTATCTTCTGAAGCAAAAATCATCATGTGTTCACGAGCCAACCTACCATTGGTCTCGGCAGAAACTGTTGCTATGATAAACGAAGCCCAATCTGTGAATTAGGAACCTGTGAAGACAGCAATGGATGGTCGTAGATTCATCTTGCATGTATCAATCAACGCTGAATCTGGCATACCAGGAGGCTTTAGAGTAGCCTGTCGGAAACGTTCAATGAACGTCCGAGTATCTTCTTTCTCCTTTGTTTGATTTCTATCAAGGAGGACATGTTCATGCCCATACCTCCTTCATAGAAGCGGAAGAGAAATATTGCCTTGAATTCGTCAAAAGACGAAATAGAGTTATCGGGTAAGCTACGATACCAGTCGTAAGCTGAACCCGTCAGGTACCCGATGAATACTTGAGTGAGAAGAGCATCATTTTTTTGCAAGTGTACAGTCATAATATCAAAATAATTGATATATTGACTGGGAGATGCTTTTCCATCGAATAAAACCATGGATTGTGGCTTGAACTTCGGTGGAAAGGGTACATCATTCCAATGAGGAGGATAAGGTTGCTTAATCCCTAACCTCTGGAGCTGATCTTTGTGCCTCAAAACTTCAAACTGTGCTTTGAGTTCACGTACTACTTGAATGGCTTCACAGGTTTGAGGAAGCACATTTGATTGAAAGTCGTTGGATGTACCGTAACCCCTACTGGAGGTGGTACATCTTCTGGAATGATAGGATCTGGAGATGCAGAATTTTGATTAACAGCAGGTTCTTGAATATTCAAAGGTATATCAGCCCCTTGAGATGCAGAATTTTGATTAACAGCAGGCTCTTGAATATTCAAAGGTATATCAGCCCCTTGACTATCTTGAGTTTGTGCTGCTACTGGTACCGGAGTTATTACTGTAGGTTGAGCAGTTTGCTGATTCAAAATTATCTGATACATGCTTTGCACCATGTTAAGCATGTCTTTCAATGATTGCTCCACGACAGTGAGACGTTGTTCCGTATTAGCAGATGACGTCTCTGGGTCATCTCCAATAGCGTAGGATTCAACCTCTCTTGAAGATATAGAGGGATTAGTATAGAAGTATGAATCCACACTATCGGTATCAGACTCAAAAGATTGAGTACCCCAGCTTCTGAATCAGAAGTCTGCAATTGTCTTTGTCTTCTTGATCGAGTATTCTGATATACTCTTCAAAGGAATCAAGAAGCCTGTGAACTGTTGTTGACCTAAGGTTTGGGACATATTCCGTCTTGGATGTCGTCCTTGTTAGTATGAGATGCCATGTTGATGACATATGACAGCTCATGTTCTTGGTCTTCAGCTTGATGTTGAGGCGAGTTAAAAACTTAAACGATCAAAAACTGACCGTTTGAAGCCGAACAACAACAGTGATCACAACCTGGTGATATTCACAACGATGTTTTTCTTGGGGGATATTACCGGAGATTGTCTTTCTTACGTTTTTGCATTAGCAATTCACGTAAATCGAAGGAACAGATGGAGTATTTTCTTTATACATTTG
>JANAVB010000999.1:22202500-22223588 GCA_029216955.1 Iris pallida | reverse complement strand
AAGTAGAGAAAACATGTTCGAAAACATTTAAAGTACAATCTGATAATCATATGTGTCTGTCCAAAATCATGGTACTCTAAATCTCGTCACCAGTAAGCAAGGCTACGATAATCATAGAGCCCTTGACTTATGCACATATCTCTAGAATCATGGTATTAACATTTTCGCGGTGCCGCTAGCTTGGTTACGAAAACCTTAAATTCCCACACCCGAGAAATATATCCAGAGTCAGACTATATTCCTCACCATACTGGGCTAATGTGACTATAGAAGACTAGATTCCATAACATAGATTGTAATGCCCTGCTCCGTACGAGGCATTGGTTGGCTTATTGGATGAGATCAGAATATTGGACCGTGACTTATGTTGGGAATGAGAAGAATTGAGACTGATGCGTCTCTCTTAGCTGGCTAGACGGAATGGGTATGGAACGTAGCTCGCTGGTGGAGCTACGCTTAGTAGAATTTTGGGTGAGTGGAACCATCCTTCCTCCTCCTTACTCCTTCATGATTAATAGATGAAGTATTGAACTGCTATGAACTGCCCCTAAATGTCCCATATGTTAGTTGCTGAATAATAGAGATGCTTTTGCTGAGAATTATTGAAATACACACATTGAACTGCTAATGTGATTCGATGCCTGAGATGAATTGATAAACCTTGTCCCTTATGCTTAATGCTGCTGAAACGATAAAACACTTGATTAATGAGATGCCTTGTGAATGATAGAATAAGAAGTGAATTGGCGGTGCTATCGACCCAATGAACTGAATGAAACACTAGAATCATGTACTCTCTCTATAACTGTTACAAGAATATGAAATGCTACCTGTCCCTTATAAGAAATGAATGTATGTTAAGTTCCTCTTAAGAAAGGAATGATATGAGATACATTGCAATGAAGCAATGAATGAGATATGAAAAGCTGGGATCGTTGAGATCACCAAATAGAATGATGGTAATGACGAAATGAATAAGTCATTGAATACTAATGATGCACTGTTGCCTTTACTTTCCTTAATATTTATACTATGCGATTTTGTTCACAATCGAGTCGGACACGCATTCGCATGGTCATGGACAACTTGTATACAAGGTTTGAGTAATAATTTCCTCGAACGGTTCCTAGGGCCTTGGGGACCGATTCGGCCTAGGAGGAAATAATGATGAGTGCTATGGGAGCACGGATAAGGCGGGGGCATAGAGGCTCGCCACCTACTATGCTGACCGCATTATCTTAAAATGAAATGAAATAAGAAGAGTCCCTATGGTTTAACAACACCAGTGACCATGTAGTCAGGATGCATGCTAATGAATGTTTTGTGCAGACAGAGTAAGTATATCAGATAACCTGTAATTGATATAGGTACGAGGAGTCGGCTATCGGTAAGAAATCACACAATTGTGATATTGTATAAGTTGGTTTAACTTGCCGGCTTAACATGTTCCATTTAGTATGCTAGAAAGATGCCTTGCTATAATCATTGCTCAAACACAACATACATGCTAAGTGATGCTTGAAGTGAGAACTGTTATAACATGTTTAAATGTTAATGTTAACGATGCCTCAATGATGCCTTTTCATGATAACACCTAGTATGCCTCAATGATGCCTTTGCATGATAACACCAAGAATGATAAATAATTGTCCACATGAATGCTACTAAGAATATGTTTACATGCTTCACTCTGATTATTGCCCATGAACTGTAAACTGATGCTAGGCCCCAAGTAGAAAGATCATTCTAATAAATGCTTGCTTAAATGATCACTTTAATGTTGGTTTATGCGAGTGGGTTGGATTCTGCTCGCCAGTACATAGATGATGTGCTGACCCACGTTTGTGGGCAGGTGCTCGTGCTTGGAATGTTCTACACACGAAGATTGGCTTGATTGGTCCCGCGGCATCGAAGATTTGTTGGGCATACAGAAGCTCTCCTTGTACAAGATGATGTCTTCTGTTTATAAAGGGCATAATGTATGGAACATTGTAATCAGTTGTAAAGTGAGATTGTAAGCCAAGTCAGTATATCGAGTGGTAATCCAATGTATCCAAATATCAAATGTAAGCTGTATAGCATTGTTCAGTTGGTTTCCAATGTAAAGTGAGATGTGCTGTAATCATTGTACTTCAATACAAGTCTTGTACTCTTCTTCAATTATCAATAAAGAGAATAAAGTTCTACATATCTCTGTGTGGCTTCAAGTTACTCTTTTTCTCCGCTGCTATAAAGAAGTGATGTACTTCAATTCAATAAGAAAGATTGTCCTCATTAAATTCAATTTATCTGCTTCTGCCACTGCGATGTGTTCCTATTTAAAGAATAATCGATTATGTACCATCTTTGCCTTGTACAAGTGCAATACCAGACTTGTACGGCATCACGTCCAAGCGAGGACGATCGATTCCAAGAGATAAAATATATGAATAAATGACTCTATGAATCGGGGCGTGACAAATTGGTATCAGAGCACGGCTTTACATCCTTGGTCTCTTCTTTGGTTCGTTTCAAATCAAAGTTGCATCGATGATTGACCAAAGTTGCTTCCGCGATCACTCAACGTTGCTTCCGCGATTAAATCAAAGATTGCTTCCGCAATTATATTGTTGTTGTTATGTAATCATCCTATGTTGTTCGTGTCTGAAAGATCATTGACCCTCTTGGCTGCTCACTGGATGTTCCATACAATAAGTCTATATACATTGTGATGCCCCTGAAAGAATGATTGTTGTTGGTTTGGACACAAATAACCCAACAATGACTCGATGCCATAGTATGCTATATTATGAATGCTGTTAGAAATGTGGAAATATAGAAAAGTGGCTGGGTATGCTGTAACAAGTTGAGAATTGCATGTGATGCAGAAAGATTTGGGAATGAATAATTGATGGATGAGTTCAGCGAACTAGTGAGTTGACACATATGTGCTCGCTAGTACTTTCGAGACCTAAGAATGTTGGCTTGTGATATTGAGACCCCGAGATGTTGGCTAAGTGTTGTGACCATTATAGATCACGAATGTCCGGAATGGATTGAGTTGGTATTGTTTAAGGATGGCTTCGTTTCTGAGTGGTATATTGCCTCTACCACCTCAGAACGAGATGTTGTTGACCTTTCCATAGAATAGCAATGAGACTATCTGTGGGTACTGGGTAGTGCCGAGACTTAGCTGGGAGTCATATATTATTGCTAGATGACTCGAGTGTCCCCTGACAGTGATGCTATGTTGGGTAGCGAGATTGTAGAAATAATAATGGTTGTCTTGGTTAGAAATTGTTTAGTCGAGTGATGACTCGAGCTAGTAAGACAGTTAGTATGCTACGGGTAAATAGACTTGGCTAGAGAATATTGTGGCTTAGAACATCTGAATGTTGACTTCGATTGGTTGGATACAAATCAAATGTGGCTAATACAAAGTTGGTTGCTAAGCTGAAAGTTTAAAAATATTGTCGGTGAATCAAAGGGATATTAGAAATCTGTGCCTTGATCCTAAGGTGTAATAGATGTCAATCCATCTTGATCACCAAAGGATAGTCATTGCATAGATGCATGATGCTGAAGAATTGAATTGTACTAGAAAAATAACAAGTAGTGACTCAGAATACTGTTGTTGCCTAGAGGATGGTTAAGTGATACATAAATTGTCAGATTGAATGGGATGAACTACTTGACCATTACTGCATGAGATAAGAATGCCGTAAGATAGTTTGATGATTGAGAAACAAATGGAAACGAGAAATTGCAAACATGTTGGATAATGTCGGTATAGGTGATTGTTGGTTGGGATATAGATTGTTGGCTTATGACTTAGTGGGTTGACTCTGTCATACGGACCGAATAGTATGATTCCATAATTATGTTAAGACTATCGGAATCGATGACCCTTGAATAGTTAGCATTGGCTTATGGGTTCGTGTGGGTACAAAGGAATTTGAATAGAAATGTGGATCATTGGGAATTTACTTGATGGATTATTAGAACTATGAGAATCGTATGTCGGGTTGGAATTTGACCGTAATGTTGATAGATCGATCTTAGTCAATCGTTGGGTAAGTCTAGAGTGAGCCTCTGTGGGAATTATTCCTGAGGAAGACACTAGATAGATAGACTTGACCCTAGAAACTGTGGGCTGCATGACCAATTGTTGGCATAACCAACAATGGCGATTAGTTATTTAGACTGAGTTAAAACCCATAGGTTTGGGTAGAGTTCCTTAGAACTGTTGGTTGCTTGTTGGCCTTAAGAATAAGAAACTAGTATAACCCTAGTAGCCGTCCACTCTAGGGAAGTCACCTGAACGATTAAGTTTAGCTATCAGTGTAGCTAACCTTAGAGACTGACTGAATAATAGGTGACCATTGGAGACCCATAGGATGACCTTGTGGCATTGAATGAGAGACAACGATAATGAGTATTGACCTAAGGGAATGTATGCTTCAACTTGAGCCTTAAGAGATGTTTGACCCTTGAGGATTATATGTCGGCTATAAGTGGGAATTGCAACCGTAAGGTAAGGCTTGAGTACCTATAGTCGGGTAGCTAAGTTAACCTTGAATGTTGTATAGAATTATACCCTGACTCGGGTAATCGATAGTGGGTGACGTCGGATTGTGTCTTATGGAAAAGATGAGTTGCCTCGGTGAAAAATATTGTTGGATTTGGGAAGGAATATGATTGCATGTTTGTGAACTCTTGATATGGTTGGCTCTAAGTTAGACCCTTGATCGAATGTTAGAAATGTTGCTTGGGTATAAAACTTAACCAAGTTGTCCCTGATATTAAATATTGTGGCCGGAAAGATACTGATTGTGGCAAAAATGAATAAAGCAATAAGTCAAATGAAAGGATGCTAAGTCGGATTTAGAAAAGAGAATTATATTGTGGCTGATCGAATCGCACTAACATGGAAGTTGGCTGAAGTATATATATTTGGGGACGCCTAAAATATGTGTATGGATCCAGCCGAAGTGATTGGTTGCGACTGAGATAACATTATGGGAAGAATTTATCGCACTAGTACAGAATTTGGCTGAAATGCATATGTTTTGGGGACGCCTAAAATATGTGTATGGATCCAAATGAAGTGATGTATTGCGACCAAGATAGAATGCAAGGAAAATGTTAGTGAATCAATGAGAAGTTACAAGTAATTGAAAAAAGATAGACAGATCGAATCGTGGATGGATTTAAATAGTACAGTTGGATATATATTTTGAAATGACCGAGTGGGCTGAAATGAATATTGATTTGAAGCTGAATGAGTAAACTCATGGTGATTAAGTGAATCTTGTGGAAGACTTGTTCCTTAAGTTTCGAGGACGAAACTTTTTCTGAGTGGTATATTATGTAATGCCCCGCTCCGTACGAGGCATTTGGTTGGCTTATTGGATGGGATCAGAATATGGACCGTGACTTATGTTAGGAATAAGAAGATTGAGACTGATGCAGTCTCTCTTAGCTGGCTAGACGGAATGGGTATTGGAACGTAGCTCGCTGGTGGAGCTACGCTTAGTAGAATTTTGGGTGAGTGGAACCATCCTTCCTCCTCCTTACTCCTTCATGATTAATAGATGAAGTATTGAAATGCTATGAACTGCCCCTAAATGTCCCATATGTTAGTTGCTGAATAATAGAGATGCTTTTGCTGAGAATTATTGAAATGTACAACACATTGAACTGCTAATGTGATTCGATGCCTGAGATTGAATTGATAACCTTGTTCCTTATGCTTAATGCTGCTGAAACGATAAAACACTTGATTAATGAGATGCCTTGTGAATGATAGAATAAGAAGTGAACTGGCGGTGCTATCGACCCAATGAACAGAATGAAATACTAGAATCATGTACTCTCTCTATAACTGTTACAAGAATATGAAATGCTATCTGTCCCTTATAAGAAATAAATGTATGTTAAGTTCCACTTAAGAAAGGAATGATATGAGATACATTGCAATGAAGCAATGAATGAGATATGATAAAGCTTTGATCGTTGAGATCACCAAATGGAATGATGGTAATGACGAAATGAATAAGTCATTGAATATGACTAATGATGCACTGTTGCCTTTACTTTCCTTAATATATTTTACCATGCGATTTTGTTCACAATCGAGTCGGACACGCATTCGCATGGTCATGGACAACTTGTATACAAGGTTTGAGTAATTTTCCTCGAACGGTTCCTAGGGCCTTGGGGACCGATTCGGCCTAGGAGGAAATAATGATGAGTGCTATGGGAGCACGGATAAGACGGAGTGGCATAGAGGCTCGCCACCTACTATGCTGACCGCATTATCTTAAAATGAAATAAATGAGAAGAGTCCATATGGTTTAACAACACCAGTGACCATGTAGTCAGGATGCATGCTAATGAATGTTTTGTGCAGACAGAGTAAGTATATCAGATAACCTGTAATTGATACAGGTACGAGGAGTCGGCTATCGGTAAGAAATCACACATTGTGATATTGTATAAGTTGGTTTAACTTGCCGGCTTAACATGTTCCATTTAGTATGCTAGAAAGATGCCATGCTATAATCATTGCTCAAACACACATACATGCTAAGTGATGCTTGAAGTGAGAACTGTTATAAGTTTAAATGTTAATGTTAACGATGCCTCAATGATGCCTTTTCATGATAACTCCTAGTATGCCTCAATGATGCCTTTGCATGATAACACCAAGAATGATAAATGATATGTCCACATGAATGCTACTAAGAATATGTTTACATGCTTCACTCTGATTATTGCCCATGAACTGTAAACTGATGCTAGGCCCCAAGTAGAAAGATCATTCTAATAAATGCTTGCTTAAATGATCACTTTAATGTTGGTTTATGCGAGTGGGTTGGATTCTGCTCGCCAGTACATAGATGATGTGCTGACCCACGTTTTGTGGGCAGGTGCTCGTGCTTGGAATGTTCTACACACGAAGATTGGCTTGATTGGTCCCGCGGCATCGAAGATTTGTTAGGCATACAGAAGCTCTCCTTGTACAAGATGATGTCTTCTGTTTATAAAGGGCATAATGTATGGAATATTGTAATCAGTTGTAAAGTGAGATTGTAAGCCAAGTCAGTATATCGAGTGGTAATCCAATGTATCCAAATATCAAATGTAAGCTGTATATCATTGTTCAGTTGGTTTCCAATGTAAAGTGAGATGTGCTGTAATCATTGTACTTCAATACAAGTCTTGTACTCTTCTTCAATTATCAATAAAGAGAATAAAGTTCTACATATCTCTGTGTGGCTTCAAGTTACTCTTTTTCTCCGCTGCTATAAAGAAGTGATGTACTTCTATTCAATAAGAAAGATTGTCCTCATTAAATTCAATTTATCTGCTTCTGCCGCTACGATGTGTTCCTATTTGAAGAATAATCGATTATGTACCATCTTTGCCTTGTACAAGTGCAATACCAGACTTGTACGGCATCACGCCCAAGCGAGGACGATCGATTCCAAGAGATAAAATATATGAATAAATGACTCTATGAATCGGGGCGTGACATAGATGACCTAGCCCATATAATTTCATCTTGCCAAAAATTAAATTAATCAATAATGAATACTCAAAAATCAAATCAATTTATCAACGAACATCAAAATTCAAAAATGAACAAAATCCATCAAAATACAAACTTGAATGCAACAGCTATCATCAAAATTCAAAATTCGACAATCTTCCATCAAAATTAATAAATACAAACCCAAATTCAACCATAATCCTTCAAAATTAAATTTAACAACAGAAGTAAGGATAAATTAAATCAAGGGAAAAAGAGTTTCAAATCGAAGTTAAAATACGATTCTCAAGGGTCGTCCCAGGAATCTCTCAAGGGTTCCTAACTGTGATTGAGTATCTTCAAAATATACCCTATTCCTACTGTAGGTTGTAGCGGTACTCAAGTTCGAATACCACTACATAAACTCGACCTGCATGGGCCACCACTAAAAACGTGTCACGACCCGCACCCTAGAGTTAGGGCACGAGAACGTAACAACGCCCAGCCTACGCCGCAGTGTCGGCGGTAGAACGCTGTCCTAGGTCTCAATGCATCTAACAGTATAAGACTAAACAGTTTATACTCCCCGAATGGGGTGACATAGCAGATACAGACTCAATCACATCTAAGGTAGAGCATGATAATGATGGATAAAACATGAAATCCAAAAGAGATACAGGAGATACAAGTCTAAGTGTCTAAGATACATAAATCCAGAAATACATCTCAAAACTCAAACAGATACAGTAATCCACAAAATAAATACAACTCCAGACAAAATGAAATAACTACCTAAACAACCTCTACTGTGTCTCCTCTAGGCTAGCAGGCAATCCCAGGCCATCTGTAAAATTTATCAACAGGTCGAGTCAGGACTGGAGTGAGCACACTACATCTCAACAATTCATAGCAGGTTAGAAAATATAGACATGCAGTAAAGTAAGATACAAGTACTGAAAGGAGTGCAGTATAAAAATAGAGAGAGAACTGTAATAGAAATATCTACTATAAATAGAGAGCTAACATGTGGCTAGTGAGTCAGAGTACAACATGAACATGTAAATGGCCTGGGATGATTTAATGAAGACACTACAGAATGATTCAATGAAGATACTACTGGTGTATTATTCACATGTCCACTTCTACTCCCCCGTACCCCCAATCAATACACAAGGATCCAGCCAGGTTATGTTATATAATTCCATGCACGGCCCCCGAAGGGTGATACATGGATGTCCTATAAATAGGGAGTCTGGGGGTTATCCAACTGTGTAAGATTCAAGAGACTCTGTGATCATGAGGGTACATGTCACAAGTAATCAAGTGAACCAAGAAGCATAGTGATACGCCATGTAAGTGAAACGCACAGAACACGTAGTACCCGATGCTTCCTAAGGATAACATCTCAAGAAAGGATTCATATAGTACCAATCCTTGTGACCATCGTGACAGTACAAGTAAAGTAATCTACTGCAGGAAATAATTCTAAGCAGGATATGAAATGATCAGAGAATGTACTCGTCTCGATAACCTGAACAGCTGATAAGTAGAGGGGGGTCCCACTGAAGCCACAGAGTCCTATTTAAAGCAACACAGGTTACAAGGTGTCTGGCTCCTAATTAGAACAGCACAAGTCACAACATGTCCAGAAGGGTAATATAAGTACTACAATGCATTCTACATGAATCTAGGTCAAACTAGGCCAAAGTCAACCCTTGGTCAACTCTGGTCAACTGTACTAGTCAAATTAGGTCAAACTAGGTCATGTCCTAACCCAGTAAGTCTTACTAGGCCTAACCAAGACTGTCCTAGCAAGCACACATCAATACAAGGCTATACAAGCCAACATACACCCAACTTTATATAGCATGCAATTATTCAATACTCAAATAGGCAAGAATTCACATTGGATATACACTAGGTAATCTATTACTTTAAGCTATATGTCTACACATATATACATATGCATATATTGGTATTCAACATTACGTCTATAATTATGGCATTTCAAATGGTTATATAAACTTATATATTACAACACAATATGCTAACATATATATAATATACATACATAGCTAAGTTAACTATATTCATAAATACTTATTTAAGAGGCTATGTATGTGTATGTGAACATGGCAAAGGGGCAAGTGAGGGTTAAATGGGCATACATAGTGTATACATATCAAAGAGTGTCAAAGTGTAAGTGAACAATATGTCAAGTGTGATAGTGTCAACATAGTGTAAGGGGGTACATGAGGTAATATAGGATTTGTGTTAATATAGAACATTACATCTTATTAACTTGTATATTGCATACATTACATCTATTATTACATTACATTCATGCTTGCATTCATTCATCATTCATTATTCTCTTGTACCACTATATGCACCATACATTACATACTATGGAACCTACATATTCATTACAAGCCATACTATACATGCTTACATTAGATAGGATACTTACACCTCATACATCATTTATTTAACCATTTACTCATGCTTGTATTCTCTATTTAATTACATAATGTATATACATTAACATGGGTTAAAATCAAATAGAACATTATATTACACACAAGGGTGCACAAAATGCATATGCCGAATAGTAACTCCTACTAATAATCAATACTGTACCATCTTAGCATGAATTAAAATTTAGGATTAAAGTATGTTATAGATCTATGTGTTAGCTTTCTGAAACTTTAAACGGATCGCGTTTTTGTTCCCGGAAACTCCCGGAATCGCGAAAACACCGAGAACGCATTTGTCTTTCGTACAACTGACACTCAAATAATTCTCCAGAAAGTTACAGAAAGAATTAGGCCTATTAATACATGTTTTTGGAAATCTAACTTCAATACGCTTCTTTTAAAAAAATGGGAGATTAAACCGAGCTTTGAGCTAGAAGTTATGACATTTCTAAGTTAGGGCTGAAATTAAAAACGTGGATAAAAATCATGACGGATTTAGGTAGTTTGAGACAAAAGAACACAAATATATAATATAATATATCAAGAACTCACTCTATACACTAATATATATGAGACACTATAGAACACATCTCCAATACAAAAATATGAGATTAAACATGTAATAATTCATTCATACATAACAACAACACATAGTGTGTCCAAATTTGGGATTTTCCCACATGGACACAACCACAACACAAAGGACACTCCTATGACCTCCAAATGGACACGAAATGAACACAAATGGAGATACAACCATGGGGGTCATTCCTATGGATTTAAAATAGACCTATATGCATGAGAAAATGAAAAGGAGAAGGGATTTATACCTTCTGGTAGATCGAATCGAAGAAAAGCCTTCCCGGAGTGACACCGACACTAGAGATTCCAAAAGGACACGAACGAGCTCCGAATCCTCCCAAACTTGGATAGCTTCCTCCTTGGCTAGAATGGAGAAGGAAAAAGAAGATTTGGTGGTGAAATAGAATAATTTGGTGGAGAAATTGCTAGGGATTGCTCTCTAGGAATTTGGGGAAGAACAAGAGAGAAAAATAGATGGATAATGACAAATGGAAGACTCAACCCTATCCTTATTATGGCTGGCCATAAAGGTGATTTTGTCCTATTAGAAAAAGTCCAAAAGCCCTTTTTCTAGTCTATTTACTAATACATTGGTAAGGGGTTAAGTCGGGGGTAGTTTGGTCAATCCTAAAACACTAATCCATATTAATACTAACCAAAATAATTAGTCTAGTCACTAACTAAAATTAATATCATGTGGACTAAAATTAATATTATGTGTGCCATGCCTAACTAGTGTGGGCCCGCTAGAGTCAAAACTACCCCGGGTCCCCGATACAAGTCGGAATGAGTTGAAATTCGAACCCGACTCAAATAACCCCAAAATATTACAATAAATAATAAATAATTTCAAAATAATTTAAAAATGAAAATTGACAAAAATACCCCTGTTTCTGGAATGACAGCATTGACTTAGATTGGTTAAGCACCCTTATCCATTATGTATTAGTACTCTTGGTTTGGGTACTTGTATCTGACCGTGGCTTGGAACAATAACTTGTCACAGATTAGTTCGCCAAATCTTATCCTTGTTTGATTTTAGGTGTGGCTTACTACTCCGATGAAAAGATATTGAACCTTATTGGGGTCCGAATACAGTATTGGATTTGTGACTTGGAAAGATACTTCATTGTGGGTTAGTGTGCCATCTCTTGTCCTTATTTGGTTGGAGGAATGGGATGCTAATCAAAATGGTGAGGTATTAGACCATGTTATGATCCGATCTGACTTATTACTATGAGCAATTTATATGGCATGTTCTTTTTGTATCTTATTATGTCCCTCTGAGAACATGGTGATCTCTCCAGGTATAGATGTGCAGGACTTTTTGCATGAGTATAGCTCCGGTATAGACTCATACTTCACGCTCGAGCGAGTCGTACCTTCTGATCACAGCTGCCCCTATTGGGGGTCGAGAAGCCTATTTAGTTATCTTTTCTTATTCTGTTTATCTTAGAGTTGGACTCTTTTTTCTTTCAGTTTATTCTAGTGCTGGTAGTGGATTTGTCTCTGCCCGGTCAACTATATATTTTGACATTCACTTTGATTATGAGTTACCATTTTTCTTACATTATACTGTGGATGAGATATAGCTTTTACCTGTGACTGTCTGTTATTATTATTCACAATACAGCTTATGTGTATATTCGAGATTTCCATATATTAGAGTATATCTCGTACATATGCAGCTACATATGCAGCTTGCATGCTACGTTCCTAGTCCTACGTATTTTGGGACTGGGGCATTATATGTTTTTGTGGTGGCCCATGCAGGTCGAGATAAATTGTTTGGTTACCTTACCGTACCAAGCAAGCCTGTGTATAGGATTAGAAATTTAGGATCTCATCCACATATATGACATTTTATCCCGCTTTCATTTCGAACTCCCAACTGTCTATCTTGATTGCTTCTTGCTTGAATTATTCTTCCGTAAATCCTTATCCCTCTTTCATGCATACTAGGTCGTCATGTTCTACTATTCAATCACACTACTAGTTCAACTCTTATAAGTTGGGTAGGAAGCCTCACAACCTAACTTCCTTTGACTTAACCAAGGCCTTAGACAAGAAGACAGTAGGACGACTGCATAGGCACGAACACCGGACATGACTTAGATTCTTAAGTAGCTTAAGCTATTTATATTTTCTTCATTATTATCTCGCGTATTTGTAATTGGACTACCTTGACTAATGTTGCTATTATAGCCTAGTTTTATGAGCTTACTTTCTCATCGAGCTTGTTTAGGACATATATTTTATTGTGGGCGCCCACTGACACATTGTCATATCAGAACAGGTGTATTATGGTCTGATCAACCATAGTGCACTTGGTTCGCCTTTCGTATGATTATTACGTGGATTGAGATATGGTTAGCTTAACATATTCGCCCTCTAGGATCTCATCCACGAGTTGTTGACATTTTTGAAATTCCTTATCAAACTCTCTTTCAATTGCTTGACTTGCAACCTATCTGAATCTATTCTAACATTGCCCTTATCTTCATGCCAGCAATATGACTTTACACAGCGGACACACCTCTCGCCTGGCCATCACATCTGGTGATGCGATTACCCAGGAGGGGACAGGTTTCCCCAATGACTCCGGTGACCCCGCATCAGCTAGAATAGTAGCAGGATACTACGATCCCATCGACGGTACAGCAAGAGGCCCAAGTACCCCCAGTCAGGCACGAAGGGCAGACTACTGCAGTACCCTCAGGAGAGAATGCACCATCACCTTTTCCTTAGCAGTTTTTACCACAGCCCGGACCCCAACTGTCTCCACTTCCGACTGATGTGGACCCGACCACCCAGTTTATGTATGCTATGCTATAATCTCAGTGGCAACAAATGGAACTGTTGAGGCAGAGTATAATGACCTACTTAGCTAAACCTCCACCACCAGTCCTGGTACCATATCCAATACCAGCTCCACAACCTTATATGGGCTCCATTATGGACTTCATCGACATGGGGCCTAAGAATTTTAAGGGTACCGAGGGTCCCTTAGAAGTTTCTGCATGGCTTATCAGCACAGAGAAATACTTGAAGGCATCCTAGTTGCCAGCACATGATTGGTTGACAGCAGTGGACTTTGTCACTCCCCGTTCCCAGAATACGTATTTTAATACGTGTACGGCTTGAATGTATTTATTTAATATTTATCTTGCATTTGTTCTGTATTTAATTCTCTTAATTATCCGTTAATTATTTTTTGTATTTTACTATCTGCATTTATCTTGCTTTTAGTTATTTCGGCTTGGGTTGGTTTATTTCGGTTTTTGGCTCATTCCCGAATTGGTGATTCCTCTTAACCCAACCAAACCCCACCTACCACCCTTTCATTTAAAGCCCCAAACCTATTCTCTCTCTTCATTTTCTCCTTCTTATTTACTTCTTATTCATCCTCCATTACTCCTCCCCACCTACCCAGCCGCATAGGCAAGTACCAACTTGCTTCGTGATGGATCTCCAGTATTATTGTTCCATCATCTTTCTTACTTGATCTTAAGTCACTTTAGTATTTAGTATTTGCAATTTCCATGGCTCATTTCGTATAGATCTAAGTTTAATGTATTTTTCGATTTCTTGAGTTTTGATCTAGTAAACTTTGTTATTTTTTAGTATTGATGGTTCCATAGTTGTAGAGAATTTCGTTCTATCCCCTTTTTTACCTATGGAAGTTCAGATTTGGGCTTGGAATGAAGGATTTAGAGAGCTTGGAAGTAATGGCTTCCCATGGTTCTTCTTCTCAGAAAAGTGGAGAAGAAGAACAGTGCTTGACCGCATGAGTTTTCATGTGGCAAGTCTTCTTGAGCCTGCATGAACTCTGAACAGTTTCGGCCGCATAAAGTGTCTGGCCGCATAAGGTGTTTCGGCCGCATAAAGTGTCTGGCCGCATGGAGTGCTGGCCGCATGTAATTCTGAGCCGCAAAAGCTTGATGCTTTTCAGCCGCATGAACCATTGACTTCTCGACCGCATAAGCTTCTTATATCCAACCGCATATGCCCCGTCCATTTTTAGCCGCATGAGCATTACATCCTGGCCGTATAAGGACCGGAGTCCTATCTGGCCGCATATGACTTAACTCTGTCCGCATGAACTCTGAACTGTTCGGGCCGCATGGAGTTTTCCAGCCGCATGAGCTTCTTATTTCCAGCCGCATGAGATATTTCTTCTCAGCTGCATAGGCACACGTTGCTTATAGCCGCATGAGATATGTCTTCCCAGTCGCATGAGGCCAATCATCCTCAACCGTATGGGACCCAGCCCCTTTAGCTGCGTGGCTCTTAGTCGCATAGGCCATTAGCCGCATGACCCTCGGCTGCTTGCCGCATAGCCCTGTTTCCTCTAGCCGTATACTCATGGCCGTTTGGCCCTTGTTGTATGACTTATCCTAGCCGCATAGGGACCATGAACTTATTTAGCTTCATAGGTGGGTACCCAGCTACTGCCATTCTATAGTGTCTTTTTACTGTTTTTTGTCCTGAATTGACATTGATTGACATTGATTGTGACCTTGACAAATAATTAATCATGCGTTTCTAGTTGGAACTAAGAGACTAGCTAGTCGTCTTATTGAATTGAATGAATGAGACACGTTCATATGAACTATGAACTATTGCAATAGACTGGCTGATCCCGAATATTGGCATACATGCACATGCAGGCTTCAATTTATTTATTTTTTCTACAAAAGCATCATGTTTACTTTATGGTCAAGGCATGATTATTTCGTAGTTAGTTTTGATTGTTGCATTACGCTATGTAAGGCCTACAACCTAACCATACGGGTATCATTGTAGAGTTGGGCATATCGTACTTTGTACGGAAGTACTCATTCTGAATGACCATGATCCACGACATGGGATTTCACTTAACATAGAGGCTACTAAGTTAAATAAAATAATGATTGCATGGAGAGAATGGATTCCCGAGTTCTTACATAGCAGCCCTCTTTGGGACTATTAGTACCCGACAGGCCGGCTGGTCCCCACAGATACTGCAAATCTGCCATACGGACAGGGAGCGGTATCTGCTTTTATTATTTATTGTATATTAATGACGGCATCCCGTTGGGACTCGTCTAATTCAGGATTGGCGCAATTGATTGATTGGGTATACTAGCCTTGCTTGTACATAGTAAGAACTGAGGAATTCTTATTGCATAATTCCAGGATAACTTGGAACTCACAGTAGCAAGCCGTAGTAGTTGCATGGCCGTTTAAGTTGACTTGTTTGTGTATTGTACCTACTCTGTACACTAACTGAGGCGATCGGAATCTCAGGACATGACGGGCCAACTTCTGTCCTTGTTTGGTTGGGAAGTTGGTTCGAAGTGTCGTGATGTTATGTGAGTCCCAGTAGCTAGCCGAGATCTATTTATCATATTTTTCTTATTACTGGTTCTAATCCTTCATATCGTGCTTCCTTGCGGTACTTGCTATTAAAGGTCTAACATCTCTGGTTTTGCATGGCCAGATTTAGAGCCGGTCCCCTGAGGACTCAGCTTACTTCTACCTCCAAGATGGTCAATACTAGAGGGATGATCGCAGGAGGACTCGAGTGGGTTCCTTACTTCCCCGTTCGTTTTGTTATTTACTATATACTTTATCGTTTGGCACCGATATGTTAGTCGGATTGTCTTGTATTTATTTTTACATAATTGTAACTAAGTCAGGCTGCAGCTGAAAAATAATTATGTATACTTTGCTACATCATCTGGCTATGTTTTGTAAAGCCAGATATCGGAAACATTTTGACTGAGCGTCTGGGACGCCTTACTACTTTATCTTACATGTTCTCTATTTCTGTTTCATGTTTGAATGATTGAGACAATAGATGTAAAGTGACCATAGCAAAACTTTCATGTAGTATGCACCCCCTTGTCTTTTAGACAGCATTGATCGTATTATACGGTATTCATCTACCCGTAATACGTAGCTGGTTGAGTCATTCCCCCGCTCTCCAGTATTCTGGTTCTGGGGCGTGACAGACTTACTCTTAGAAGACAATGCTCACCACTGGTGGAAGGCTGAAGAAAGACAACTGGGCACTGGGATCACATGGAAGGAGTTTTATGACCTCTTCTATAAGAGATTTTTTTCTCCATCCATGTTCGAGATGCTCTCTATGACCAGTTCCTTCATTTGAAGCAGGGGAAACATGTCGATAGATGAGTACAATGCAAAGTTCAACCGCTTGAGTAGATTTGGTGCGTCATTAATCCCGACAGAGCTGGAGAAGGCAAGGAGATTCCATCAGGGGCTCGCACCAGAACTCAAGACTTTTACTACTATATAGTATCGAGTCTCTCATGCAGCTGTCTTGGAGGAAGCACGTACCCAAGAGCTACTTTGTAAGGAACAGCAAGCACAGAGACGCCCCACACCGGTAGCTGCACCAATTAGGGCGACTAAAGGTAGGACCCACCAGGGGGCCTACAGGACAGTACCAGCAGAGACCCACACCCTAAGAAGCCCACCTTCAACTACTGTAAGAAGAAGGGCCACATTCGGGATGGATGTCGGATTCGTCTCGGCTTATGCTTGAAGTGCGGATCGAAATAACACAGGATTATCGATTGTCCCGAGCCATCAAGGCAAGGGCAAGCATTTACCATGGCTATGATAGACCCCCATCCTGAGATTAGAGATTTGGCATGCATTATTCTACTTATACCATTATTCTTTATCTAAGTCATGGCTTAGCATTTGAGCAATACATTCATCAGCTTGGTCAGCATGCATGAGCACTATCTTCGACCCCATTAGAAATATCATGACTATAGTTTAGCAAGCTTATAAATAGAACTTTTGGCTTCTTCGTTAGAATTCTTGAATGACGTGCCTTAAAATCTGTGACTCCGTCAACAACACTCGTATGCTTTAGATGTGAGAAAATCACCCAATCTCTACGCATATCATTTCGATACCTTATCGTGACTTCGATATTCGGAGCACAACACTAGCCATGTATTTCCACTGAACTTTACCTTCATGGACCAGACTAGCCACACTACGCTTAGGACACACTTCCCCTTTTGAACAAACCACGGATGCCCATCTTCTCCCATTGGATCTTTAACCATACAATTTCGTCCCAATCTCTCAAAATGAATGATTCGTGCAAGACTAAGAATACCCTCTTTTGTAGAATATGGTAACAGTTTGGATTTCTTCTATAACTACCATTTCCATCTTTTGAAACCCGAGTAAGATTACATACTTACTCTCCCTTCATATTTTAGCCTAATGATTTTATATAATAAGATTTGATTTAATTTCGAGGACGAAAATAAGTTGGGTAGGATGTAATCCCCCCAAAATTTTGGAGAATTATTTTATTTATTTATAATTGGTTATATATGTTGTGTTGAATTATTTTTATAGTTTTATAACAAGTTAGGTATTTAATTGTGTAATTTTCTTATATAGCAATTAGCAACACAAATGCTACTATTAGTATTTCTTGCACAATCTCACTCAAAAATATATTTTCAAGTGGTTACTGAATTTTAGAAATTTTTAGAATGTATTCTAAATATTTTATGATATGTTATACTAATCAAATTATTTAGTAAATAGCTAGATATATATAGCTTCTATTATTTAAATCAAAAGCCAGTGTAAATATCTTTATATGGTTATCTACTTGCCAAATAATTTCTTTAAAATATTTTATAAGGTGTTCATTTAGTTTTAAATTATTACGATTTTTATATATTTTATTATGTCATATATAATTATTCAATGCTATAGATAATGATACATATACATATGTATTTATAGTTTTTTTTTTTAAAAAGAAGAAGATGAGAGAAAGGCAAACCTCGCGAGATGAAAATCCCAAGCAGAACCCGACCTTCCCCTCCCCCCCCCCCCCCCCGATTTCTTTCCCTTCAGCGAATTCAAACACATAGAAAGATTTTATTAAATCAAATCTTAATCGAAATATTCATCCAAATCTCTTCCCTAATCCAAATCTACTGATTCTATATTAGTTCCTCTTCCGATTAGATTGATTTCCAATCGAATCTAGGACAGATCCAATCAGAATCGATCAAAATTTCCATTCATAAATAACGAACAAACTTTTGAAAGTAAACCGATCAATCCTATTGCACAAAGCCTCGAGGTGAATCCTACAGCCTCAACGAGAACCCCTGACCCAGGCGTGTCTCCTCCGACCCTCTGTGCCGCCGTCACGGCCATCGGACCGCTGTTGACCACCAAAATTGTCGAAAAACATAGCAACACTCTGTTTCCGTTTCAATCGAGGTACCCTTCTTCCCAACGGATTATCTCCTTCTTTTATTGATTGCTTTCGAATCTAGTTGATTGTATAGAAAGCCTACCTAACCCTCTACATGACCCTTTAAATTGATCCCTTAACAGCATAAGAGGAAGTCCAATCACCCTGTTTTGGAACCAATTCCTGGACAGTGGGTCGACGAACTCAAAATTGTGTTTGAACAGAAATATAGATAACCTAACCACCAATAAAACCTAGTTTTTATATTTAATTCTAGTCTTTTATTTGCAGTTTAATTTTAGTCCCAAGTTGACAAAAAAATCAGTTTTAAAATTTTAATCTTAAAAACTTGTACTGATACGGCATTCGCCTCGACAAACCGGGCGACGTGCTCACGCACTATACATATCGAAAGGCGCGTATGGATGTTACCGACATGTGGAAACTAACGGAACTCGATTTTGTTGTATATGTGCGACAAAATCAGTACGTATTCGTCCAGATACCCCATATCGACCTTTTGCAAACTTGGCCATAATAACGTGTACGTTCGTCGTATCGAGACAAAACTTGCGCCAGCAGGACCGTATCATTTTTTGGTCCTGTACGCCAAGTTTGGTCCGATTATGAGAAGGTCGATCGGAATACCTATTTGGCGGGCCCGTGACCCGCTCTAACGGGCAAATTTGTGTACGGTCCGCCGAAATCCAACTTTGAACATACGGTTGGGTTCGTCTCCTCAAATTGAAGCCGTAGACATGTAGTTTGAGGACTTTAGAGATCGTAGGTACTGGCACGCTTTTTGGTACAAAACAGGTCCAACGGTGGATATCGTTTTGACCCAAAATTATAATTTTGCCCCTGTTCCAGAATTGGACTTTTGGACAGGCATTTCTTAGGTATTTCTTTTATGCCAAATCTTTTCGTGATGTTTATTTCAGCATCTGAGGTCGTTCGTAATAGTTGGCTTTCGTTGCTTCACTATTATGACGATTTGAGTCATCGGACGTCGCCTTTCTGCACATAACCTCCAGGCAAGATACCTTGCCATTAGTTGTCTATTTTACTTTAGCTCCTATTTTATGCATTATTTATTTTCTGTAAAATAAACTGTGATACATGGCATAAATAGATAAAAAATTTATTGTTTAGTTCTATTTCCTGCTATGTACTATTTTTTATACATTGAACTTAGAGTTAAGGGACCACTCTTTGTGTGTTGCATTCATAGGCCTTGACACATTTTTACCACGGAGTTGCGAGTCGCATGTAGAACTCGGACATGCGTGACTGGCTGGCCACTGGTACGTATAAGTCGTACGATAGGAATAACCGCTAATAGAGGTTGCATGCTTAGTTTGACTTAGCGGTTAATAGAGGTTTTGTGTTGTGGATACAACATAGTAGGCATTGGGCGGGGAGTACAATACCTTAGCGTATGGGCTACTATGCACTTTATCTTTTGTAACCCGTGAGATTTGCCGGAGACGCGGGTAAGACTACCTATGATTACTGACGGCCATTGGCATTCTGCGAAATATTATGCTCTTATTGATTGGGCCTCTAGTACCCCAAGGGGGGACCATGCCGATCCTATTTTAGCCAGGGCCCATGCGTTAAAGGATGTTCTTAAAATTGCGTTCACTTAGATTGGCTAGGCACCCTTATCCGTTAGGTATAAGTACTCTTGGTTTGGGTACTTGTATCTGACCGTGGCTTGGATCAATAATTTGTCGCTGATTAGTTTGCCACATCTTGGCCTTGTTTGGTTGTAGGTGTGGCTTACTACTCCGATGAGCAGGTATTGAACCTTGTTGGGGTCTGGATACCATATTGGATTCGTGACTTGGAAAGATACTTCACCATGGGTTAGTGTGCCATCTCCTGTCCTTGTTTGGTTAGGGGGGATGGTACGCTAATCCAAATGGTGAGGTATTGGACCATTTTATGATCCGATCTGACTTATTACTATTGAGGCAGTTTATATTCAGTTTATGTGTGTCACGACCCGCACTCGCTTTTCGGATATGAGACGTGTCTAAGCCAGTCCTACGCCGCAGAGTCGACGGTAGAACACTGTCACGGCCAATATGCTCAAAATCACAAAATATACATTTATTGCTCATTCATATTATTAAATCAAGTTTACAAATTACAAGGTTTCACAAATTCACTTTTGCTAGAAAATATAATGTCTCACAAAATAGGAAAGACAGCTAATGCAACTATCTAGGTTGACCTCAGCATACCCATGCCTTCCTA